>CM062819.1:1432094874-1433294874 GCA_031772625.1 Pinus tabuliformis | reverse complement strand
TGTTCTTGACTTCATTAGGTGATGCCTACCATATTTCCTTGGCTCCATGAAGAGCCTCATCTCCGTTGTCTTCCAAATATTCCATTCCTCAGTGTAATACATCATATTGGGTTTGTACAAGTGGAAGAGAAACACCAAGTTTCTGTATGAAAATTCTATGACGAATATGTGTGCGACAGGTGTTATTATGTTCCCCTCTAATGCAAATATAAAGGCCGTGTTCTCGCCTCTGGAAGGTATGATAATCCTTTTCCCACTTAACCCAGTGCCTCGCAATTGATAAAAAATCCTAAAATTGAATATATCCAATGAAAGGGACAAGATTTTTTTCTACCTTATCTTCTAAAAAGAAGTAATGCAGATATAACTCACATAGAACTTCTAAAAATAAGTAATGTAGATATAACTCACACAGAAAATATTGTGTATACTCATCTTGTTTTCAAAAAATAGAAATAAAATCCAGTACATTTTTTAACTCATGTGGTTGTCCAAATTGTATTGATTTCACTTTAAGAAACAAATATCGCTCAAGCAAATACAAAGCATAATTTTGGGCTGGGGACCTGTATACCAAGGCATCTGAATAAATGGAGAAAATGTTATTTTTTTACTCTAAAACTTTCTTAAGGCGGTCCTTTAAATCTTGGACTTCCTTTTCAAATTCTCATAGTTGTGCATACGTCTCATATTTTGTTGTTGTTAATGCTTTAAATCATTGGAGAAGCTCTTTATGTTCCCTTCAATGCACTACTTCTCCCTGATATCTTGCTATGGTGTGTTGTTGTTCCTCCATAGTTTTATGCATGACTCTAATGGAGGCTTCTTCAATCAAGGAAGTATAGGGAGGCACCTCTTTTGTTTGTACCCCTCTGTCATTAAAATTGAATGGTAGATTAGCCTGAATTCCTATTTCAACAAGGGTAGGAGGAATGTCCATCGCCTATACCTCAAGTTCAATCTTTGTTCCTACTTTAGCAACAGCAAGAACAAGGTCTTTCTGAGTGCTAGCTTCATTAAAGACATATATAACATCAGTCTAGACTTCCATTTCCTAAGTTTCCTTCTTTCTTTTAGACCTCTTCACATAATATATGTGAAACTTCTTGTTACCATGTAACCAATTATTTAACTATTGTACTTTCCTTTCCAGTCTCTTATTTTCTTCCTTTAATTTATCAATTTCTTTCTGAAATTTTCTTTTTCCTTTACTTCTCCTGGATTTAGTGCCTATGGTAATTTGAACAAGACTACTAGCCAAGGCTGCTGGGAAAGAAACAACAACTACTATTTCAACTTCTTTGGCAATAGTTTCCTGAGTGGGTTTGACTTTTGGTAAGCTTCCATCTTCCTTTGTCATTATATCAGTACCAGATTCCAGGAGGTCCTTATCAAAAAAATCAATCTATGACTTAGCTAAAAAGCCAATGCTAAAATATCATTCTTCATCAATAAAATTTTCAAAATACTATGGAGTCATTCCCTCTGGAGAGGAAGGCTCTAGTAGAGTAGCAAAAGAGTCTTTAGAACACCCTTGGGATGAAACAACTTTAGGATCATTATCCGAATCCAGGATAAGAATAAATGCAGACCTGAAAGGAGAGGTTACAACCGACAAATTCAGTGAAACTCTCTTGTTGAGAGGACTGTCATAATGGACTACAAGTTCTTCTATTGAAGTGGTTGCATCTTTTCCAAAAGTTGCAGTATCTAGTAAAATATCTAGACCATCTAATGCTTGGGCAATTGTTGTTTCCTAATCCATCTGATCTGAAGTTGATACATTTTGAGCTTATTTTTCTTCTGTTAGCTTCTTGGGAGGGTTCAAAGAATTCTGACCCTGCTTCACAAGTCTAGTAGACCTCCTTCTTCTCTTAGGCATTGAAGCTAAGACTAATGCCATTATTTTCTCAGCTCTAATGAGTTTCTTAGGTTTCACAATTTATATAGTTTCTTTTGAAATATTTTCTGTCACAGGAGTTTAATTTAAGTTTTCCTCATTTTCTTCCTCTGGCTTCTCATTACTAGTTGGAATGTCCCTAGATGTTCCAAAAATTGTTTCATCTTTTGGTGGTATCTCTTGACCAACATCACAGTTTCCAAGAAACCCTTCCCAAGTCTGTTGAACTTTGCTAATACTTCTTATTACTAATAACTTAATGAGTCCATGGTGACTTACAACCGAATCTTGGTCCTTGAACCTCCTTAATCTAGTAGCAGTCTCATGCAATATTGAATTAAGAAAATATGGAGGGTTTAGAATTACCTTTTACCTCAGGAGTTCCATGATTTTGAGATTACTCCCCCTTACCATTTTGTACCTTCCATCACAGGTGATGTATCTCTAAACAATCCCTTCTATTTCCTTCCATAGCTCAGGTAATGAATTGGGGCTATACCCCTTCCCTTTTCTGATCAATTCTTCACCAGGATTTAATAAATAAGAGAGGTGTGTATCTCATACCACATTTCTCCTTCCATAAAAAACCTTGTCACTTATGTTATTTCACTTTCACTTGTACCTGTACATTTCTCACCATTCTCATGTTATTGTCCAAACTCTTTGTAAATTCCAATGCCACCTCGTTGTCAAACCCTTGTAACCATTCAAAATACTCTATCCATCCAACTTAAATTAAGATGTGGCATACTTGTTCTGAAACTTGTAATTTCATGGGTTTGTATCAGACTAAATTCCCACCAATTGTTAACTGTT
This sequence comes from Pinus tabuliformis, assembly GCA_031772625.1. Lineage (NCBI taxonomy): Eukaryota > Viridiplantae > Streptophyta > Pinopsida > Pinales > Pinaceae > Pinus > Pinus tabuliformis. The sequence continues at coordinate 1,433,292,158 of CM062819.1, read as the reverse complement.
CAATAGGACGTGGTCTTGCAATTAGAAACAACATAATTCACAATGTAGAATGACAGTAAGCTTGTACTAAGTATAGTGGTTTTGATGACATACAATGGTATTAAAAAATGTGAATGAAAATCATCTGCCAGTGATAATTCACTCTCCTAATAAGAGTAAAGGTCATTGTCGAGTCATAAAAAGGGTCATTTTCACCTGTAATTACCTCACATTAACTTGTCAATCCAGGAACGATTTGTTATTTCAAAGAGTGTACTCAGTTTGAGGCGATCATTTGTCAGAGTAATGCTAGTAGTATAGTGCTCAAAATACAAGAGTAAACATATGCTTAAAACAAGATCTAGCAAAGAACTTTAAAACCTAAATCATGCATTCAAAAAACTAAGAAATTATCAGTCAAGGGTCCAGTAACAGTAACTCATCCTTCTGTAAACTGATGTAACTGAAGATAGCCAGATCATCAACCTAGGAACTAGACGATAGATGTCAATGCTCACTACAGTTTCATATCGTTCTGCACACCAAAGCAATGAGAACACAAATAACAGGAAATGGAACAACAACTAGGAAATGGAACAACAACTAAGAAATGGAACAGCAACTAGAAAATGTAACAGCAACTGATTCTTATAAACAACAACACTTTAATCTACAGGAATAAGTGCAGTAATCGTATCCTACAGAAATCAGAGAGCAATCCTTATTCTAAGAATAAATTGGTCAGCACATGGAAATAGAATGGCAACCAATTAGTAATGAAATATAGAATAGTGCTTAAAGCCAATTGTGAATGTATAGTACACCGAAATAAATAACACACACAGCACACCTTAATATTGAGAGAAACAGGAATCTGATTCTGATACCACAAATATTAACCTCAGTTATAAAGCATAACGATCACAATTCATGACAGAATAGTAATGTCAATTGAACAGCAATCATAATTAAACATAAACCATAGATGAATACGGTAATACCAACGTAAGAATATTACAACCCGGTTACTCTGTAATTGAACAATGATAGAATTATATAAAGAAAAGTAACGTTACATCGACGATTTAAAGGAATAGCGATGCGTTATAAAATCAAGATGAACCACATGATATTCCTGTTACAGAGAGCAATATTGTAAATATAACAGAGCTGTGACATAAAATAAAAAAACACATCAGATTACCGAACAAAGATGATAATGAAAACCACGCACGAACTAAAGATAATGATACAGGAGAAAGTGTTCCACCAGGACCGGTCCCTTAGCCTCCAAGGAGACACCACTTGAGATTATTCTAGGATCAAAGATGGAACGACAACCAGATTTATATTAAAGCATTAAAACAGAATTACAATGAATCACTTATCAACGAGAGTCGATGATCAAAGTTCCAATTATAGAGAAAAGTTACATAGAAAAATAATAGCAGATCCTCCCCTCGGGCTAGCAGTGCTGCCCCTTTTTATAACAGCTAAAGCATAGATATCAAGGATGAAAAAATAGTTAAGGCAGCGATCCCTCAGGGTCAAAGGATCTTGAGGGATTCGCCAAACTATTAATTCCTACTTATCTGTTTGTTTTCTTACACCGAGTCGATATCTCCTTTTCCTTTCCTTGGATGATGTGTTTTAATTTAGATCGCCTTGTTCTCATATGGTTCCCCGCCAAAGGGACAGCAGTTAACTTGGCCCTGTCCTTTTCTTTGGAACAATAATCTTTCGTTTTTCCCTTTTCCTGCATAAGAAATAGCGATTATTAGTGTTTTTGTGTTGCGTATAAATCCTATATATTTTTTCATGATTTCTTATTATCTACCTAGTTCATGATGCAAAGAGGTTATGAGTTCTAAAGAAAAGATGACAAAATAATCAATAAAGACATACCTTCTTCATTACTCCACAATCATCAGTGGTCGTTAATCAAATTTTCATAAGATGGAATATTTGGCACATTGTAAGGATAATGGTATATTAATGTAGTGCAGTAAAGTGGCTGACAAAAGGAAAAATAGGAATCATCGTATATCTATGACACGAGGAAATAATTAAAATTTTTAGAACTCGTCATGGTAATGATAGCACGATTTATTAAGACCTGTTATTGCCCAAATCTACCTTAGGCTGAAGGAAGGCAAGTCTAGGGTAACATCAAACCACGCTTAACCTGGTAGCTAGCCCTTCTAGGTTGGGAGAGGGCTCTCTCCTTATCAATCTCAATTAGAATATTGGAAACTAGGGCTTGAGATGACTGAAATGAATGCTAATTTTAGGCTAGGTATATTAAATCAAAGAATTTTGTTTGATTTTAGGTTTTGATTGTTGGATCAATTGTAGAAGGCAGATTGGGTCTGGGAAATCAACTCAGGGATACAATCATGTTCCGTGGGGCGAGGTAGACAAGAATTATGTACTTAGCAATGGATTGAGATGGTAGTTTAGATAGCTGAGGGGTTGAGGAGGGCATAAAGAAACTATGAATGCTCTTCAAACAGTTGAAAACATTGAAAACTAAACGCAATCCCAAGACAAAGCACTGTAACTTAGTGTATTTTGTCTATTCACCTTGATTCATTTAGTTTAGAAGAGAGAGAGAGATGTGGATACATATAAAACATTAGAAAAACTCATTACAAAGAAGAAACAATACATAAACTCATTATCACAAGAATTCCATAAAAATAGCTGTAAAACCTAGTTTTATTCCTTGCCAAACTGCTGATACAAAATGTTCAATGAGTCCAACACTTCTGCCAAAGTCCAACCTTTACAAATGAATAAAAAAGTACATGATATGGTCAAGGAAACTACTCAAGCTAGCTATCAAGGTCGGATCCATAAGAAAAGGGGTGGTTTCAACCATATCTAAACTAAGAATAGGAATATAGGCAGTGGAACAGTTTGCCTCTAAAACCAAGGAAACCAATTCATTTAGCTCAAAAGCACCTTTGACTTGATGTATCTACCCTATAAAGTGTTTTACATCCATAATTACATCAAGTTACATCATTTACCATGCTAATTTCTCCAAGAGAGCAAGAAAAAGTGAACTGTAGAGAAAGCTAGGCGAAATTTGGCTTTTCTAGCAAAACTGGCAAAATTCATCCTTTGCACAGCGCCACTGATTCTATGCGTAGTGCCTTTTCTAGGCCAATTTTGGAAGGCTTCCTGACGTCCAAATTAGGTATAGGATAGCTCATTGGAAATCTTGTCGAGTCTACTTTTTGGAACAGCTTGAATTTCTGAATTTGGAGTCCATTTTCCCCTCCAAAAATTGATTCTCCCAAGACTGCTTTCTGTGTGGAAAAAAAGTGACAGAGAGGGCACTTTTTGGGTGTTTTTTTCCCTTTTGGAGACCTAGAACTTGTCCAAAATTCCTTGCCATTTCTGAGCTTTCATATTTTTCCATGTTGATTCCAAAAATGTAAACTTTTCTGCAAGAAAGTGTCCCCAACAAAATCACAGTGCCATTGAAAAAGCTTGTTTTTTATATTAAGAATTTCAAAAATTGACAAAAAATTCTCCAAATTTCTTGAAATTTGGCATGATTGACCCTTGTTAAGTTCTTTGATGAGCCAATGATGCTTCAATCAAGATCTTGTGTTTATCTTGCTCTTTTTTGCTTCTTAAGGCCTTTTTCAACTTAGCCTTAAACCTCTTCATCCTTAGGTTACATATCTTGTTCCGGGTCAAATAGTGATAGGTCATGTGGTGAAGCATCTTCTTGTCTATATTGGCCTTCTCAAAAATCTTTTCCAAGTGTATATTGATTGCTCAAGACAAATCTCCCTAGGATTCTCAATTTCCTTTGCCTTTTGTCTTCTAACCTTGCCTCTTCGCTACCTAGTCACTTGGCTTTTTTTATTGTTTGTGAACACTTGTGGTGAATGATGAGATAGGATGGATGGATGAAGGATGAGTATGAAGAGATTTTAGGATGAGTAGGTGAGGTGAAATGAGATATGAATGGGATTTAAGGAGTGAAGGGTTTGGGGATTTAGGGAATAAGAGGAGTGAGTAGGGTTTTGGTATGTTTATGTATAGGAATGAGGTGTATTTAGGATAGGGTTTATATTGGGGGTAGGGTTTTAATTTGTAGTATATGGGAGTTTAGAAATAGTAGCAAAGATGAATGAGTGACCTTGATGAATAGTGAAACCATAGTGGATAAATAGACTTTAACAACTATGATGAACAGTGAAAACTAGGGTTTTGATTTCATGGATGAAAAAACAAGAAGACAAAATCACTCTTTGGCAAGGAAGAATAATTCACTTGTAAAGAAGGTGAACTTGGTGATTTGAAGTGATTTGAGGTGATTTAGAAGTCTTTTGGGGGTGTTCAACAGGTGCGCAACGCCTTTTTGCAGATCGCTTTTGGAGGCCTTCTTGGTGTCCAAATTGGGCGTGTGATAGCTCGTTGGAAATATTATCGAGTCTACTTTCTATAACATCTTGAATTTGCTAATTTGGAGGTCATTTTCCCTATCAAAAGTCAAATCTCCCAAGACTGGTCAAAATGTACAAAATGAGGCTGCCTAAATGCAGAGTGCTGATGCAGTCAACTTTTGAAGGTCTTCCTCAACTCCAAATTCAGCTCATGATAGCTCATTGGAAATATATTTGTGTCTAGTTATCATTTGACTCATTATGAAAGTCATTTGGCCAACCAAGCTAGGAGAAATCTTGATTTTCCCAAGGTCACTTCAGAGGTGCATTAACTCTCCTAAGACAACTTGTATTTTTGACATTTCTCTAAACCGTGACACCTGAGTATAAAGTGAAGGAGGTTTGTTGTCCTTGGCCTATTATGGACAAAAACCTCTCTCACTTTTTCTAAATTCATTTTTTCTTTCTCAGAAACATCATTTGAGTAAAACCTATATCGATGCGTGGAACAGGGGATTTGTCGAAATGAGTGAAATGAAGGGGATAAGGGGCTTCTAAATTCTTGAGAAAATTTTTGAAAGTAGGGGGGGATGTTAGGAAGTAAGGAAAAGTGTAATTTCAAATATTGAGTGAGGGGAAGAGGTCCAAAAGGGAAAAACACAGGCCTAGCCTAGAAAATTGTCAAATTGTAGCAAGAAGCTAGGGTTTGTGGGAAAATGATGGATTTGAAGGATATCAGTGATGGGAAGTACTTAAGAAGGTACATTAAGGATAGCGGAAGGTATATGAACATCAGGATACAAGTTTTGTTGATGATTTGACCATCCAAGAGAAATTACCTTCAAAACCCTAAGAGAGGGAAATGAATCTTACCTAGGCACAACTGAAGCATGAACAAGGTGTAAAATGACCCATTGGAACCTTAAATGATGATGAAAACTCTCTAAATGATGGTACACTCAGCTAAATGGTGACATAGACCGACATTTGGAAAACTTTGGAAGGAGTAAAAACAAACCCTAGACCTAATACCTAGTGACAAAATTTTACTTGAAGACTCACTGAAATGACAAAATTTGACTTTGACACCCTAAGACCACTTTGTAAGAGTATATTTGATCATTGGTGGAAGGCTTCAAAGACTGACACTAAAATTGGCTCCAATGGGGATGGTAGCTCCTTGGAGGTGCGAAGAACTGCAGATCTTTGGGAGAGCAGACTAGTGCCTTATCCATTGGGCAATATGGAATCAATATCTTAGCAACAAAAACATCAAAACTCAAGACTCAAGACTCAAGACTCAAGATTCATAACTGAAATGACTAAGAACTGAGACTAACTCAAAACTAAAACAAGACACTCAAAAGCTAAAACTAGACACTCAGCTGAAACTAGACACTCAGAAGCTAAAACCAAATGACTGAAAACTAACAACTTGACAACACAAACTGACTTGAAACTAACTCAATACTATAATACAACTGACAAACTAGAAAATATGCTCAAAATGGAGCTTATTCAATAAAACCTAATCTAAATTTTCCATTCATCACCTGATCAAGTGAAATGAAACAACCAATACAACCAGGTAAGCATTCTGGCTACTTTTTGCATTCTCCACAAGTGCTTGCTTATGAACAACAAGAGAGAACTACTGAAAGGCAACTCCCATGAAAACTTGTAAACATATCCGTTGAATAATATGGATTCTCTATCTGACTCCAAAAACACTGCATAAGGATCTTGAAATTCATGCACACTGGGACTTAGTTCATCCAATGGATTACTTTTCTTGTCCTCATACCATGAATGCACACTTTCATCTAAGCTTTGTGACAAGACTCCTACTGAAAATGACAAAGAAACTGGCTGCCAGATCAAGTTTGTATCAATACACGTTTCAAGCTCACAGGTAGCTAATGGAGAAGGACTTTGACTGCAGACATCATCCAACACATCAGCTATTGGATCGTGAAAAACTTGAAAAGACTACTGCAACCCATTTTCTATTGGTTCTAATGAGATTGCATGATTTTCTATAGGTTGCTCATTTGAAGATATACTATGCAATTTTCCCTTCAAAAACTGAAATGATTCAAAACAAAATGGTATGGAATCATCTTGCATCATTTGATCATATGCACTAGCTTCCAAGTCTTCATCTACAACCTGACATTCAATGGCATTCGAGGGCTGCAAATTTGGATATGACAAGTCTTGAATAAGGATTTCATTGCCCTCTAGATGGTCAAGATTGAAACTTATCAATGGTTGATTTCTGATAGCATGAAAGTTGTCTCCGATGATCTGAAACAAAGCAAAACAAAAAGGCAAAGATCCTTCACATACTTCAAAATTTGCTGCACTTTCATTCTCACTTCCATAGTTGATATGCAATGGCTGATCACTGTATTTGAACTGCTTTCACCCACAAACTATCTGTTGATTTGTCTACAAGATTAGCTTCTATTTGGAGAACATAATCATCATCATACTGATCAAACTGAGGCAAATCATCAATATAAAACACATCATCAAGCATACCTATCATATCAATAGATCTTTCTTCTACAAGATGATCTATATAACAATCATTATCAGATCCATGACAACTAGGATAAGAAAGAAGATGTTTTGGATCAACAACTTGTTCTTGTTCAATCAACAAGCCATGGTCTTCAACGTCATACTCATTCCTTGTGGTGATATTTTGCATCATCTCTTCCACTGCACTTACCAAAATGTCAAGCTTTACCTCTAAAGATGTCGATTCCTCTGGATCTATGTTCTTCATCTCTTCTTCCTTCAACTTTTCCCTTCTAGTCAGCAAATTAGCCTCTACATCCATTGCACTATTTTGCATCTCTTCAAGTGTTGCAAGATTCCTTTTTCTCAGTTGAAACTCCATTTCCGGATCAAAGGCTTCCAGGTAGTGCAAGAGAGCAGATCTAGAAGGAGGCCTTATATTAACTGGCATCAAAAAATAGACTTGGTTAAACCTTGTAAAAAGCTATTGCACCGTCTCCCCTAGCAGTCTTTTCAGCTAGTTATACTCTTCTATAATCAAGAAATGATTCTGTCTGACCATACACCGTCGAGGAACACTTTGACGAATTGCTAGAAATCTTAGATGCTCACATCAGGTAGGGTTTTGAACTTTGCCTTGCAAAGAAAGAGCAAAAAGCCTAATAGTGACATCCTCTTCATCAACTTCAAAAGGGTCGAGAAAAGACTCAAAATTTAGTACATGTATCTCAGCAGTGATGTTGTCATAGTCACCATCAAATCTTGGTAGATATAGGTAATAATTTTTATGGAAAGCATGGAATATAGGAGGTAAAATCAAAGGCTTGTATCGATCGGGAATTTTACAAGGTAGAGGAGTATGTACAGAAGGTGTAGAATCAGTCTTGGTCTCTTGAGGCTCATCAGTTTGAAAACGGTCATCACAAGATTCAGAAGAAGGGTCTTGATCAAGATCAAAGGCATGCAAATTTTTGGTATTCACAATCTTCAAAGGGAAGGAATCCAATGCAGGCCAAGGATCTTTTGTCAAATACAATATACTTTGCAAAGCTTTATTGACATTCTCAGGAAAAGAGAAGAAATAATTTATAACAAAGAACATAATGTCTTGGATGAAATTCCAACTTGAATACCTGATCTTTCCATATTGTCCTTTCATGTTTCTGCTGGTCAGGTTCATCCTCCAGTGAAGTCCTTGGATTTGATGTCGAAACTGATTTGGAATCACCAGGTGAATGACTTTAGCCTTCCGGTGTCTAATCGTTGTCCACCATCAAAAATCAGATCTAAACTTGATTACATTTTGCTGAGGAACATAACACTATGTTCCCTAGTATGGTTGCCACTATGTTAGTGCCCAAATCTACCTCAGGCTGAAGGAAGGCAAGTCTAGGGTAACATCAAACCACGCTTAACCTGGTAGCTAGCCCTACCAGGTCGGGAGAGGGCTCTCTCCTTGTCAATCTCAATTAGAATATTGGCAACAAGGGCTTGAGATGATTGAAATGAATGCTAATTTTAGGCTAGGTATAGTAGATCAGAGAATTTTGTTTGATTTTAGGTTTTGGTTGCTGGATCAATTGGACAAGGCAGATTGGGTCTGGGAAGTCAACTCAAGGATACAGTCATGTTCCGTGGGGTGAGGTAGACAAGCATTTATGTACTTAGCAATGGATTGAGATGGTATTTTAGATAGCTAAACGGTTTAGGAGGGCATAAAGAAACTATGAATCCTCTTCAAACAGTTGAAAACATTGAAAACTAAATGCAATCCCAAGACAAAGCACTGTAACTTAGTGTATTTTGTCTATTCACCTTGACTCATTTATTTTATAAGAGAGAAAGAGATGTGGATACATATAAAACATCAGAAAAACTCATTACAAAGAAGAAACAATACATAAACTCACTGTCACAAGAATCCCACAAAAATAGCTGTAAAACCTAGTTTTATTCCTTGCCAAACTACTGATAGAAAATGTTCAACGAGTCCAACACTTTTGCCAAAGTCCAACCTTTACAAATGAATCAAAAAGTACATGATATAGGCAAGGAAACTACTCAAGCTAGCTATCAGGGCCGAATCCATGAGAAAAGGGGTGGTTTCAACCATATCTAAACTAAGAACAGGAATATAGGCAATGGAACAACTTGCCTCTAAAACCAAGGAAACCAATTCATTCAGCTCAAAACCACCTCTGACTTGATGTATCTACCCTACCAAGTGTTTTACATCCATAATTACATCAAGTTACATAATTTACCATGCTAATTTCACCAAGAGAGCAAGAAAAAGTCAATTGTAGAGAAAACGAGTGGAAATTTGGCTTTTCTAGCAAAACTGGCAAAATTCATCCTATGCACAGTGCCACTGTTTCTATGCACAACGCTTTTTCTAGGCCAATTTTGGAAGGCTTTCCGGAGTCCAAATCAGGTGCAGGATAGCTCGTTGGAAAGCTTGTATAGTATAATTTTCGGAACAGCTTGAATTTCTGAATTTGGAGTCCATTTATCCCTCCAAAAAATGATTCTCCCAAGACTACTTTCTGTGTGGCAAAAAAGTGACAGAGATGGAACTTTTTGGGTGTTTTCTACCCTATTGGAGACCTACAACATGTCCAAAATTCCTTGCCATTTCTAATATTTCATGTTTTTCCATGATGATTCCAAAAATGTAAACTTTTTTGCAAGAAAGTGTCCCCAAAAAAAGCGCAGCGCTATTGAAAAAGCCTGTTTTTTACATTAAAAATTTCAAAATTGACAAAAATTTCTCTGAATTTCTTGAAATTTGGCACGATTGACTCTTGTCGAGTGCTTTGATGAGCCAATGATGCTTAAACCAAGATCTTGAGTTTATCTTGCTCTTTTTTTCTTCTTAATGCCTTTTTCAACTTAGCCTTAAACCTCTTCATCCTTAAGTTACATATCTTGTTCCGAGTCAAATAGTGATAGGTCATGTGGCGAAGCATCTTCTTATCTATATTGGCCTTCTCAAAAATCTTTTCCAACTATATATTGATTTCTCAAGACAAATCTCCCTAGGATTCTCAATTTCCTTTTCCTTTTGTCTTCTATCCTTTCCTCTTCACTGCTTAGTCACCTGGCTTTCTTTATTGTTTGTGAACACTTGTGGTGAATGATGAGATATGATGGATGGATGAAAGATGAGTATGAAGAGATTTTAGGATGAGTAGGTGAGGTGAAAGGGGATATGAATGGGATTTAGGGATTGAAGGGTTTGGGGATTTAGGGAATAGGGGGAGTGAGTAGGGTTTTGGTATGTTTATGTATAGGATTTGGGAGTTTATGTATAGGAATGAGGTGTATGTAGGACAGGGTTTATATGGGGGGTAGGGTTTTAATTTGTAGTATATGGGAGTTTAGAAATAGTAGAAAATATGAATGAGTGACCTTGATTAACAATGAAACCATAGTGGATAAATAGACTTTAACAACTATAGTGAACAGTGAAAACTAGGGTTTTGATTTCATGGATGAAAAACCAAGAAGACAAAATCACTCTTTAGCAAGGAGGAATAATTCACTTACTTGTAAAGAAGGTGAAATTGGTGATTTGAAGTGATTTTATGTGATTTAGAAGTGTTTTGGGAGTGTTCAATAGGTGCACAGTGCCAATTGTATGCGCAACGCCAATGTAATTTTACACTGGCAGGAGCCAACAGGTGTGCAACGCCAATCTAATGAGCAGTGCCAGCTGATAGGTGCGCAATGCCTTTTTTTAGACCACTTTTGGAGGCCTTATCGGTGTCCAAATTATGTGCGTGATATCTCATTGGAAATATTAACGAGTCTAATTTCCAAAACATCTTGAATTTTCCAATTTGGAGGTCATTTGCCCTATCAAAAGTCAAATCTCCCAAAACTAGTCAAAATGTGCAAAATGAGGCTACCTAAATGTAGAGTGATATTGTAGTCAACTTTTGAAGGTATTCCTAAACTCAAAATTGAGCTCATGATAGATCATTAGAAATATCCTTATGTCTAGTTATCATTTGACTCATCAAGCAAGTCATTGGTCCAACCAAGGTAGGTGAAATCTTGATTTTCCCAAGGTCACATCAGAGGTGCATTAACTCTCCTAATGAAACTTGTATTTTTGACATTTCTCTAAAACCGTGACACCGGAGTCAAAATTGAAGGAGGGTTTTCTTCCTTGGCCTGTTATGGACAAAAGCCTATCTCACTTTTTCCAAATCCATTTTTTCTTGCTCAAAAACATCATTTGAGTAAAACCTATCTCGGTGTGTGGAATAGGGGATTTGTCGAAATGAAGTGAAATGAAGGGGATAAGGGGCTTCTAAATTCTTGAGAAAATTTTGGAAAGTAGGGAGGGATGTTAGGAAGTAAGGGAAACTAGAATTTCAAATATTGATTTAGGGGAAGAGGTCCAAAAAGGAAAAACACCTAGCCTAGAAAATTGTCAAATTGTAGCAAGAAGCTAGGGTTTGTGGGAAAAAGATGAATTTGAAGGATATCAGTGATGGAAAGTATTTAAGAAGGTACCTTAAGGATAGGGGAAGTGATATGAACATCATGATACAAGTTTTTTTGATGATTTGACCATCCAAGAGAAATTACCTTCAAAATCTTAAGAGAGGGAAATGAATCTTACCTAGGAACAATTGAAGCATGAACAAGGTGTAAAATGATCCATTGGAACCTGAAATGATGATGACAACTCTTTGAATGATGGTACACTCAGCTGAATGGTGACATAGACCGACATTTGGAAAACTTTGGAAGGAGTAAAAATAAACCCTAGACCTAATACCTAGTGACCAAATTTTACTTGAAGACTGTTATCAGGAAATATAGTGTTTATGCAGAGCTGCTAGTCCCACTAAGACAGGTAGCTATCTTAGAAACAAACAGATTAAATTTAATTTCATTTTCCTTTATGAGAAGTAGATAGGAGAGGATCAAAGAATACCAACCTCAATCTTTCGCTTGGTTCTTTGCTTGTCCCTTTTCCTCATCGACAGGTCTTTGCTGCTTTTCCCTTGACCACTCCACTTCAAAGAGTACCTGTAAAGTCAATGCAACATAATACCTTCAAAGTGTAGAGATCTACAATCATAAAAAATATAGGACCAGATATATATTGACCACACAAATGCATATACTATCAGACATACAAGAATGTGGAGGAAAACTTGAATAGCTTTATTGATATAAAGATTAGAAGAGAGGATTACAACCCATTGATCTGACCCAGCGTCATCCTCCCAGCATGAAAGCCCTTCTTCACCTCATGAAAAGCTTAGATCACCCAACACTATGATATTCCACCAAGAAACCAACAGTACTTCCTTACAAGATACAAAATTCCAGCCTCTAACCCCTTGGATCTCTGGGATGAGGGATCCATACATAGATAATTGTAGGGGGCTGAGTCAGCTTCTGGGATTTTGATTAGTGTCCTCTCTCTGATAGTTCTTGATTCCACTTGGAGATTGATGATCTCTTACTCATCCCTGGGCGAATTCAGAGAAGCAAGTGTCACAAGAGAAGTTTCTGGAAGATTCCATGACAATCCACCTTGCAAACTATCTCTGCCATTTGTCTACTCTCACCCATCGCACCCTACAAAAGGGCTTTCTAGTATGCATCGCACCCTTTACACTGAGCAGGTGAGATGCATCGCACCCTCTGCACTGGGCAGTCTGTATGGTCCAGCTTTGACCGGTTCTGAGCAGTTTTCTGTGGAGAACTTCTGGGAGATGATGTAATCAGCTGACCTTGTTCCTTTAGGGTGTGAAGCAACACTTTTAGGGACTTAGGAGCCCTTGGTTTATGTACATGTATGATTGGGGTTGCAGTGCCCAAAAATGTCTATAATAGTTGCGCCCTAAAGCATGAGGTCGTTAATCTTTTGATGTAGGCTGAAATGCTTTATCATGAGGATCCGAAGTTTTCTCGAGCTGGAAGGCGACCTGTAATAAGATACAATACAATACATTATCTTCATAATATTTTTCATGATATATCTGAGGAGGGCATTCCCATGCTCAACTTTATAAATTCATTTTCATGTACATAAGACAGAAAACCATCTGTATGGCAGACTGATGATTCTAATAGAGCCATCATCCTTTGATTCGGATGATCATCTGTGCAGCAATGATGTACACTTGATGTCTTTATTTTCCTGACTATATCACAGCCCGGATGGATGAAACTAGATCTGGGGTCTTCAAACTCGTCCAATCTTCACTCAGAGTACAAGCCAATCCATGTGAAAGATATTCTGGAGTCAAACATGGAAAGACATCTCCTGATTACCAACCAATGATGTGAGTTGTTAACATGTGTGAGAGGAATCACCGATAATGATGATGACCCTCAAGGTACTACAATATAATTTGCGTGGTGTGAAAAAGGGACTTGGCATCGAACACCACGCAAAATCTTTCGATCGAAGGCCATTGATGTAAACCTGTGACCGGAAGTGAGAAAATTGCCATTGAGTCATGCAAGCTTCAAAGTACTGAAAGGGTTGTTCCTAAGTCGACTTCTTGGATAATGAGCTGATGTCAACAAGAAGCGACCCATCGTAGGAGGGCCTTAATGAATCCCACATCTACGACATGGAATAGAGTAAATGATTTTGGAGGTGAAAATGATCTGATGATACACTGTTCAGGGTGGCGGACATGAAAGAATGGAGCGTGAATGTATTGCAGCAGATGAGACACTGGCAAATTCTCTAAGCGACTTCTCTTGAACATACTGGAAAAACTAACATGGATTGGTAGCGTTAACCCCAAATATGGATGGTGTGATGGACCAATGGTGATATGACCGGTGAATGGAATAACCCAACCCAACTCGGATGTGGAGTGAAACTGTCATGTTCAAAAGCGACTTGCTACTAATAAAGTTTCTTCAAGTTTTCTTCCCAATTTTTCCCCAGTCATTGCTGACCAATACCTCTTTATTTTTATCAAGCTTGAGGAGGATAACATATGCTTTTTCTATAATTTTCCCTTCTGGAAAACCCGTCGCTATGTTTTAACGAGCCTAGCGATAGTGAAACTCGTTCTTGTCTATATGGACAAGTTTCTCGCTATTGGTTTGAACGAGTTTAACGACAAAGATAACTCGGTCCTTTTCTATTTTAGAGAGTCTGAAAGGGATGTAAAGGAAACTCCAATAATCCTTTTTCATCATTTACTCCCTCAAGTCCGAAAAAGTATAAAATAATATGAAAGGGATGAATTTTCGATAATTTTAATGAGCCAAACAAAACAAGTGCTCGATCGTTTTGTGTAATAATCCCTCAAGTCCAAAAAGATTAAAATCTAGAGGAGGGATAACACTCCTGGTAGATTTAACGAGCTGGAGAGGCCAACTACTTAGCAATCTTTTCATATTTTATGAGTCAGACGAAAAGAGCTTAAATGAGACTTGTTTTTTAAGGAACGAGTGATAATTTCGGGTAGCAACTGATTCCAGGTAAGGTTTAGAATTTTCCAATCATGGCAATGTCACAAGGATGGCTAACAGGATCACTCTTTGCAGCTGTTCCTCAAAAGGGGTAAACAATCAAATGGAGGTGAATGATCAGCTAAAACTGAGTCGAGGTGATGATGAGAACACGACCAAGGCTCAAGCTAATGATAATGCATTCACAATGGTTATTTACCGGAAATTGCTTCATTTTTTGATGAGCTTAAACTCTGGGGGAAACATTTGCTCATTGCTTAGGTTTAATTTTTAACGAGCTTGAACTTCACATAAAAACTGCTCGTGGTGGGATTATTTTTTAACGAGCTTGAACCCCGCGGTAACACTGTTCGTGGCGGGTTTATTTTTTAACGAGCTTAAACCCTATGGTAACATTGCTCGTGATAAGTTTGCATGCCCCTAGCATAATAACGCAAATCGAGGTGCATGCCCCCCAAGCTTCATTGCATTCAACACAGTGGTTGGAATAAAGGTTTACCTTCGAGATCTTTGAAAGACTCGACTTGTATTTTACGAGATCGTAATCAAAGATTCGATTTGGAAAGGGATTTGTTTCATTTTTTAATGAGGTTGACATAGTAAAAGAACTATCCTCATGACTCCTTATTTCATTTTTTAACGAGGTCGACATGAGATAAGAACCATCCTCGAAATCCACCATATTTACAGTATTTGATAGAAAATAAAAAACTAAAGGATGATTAAGGTCGTTGGAATAATCTTCGTGGTAATCTGAAAGATGGGAACGATGGTGGTAATATTCCCATGGTGCCTTTCCTATCATCATTGGTTGAATGATTCCTTCGTCTGTATAATGTATATGCGACAAAGGATCTGAAGAGGTGCCAAATTCCTTAGACCTATCTATCCAAACACTCGATGAGTGTTGATTTGGGTCTACCCCCCAGGCCAAGAAAATTGATTGCTACAATATTTCTAAAATGGCGATGATCCATGCTGCCAAAATGTTCAAGAATCTTCTGAATCTAGAAGACATCATATTGCAGGTTCCCACTGTGGCCACTTTCGCCAGATTGTTTGGAGGTGGTAGGGCAAAAGTCCCCATTAATGTAGGGTCTTTTAGTAGGCCTACTCCGACATTTTGAAGCGATTGAGAGCTTCCATGGATCATTGGAATGCTTCGCATAACTTGTGAACTATTGTGGAGGAAGTTTTGTTGGTTGACGATCATAATCCCTCCTTGGAAGGGAAATGAAATCTTTCTGAAGTATGTCGACACAACTGTAGCCATAGCATAAATCCAGGGCCTTCTCAGTAGGATATTGTAATCGAGGTTTCCATCGATAACCTCAACATCAATTTCTACTGTTTTCCCCCCCATTTCAACTTGCAAGTTACTTAAAATCCTGTATGGAGTGTATGATCGTCCATCAAATGATTTTAATGTCATTGACGATCGTGACAAGGGTGGTGAGCCTAAACTTTTCCAGTAACTCATCGACATAATACATGTAGATGCCCCCTCATCAATAATTGTTCGATGAACAATTTTGTTGAGGGCTTTCACTTGAACAAGGAAAGCTAGTTGAGCTGGTGACAGAGGATCATATCCTTTGTGATTAAAGGCCACAAGATTGGAATCCGTTGAGTCAATCCCACCTATCGCTGATAATAAAACCTGCTTCTGGGAGGGGCAATTTTGTAGTACCTCAAGTGTCGACATAGCGGACGGTGATTGGGCTAAGTCCTCTACTATATTATAATGTTGTGCTGCTCTAGCACGAGGATTAAATGTCGATTTGTGTACTACTCCCTTTGGCGATTTTATCATTAGTTTAGGAATGATGGGTGGCCAACTTTGGTCGAAGTTGTTGTCAAACTACTAGGTTGATTAGTAGCCCTGTTGTTCGATAGCTGTGGATTCCTGTAATCTTTATTCTTTGTCGATATCAAAGCATCATTTTACTATTTTGAAATGGACAACATAAGCACTTGGGATCGGGAAGCATTATCACTAGAAACCAGATTGGTTCCTGGGTTTGGAAATGGATCAGTCAATACCGTTGAGGTTTTTGAATTCTTGAAGAATTTTCTAAGCTCAGCTTTATGTGGACAATCTCTCGTCCGATGATCCTCATCACATATCTGACACCCCACAGGGGGTTTCCTTTGCCCAGAAGGGTTTGCAGAAGATTTTTCAGGAGACGACTCCTCCTGTTTCTTCTTCTTTTTTCTTTTCCCTTTCTTCTTGCCCCCTAGTTGCTTTGGATTTTTGCCCTTGTCAGTTGACATGGCATTGACCTCTGAGGCGAGAGGTTCTTCATTTGCATTTTGACTAGAAACAGTACAGGCTTTCTTAGATGTAGCCTTTGCGGTTTTTGTGCTTGTCATACCTATCACGCCATCACTGGCATGAGAGTCTTTGTTTGATTTAGGAGGAGGAGGAATGGAAAGCTTTGGTCTAGGAGCATCAGGAATTTTATCGTACAGCGTGCCAGACTGATTATATATCAAGTCTAGATATTGCGCACGAGCAATGACTTGCTCTTCAGTGACGACTCCTCCCTTTGCCACATCTTCTATAATAGAAAGTAATAATGACTTAATAAACCATTCAGCTAGCAGTTGATCAGGAACATATTTTTTTACCATTCTACGACGACATCGCCACTCATGAATATGATCAGATATGTGAGTGGTCGTCGTTTGTTTGAAATTGGTAAAAATATCTATTCCAGTTTCGTACCTTATAGGTAACTGAAAATGGGTTAAAAAGGTTGTGGCTAGGGCACTGAAGTTATCAAATGAAGCTCTAGGCAATTCGATATACCATTTTTCTGCCAGACTAGTTAACGTTCACTGAAAAAGGTGAAGCCTGATCGAATCATCGTTGAGAGTGTTGGATGAACACCACAGATGAAAGGTCATCACGTGATTCGATGGGTCTTCACCCAGATTTCCATTAAATTTAGGAATATCTAACAGAATTTTATGCGGAATTGCC
Source organism: Pinus tabuliformis (assembly GCA_031772625.1). Taxonomy (NCBI): domain Eukaryota; kingdom Viridiplantae; phylum Streptophyta; class Pinopsida; order Pinales; family Pinaceae; genus Pinus; species Pinus tabuliformis. Next base: position 1,433,274,794 of record CM062819.1, on the reverse strand, counting down.
AGCCACCAAGGGGCATAAGAAATTGGATCATTCTTCAACTGGTTTAGTTCTGGTAATTCTAGAGTTGCTACAAAGGGCAACTGTTGATTCAGGTTAGGCGAAGCATACCCAGGATAAGATGGAATTGCCTGAGCAGTGGGTGGAATCGCCTGAGCAGTGGGTCTTTGCATACCAGCATAATGTATTTGATGCTGGTAACTTTGATAAGGTTGATGGGAATAACCATTATAGTATGTTTGTTGATAACCTCTTTGGAAATGTGGTTTCCCATTACTTACAAAGATTTGTTCCTTAGGTCCTTGATATGATTGCTGGAATTGCAGTTGTTGATATTGAGCCAGCCATGTTTGTTGGACCATTTTGCTATTGTCCAATACTAGATGATTGACCAATATGAGGAGTCATAGTACTTGTTTGAGCTTGAGTTGCTCCAAATAAGGAGGCACTAACCTGAGGTTGTGATTGAATCGCTGAGATGAGAGGATGTTGTATTGCAACCTGAGAAACTTGGGGTTGACATACAACAGGTAGCGCTTTTACTTGTGATGCAGTCACCATAGCAGGTATAGTGGGCATATTCGACACAGGATGGACTGGTTTCATTGAATATACAACCCTTGGTTGTTGAGGTAGTATTGGTACCCAATCACTGGATGTCATTCCATCTTGTCCTGAACTTTTTTGTGAACTCCCATATGGTTGTTCTCCGGGAGGGAACAATGAAAAGGCATACTGTCCCCCATATGGTGGCAATCCAGTACTTAAAGGTAGATTGGCCTTTGAAGACACATTGGATCAATTTGTTGAGTTTCAACATAAGAAATACCATATGAGAATCTGGATGAAGAAATAGGAACTAACCATGCCATCGAAACAGTCCCTGATTGGACTTCGACTTGTTGTTGATAACTTGCTGGGACAGATGGTATACCGGCGAACATCGTTGGAGTAGCAGTAAGAGGCTCTGCTGCTGCTGCGTCGAATGACGCAGTCCTGAATGTCAATGGTTGTTCAAACATATCTAGTCTATCCAAAAGATTTTCTAGTGATTTCGATTGACTTTCTTCCACGATTGCGGATTACTCGATCAACTCAAAATAAAGGGGAAAATGATTCCGAATTAAATGAATTTTAGATGCTTTAACACAACTCGCTTTTTCAATTTTTAAAATTCGAGAAAATGCAAAAGATGACTCTAGTCGCCTTCGATTTTTAATGAGCCTGAAGTGACAAGTGCTCAGATGGACCTTTTCCTTTAAGGAGTCTGAAAAGGAATGAAAGAGACTACTCTAGAAATCTAGACAGAGAGATTACCAAACCAATCGCAAAACTACAGAATACTTTTTACGGTACGGTAGTCAATCTTCCTGAATGCTGTGTTCAGTGCATTGCGATCGATAGGGCGGCAGACACAGCTTCCTATGGATAAAGGATATAGCCTATTGTGGTCTCCCAATATAAACTCGACGGTACGTGGGAGCACAAGTCTGTACTAGCACTTGTCATCTCAAAGAGGAGGATTCACCCAACCAACAATGAAAGCGATAGTTACTATGCTTTACCACACCGGAATACGTCTCTAGCCTAGACTTCTAGATGTTGTGCTTTAGGTTCCAAAGCATTTTTATGTTCATTGAATTTATTTTACAGTTGATATTTCTTAAGAAATTTGCCTTTCATGTTCACCACGTGATGTAGATATACAATTCCTAAAATGCAATCTAAGATGATAAGCAATCGTTTAATCTTCTTTTTGCAATGAAAATCCTAGCTACTAAAGAAATAGAGATGATATTCTTTCAACATAGAGAAGAGAGCACACACTAGATGCACTGTCCTAAATCAAACCAACAAGCAGTCTAAATGCAAATGCACATGCATGTATTTGTTTTCAGCTTTCTTAATGTGTGAATGACAAGAATAATGCTAAGTACAAATCTGAATTATCTTTTCAAAGCGACAGTACTAACAAATTTCTCTTCAAAAACGAAAGGAAGATAATAACAACACTTTGCGACTTTGAATTGAAAACTACTTTTGACACTTGAAAAACTACTAATTCAAATCAAATACAAGATTAACTGTATAATCAACCATCAAGAACAATAGAATTCTTTTCTTTGACTGAAAATGACACTTGCGACACTTCCAAATCAAAAGAAGATGGTTTGATTACGTTACTTTTTGTAAAAGAGAACTGTAAATGGCGCACAATACATAAAAACATTCACAATTATTTGTACTATGGAGGTGGAATGATGCAAAGGAAGGGAGTTTCCATAGTGGTATACTGATCACAGACAGCAAAACTCCTAAATAAAGCTGAAGAGAGTGAACACAGAAACCAAAATCTGGAAGCAGATGAGGTCTTATCTGATCAGTGCACCTGTAACACAGGGAAAGTGCGATGCAGTGCACCTACTACACACAAGAGGTGCAATGCATCTAAATTCCCAAGAGGAGAAAGTGCGATGGTCGAGGGACGAGACTTCAACTTGGTTCTTGGTCACAGTTTGTAGCTTAGTTCAGGGATTTAGGCCGAGCTAATGATAGTCAGTAAATAGAAATCACAGGCACTGATCTAATGAGGTTACTAGAGCCACCACTAGGGCAATTAGGATGTTTGCAAATCGTTTGTTCAGTTTATAAACAAAGCCTGGAGGTAGACTGAAGCAGCATTGATGTACTTTGCAGTTGCATAGCAAATGTAGTTCGAAGGCAAGCTGGCTTAACTTCAGGCTCCGTCTGTAAGTTTATAAAGCAAACAAATATAGACAAGCAAACAATCTATTCGCTCCCCAACGGAGTCGCCATTTTGTTATCGGGAAATCTAGTGTCTATGCAAAGCTGCTAGTCCCACTAAGACGAGTAGCTATCTTAGAAACAAACAGATTAAAGTTACTTTCGTTTTCCTTTAAGAGAAGTAGATAGGAGAGGATCAAAGAATACCAACCTCGATATTTTGCTCGGTTCTTCGCTTGTCCCTTTTCCTCACCGACAGGTCTTTGTCGCTTCTCCCTTGACCACTCCACTTCAAAGAGTACCTGTAAAGTCAAAGCAGCATAATACCTTCAAAGTGCAGAGATCTACAATCATAAACAATATAGGACCAAATATATATTGACAACACAAATGCATATACTATCAAGCATACAAGAATGTGGAGGAAAACTTGAATAGCTTTATTGATATAAAGATTAGAAGAGAGGATTACAACCCATTGATCTGACCCAACGTCATCCTCCCAGCATGAAAGCCCTTCTTCACCTCATGAAAAGCTTAGATCACCCAACATTATGATATTCCACCAAGAAACCAACAGTACTTCCTCACAAGATACTAAATTCTAGCCTCTAACCCCCTGGATATCTGGGATGAGGGATCCATATATAGATAATTGCAGGTGGGTGAGTCAGCTTTTGGGATTTTGATTAGTGTCCTCTCTCTGATAGTTCTTGATTCCACTTGGAGATTGATGATCTCTTACTCATCCCTAGGAAAATTCAGAGAGGCAAGTGTCACAGGAGAAGTTTCTGGAAGATTCCATGATGATCCACCTTGCAAACTGTCTCTGCCATTTGTCTACTCTCACCCATCGCACCCTACAGAAGGACTTTCCAGTATGCATCGCACCCTTTACACTGAGTAGGTGCGATGCATTGCACCCTCTGCACTGGGCAGTCTGTATGGTCTAGCTTTGACTAGTTCTGAGCAGTTTTCTGTGGAGAACTTCTGGGAGATGATGTAATCAGCTGACCTTCTTCCTTTAGGGTGTGAAGCAACACTTTTAGGGGCTTAGGAGCCCTTGGTTTATGAACATATATGATTGGGGTTGCAGTGCCCAAAAATGTCTATAACAAAGACTCACTGAAATGACAAAATTTGACTTTGGCATCCTAAGACCACTTTGTAAGAGCATATTTGATCACTCGTGGAAGGCTTCAAAGACTGACACTAATAAGACCCACAGAGGATGCGGACAAAATAAAAGCATGTGGAAATGTATACAAAAACTAGATGGATAGAAATAATAGTTGTATCAAGTGCATCATTAGAGAAAGGAAGGGATATTAATCTATAATATTGAATTTCCAGAAAATAAAAATTAAATAAAAATAACATAAAAAATAAAAAAAATATTTCTAGCATGTAGAATTATAATGAAATACTCATAAAGAACCAAACATCACTACATTCTAGGAAGGTTTTAAGAATGTCCATAATAAATTTAGCAATTGTTCTTGTTTGAATTTTGAAGGAACAAAACAACCAAGCTATATTGTATTTTTTAGTTTTAATCCAATACCAGAGGCATGTCCTCTACTGCCAAAAAGCCTCCATAGTCTCGAAAGGGTTTCCTTTTTAACCAGTTTAGATCCCAGTGTCCCATTTACTAAAGAAATTTTCAAATTTTGTTGTTATGTATAATTTTTTCAAGTATTTACAGAAGGCAATTGTTCTGGCATGCTGACCAGTTAACAACAATGTCATTCACTAAAGCTAATGAGGTGAAAAATCTAGCTCGTGATGAGACCACTTGTCCTTTGACTTAAGGCCAAAGGCCATTACCCTAGCTTGGTAACCATAAATGGTAATGTCACTCCACTAGGTCCTATGATCATGGTAGGTCGACTTATGATGAGACCTCCTATCCTTTGTTAAAATATAATTTTTATTAATCTGAATAGATTTATTAGTAAATGGGGTGGCATGTCAACTCCTTAAGTGTTAGGGATGGTGTAAGAAGTATTATAGTAACTACTTTTCTATCTTTCTAATTTTGTCCTCAAAAAAATTCTGGTCGTTTATTGTTGCAAGATTGGAATTAAAAGGTATTCTATAAGTGGTGATGAAAGGAATGCAGTATAAGTATTTTTATGATTTTTCTACAATTCTAAAAAGGATTAAAAATCATGGAAATTTCAAAATTCTGATACTTATTTCTCATAAAATATTCTCTAATGACAACCATAAAACCAATTAGTTTTCCTCCATCATATGATAAGGCATCTAAGAAAATTCTCCTTTCCTTAAATAAATAAAGATATAACTAAGCTAGCAAATGATAATTGCATGTTAAAAATCAATAGTTGTATTTAAAGGAAACAACACCGTGACTAAAGAAACAACAACATAATGAAGGAAAAAGCAGTTGCGATAGAGGAAACAACAACTATGATGGAGGAAATAGTGGCTGCGACTAGGGAAACAACAACTGTCACTAATGAACCAACAATAGTGACTAAGGAAACAACAACTATGACTAAGGAAACAATGACTGTGACTAAGGAAACAAAATCTGTGATTGAGGAAAGAACGACTGCACAAAGGAAACAAAAACTGTGAGGAAACAAGTGTTGTGACTAAGGAAACAACAACTGTGACTAAGGAAACAACAACTGTGACTGAGGAAACAATGGTTGTGAATAAGGAAACAACAACCATGACTGAGGAAACATTGGCTATGAATAAAGAAATAACAACTGTGACAAAGGAAACAACGGTTGTGACTCAGAAAACAACAACCGTGGTTGAAGAAACAATGGTTGTGACTAATGAAACAACAACCCTGACTGAGGAAGCAATGGTTGTGACTAAGGAAACAACAACCATGACTGAGGAAACAACGGTTGTGACTAAGGAAACAACAACCATGACTGAGGAAACAACGGTTGTGACTAAGGAAACAACAACTGTGATAAAAAAAATTAACGATTTTTTTTTTTACTATATATATATATATATATATATAATAACAAAAAAACATTATTTACATTTTGTACAAAATAAAGAAATTTTCTTAAAAAGATTTCCCTGGTTGTGGCCACGGGAAATTCCCCCGGTCATCTACAACGTGCAAATTGGCATCATTATTAATTTTGTCGAAGAAATATTCTCGGGTGAGTGGCTGATGGTATAGATGGAGCCAATGCCCATTAGCAAGTAATGAAATACCATAATTATCAATTGTGGTAAGGAATATCATTCCATAGTCATAAACCTTGGTAATTTTGTAAGGACCAAGTCACCTTGTTTGAAGTTTACTTGGAAAGTCTTGGAATCTTGAGTCATATAGTAGCACCCAGTCTCCTTTCTGAACATTTTTATTTTTAATCAACCTAACATGTCGTTTACCTCTCTACCTTTGTATTATGGCAGTTTGTTGCAAAGCAAGAAGATGTATGTTCATCTAATTCATTGAGTTGTTGTAAGTGTTATGTCAGTGCTTTTGTGAGGTCCAATCCAACTTCCTGGCAGTTTTGAGAGTCTTAACTTCAAATTCTATTGGAAAAATGAGTTCCTTACCAAAAATGAGTTGATAAGGTGAATAGCCAGTGTTATTAGGCCAGGTTATCTGATAAGCCCATAAGGCTTTTGGAAGCTTGGCAACCCAATCTCGATGATTTGTAGATATTGTTTTGGTTAAAATCACCTCTAAGACTTTATTAGTGCCTTCTAGTTGCCCATTCGCTTGCAGATGGTAACGAGAAGTGACTATGTGTTTAATATGATAATTTTTTAGTGTGGTTGAAATTTTATGAGTAGTGAACTATTATCCTTCGTTTGTTACAAGCTCCTGAGGCATCCCATATCGAACAAATAGTTCGAACACAAAATTGATGACTACTTCTTCTATGGCCCTTGGGAGTGCTTTCACTTCGACCCATTCGGTAACATAATCTGTACATACCAGAATATATGCTTTCTGATTTCGATTATATTAAATGGGCCTACAAAGTCCATTTCCCATCTCTTGAATGGTTCCAATTGAATTTGCAGTTGGAGAGGCATTTCCTCAGAGTCAATGGGATGGCCCATCCTCTGACAGCTATCGCAACTCTGGACATATTTCTTTACATATTTAAATATTGTGGGCCAAAAATATCCCATCTATAATACCTTGTGTCCAGTTCTCCGATTAGCAAAGTTACCCCCACAATGCTCATCATGACAAGCCCTGAGGATATCATACATTTCATCTTCTCTAACACATCATCAAATTTGAAGATCATCCCCTATATGAAAAAGGTAATCGTCCATCTACGGAAAGCATGCACTACACTGGATAATAAGCTTCTTTTCCTAAGATGACAAATATGATTGTAATTTTTTGGTTTCCAAATAATTTACTATATCAACATACTAGGGTGTTTTAATAGTTACAACAAGAAAATATTCATCTGGGAATTGGTCTTCAACTGGGGAAGAATCAACTATAGCTGTAACTCTTGACAAAAATTCTGCAACAAGGTTTTCTTTTCCTGTATGATCTTTTATGGTACTGTCAAACTCTTACAACAACAATAACCAACAAGTTATTCTACCATTGGTAACAGGTTTGTTAGATAAATAGCGAATGACAAAATGATCAATGTATAGAAAAATTGGATATCTTGTTATGTAATGGAAAAATTTATTTATGGCATAAATAACAGCTAAAACTTATTTTTTTGTCATAGTATAATTCACCAATGTAAGGTTCTTTCTAATGTAATAAATGGCATAAAGATTTTTATCCTCTTCTTATCTGAGGACTGCTCCTATCATTGTATATAATGCATCTGAGGATATATGAAATGGGAAATTCAATTTTTTTCCTCGCAACACAAAATTTGTCGAGACCATCCTCTTTAGATCTACAAAAGCAGTATCACATTTATCATTCCATTCAAATTCCACATGTCCAGTCAATACTGTTGTAAATAATACTGAGAGGGGGGTGAATCAGTATTATCAGATCAATAATTTTATTTCCCAAATAGATTTATATATGCTACTTCAGTGAAGTGAACTAGCATGTACACGCAACTGTGATTAAAGAAACCAGCGTATATCCAGAGAACTTGTGATTTAGACAATTTATCATGTGTTGATCTCAAACCAATACATCAGTAACTTATTAGATAGTGCAGTAAAAGCAGAATAAAGCATCACAAATAAGCAACACACATGAACACCAAGATTTAAGGTGGAAACCCAATGTGGGTGAAAACCACCTGCTGTTGTCGTCTCTATCTTCTTTTAATAATAACAAAATCTATTTACAATCTTGTACTGGTGCAGACTCATACCAATACGCAAGCACCCACCTGCAGAAGGCTACAACCTTCTCTCTGGAACACAACACAACAATTTGAAGGCCACATTTCATCAAATTTTCATACTGGACCCATCAACAACATTGAAGCTCAAAATCATAACTATAATACAACATCAAATACATCTGCATCAACCATCACTGAAACTCAATCATCACTCTCTGAATCAGCCGCAACTTAATCAATTACTGACAACCACTAAACCTCTGGCATAACTGAATCATTCATTCATACTTAATCAACATCAACCAATCAACTGGAATAGATAGATAATTGTAACCAGTACACAGATCTGAACCCAAAACACTGCATCATCATTCAGAACCAGCAGTAACCTCAAAACCATGCATCATAGTGTATATGCTACTTGGCTAAACCCAAACTGCATGTATACACTACTTCCTTTAGCCCAACCTACGTATATCTCTAAAGATACTGAATCATAAAACTTCTGAACCACAAATTGTACCATTCAGTGACATTTTGAAGATCTACTATCATATTACTGAGTTCTCAATAGATAGAAACAAGGATCACCCTTCCTTCTCAATCAATCAACCAATCAAACTCAATTTCCTTATATATTCAGTTGTACTTTCAGATCTAAGAAGACATCATTGACAAACAACAGTAAAATAGTAGTACTAATCTGATAGATCAATCATCCTTGAACATCAAGCTTTTCTTTTTCATACGCTACTTGGAAGATCCGAACCAACATGTATATGCAACTTCACTAAAGCGAACCAACGTATAGATCTGCAAATACCTACTTATAACTTCACTGCACTTCCCGACTTCAGACATACCCAGATCATCATATATAAGGGATAAAATATGTGTTAGCAATCAAATCTAGCCCATCCATTATCAAATCACATAATGATAAGTCATTATGATCCTGATCCATCATTAGATCTCATCACAATCAATCAATCTGAACATTCAGAACACTGTCACCAGAACACAAAGCATAACCCAGAACTCTACACCAACAACCAGAACCAACTACAACTTTAAAATCATAGTTCATAAGGTATACACTACTTCGATGTGTTGAACTAGCGTGTATACGTGCTTTTACCAAAGTGAAATAGCATACATATCTGCAAATACTAACTTAAAACTTCACAGCTATTCCAGACTTTAGTCATACCCAGATCATAACATTTACAGAATAAAACATGCATCAGTATTCAAATCTAGACTATCCATGATCAAACCACATATTGATAATTCATTTCATGCTTTATGATCCCACTCCATCATCCATCATCAACCACATAGGTGCATCCTTAGTTCAGATCAAGCAAAGCATCAAAAGCTCATAACTTGTATATATGATCTAGCACTTCATAAGATATTCAATACTTGCACACTTGGCCTTATGATCTTCTCCTCTTTATATAGCTTTAGGCCCTTTGTCAATACCTTGGACCAAAACCACTTAGGACCAATACCTTGGAAAAGATACCTAGGGTCAATACCACAGACCAAATACCTTTATTTTCCATCCCATATACGTTTTTCCTTCTGTGAAAGTGCATGTATACATATACGCTCTTTTTGATCTCTGTTCCCACATGTATACACTATTTTGACAAAGTGAACTAGTGTATACCTCTCCTTCTTTAATCTATGGAGTCTGATTTGTAATACTTTGTTGTTAACCTGTTGCACTATGAACTGTCATCTATGTGAGTTGCCATCAAGGATAACACCTATATCATAATGCCAACAATCTCTCCCTTTGGACTTGATGGCAACAACAACACCAAGAAACACTCCCCCTTTGATATCAAGGGCAAAGGGTGGACCAAGATATTCTCCCCTTTTGATATACATTATGTTGTCCATGCTCCCTATGAGTGCACGCTGAATTCTTTGATTAAGCTCCCCCTTTGTACGTGTTGACATGCACTAAACCATCCATGTGAGGTCCATGCTCCCCTTGAGCATATGCAGAGTCTACAAAAAAATATTTTTCAAAATAATAACATGACTCTATAACTCAACTAAGTGAGTATGACCTTCCTATCACCATTGAATCATACATACATCAATCTCCCAACCAAGTGGGGATACACCAAATTTGACTCATCCACCCAACCAAGTGGGGATATACCAATTGTTTATACATGACAGAAATACAATAAATATTACATCATCCATCCCCTGCAAATTGGGGATACAAATTACATCATTTGTCCAATAGGACTCATTCAAATGTATGAGAAGTCATATCACACCCTAGACTTTTACATGACTTAAGAAACAAATGGTATAAATATCTGAAGCCATAGCTGGACTTAGCAACCATAATGCCAACAATATAGAATGCGAGTAAAGGCTAATGCGCCCCCTAAACCTGTGCTACCTATGCATTATTAAAAAGTCATTTAATCAAGGCATCTTTGTTAATCAGATAAAATTTAGAATGTAATCATCAACATCAGATAGAGCACCCATATCAGAGGTTGACCCATTGTTTTTCCAGTCATAAAAACATATACGCTCCTTCAGCTACCGAAACCTGCGTCTATACGTGATTATACTTCATGAAACACGTTTATAATAACCTTCTTCTGAAAAACTGGATTTTAACAACAAGATGATGTAGCAACTACTCGCAGCTTTTGTTTGAGATATTCAAATGTTTCTCTAGGTAGTGGTTTAGTGAATATATCAACAACCTATTCTTTGGAGGGAACATACTCCAATTTTACCTTTTGTTCAAGTACTTTTTCTTGTAAAAAATGGTACTTTATGGGTATGTGCTTGGTCTTGGAGTGCATGACTGGATTCTTTGAAATACTGATGGAACTTGTATTATCACATAGAATGGAGATGGGTGGAGTACATGTGATCTGAATGTCTTACAAAGTTTGCATCATCCAAAGTACTTGTGTGCAGCAAGATGCAGTAGCCACATATTCTGCTTTAGTTGTAGATAAAGAAATTGAACTTTGTTTCTTGCTTAACCAAGACACTAACCTGGAACCCATATAGAATGCACCACCACTAGTGCTTTTTCTATCATCAACACTTCCTTCCCAATCTGCATCTGTATATGCATGAAGAGTAAGATCTGCATCTTTAGGATACCATAGTCCAAAGTCTTGAGTTCCTTGAATATATTTAAAAATTCTTTTAACTACCTGAAGGTGTGACTCCTTTGGATTTGCGTGGAATATTCCAACTATTCCTACTGCATGCATGATGTCAGGTCAGGTACCTGTTAGAAAAAGTAGACTGCCAATCATGGATATGTAAGTTGGTTGATGTACTGCTGTTGATTCATCATTTGAGCTGAGACTGCATCCTGTTACCATTGGGGTACATACAAGTTTAGAATCTTCCATTTTGTACCTTTTCAAGATCTGTTTGAGATATTTGGTTTGTGAAATAAAAATACCATCTTTAGTTTGTTGAACTTGTAGACTAAGAAAATAGGTAAGTTCACCAAGCAAGGACATTTCAAATTCTGCTGCATTACTGAAGCAAAATTCTGACTCGTGGTTTCTTCGTTGCTACCAAAAATGATATCATCAAAATAAACAATAATAATTAGCAATTTATCAGTTTCAATCTTTGTATATAGATTGCTATCTGCAGAACCTTTTGTAAAACCTTGTTGGTGTAGATATTTGTCAAGGCGGTAATACCAGGCCCTTTGAGCCTGTTTCAGACCATAGAGAGCCTTTTTGAATCTGCATACAAGTTTTGCATCATTTACAAGAATGAATCCTTATGGCTATTCAATATAAACTTCTTCTTCTAAATATCTATTAAGGAAGGCTGATTTTACATCCATTTGGTATACTTTGAATTTCTGAAAACTGGAAAGAGCAAGAAACATCCTTATGGCTTCAAGTCTGGAAATGGGTGCAAAATTTTCTTCAAAATCTATACCTTCTTATTGAGCATACCCTTTACAAACAAGTTTGGCCTTGTTTCTAGTCACTTCTCCATTTTCATTCATCTTGTTCTTGAATATAAATTTAGTTCCTATAATATTTTTATCATGAGGTCTAGGAACTAATTCCCAAGTATCATTCTTTTCAATTTGCTCAAGTTCTTCATCCATGGCCTTGACCCAACATTCATCTTTGCATGCTTCATTTACATTTTGAGGTTCAGTGGAGGATAGTAGAGCTAGATAGCTTGAGGTCCCTGTAATAGTTCTCCTTTTTTGTACACCTGCCTCCTTTTCCCCTAAAATTTGAGTTTTGGATGATTTTTGTGAACATACCTAGACGAAGTATTTTCTTCTACCATTATATCTTCTCCTGGTGCTTCATTGGTTTCTTCTTCAATATAATTTTGATTTGATGTGGAAAAGTAATCCCCATATTCCTCATTTTCATAATCTTCTATTGATTTTATCTGTTTTGGATTTCTACATGCTTCATCCACTACAACATCAATTCTTGCAACAATTTTCCCAAGTATTTTATTATAACATTTATATCCTTTACTTCTAGAAGAATAACCAAGAAGAATACCTTCATCTGCTCTATGTTCAAACTCACCATGTTTTTCATCAGTCCTTTTGATAAAAAATTTGCTTCCAAAAACTTTAAAGTATTTTACAGTAGGAGTCTTACCATACCAAAGTTCATGTGGAGTTTTAGTGCTATTTACCCGAACATTTTGTTTGTTGAGAATAGTCATGACAGCGAATGCAGCTTCGCCCAAAAAGGTTGCAGGAGTTCCAGATTCATCTAGCATAGCTCGAGCCATTTGTTGAATTGTTTTGTTCATCCTTTCTACCACATCATTTTGCTGAGGACTTCTTGTGGTGGAGAATTGCTATTTTATTCCATGTTGTTCACAAAAGTCAAAGAATTCATCTGATATAAACTCCCCTCCTCGATTGGATCTGAGGCATTTGATTTTTTGATCTCATTCATTTTCAACCAAATCTTTGAAGGCTTGGAACTTTTCAAATGCTTCATCTTTATGCTTTAGAAGACCTATCCAACACATCATGGAAAAATCATCAATGAACAAAATAAAGTATTCTTCTCCAGGAGGTGACTTTTTCCTTGTTGGTACACATAAATTAGTATGGAAAAGTTCAAGAGGTTTACTAGCTGACCCTTCTTTTTCCATGAAGTGAACTCTGGTTTTTTGATGCAGGAGCATTCAACCCAAGAGAAAATCATTGTAATTAAGTAGACATAGGGGGTCATGTTTTAGAGAAGTTAGTTTCCAAAGTCTCAAAATTAATGTAATATTTAGGCCTTTAAGGAATTAATTAGATAATGAAAGGAATTTGTAAATGCTCTCGAATAAATGAGAACATGAGTGGGAAATAATGACAAAAGAGTCTAAAGTCAATTAGGACTCTTTAAAGCAGTTCCATGATTCATGGAACTAAGGAGAGCTCTTAAAAATTAAATGGAGATTAGAAGTGGACGTAGAGGATAGATGATTTAGGAGTCAGTTTAGTAGATTTAGGAGTCGAACTAGGATTAGTTCAACGAACCTTTCTGGGATAAATGTAAGCCTACGGGAAAAGTAGAGAAGGAGGCCATGATATTGAAGAACAAGCATGTGTGAGACACAGAGTCTTGGATATGTAATTGATTGTTAATATTTATATATATAGATGTTTATTCCTGACTGTGTCAGTGTGTTGAAGAGTATTTCATGAATGAACTACTTGTGGATTTGTAGGCTCTATAACAGGTTGCAGATAGGATTCTGAAGGATGCAGAGGAACAGAATGATTAAGTGGAATCATGAAAGGATCCTTGAATCCAATTGAGGAAACAGAGGGAAGCTCTGGGGTGAAATAGAAAATTGAGATTTCGCAGAAGAGTAAATCTCAGAGGTAGCTGAGCAACGGAAGCAGAAGGCAGAGTTTTGAAGAACTATGCAAGAGAAGAGTGATTTGGAGGACCATAATGGGTTGTCGCTCGAGAGGAGGTTCCAGATAGAGGACCTGTGCTTACCAAAAGACTGAGTGAGGAGAGCTTAGTGAGGTAAGATTGCAACAAGGAGGACTAGCTGTTGCAGATGAGTGAGGAGCTCATGAAGCAAGAGGAGAAGAAGATGACTACTGATAGTCATAACAGAGGTTCAGAGAGAAGCCACAACAAAATAAAAATGAGGAAGGAGCATGCCAAGGAAAATGGCAAGAGGATGAGTCAAGAGGAAATTGACAAGGAGATTGCAGAGTTAAAAGAACAACTCAATGCATTAAGGAGAATACTTGAGGAAAGCCAGAGACTAGGTTGGGTATTGAGGAAGAAGCCAGTGAAGTGGCATAAGTTGCAGAGAAGGCTACAATAGAGGCAAGTAAGGTGTTTGATGGAAGAACTCAAAGAAGCTGAGTTGGAAATGGAAGAGTACATTTTTGAACTCGAACAGGGAGGAATTCTGGGAGAAAGTGAAGATGAAGAATTGAAGACTGAAACTTCAAGTGAGGCCAAAGGGTCACATGGTTTTAAATCTGACAATTTGTGTATGTTTGCAAGTGAAACATGTAAAGAAGGAAAATTTGTTGATATTTTCATAAAGGAGAAAGAATACAAGCAAAATCCAAATTCTGTTCTGGAAGAAGATGACATAGATAGGTCTCATATGCAGTTGGGGAAAGATATCAAGCAACCAAGTGAAGGGCTTGAAGAGAGTGAAGAGGAGACCACTGAAGAATTTCTGAATCATATGAAGGATTTAGAACAACAAGGAGATATGATGGCTGAACCATCAAGTGGGACCATAGGGTCTTATGTTTTTAAGACTGATAGTTTGCCTATGGATGCAACACAAATGCAGGAGAATGTTAATGTAGATGGTGAGACAAGGGTGGCTCTTGGAGAAGATAAATAGCAAGAGACTGAAGGAAAACTTGAAGAAGAGACTATGTTAGCTAAAAACATAGTAAACGATCATCAATCCACCATGATGATAGGCACAATGGGAATAGCCATGGAAGTCGTTGAGACAGTCAGAAAAAGATAAGGACATCTACTGAAAGATGTTAAGGAAGAAAAAGTCTACGCAAAAGACTTAGCAAAGGGAGAAATGACATCTAATGATTTATCAATAACAAAGGAAGGTATGGAAAAATGTGTGAAATTTTCAAAATCTACTTCAATTGAAATTATTGAGTTATATAGAAAATTAGATTTTCAAAGAAGAGAGTTGGAAAAACAAAGAATAGATGTTCATGATAGACTGCTGAAAAAGGAAGACAAGATAATTGTCATGATTGATAATCATAAGAAAAAGGAGATGGATATGAAAATTCATCAGATTGAAACTGTAAAAGAAGGAGTTCAATACAGTGGACAAGAGTAGGAAGACATCATTAGAGCAGATGATGTGGAGGAGAGACTAGTTGACAGTCTCATGAGTTCTTTGAGAATTCAAAACAACATACTGATGTGCTGATAGAGGAGAAAGAAACATAGCAAAAAACTGAATTGTTTCCAAAGGAAGATAAGGCATAGAATCCTTATGTTTTTAATTTTAACAAGTGTTTTGTGAGTGCAGGTTTTGTTGTAGATGCTGAAGGAAATTTGGCACAGATGAGCAGCCAAATAAAGATGAAAGAAGAAGGTTCTATGGAAGTATTTAATCCATGGAACAAAAATGCTAAATTGATAGAGAGAATGTTGGAAAGCCATGATTTAGTGTAGACAGAAATAATCATGAAAGAAGGTAAGGATGAAAGGGAGCCAGTAAGCATAGCAAGCAAAGAAAAAGTTGGAGCAAGCAAAGCAAAATTTGGAGCAAGCAGAACAAAAGAAGAAGAAAAAGTAAACCAGCAGCTACAAAGTAAAAGTAACCAACAACAGTTTGAAGAGTTAGTGGACAACAACAAGAACCTGAAACGAAGAGAAAGAGGAAAAGGTAAGTGGCAAAGCATGGACCAGCCCAAAGATGTGCTAGAAAAAGAAATTGAAGAAATGTGGCAATTGATGATGAAACAGTCCAAATGGAAGGAAATGGTAGTAGCAGGAAGCATGATAAATCAAAGTTTGAACCTGATTGAAAAGAAGAAGAAGATGGAGCAAAAGATATCAAAAGTGCAGCAGCAACAAAGGAACAAGACATTTGGGAAGTTACAAAACAAAGTATGGGATCCAAGAAGACAAAGATCAGAAGACACATGATCAGGAGATCATGAATATTTTCTACTTTGGGAGTCTGATGTAGGAACATTCAACCCAAGAGAAAATCATTGTAATTAAGTAGACCTAGGGGGTAATGTTTTAGAGAACTTAGTTTCCTAAGTCTCAAAATTAATGTAATATTCAGGCCTTTTAAGGAATTAATTAGATAATGAGAGGAAGTTGTAAATGCTCTCGAATAAATGAGAACATGAGTGGGCAATATTGACAAAAGAGTCTAAAGTCAATTAGGACTCTTTAAAGCAGTTCCATGATTCGTGGAAGTAAGGAGAGCTCTTAGAGTTAAATGGAGATTAGAAGTGGACGTAGAGGATAGAGGATTTAGGAGTCAGCTTAATAGATTTAGGAGCCAAACCAGGATTAGTTCAACAAACCTTTCTGGGATAAATGTAAGCCTACGGGAAAAGTAGAGAAGGAGGCCACGATATTGAAGAATAGGCCTATGCAAGACACAAAGTCTCGGATATGTAATTGATTGTTTATATTTATATGTATATATGTTTATTCCTAACTGTGTCAGCGTGTTGAAGAGTATTTCATGAATGAACTACTTGTGAATTCATAGGCTCTGTAACAGGTTGCAGACAGAATTATGAAGGACACGGAGGAACAAAATGATTCAAAGGAATCATGAATGGATTCTTGAATCCAATTGAGGAAACATAGGAAATCTTTGAGGTGAAATAGCGAATTGAGATTTCGTAGAAGAGTAAAGCTTAGGGGTAGCTGAGCAGCGGAAGCAGAAGGTAAAGTTCTGAAGAAATATGCAAGAGAAGAGAGATTTGGAGGACCATAATGGGTCGTTGAATCCATTAGAGGGATTAAAGCCAAGCTCAGGAGGAATCGCGTAGTAAAACAACAGAAAGGCTGAAACCTTTGAAGAAGAGAAAAACCACAAAAGAACTGAAGACTTAGCGTAAAAACTAAGTAAAAAGGAGGAGCGAAGGAGTAAATTGTCAGTGCTCAGTAGCTATTGGATTTGGAAGATCAACAGTCCAAATGATGTTGCTGAGGAGCAAAGCAAAATATCGTATCGGTGGAGTTTATTACACAGTTTAAGTCCTGCAAGTGAAAAACCAAACTTACACTAAGAATCAGCATAAAACATAGTCGGATTTGAAATCTAGACTTGAAATCCTATAAAGAGTGGCCTATATCTATATCAGGTCTGTAAGGATATTGGATCGGCACATGGAAGTAAGGTGTCTTGCCTTGAGGTTGAGCGAAATGCGATTGCACGAGTTAATCACACTAGTCAGATCATGAACCAGATCGACGGTTGCGATTTTATTGCTATTTTGCAATCAGAGGAGTTAAGGATTAGCAGTTATTGGAATGTCGATGTGCCGATAGCGATAAAGCACTGATCAGCGATTGGAGGGTTTGGATATCGGAGTTGCGGAAAGGGTCAGAGCGAAGAGCGGACCCAACGGATATGTAGATCTGGGTGAATTGTTCTTGAAGTCTGAACAAAGGGTTCAGGTGGGGTTTTCCTTTGTATTCGTGAAAGTGTTGTGCCAAGCCTTTTAAGGCTAGAACATATGTGAACTACTATGATATTCACATATCAGAGTTGGAGAAGTGGTGAGCCATACATGTATGTATGACCTGCGGAAGAGCCAATAGCGATTACCATAGAGGTAGCCACAGGAAATGTGCAAAAGACATATAAAGCCATAAAAGGATATGTTTGCGTAGTTTTCCTTTGTGAAATGTGTATAAAGAAAAAGAGTGCCAATAGAGTATTTTATGCAATAAAACATATGTAACCAATGCATTAAAGGGGAAGGTTACATATATGTGGGCATTAAAGGGGTTATGAAGGTTTAAAAGTCTCGATAGGAAGGATTAATGAAAGGATTTAATCAAAGTCTTATAAGAAGGCTCAAGCATTGATAAAGTTCCAATAGGAGGTATTAGGTGGGGTGATTGAGTTCTAATATAAAGGAACATATAAAGAGGCCTTAACCATTTGATGGTTGAAGATTTGAATCCTTTGTGAGTTAAATTCCTTGGACAATGTAGTCTATGCATTTACATGCATACTGTGGGTGTAAGCAGGGGTAACCCTGCATCATTTTCTTCCCAATTTGACATGGTTTGCATATTGTATTTTCTAGGATGCTAATATCTGGAAGATCACGAAAAACATTGAATCTGCATGATTTTCTTATTTGAGAAAAGCTTATATGTCCCAATCTTCTATGACACAGCTAGTTTTAATCATTTTTGCTTAGATAGCACTATTGTTTTCGTCCTTTGAGTATGTATAAGTTGTTTGGAGTTCTTGTACCTTTGATCACGGTCTCTCTTGTATCAAGTTCACGAACAACACATCCATTTGATCGAAACACCACTTCATTTCCTTGACCACACATTTGACTAACACTCAATAGGTTATGTTTTAAACCATCTACATACATAACATTTCCAGCTTTAACCTTTTCTTTCAAGAAAAAAAAAACTTTACCTTTTATGATAGCTAGAGTGTCATTTCCAAATGAGAAATTCTTTTCCTTTTCTAAGGCATTATATGAGTGAAGTTTCTCTTTGTCACCTGTCATGTGTTTGGAGCATCCAATGTCGATGTACCACTACTTTTCTTGTCCTTATGCATACAAGGCTATACCACATCTTTCTGTTTAAGATTTTTCCTTCTCCATATCTTGGGATTTAATGGCGTTTGCTCCTTTTGAGGTGTTTGCCAAAATTTTCTCTTGCATTTAGATTCTTCATGACTAAAGTTGTTACAGATTGAGCATTCTATTTCATTTTCAAGCGGAGAAAAGTTATTATAGGAACTTCTCTTGATCCCTATTATATTCCTTTGATTTCGTGCTTCTCTAGTCATGATGGCTTTGTAAGCAACGCATTAAGCAACTTTGTGCCCAAAATTATGACATGAAAACATTGCCAATTAAAGAAGTTTTTGTTACTATCGAATCTATTTACCTGTTGATTGTAGTTTCTATTGATATTCATCTTTGGAGAAAATTGAGTATGATTTGCTTGAGGTTGGTTGTGGCTCCTATTGATATTCATGCTTGGAGCAAATTGAGTATGATTTACCTGGTGATCAGTTTTATGCCTTTGCTGACGACTTTCATACTGTTCATTAGTCTTTGTTGCATCAAGATAGCTTTTAGTGGAGGTTGACAGCTTCTGTGATTGAGATGCTTCTTCAATATATCCAAGACCTATCTTTATCAGAGGAGAACACTGAACTTTGATAATTTCATTTAAAATTTCTGATCCTTTAGCAAATCTAAGATTAATAGATTTTGTTTTCTCAAGATCTTTTCTTAGACCCACAATTTCACATTCTAGTTTTTCATTGCGTTTTTCTTTTTCAGCAAGTTGGTATGTTAAGGTATCTATGATCATATTCTTTTCTTCTAAAAAAATTTTGAGTTTAGAGATTTCTTCATGAAATTTTTCCTCTTCTAAAGCATCCCAAAAATCATCATCACCATAAGTCATGAGAAGTCTATAATCATCACTATTATATAAACCATCACTATCCTCTTCTAAACTATTGCAAAAATCATCATAATCATAATCCATGAGAAGTCTATAATCTTGTCCAGTTTCATCTTCATCACTATTAGATAAACCATCACTATCTTCATGAGTATAGTAACTCCTTCTATTCACAACTTGTTTCCTATTCCCTTTTCCATATTCCTTTCCTTTTTCATATTTATCTTTATGAGGACATCTGGAAGCATGGCTGACTCTGCCACAAGCAAAGTATTTGAAAGGTAGCTTACCTTTGAACCTTCTAGAACCCCATTGAAGCTTCTTGACAAAATTGACCTCATCTTCTTCTTCTGAAATGTGTCCTGATTCATTGTGTTCTTCCTTTTCTTTTCATTTTGTTGAAGCTTCAAATGCGGCTTCTCTGATATCTGATGGACCTCCTTTTCTCATCTAAAAAGTAGTTAGGATTCCGTGAAGTTGTGTCATAGTGATATTCTGTAGATCCTATTTTTCTTCTATGGCAGACACTTTTGATTCAAATTTAATAGACAAGGATCTCAAAATTTTCGTAACTAAGGTAACTTCCTTTATTTCTTCACCCATATTCTTCATACAATTAACAATCTCATCTATACGTAAGAAGTAACTAGCTATACTCTCATCACTATGCATCTTAAAAGTTTCATATTGAATTCTGAGAGTTTGAAGCTTGGCACGTTTTACCTGGGAGTCTCCTTCGTAGCTCTGAATGATTTTGTCCCATATCTCTTTGGTTGATTTGAGCTGCATGACTTTGACAAACTCTGATTGTGACAAATTTTCCAATAAAGTATTGATAGCTTTGGCATTGGTTTCATATTGCTTTTTACCTACCATGTCTATAAGAATTGTTGTTGCGAATGTATATCCTCTGTCCACAATTTCCCAAACATCTGTTCCAAGATATTGTAGATAGGTTGTGGTTCTTATTTTCCAATAAAAAAATTTCCTCCCATTGAACATTTGTGGTTTGATGGATCCCATGCTTTCGTGATTATTCATCTTGATGGATCTCCCTTCAAGTGATCAAGATTCTTCTGAAGGACCTGCTCTGATACCAATTGTTGTAAATAATACTGAGACGGGGGTGAATCAGTATTATCAGATCAATAATTTTATTTCCCAAACATATTTATATATGCTACTTCAATGAAGTGAACTATCATGTACATGCAACTATGATTAAAGAAACCAGTGTATATCCAGAGAACTTGTGATTTAGACAATTTATCATGTGTTGATCTTAAACCAATACATCAGTAACTTATTAGGTAGTGCAGTAAAAGCATAATAAAGCATCACACATAAGCCACACACATGAACACCAAGATTTAAGGTGGAACCCCAATCTGGGTGAAAACCACCTGCTACTGTCGTCTTTGTCTTCTTTTAATAATAACAAAATCTGTTTACAATCTTGTACTAGTGCAGACTCATACCAATACACAGGAACCCACGTACAGAAGCCTAAAACCTTCTCTCTGTTTCCAGCTTCTACTAGAAGGGAGATACAACCCCCTAGCTCTTGTACTAGCCAATATGTTTACTAGTATGTAGGCACCGACCTACAGAAGGCTACGACCTTCTTTCTTCTTCCAAGGACCACGTTTCATAAATTTTCAGACTGGATACTCCTGGGACACAACACCACAATCTGAACGCCACGTTTCATCAAATTTTCATACTGGAACAATCAACAAAAATGAAGCTCAAAATCATAGTTGCAATACAACATCAAATACATCTATATCAACCATCACTAAAACTCAATCATCACTCTCTAAATCAACCACAACTCAATCAATTACTGACAACCACTAAACCTCTGGCATAACTGAATCATTCATTCATACTTAATCAACATCAACCAATCAACTAGAATAGATAGATAACTGTAACCAGTACATAGATCTGAACCTAGAACACTGCATCATCATTCAGAACCAGCTATAACCTCAAAACCATGCATCAGAGTGTATACACTACTTGGCTGAACCCAAACTGCATGTATACACTACTTCCTTTAGCCCAACCTGCGTATATCTCTAAAGATACTAAATCATAAAACTTCTGAACCACAAACTATACCAATCAGTGACATTCTGAAGATCTACTGTCATATTACTGAGTTCTAAACAAATAGAAACAAGGATCACCCTTCCTTCTCAATCAATCAATCAATCAGACTCAATTTCCTTATATATTCAGTTCTACTTTCAGATCTAAGAAGACATCATTGACAAACAGTAGTAAAATAGTAGTACTGATCTGATAGATCAATCATCCTTGAACATCAAGCTTTTCTTTTGCATATGCTACTTGGAAGAGCCGAACCAGCGTGTATACACAACTTCACCAAAGCGAACCAGTGTATAGATCTGAAAATACTTACTTATAAGTTCGCTGCACTTCCCGACTTCAAACATACACAAATCATCATATATAAGGGATAAAATATGTGTTAGCAATCAGATCTGTCCCTTCCATTATTAGATCACATAATGATAAGTCATTATGATCCTGATCCATCATTAGATCTCATCACAATCAATCAATCTGAACATTCAGAACACTGTCACTAGAACACAAAGCATAACCCAGAACTCTGCACCAACAACCAGAACCAACTGCAACTTCAAAACCATAGTTCATAAGGTATACGCTACTTTGATGTGGTGAACCAGCGTGTATATGTGCTTTTACCAAAGCGAAACAACGTACATATTTGCAAATACTAACTTAAAACTTCATAGCTATTCCTGACTTTAGTCATACCCAGATCATAACATTTACAGAATAAAACATGCGTCAATATTCAAATCTAGACTGTCCATGATCAAACCACATAATGATAATTCATTTCATGCTTTATGATCCCTCTCCATCATCCATCATCAACCACATAGGTGAATCCTTAGTTCAGATCAAGCAAAGCATTAGAAACTCATAATCTGTATATATGATCTAACACTTCATAATATATTCAATACTTGCACACCTGGCCTTATGATCTTCTCCTCTTTATATAGCTTTAGGCCCTTTGTCAATACCTTGGACCAAAACCACTTAGGACCAATACCTTGGACCAAGTACCTAGGGTCAATACCACAAACCAAATACCTTGATTTTCCATCCCATACACGCTTTTACTTCTGTGAAAGTGTGTGTATACATATACGCTATTTTTTATCTGTGTTCCCGCATGTATACGCTATTTTGACAAAGTGAACCAGAGTATACCTCTCTTTCTTCAATCTTCGGAGTCTGATCTGTAATCCTTTGTTGTTACCCTGTTGCACTGTGAACTGTCATTTGTGTGAGTTTCCATCAAGGACAACACCTGTATCATAATGCCAACAATTACATACATAGGTGCTAAAATTTTTTAAATTTTTTATAAAACAATGATAATAACCAACATAACCAAGGAAGCTATGTACGTATGTATGCATTTGAGGAGTAGGAAGTTAAA
This sequence comes from Pinus tabuliformis, assembly GCA_031772625.1. Classification (NCBI taxonomy): domain Eukaryota; kingdom Viridiplantae; phylum Streptophyta; class Pinopsida; order Pinales; family Pinaceae; genus Pinus; species Pinus tabuliformis. The sequence continues at coordinate 1,433,251,557 of CM062819.1, read as the reverse complement.
TAATTACCTCTATCTTGGCTGGGTCTAACAAAATGGTTGTAGTAGAAATAAAATGTCCTGTAACTATGCACTTTGTCATCATCATATGACATTTTTCATCACTGAGGCACAACCTGGTAGTTATACATCATGCAATAACTTTCTCAAGATTATGCAAGGCTTGGTAAAATTCATTACCATAGGGGGTAAAATCATCCATATATAGTTCAAGTCCCTCACTAATCAACTTAGAAAAAATACTGAGAATTTCCCTTTGAAAAGTGGCTTGTGCATTGTACAACCTGAATGGTAATACCCTATATGAAAGTATTCCACATCGACAGGTGAATATAGTTTTTTCTTGGTCTTCAAGGGAAATCATTATTTGATTATATCTAGTGAACCCATCTAGGAAAGAGAAATATTTCCTTCCAGCAAGAGTGTTAAGGACTTGATCCACAAATGGAAGGGGAAAATGATCCTTTTGTGTGGCTTTATTTAATTCTCTATAGTCGACACAAATTATCCATTTTCCATTATTTTTGGGGACTACCACTAGTGGTGAAACCCACTAACTATTAGAAATAGGATATATAAAATTAACATCAAGAAGTTTTTAAAGTTCTTGTTTTACTATATCTCTGAGGTGTGGATTTAGTCTTCTTTGCAATTGACAAATGGCTCAGACATCTTTCTAAATATAAATATGATGTGTACATAGTTGTGGATCGATGCCCTTCATATGTGAATATTCCCAGGTAAAAGCTTGTTTGTATTTTTGAAGAATTTGGATCATCCTTTCACACTGGAGGTCATTAAGGTTGGTGTTGATATTCAGGGTCATTCCAGGCTCAGTTTCAATAGGAATAAAATTGTAAATTGTAGACGTGGGTATGTGTTCATCATTCAAGTCATCTAATGGATCTCCTTGGGTTTTGTTGTCAAGCACAACTGGTGCAACGCTTCCAAACTTGAACAAAAAAATTCATTAACTAAAATCACACTCTAAAGCTTTAATTAAATCAAAACTCTCAAACTTGATTTTTCCAAAAGATTACATGACTATTTATTTAGAGGAGAGAATTCTCTCAAATCTCTTCTAGATAAAATTTCTCCTAGATATTTGAGAGCTATCCTCTCAATTTTAGGATTCTATCCTAATTCCCTATCTCCTAATTAATTCTAGAATGACTCACTAATTCTAGAAAATCTTAGACTCTTTAATTAAATAATTACATAAAAACTAAATATGAGATTCTCCTGCTTCGTACTACAGAGGAAGAAAAAAAAACATTCATGTGCTTTGTTTCTAGAGTTCCTCAATACTGGTACCATATTTTGAAATCTTTGCTTCTGTCATCCAAGTAGCGTCTTCAACTACTTGATTTCTTCATTTAACCAAGTATTGAAAATACCCTTTGTTTCTGGTCCCTTTAACTACTTTTTTATCGATGATGGATTCAATCTTCCTTGTTGGTGTTGAAGGTAGCTGCTTCTCCCACTAAGTTTTGTCATAAACAGGTGCATCTCTAGAGTCATCCATTTGTTCCTTAAATGGGTATAGATATGAAACATTAAATATTGGTGAAATACCAAAGTTTTTGTGTAGTTCTATGATCCAAATGGCTCTAGGGACACACACAGGACAAAGAGGACTTATGAATGCTCAAAAATCAAAGTGATCAGAATGATTTCGACCCAGGACCAAAGCATAGACCTCGTTGTCTTGATTGTAGAGGTTTGAACGGTTTATCAATCCGAGCTCATATGAGGGAGAACGAGCCAGTCAAAGTTCTGGTCAAAGTTGGGTTGTGGGCTAGGTTTAGGTGTCCTACAATTTGACCGACCCCAGGGCATGAAACCTAGCTCCCAAAATTGGTCGAAATTGTGGCCTCCTTATTTTCTAAAGATTTGAAAATCTCCCCCATTTAAAAAAAAATTAAAAAAAAATATATGAATGAGGTGGCGGGCCACCACCCCCGCCACACCCAAAAGCATATTACACAAAAATTTCATTTAAGATTTGGCCGACAGGTCGTGACCCTTGTCGGCCCACCGAACCATAAACCAAATCAATATTTAATTATGGGTTAGCGGCCATGACCCCGTCGGACCCTCCAACTGCACCTCCACATATAAACCATTATATTATGGGGTGGGCGCGGGCCACCTCCGGTGGACCCAGCCCACACCCCCAAAATTCCATCATATGATTTTAAAAGGCCAGAGCCAGTGGGAGTTGAACCCATGGCCGGCGGGAGGAATTTTCCAGCCACTTTTCTGAGTGGAATGCAGGTGTTAGCATCTATGTGCGAGCAACCATTTCCATGTAATTGATGCCGTGAGATCCATGGCACGAACAAATTCAGTAGTTTGACATCTGCTTCTTCAGATGGCCCTTGGTTGTGAGGTATATGCAGTGTGTACATGTACTTCCTTTGCCATGCATTGTGCTACACAGATCCCTGTTTGGCGTTGATGAGGGATCTTGTTTATTACTTATTTTCATTATTCTAACTTGATGTGACGCAGAATCGTCTATGTGATGTACTTTTTGTCATGATTCGTCATGTTGTGTTTTGAGATCCCTTTGTTGTATGTTGATGGGATCCTCATGTTGTCACCATGTATGTTTGCATTGAGATCACTTTTATGCCATGTTGGCGAGATTCTCATCATGCATGAGTTTGTGTCATACTAATAGGAGTCTTTTGACTGAGAGTTCCTGTAGGGGAACATCTCTTGGAGCCACTCCTACATGAGGGAATTTTCCCTGTATGATAGCAACATCAACTCTTATGTATATCACCACTATTAACAACACTTAATGTAGCGGCCTACACCATATTAACATCGGGGCCCGGAGATGTAGTCCTTCCTGAACGAACTCCATTATCAACGGCTTATGTTTTCATGTTTTGATGATTGTCTTGTTCCTCTTCTTTACAGCATGTAGATGTATTCATTTATGTTCGTTTAAAAATGCAATTTAACACATCATGAAAGTAAAAGGTCTTGGAAGGGTCCTTTTTCACACCCAGACCTGGATAAAGTGGTATCAGAGCAGTCTTTGCATGGATGTGAATTGCAAGCGTGAATAATGGAATGTGCAGCGATAGAGGATGAAAAAGCGATGTACGAGACCATGCTCAAAATTTCCAAAAGGGTGGAAATAATGTATGAAACTCTATAGAAGGAGACAGAGGAAAAAGAACGATTGCAGCTTCAGTTGCGAGCCACAGAAGAGGCTTTGGAAGAACTGAAGCACAAAAAACATAATCTCCAAATAGAGAATGTTGAATTAAAGATGTGTCTACATGAAGAGAGAGAGGAAAAAAAAGGTTTGCTACGATAGCTACAAGCTAAGGACGAGGCCTTGGAAAAGCTGCAGTGTTACCCATGTGAGGTAAAATGTAATTCTCTAAATTCATGTAGGTGTCCTGATGATGATTTCACTATTTTTGAAAATCATACCACAAGAATTGGCTCCAAACTTTTGAAGAAAATGAGGTATGAAGGGAAAGGCTTTGGAATTAATGGTCAAGGCATTGTCAATCCCATCAAAATAGAAGAATTACCCCCTCAAGCAGGACTTAGGTATGTCAGAAATGAATTTGGGGAATGCGCTGAGACAACTAGCAAACCACCAACAACAGATGATGAGAATCCCTCATCAATTCTTTCCAAATCAACAAAGGAGGTAAAATATGTTGATCTCCTTTCAACTTCATTGTCATATAGTATGATTTCTATTGGAGATTTGGAGTTCCCAATTACAGGGACAAACATGAGGCTCCTTACCAAGATGAGGTACAAGGAGGAAAAAGAACTTGGTGTTAATAACCAAGGCATCGCTCAACCATTAGAGGTTGTGCAAAGACCTCAATTTACAGGCATGGGATACACCAAAGGAGAATGCTCAAAGGTGTTAGATTCTTTCGAGACATCATCGAAATCGTCGAGGAAAGAGAATGATGGGAACACATCCCCATCATCCCATGGAAATGTCCATTGTAGGGAAGGAGTTGAGGCAAGCTCTCATTGCCATACTTACACCAAAGACAGCAAGGAAAGGTATAACCAGTTTCGATTTTCGAATGTTCATTTCGATTCTAGTCATGTTGTTAAAGATGAACGTAAAATATGGAATCAAAAAACATGTACCTTTTGTGGATTACATAACCACACATTTTCTAAGTGTTGGAAAATAATGGAAGCACACAAAAGGATGACGGATGAAAGACCCTCTCAATAGTAGGTAAAGAAACATGTTAAGAAGATCTAGAGGAAGAAGACATATTGCAGTCATTGCGAGAGAAGTGGCCATCAAAGAGCCACATGTTGGAAGCTCCATCCAGAGCAGTGCCTTAAAGACAGTGTCGGTGCATGAACCAGGTGAAATGATGGCTTGATAGGTAAAGCCACCACAAGGAGGTGACCCATTCACAATGATAAGTGAAAAATGGTTTCTAGATATGTTAGTGTTTCATGGTCATCTTTTGGAAATAATTTGTTGCATTTTAAAATGTAAAAGTGATGATGTGTTTTCCATCACTTGTCAAAGAAAAACAATAGCGTTTGGCCTTATGTTTGTAAATCATGTGTTGCAGTGATGATGTGTTTTCCATCACTTATTGAAACAACAATGATATGTTGGCCTTGTTTTCGTAGCTGGTGTATCATTTCCATTTCAATGTAAACTTAACCACCGAGTATGTGTTATAAACTCATGGCAAGTGTGGGACACTTGGGTAATTAGTTGGTCATGAAAGTCAAGCATGTAATTTGCAAAATAGTGTACTAAAATTTATAGAGATTGCAGGTGTCGGCTCATCGCTTAAGGCTCTGAAGAACAAAGGTGAAGGAGATGGGAGTGAGACCTTTCAGGACGCTTGTGATGCAAAAAAGGTAGAGAGAATTTGCAGATTATTTTTCATGCTTTTGGAGGACAAAAAGCTCCTCAATGGGGAGGATTGATCCAGGTGGCCCTAGCGACAGACACAGGACAAAGAGGGCTTATGAATGCTTCAAAATCATAGTGATCAAAATGATCTTGACCTAGCACCAGAGTGTAGATCTGAATCGCGGAGGTGCGAATGGTTCGTCAATCCGAGCTCGTATGAGGGAGAATGAGCAAGTCAAAATTCTGGTCAAAGTTGGGTTATGGGCCAGGTTTAAGTGGGCTACAATTTGACCAACCCCGAGGCATGAAACCTAGCTCCCGACATCGGTCAAAATTGTGGCCTCGTTAATTTGCCTAATATCCCTTATTTTCTAAAGATTTGAAAATATCCCCCATTTTAAATAAAAATTAAAAAATATATATGAATGAGGTGGTAGGCCACCACCCCTGCCACCCCCAAAACCATATTACACAAAAGTTTCATTTAAGAATGGCCCAACAGGCTGTGACCCCCATCAGGCCACCCAACCATAAACCAAATCAATGTTTAATTATGGGCCGGTGGCCATGACCCTGCCAGACCCTCCAATCGCACCTCAACATATAAACCATTATATTATGGGGTGGGCACCGGCCACCTCTGGTGGACCCGGTCCACACACCCAAAATTCCATCATATGACATTAAAAGGCTAGAGCCAGTGGGATTTGAACCCATGGCCGGCAGGAGGGCCGACGTTGCCCATGCAACGACTCCATATCATATCACACCTCTATGCCATATAAAAAAACAACGGCCCAACAAAACATCCGCCCATATCACATCAAAACAACGTGCCAGCACATGTCATGCCGATTCAAACTGTCGCAGGGTATTATGGGACAGGCCACCCAATGTGGATCCAACCCCAAAATGAATATGGTTATAGTTTCTTAAAGAAAAGGGCACATTCAAAATGGAGGGGTTAGGGTTTGAACACCCGACCTCCTTCTTACTATTCGGAATGTATACCAATCCGCTGAAACAAACTTGTTTGGAAACTCTGCCCACCAAATTTTATAAAAACCCATCCATTTGCCCAGTGTGCCCAAGGATGGAGGAACAAGGGGTGGCCATAGATTTTGAGATAGAGGAGGTGGAATATTCTTTGATGCCCAAAGATTCTCCGAGGAGGTAAAAAATATTTTGTCAAAACATAGTCAAGTTTACAGTTGTTTTTCATGGTTTTCCATAGGGATCGCAATGGCAAGGTCAGATTTTCCTTTTGATTTGCAGAATCTTTGAGGAATCTAGGGGGAATATAAAATATTCCTTGAGCCCTAGATTCTCAATTTCTCAGAATTCAGAAATTTGACAGTAGATTTTGCACTATTCGACACCACAAATCTGATGGTGCATTCGGATTTTTTATTTGCTCATTTCATTTTCTAGCCACTTTTCTAAGTGGAATGTAGGTGTCAACATTTATGTGCGAGCATCCATTTCCATGCGATTGATGCCGTGAGATCGATGACATGAACAACTTCAATAGTTTTACATCTGCTTCTTCAAATGGCCTTTGGTTGTGAGGTATATGAACTGTGTACATGTACTTCTTTTTCCATGCATTGTGCTACACAGATCCATGTTTGGTGTTGATGAGGGATCTTGTTTATTACTTGTTTTCATGATTCCTACTTGATGTGACATGGAATCATCTATATGATGTACTTGTTGTCATGATTTGTCATGTTTTGTTTTGGGATCCCCTTGTTGTATGTTGATGGGATGCTCATGTTGTCGCCATGTATGTTTGCATTGAGATTCCTTTTATGCCATGTTGGTGAGATGCTCATCATGCATGAGTTTGTGTCATACTGATAGGATTCTTTTGACTGAGAGTTCCTATAGGGGAACATCTCTTCGAGCCACTCTTGCGTGAGGGCATTTTCCTTGTATGATAGTGACATCACCTCTTATGTACATCACCACTATTTACAACACTTACTACAGTTGCCTACACCATCTTGACACTGAGGCCTGGAGATGTAGTCCCTCCTAGACGAACTCCATTATCAACGGCTTATGTTTTCATGTGCTAATGATTGTCTTGTTCATCTTCTTTACAACATGCATATGTATTAATTTATGTTCCTTTGAAAATGCAACTTAACACATCACGAAAGTAAAAGGTCTTGGAAGGTTCCTTTGTTACACTCAGACTTGGATCATTCTATTTCATAAGCATTTGAGGAAAATTTCCTCAAAACTTTTCATGGTCCAATCTTTTTCAATTTTAATTTATTATATTCCCCTTTAGGAAATCTTTCTTTCTGAAGGTGTGCCATAACCAAATATCCAACATTAAAGTCCAGTTGTCTTCTTTTGGAATCTGCTCTTTGTTTATACTTGTTGTTGCTTTCTTGTAGTTGATGTTTGACTCTGTCCTGTATTTCTTGCATACTGGCTGCAAAGTCTTCACCATCTGCACTTCTGAATTGTTGTTTTCCTAGATTCCTCAATTCATAAATCCCTCTTGGATGCATTCCATAAATAATCTGGAATGGGCTTAATCCTGTGCTTCTGTTAGGTGAATCATTATATGCAAATTATGCCTGAGAAAGTACCTGATCCCATTGTTTTGGATGTTCACTTACCAAACTTCTCAAGATATTTCCAAGGCTTCTATTTACCACCTCGGTCTGGGGATGATATGCTGAGCTGAAACTGAGATTGGTTCCCAAATTTTTCCATAGAGTTCTCCAAAAATGACCCACAAACTTGGTGTCTCTGTCAGAAACAATACTTGTAGGTAATCCATGCAATCTAACTATCTCTTTGAAGAATAAGTTTGCTATGTTAGTTACATCATTTGTCTTTTTACAAGATATAAAATATGTCATCTTTGAGAATCTATCAACCACAACAAATATTGAATCATTTCCTTTTTGTGTTTTGGGAAAGCCTAATACAAAATCCATGTTGATGGAGTCCCATGGTTGATTTGGTATTGGTAGAGGTTGATATAATCCAGTGTTTTGACTTCTTCCTTTTTCATATTGACATATCCTGCATCTTTCCACAAATTTTCTTACATTTATTGACATGTGAGGCCAATAATAGAATTCTTGTAATTGTGCTAAAGTTTTATCTTGCCTGAAATGACCTACTAAACCTCCACTATGTTTTTCTTTCAACAAATTTTCTCTCATTGAACATCTAGGAATGCACAACTGTTTTCCTTTAAATAGAAGTCCATCCTGTATCATATAATATAGCCATGGGGTTCTGTCTCTATTGACAAGATTTTAACAAACTACATAAAGTTCCTTAAAATCTAGATCAACTTGATACATATCTTTCAATTCATCAAGTCCCAAGACATTTATTTGAAATTCTTGCAAAATTAAATTGATTATGCTTAATGCATCTGCCACTTTGTTTGATTGCCCACTCATATGTTTGATGAAAAATGTGAAATCTTGTAAGAATTCAATCCATTTAACATGTCTTTGACTTAATTTTATTTGATTGTTGATATATTGTAGGGAAAGATTATCTGTGTAGAGAATTAATTCCTTTGGCATGAGATAATGTCTCCATTTCTTTAAAGTTTGTAGGATGGCATAAAAGTATTTATCATAAGAAGAATACTTTTGCTTAGCCTCATTAATTTTTTCACTATAGTAAGCAACTGGCTTCCCTTCTTGACTTAAGACAACTCCTATTGCAGTTCCATTGGCATCTGTCTCAACCTTAAACAACTTATTAAAATCTGGCAGTGATAAAATAGGTTGTTTTGTGATATTTTTCTTTAATAATTGGAAACTTTTATTAGTTGCTTCTGTCCAATGGAATGGTTTATTTTTCTCCTTAATAGTTTCTACAATTGGAGCACATATGCCACTAAAATTTTTAATGAATTTTCTGTAGAAGCTTGCCAATCCATGAAAACTTCTTACCTTTGAAATGCTTTTTGGAATTGGCCAATTGATTATGGCCTTCACCTTCTCCTAGTCCATCTTTAGGCCTTTTCTTGAAATCACAAAGCCTAAGTACAATAGTTTTGTCTTCATGAAACTATACTTCTTTAGATTGATTAACAATTTCTCCTCTTGTAGCTTCATTAAAACCATCTTAAGATGTCTTAGGTGCTCTTCTTTGATTGATTGTAGATTAAGATATTATCAAGGTAAACTATAACAAATTTTCCAACGAATTCTTTTAAAAATTCATTCATTAGCCTCATAAAAGTGTTGGGAGCATTGGTAAGTCTAAACGGCATTACCAACCATTCATATAAACCATTATTAGTTTTAAATTATGTTTTCCATTCATCACCTTCTCTGATTATGATTTGACGATATCCACCTTTTAAATCTATTTTAGAAAAATATGCAACACCACTAAGGCAACCTATAAGATCATCAATAAAGGGTAATGGAAACGTGTACCTGATTGTGATTTTGTTGATTTCTCAAGAATATGTGCAAATTCGCCATCCACCATCCTTCTTTACAATTAACTTTGTTGGAACAGAACACGAGCTTAGACTTTCTTTGATGTGACCTTTATCCAACAAATCCTACAATTGATTTTTAATCTCTTCATTCTCATTTGGAGTCATTTTGTAAGTTGATTTGTTCGGAAGGCTAGCACCTGGAATGATATCAATATGATGACTAATACCTCTAATGGGAGGTAATTCATCAGGCAAGTCATCGAATACAATGTCAATAAATTCTTTCAACATGTTTTTAATTTCTTCTGGATTATCATTTAGATTTGTATTTGTGAGGACTACCTTTAGCTTACCGATCAAGGAAAAATTCATCTCCTCATGCTTGATTTCTTGAAGAAATTCTTTCGCACTAAGTAACATTACCTTGGATTGGTATTCTTCTGGTGATTTTTCATTCTTCAAAGGCAAAATTACATGCCTTTCACTATCCTTTCCAAAAGTGTAGGTATTTATCCTTCCATCATGCATTTATTTCTTGTCATATTGCCATGGCCTTCCAAGCAAGATATTCCATACGTCCATAGGCATAACATCACAAATAACTTTATCCTTATTGATTCCTATTTAAAACTACACTTCACATTTTTCATTAACTAATATCTGATGTCATTTTTGCAACCATGAAACTTTGTAGGGAGTAGGATGTTTAGTTTTTCTTAATTTTAAATTTTCTATCATTTCGATAGATACTAAATTATCAGTACTCCCACTATCAATGATAACTTTACAAAATTTTCCTCCTCATTTACAAAAACATTTGAACAATATTTTTCTTTGTGTGGGTTCCTTTACTTCTTCAATAGACTTTAGTAAATTTCTTTTCATCATCAAAGATTCACCAGTTTTAGGTGCATTTTCATGTGTAGAGGATTGTACACTTTCTGTATCAGTTTGTGTTATATGTGTGCTTCCTTGATTATAAAATATTTCTGGACATTCATTAGCCTTATGACTAGCTTTGTTACACATATAACATCTTACCACAAAATATTGACCTCTACCTCTTTGATATGGTCTTCGTCCTCTATAATCTCCTCTTGATTATTCCACTTGTTGTGAACTACTACCCTCTTCTCTTTGAAATCTTCCACTAAAACTTCCTCTTCTTGATTGTCCTTTGCTTGATGATCCTCTACTGAATTATCCTCTACTTCATATTGTGCTTCATGCTCTTCCTCTTTGACCCTGCTTCCATGCTAGTTTTTCTTAAATTTTAAGAGCTATCTGGTAAGCTTCTTCAAACGTTTTTAGAGACAAAATATTCAGTTAATCTTGTATTTTGAATTTCAACCCATTAATGTATCTAGCTAATTTTTCTTCATCGGTTTCTAGATGACCAGATCTTATATTTAATCTATAAAACTCCTTTGTATATTATTTTACAGACATAATTTTTTTCTTAAGATTTTTCATCTGGCGAAAGAGATTTAATTGATAATCTCGAGGAAGAAATTTACCTTTGCATTTAGCCACCATGTGATCCCAACTATTGATCTTTCCTTTGTTTTGATTTCTCGTTTCAGTGTGTACATTGTCCCACCATAATGCAGCATGTCCCTTTAATTTGGTCACTGCGAACTTAATGTTCTTCTTGTCCGCTACACTTTCATAATCAAAATATTTGTCAATGGCACTGATCTAATCGATCAATTCTTCAAGATTTAAACTACCTTCATACATAGGCACGTCCAATCTTGGCTTGGTACTTATTCCTGCAATCATCTTGACCATCTTCTCTTCTGGAGTTTCTTCTTCAACTTCTTCTTTTGAAATTTCTTCTGCTTCACTAATATCACCAATTCGACATCTCATTGATGTGTTGTCTCCAATTATCCAATATGGTCATAATATGTCTTACTTCATCGAGTAAGACCTGGTTTTCATTTGGTCTTCCTTGACCAATTCTGGCTCCTCTAGCTCCTCTAACTCTATGAGCCATTTTAATAATAATCCAGAACAAAAAATCTTTTACAAAAATCTTTTATTTTAAAATGACCCTTTCAAATACCAATATAACAATACTTTATGGTGCATAAACATTATCAATCTCTACTTATATAAAGATTGTTTTTTTTCTCTTTATTAAAACTAACGACATGAACTTCACCTAAATTTTATTTTAAATGGGTGAAAAGGGAATATGGATAAATTACACAAATCTTCAAAGCAAAGCACACTACCCAATAATTTTATTACCTCTCCTCAATGTGATTTAAGCTTGGGCTTCAACAAATTTCCCACATAAACTATGCATATTTCAACGTAGATTTCTAATGTAGATTGCATTCAATTTTGCAATCTTCACTTGTACCAGTCAACAAAATACAATGCTCCATGCTCTATGATTATGCATAGTGGATACAAATTCTCTTTGATGCTCCATGCACAAGCTTTAATTATTGGTTCACAATACTTTGGCTTCATAAAGTCTTCAACACATTGGGATTGACGCACGGGCTTCAACAACATTCACAATGTTTCAACTTTAATTCAAGCTCCTCAAAGGATTCTCCATGCACAAGCTAATCCTTCATACTCTACACACAAGTCTGTGCATAGGTCCACACACTTTCTCAGCCTCCACTGACAATACTCACCACAACAACCGTCTCTTCAACACTGATCTCTCTGTCAGGCACAACCTCTAGGACTTTACAATAAATTTCAGACAACATGCATATATCACTAATCTAGCCACCTCTGGTCGTATATCTCAATGCACCAACGAGCTATTCACTTCTCCTTGGTCTCAAGTGCGGACCAATGACATATTGCATAATCAACAATATATAGGGAAACTCATCTCTTTCCCATGCTCTAATACCAAAAATGGGGCAATGCTTCCAAACTTGAACAAAACAAATTCATTAACTAAAATCACACTCCAAAGCTTTAATTAAATCAAAACTCTAAAACTTGATTTTTCCAAAAGATTACATGACTATTTATTTAGAGGAGAGAAGTCTCTCGAATCTCTTCTAGAGAAACTTCCTCCTAGATATTTGAGAGCTATCCTCTCAATTTTAGGATTCTATCCTAACTTCCCTATCTCCTAATTAATTCTAGAATGACTCACTAATTCTAGAAAATCCTAGATTCTTTAATTAAATAATTACATAAAAATTAAATATGAGATGCTCCTGCATCAACAACTTTCAGCATTTGACAAGTTGGGTTCCAAATAATGGAAGTTTGATTAATGAATCCATTAATTACATCATCCTCGATCTATTTTTTAAAGATAAGGGCTTTGTCAATAGTGAGAGGAGAATGTAAATTGCCTTCCTGATATTTGGGTGGGGAACATCTAAGATCATCAGTTGATAGGTTCGGTTTAGCGGGAGGGTATAAAATGAGATTCTTGATGACTGGTCCTTTAGCAATACCCATACTTCTAGTTTGACAACTTATGTATGCATCTACAGTGGCAAGCCATGGTCTTCCTAATATCAAAGGGTGTCCTTCTAGTTTATTTCTAGGATTGAGGACAATAAAATCCGTTGAATATACCTAAGAATGTACAAAAAAATAATATAATCCAAGGTTCCCTATGGTTTTGCAATGGTTTTTTCATCCAGCTCGAACATCATTGGAGTCAATTTAAATATAGTTATTCCAAGGAGTCCACAGGTTTCGAGTGTTATAATATTTATGGTCGCTCCCAAATCCACCAAAGTATTTGGGAAATTATATCCTTGAATCTGGACAGTAACTACAAGGTTTCTAGGGTCATCATATTTAATGGGTATTTGTTTCCCCAGGATGAGATCAAAGAGTTTCCCTAAAACATGGACTGTAGGAGGGTCTTTTTATTTCCTACCAAGATTTTTAACACACAATTCTTTAATGGTTTTAGCATAAATCAATATTTCTCTAATGGTGTATAGGAGAGGATTTTTGATATATATATTTTGTAAATCCCATAAGAGGTAAAAATTAGGGTGTGCAGGTGATTTTACTATGGCCAATATCTCAGGGGACGATGGAGCAATGTCTGTAATCTCAATAGGTGCTTGATGGATCTGCTTCAATAATGATTATTACAATATGAGAATATTCTATCAAAGACTGCTCCTTAGTGATTTTATCATTTTCTCATTGCTCTTTATTTTTTGAGTGGTCTTATAGAAATATGGTTCTTCTGAATCACAAACATAGTTCATTACATTCCAAAAAAGAAGGGGAATCCGAAGTTTCTAGAATTTCGAAAAAGTGCTCATGTCTATTATTTGGATTTGGATTTGGAGTTGGCTATGCAGGTAACTGAGGTCGAAGTGGAGGCAAAGTGTTTGGAGGTAATTGAATTGGAGGTTGTGTTGGTGATTGATTTTGTGTCTAAGGCATCTCTCCCATTGATTGATTAATAAATCCAATGGGGTGCTACCAATTCTGGGACCACGTTAGCCCTGGAGTAGGTTGGTTTTTCCATTGTGGAGGATACAAATTATTTGATGTATTTTTCCATGAAGTTATGGAATATTGTTGATTCGGCCAAGAGGTACTAGGGAATGATTGATTTCTCTACGGTGGTAAAATGTATGGCTTTGGCTACCAAGTATTAGGAGAATGTTACTGGCACTACCAATTTGATCTAGGAAATTGTTTCTAAGAAAATTATCCAAAAAAAAAAAAAACCAAAGAAACAAACATAGAAGGGTCTTGTAGCATACCTGATGGGTTATTATGTTGTTGTCATCTGTAACATCCCTCCTGAAAATTCCATGTAATAAAAGTTAAAAACAATAACCACACTTGATGGGACACTTATTCCAAGCTGAATGTTGAGAAAGACATCCTAAGGGGTGTTCATTTGGTTGTTTATGGTGAAGGAAATTGGCAAAGGAAATGACTAACGATTTGCAAAGGAAAAATGAATTTTTTGGCACATTTATTTATGAAAATAATGGAAATTAGGATAAAATGGAGGTGAAATGCCACAGGTTGCATGTGAGGAGGAAAATAAAGGAAAATAATGGAAAATGAAGAAAATAGAGGCCTCATTCATAAAAAATCTTTTGAAGATCAGTTGGTAACCTTTTGTCAGTTGATTTTTGGAGCTCTCTCATTATTCTCTCTCTCTCTCATACTCTTGGACACTTAGAGTTTCTTGGAACAATTTTGGCATTGGAGCAAGAAAGGCAAAGAAGGCAAGAGGAAGCAAAGATCAAGGAGCTACAATGGGCTTCATTGTAGTTATTGACTTGCATGTGTATTTTCCTTGCTAGATTTGGCATGCATGGAATTGCATGTGGCAAATTTCTATAATGGCATGGGTTTTTCCAGGTGTAATAGTGGTTTTGGCCTAGCCTTTCCATTTTTGGATATCCATGGTGTGATGGGGTTCTCATGTTTTGGTTGAGCTGGATTGTCGAACGGATTTGAAGCTGTGTGGGGTGGATGAATGATAGAGCACATGGCCTAGTTTACCCTGAACCAAACTATGGATCACAGTAAAGCCACTGGCCTAGTGACCCTTGAGCGAGACTATGGGTTGCGGTAAATCCAGGATTGTGTTTCCTCGATGGGCCTAGGAATCCTTGCCAGTGAATGGCAGAATATACAATAAATCCAAGAGGTGGATTTACCTCTGTTGGGCCTAGTAATCTCGGGTTTGGGATATGCAGTAAAGCCTGGAAATTCAACCTTGGTTTAGGGCCTAGTGATCCGAGTTTCGATTGTGGTAAAGCCTAAGAGACTAGGAGAGAGTAAAATTCCTCACGGTCTAGGTGGAAAAATACGATGGAATCCATGGTTGTTTGGCCTAGTGATCGGATGGAGATCCCGGTAAATCCTATTATGATGTGTTCATGGTATTGGCCTAGTGATTTGGGATGGATTACAGTAAAGCCTAGTTTATGTTGAGGAGGGTGAGGTGGTTTAGCCTTGGTATGCTCTGGTTGGTTATTTTTGTTTGAGTCCCATATTCATGCTTGGAATATGGCATGGGGGTGAATGGCTGAAGAGAGATTTGGCTCTACCATTCTATGGTCAGGTGGAATGTGGTAATCCCATCTCTAATTGGTTTTTTCATTCATTAATGAGAAATTCATTCCCTTGATTTCCATGGGAAAATTTATTGATGTATATGTGGATTTTGATGGCTATTATGTTTATGGTAATTTTGTTCCTATTATGTTGGTTATATGTATATTGTATGGCAGCAGCTATGTATGTCTCTTAGCATGTTTTTACTTGTAAATGAATGGATAGTGTAACTATGGCCTAATAGATGATAATGTAGAAAATGACATGAGGGAACAATGGTTCATAGCGATTATCAGATAAGTATGAGATCCATACACTTAATTCTATTCCTTACATCTATAGATTACATGTTGATGATGCGTTTAACAAAATGCTTGTCATGGATAGTAGTGGTCTCGTTATGGTCTTGTTAAGTTTATTGCTTTTGCATCATTTTTTCCATTTATTTTTATTGATTCTAAGTTGTCACTCCATTCTGGGCAGTGCCATTGGCTGTGGGCCTCAAAAAGTGGCTTAAAACCTGGGGTCACTGGCACAGAACTGGAAACTTTGGTCTTTGGTCGCTGGCAGGCAAGCCTATGAGAGCAACTTTGGTTATTTGGTCATTCCCTTTCCCATAGCATAAGAGTGAATGTGGCCTAAGAGATATCAAACAAGAATGGGACCCAGGGATAGGTTATATGAGTGGCTAACTTGTCTCTTAAGGGTTTTTTTGATGATGTTGGGTGACTATGTGTAATGTTCCGTCGATCCCACTTCCTTAAGGTCACATAGGAGGTCGAATCTGATCATAGTAGCCTCTCGTCTCATGTTTACCCTGGTTGGCATGGTTACTTGAGTGGATGTGGGAGGAGGGTGTTATAGAGTGGTATGAAAGCATGGTTCAACTCTGAGACTGATGGGCAGTGTGTGTTGGTCATGCATGCATGTCAGTTGCATGTGTGTCTCTTACATTTCATTTCATGTTCTTGTTGAATTTTCTTGATGATTGATTATGGTTGTAGTAATGTTTCCACAGAGAATTTGATATTGATTTTGTGAAATGTATTTGTCATGAGTATGTGACTGGTTATATATGGATTATATTTTTCTTACATGTTGATTTTATGTCCCCTACTTACATCATTGTATGTTAGGTTACATTCTTGAATATTTTAATTACATGTATCAATCGGTTGATTACAAGAATTGATCGCTAATGTTTGACTACATGAATTTATGCATATGGGTAGTTGATTAGGAATTGCTTATGCATGTGGTTGGTTGCATGTTGTAATGTGTACAATGGAGTAATGGTTTTTGTCATGCATGAGGTCATAGCATGCAATGTTGTTATGGCTTTGCATTGATGATTGGACCCTAGCTAGAATGATGTTTATGTGTTGATGCACTTACTTCTTGTATGTCTATATGTCATTATGTCTATGTTATACATGTATCATGCAGATTTAGTGATATTGTAGACATGGTATCCTCCTCAAGCTATACTGAGGTACATTGATTTATTATGATTTCATTTATCTGACATATTATGAATTGTAGGAAAGATATCAAATGGATAGCAAGATGGTTGATGACAAATACTCTCTTATGATTCCAAAGAGCAACATGGTATTCGTAACTCTTCTGATTTTGTAGTTACATTGAGAAGTTTGAAGAAAGAGATAAGGAGTTTTAAGGTGGATAATTACCGGATCATATACGTACAAGAGATGAAGGCATAGGTTAATGCTATACTTCTTCAGAGTTTGTTAGACTTGTAGTGACAAGGGCCACTTCAGATCAGCCATGGACATGGGGATGGAACTAATGGGGCGTATGGCAGCAAGTCCCTTGGTAGACACAGGTCAAATAGATCTGATATAGTGAGAGATGGTAGGTTATTGGACACTCCAGATAGGAGGGGCAATCAGTACATGTACTATTCTAGTTCTGGTTCTGATAGACATCATGATCATCATCGCTATCATCCTTATAGGAGGAATGATAGGGGATACTTTCCCGATGAGTTTAAGAAAGTGAAGCCACCTAATTTTGATGGAGATGTGAAGAAGTTAGAAGATGCAGAGGCTTGGATACTTGGAATGAACAAATTATTTGAGTTGCATGAGTACACAGATAACATGAAGGCCAGAGTAGCTATCTTCAGCTTGAAAGGTAAAGCATACATTTGGTGGGAAGATGTGAAGTGGGTTAGAGACATCAGGACAGATGACTTGAGTTGGCAGGAGTTCAAGAGGCTTTTCAGGAAGAAGTAATTGTCAGAAAGGTACTACGACAGTAAGGTTAAGGAATTCTATGAGCTAAAGATGGGATCAATGGCAGATGAAGAATACATGACCAAGTTTCTGGAGTTTTTGAGGTATGTACCATATCTTACTGATGAGAAGGCTAAAGTTAAGAGATTTGTAAGTGGTTTTCCATTAGCATTTAGAGATCAAATTGAGCATGATGAACCTCGATCAATTGAGGAAGGCATTGGGAAATTAAATCATTTATATGAGCAATCAAAGCGTAAGAATGAATCTCAGTAAGGATGGAAAGGGAAGGATAAAGGTAAAGGTAAATGGCATCGTAAGAGGAAAAGGCCTTCACATGCAGATGAGAAAGAGAATGTGGCACTGCAAAAGAGATTGAATGCAGCTAGATAGGGACATGGGTCACATCAACAGCAGCATCGTAGAGGTGAGGACACTAGTCGGTCGGAGTGTTTGACATGTGGTAAGGAGCAGCTTAATAGAGACTACCCATAGAATCAAGGTGGTAGGCCTTATATATACATTGCACTGGAGGCGCAAACCATTGGAGATGTTGGTTAGAGTGTTCCACGTATCTATGTAGTAGTGGATAACAGGCAGGTAGAACACTAGGAATCTATCATTAAGATGGACAGTAAGATTTGTGATCAAATTATTTCTATTTAGATTGACCCTAGATCTAATTATAGCTATGTTAGTCCTGATTTGGTGGATAAGCGTGGTTTGAGTAAGGAATTCCATGTAGATTCTTTGATAGTGCAGTTGGCTATGTAGGTTTTAACACTGTACAGAAATTACCTTTATATAAATTCTAAAAATAGAAAATAAACAATGGCGAGAGCATAAAGCATAAAAGCATATATACACATAGATTTTCCTCTGGATCCCTAAACTAGGACTACCAGATTGATTTTTTTATTATGTTCCTTTTAATGTTACAATACAAATATATACATGTCGAAGCATCCATAAATCCCAATCCATCAACCTTGGATTAGAATACAACCATAGTTCCCTTGACCGGAACTACAAAATACAATGGGCAGAAAACCATCATGCCCAAAACCATGTGTGAAAACCATGCACAAAACCATAGGTAGGTCTGCCTACCTAATATAGGGTCTAAAAAAATTCCTCGGGGTGTTGTCCCAGACCTTGTAGAGACCCCCGTCAAACCCCCCTGTTTCACCCAATGCAATGAACAGGGGGGTCTATTTCCCCCCCCCCCCCGTGCGTGGGGCTAAGAATATGACACACACCCAACATTCTCCCACTTGTTGTTTTCTTTCCATGGGGGCCACAGAAGATCTTAGTCATTTGTCCAACCCTACAATGCCCATTATTTCTATACACCAAGAAAAGTTCTCAATGCTCACAAAATTCATCAATGCATTTGTAACATTCTTCAAAGTGTCCAACTTTACCAGCAACGCCTTTTTGTCCTCAACCATATCCCTCAAAAAGCTATACTAAACATCAATGTTCTTTGTCTTTGAATGATAAGCAGATTTCTTTGCCAAGAAAATTTCACTTTGGCTATCACAGTCTATCCTTATAGCTCTCAATACCAATCCCATACTTGAACACAATCTCTGCAACCAAACTGCATCCTTTCTTGCATGAGTGGCTACCATGTATTCTGCCTCTGTAGTTTAAAGTGCCACTACAGACTGTCTCTTTCTCATCCAATTGACTGCACCTCTAAACAAGTTAAATACATACCCACTTGTAGACCTACTATGATCCAGATCTCTAGCCTAGTTTGCATCAAAAAATCCATGGATTTCCAAAACTCTATCCAATCCTAGTCTTCCTTGGTAGCACAATCCATAATCACTAGTGCCATGCAAATGCATGAAAACCCTCTTCACTATTATCCAATGCTCCTTCCCTGGTTTTGACATAAACATGATCAATACTCCCACTGCATGTGCAATGTCTGGTCTAGCACAGACCATTGCATACATTAGGCTATTGACTGCACTTGTGTATGGAACACATGACGTGTCCTCTTCCTCTTCTTGTTTCTTGAGACACTGTTCATCAGATAACTTTACACCGACATGTATAGGAACCTTCACCAGTTTACTATCATGCATATTAAATATCTGCAATATCGTCTCAACATACTTCCTCTGGTTTAACCAGAGTTTCCTTTTTTCCCGATCTCATTTAATTTCCATGCTCAAAATATAGTTTGCAGCACCAAGATCTTTCATGTCGAATTTGGAGGACAATTGGGTCTTCAATTCTTAGATAATTTCTTTCTTATTTCCAATCAACAACATATCATCCACAAACAAGACCAAATAAATAACACGGTCACCAATTAATTTAAAATACACACAATGATTTTCTTTTTTTTTGGTGAAGCCAAGTCCCCGTATATATGTATCAAATTTCTAATACCACACCCTTGGTGACTATTTTAACCCATATAGAGACTTTTTTAACATGTATACAAGTTATTTCTTAACCTTCACCGTAAAGCCTTCAGGTTTCTTCATGTAGATCTCTTCTTCCAGATCCCCAGGAAGAAATGTTATCTTCACATCCATCTGTTCTACCTCAAAATCAAAAGTAGCAGCAACAGATAAAAGTAATCTAATAGAAGCTACCTTGGCAACAAGAGAAATAATATCACCAAAATCAATTCCCAAACCTAGGAATAACCTTTTGCTACCAACTGAGCTTTTTATTTCTCAACCTTGCCTTTTACATTCATCTTATTCTTAAACAATCATTTTATGCCAATGGGTTTCCCTCCAGCCAGCAACTCCACCAGCTCCAAAGCCTCATTTTTGTGCAAAGATGTCATTTCATTAACCATGGCCTATTTTTAGGGTTTTCCATCCTTTGAATCTATTTATTCCCTGACAGTTCTAGGATCATCATCACTAATAGATAAAGAAAAAATTGAACAAATGCAGTTGGACTATACCTTTCTGGTTTCCTTCTTTCTTGAACTGATCTTCTCACAGCTAGAGTTTTTGGCTCTTCATCTTTTGATTCCTCTTCTATTGTAGAGTCTGATTCCTCCTCCTTTAGCTAAAACTCTATCTTCTCAGGTTCCTTTGGTAGGACTTCATGTTTAATAACATATTTCACCTCTATAAACACCACATCGTTGTTGTACACAACCTTCCTTGTTTCTGGGTTCCAAAGCTTATAACCTGTTAAACCATCCTTATACCCAATAAAGATGCACCTTTCAGATTTAATATCCAACTTGGTTATTTTTTCCTTTGGAACATGTACATATGCACATCCAAATACCCTCATATGTGAAAGAGAGGGTTTCTTACCAGTCCATACCTCTTGTGGAGTGTTATCCTCCAATGTTGATGAAGGTGATAAGTTGATCATGTAACATGCAGTCTCCAACGTCTCTACCCAAAATTTTTGTCCTAACCGGACACCACTGGGCATGCTTCTTGTGTTTTCCATCAACACCCTATTCATTCTTTCTACAAGTTCATTTTGCTAAGGTGTGTATGGAGTAGTCTTCTATCGTGCTATACCACACTTCTTACAAAACTCTTGAAATTCCTTCTTGCAAAACTCTCCACCATTATCTGTCCTCAACACCTTTATCTTCTTCTCTATCCGTTTTTCCACCAAAGCCTTAAATTCTTTAAACCTGTAAAAGACTTAATTTTTCTTCCTGAGGAAATATATCCATGTATTCCTTGAGAAGTCATTAATAAATGATACATAGTACACAGACTTACCTAGTGATGGAACCGACACAGGTCTAAACACATCAATGTGCACAAGCTCTAATATTTGTTTCACCCTCTTAGCACCAGAGGGGAAACTGACCCTATTCTGCTTCCCATATACACAATTTTCATAGAAATCAAAATCCAGCAAGAAATTAGACATACCTTCTACCATAACATTAGCATGAAGTATTCGAAGACCCTTCTCTCTAATATGTTCAAGCCTTTGATGCCATAGCATTGTCTTTTCTCTATATACCACTAGACTTTTTGCTCAACTTTCAGGAACCACAAAACTGTTGCACCCATCAATAATAGTGCTACCCTGAATATTGTATAGAATTCCAATCTAAACTCCCTACATCAATACTAGTGCTCTCCGAACCATCTTACAGGTATCTTTCTTGAACACTATTTTTACACCTGCATCATCCAGCTTGCTTATAGAAATCAGATTTCTCACTAATGCAAGAATATGCAGAACACTCGGAAGTGTTGTAATCCTTCCACCTTACAACTTCAACTTGAATTTTCCATGACCGAAGATTCTAGCCTTCCTAACATCCCCTAATAAGACATCAACATCATCATATTTATTATACTTGCAGAACCGCTCCCTATGGGGAGTGACGTGAAAGGATGCACCTGAGTCAATCAACCATGCCTCATGATCTACATGTGTATTGAAGAAGAAACCAAGTACACATGCCCACCTTGATCTAAGGTGGTTTTTGCCTCTATAGAAGGAGTATCATCAGATCCCTTTTATTTCTCAGGAGCTTTAGATATACAGTCCTTTTTGAAGTGCCCTTCCTTTCCACATTTCCATCACACATTTACAGGTTTTCCTGGAGATTTAAATCTCCCTCTAGATTTAGATCTCCCATGCAAGGATTTTTATTTTTTTCTATTCTGGGACCATCCTCATAAAGACATGGCATCACCATTCTGGCCCTTCGTATATTTCTGTCTCATCTCCTCCGACAACAAGTATGAGACTATTTCATTACACTGCAAGGCAGTCACATTGCTACCTATTGCAACAGTCAGACTATCCCACGAATCTGGTAAAGAACACGACAAACTAATGCACTTAGCTTCATTTGACATTTTTATATCAACAAATAAAAATTGGCTTACCACAGTATTAAAATCATTTAGATGCTATGTCACTGAGTCTCCATCCTTCATCCTCAGGTTATACAACCTTTGCCATAGGAACAGTTTGTTCACCAAAGACATAGATTGGTACAATGTCCCTAACTTGTCCCACAAATCCTTCATCAAAGCTTCCCTGGATACATTCAAAACTAGTGAATCTGAGATACACAACTGTATTGTGTTATTTTCCTTCTAATCCAACATCGCCCACTCTTCAACTAACATTATTGTTTGTTTAGTACCAAGCTCTACTGTGATCCACTGATCTTTATCCACCAGCAGATTCTCTATCTTGAGTTTCCACAACTCAAAAATATGACCATTAAATTTCTCGATCTCTATCTTTCCACTACTCACCATCTTCTTTCAACATGAGAATCGATCCCATAGATCTCCTGCTCAACACGGTCTACCAAAGGCCCGAGCAAAACCTCTCAGCAGCAAAGGTGTTCCTTTGAAGCCAAAACAACTCTAATACCAAATGTAGGTTTTAACCTCGTACAAAAAGTACCTGCATACAAATTGTAAAAATAGAAAATAAACAATGGTGAGAGCATAAAACATAAAAACAAATATACACAAATATTTTCCCCTAGATCCCAAAGTTAGGACTACTATATTGATTTCTCATTATGTTCCTTTCAATAATACAATACATATATATACATGTCGAAGCATCCATAAACCCTAATCCATTAACCCTGGATTAGAACATAATCTTAGTTCTCTTGACTAGATCTACAAATACAATGGGCATAAAACCATCATGTCCAAAACCATGTGTGAACACTACACACAAAACCATAGGTAGGTATGCCTACCTAATATAGGGTCTAAAACAAATTTCCCCAGGGCACTGCCCCAGACCCCATAGAGGGGGTCTAACACCCCGCTCAAACCCCCCTGTGACTTCCCTGTCGTGCCTGACACAACGAACACGGGGCCCAATAGGCTACAAGTATGAAGAAATGAGTTCATCATTGGGTAAGAGCTTGTGCATTTGACTTGAATTGTATGCCTACCACAACACATTTGAATGTATTACCGTTGGGTTCATATAGTATGTTGTTGGGCATGGACTAGTTGAATCTTCATAGAAGCGGGTAGATTGTTATGACAAAGCCATTGAGTGTGTTGATGGCAATGGAGAACCAAGAGTATTAAAGTGAAAGAAGAAATCCACATCAGTTAGGATGGTGAAAACTATGCAATCAAATCATAGTCACAGGAAAGGGTACAAGTTATTTGTAGTGCACATTCCTAGTGATGAAGATAAGGAAGTTGAGGATGCAGATGTGTTGAGAAGATACCCAATTTTGCAGTAGTTTCAGGATGTATTTCTTGAAGACATTACAGAGTTGCCACCTCACAGAGAGGTAGAATTTTATATCAAGTTAGTGCCAGGAGCAGCTTCAGCATCAAAAAAACCTTACAGGATGAGCACACTTGAGTTGGTTGAGTTAAAGTTGCAATTAAAGGAAACGTTGGACAAGGGATACATTAGGCCAAGTGTATCACTTTGGGATGCATCGACATTTTTTGTGAAGAAAAAAGATGGTACTCTCATATTATGCATTCAATATAGGCATTTGAACATAATGACTATCAAGAACAGGTACCATTTGTTGAGGATTGATGACGTGTTCAATCAGATGAAGGGAGAAGTAGTGTTCTCGAAGATTGATTTGAGATCTGGATACCATCAAGTATGCATCAAAGAAGAGGACATTTATAAGACTGCGTTCAGGACTAGGTAAGGGCATTATGAGTTTGTTGTTGTTCAATTTGTCTTAACTAATGCTCCAACTACATTCATGTGTTTGATGAATAGTGTGTTGCGTCCATATTTGGATACATTTTTTATTATTTTCATTGATGATATACTGGTATATTCTTAAAATGAAGAAGAGCATGTCAAGCATTTAGAACTAGTGTTGAGCTTGTTGAGAGAGCATCAGTTGTAGGCTAAGATCAACAAGTGTAGTTTCTTTCAAACTGAGGTACACTACTTGGGACATGTTGTTTCCAAGGAAGGCAGTGTAGTAGATCCAGAGAAGATAAGGGCCATCATGAATTAGGTAGCTCATAAGAGTGTGGATGAGGTAAGATATTTCATGGGTATGGTAGGATATTACAGGATGTCCATTAGGAACTTCTCGAAGACTGCATACCCCATCACATCATTACAAAGGAAAGATAAGAAGTTCGAATGGATAGAAGAGTGTGAGGCTAACTTTGAGGAACTTAAGCAATTGTTGACACATGCACTAGTGTTATAGATTGTAGATCCGAAGAAAGAGTTTGTAGTATGCACAAATTCTTGCAAGAGATTGCTTGGTGGAGTCGTTATGCAACATGGACAGGTAGTATCCTATGAGTCTCAGAAACTAAATGAGCATGAGACGAACTACTCAACACATGATCTTGAGTTAGCAGCGATCATACATGCATTGAAGATGTGGAGGCACTATATTCTTGGTAGGAGGTTTGTACTTATGAGTGATCACATTCGGTTGAGGTATTTGTTTGACCAGTCGAATTTGAATGTGAGGTAGGCTAGATGGTTAGCCACAATCAATGATTTTGATTTCGATATCAAGTACATAAAAGGTAAGGAGAACAGGGTTGAAGATGCTCTAAGTAGACGTGTATAGGTACATTAGTTGGTATCTATGTGCTCCTAAGGGGCAGACATAAAGGATAGGATCCTGTAGGCAGGTCAACAGGATGTTAGGTATATAGAGATTATGCACACGTTATAGTAGGGTACTGGTATAAGTATAGGTGAAAGTACAACTATAGTTGCAAGTACAACTACAAGTGTAGGTACAACTACAGGTGCAGGTGCACAAGGTATGCATTATTATCTTATAGCAGATGGATTGGTTAGGTTCCAAGACAGGATATATGTACCAGAGAACAATGAGCTCAGGAAGGTGATCTTGAGGGAGTTTTATGTGAAACCTTATTCAGGGAACCCAAGTTATTAGAAGACGTTGACAACAGTAAAGAGAATTTACTATTGGCCAAATTTGAAGAGGGATGTAGTAGAGTTTGTGGCGAGGTGTTTTGACTATTAGTGAGTGAAAGCCTAGAGTGTAAACATCCAAGTGGATTGCTAAAACCGATCACGATTCCATAGTGGAAATGAGAGGTCATTTCCATGGATTTAATCATAGGGTTGTCGAAGATAGTAAAACAACATTATGCCATTATGGTCATTATGGAAAAATTAACAAAGGTTTCATACTTCATTCTAGTGAAGTCTATATTCTCAGCTTGTGATGTGGTAGAGGTATTCATCAGAGATGTAGTTAGACTACATGGTGTTTTGAAGAATATTGTGTCAGACAGGGATGCAAAGTTCACTTACAAGTTTTGTAAGGATTTATTTGCATGATTGGGCATAGATTTGGCCTTTAGTATATCTTATCATCCATAGACAGATGGATAGATAGAGAGGGTCAACAAGATATTAGAGGACATGTTGATGATGCATGTGATGCATCAACAAAAAAAGTGGGAAGAGTATCTCTCTTTGTTTGATTTTTCATACAACAACGCTTATCAGGAGTCATTGAGGATGAGTCCTTTTGACGCATTGTATGGGAGGATTTGTAACACTCCTATCAGTTGGATTGATCTAATTAGTAGGGTATTGATTGGACTAGATATGTTGGCAGACATGGAACAAGAGATGTAGGTGATAAAGAAGAATCTAAAGGAAACACATGAAAGGAAAAAGATTTATGCAGATAGGAACATCTTGTTTGAGAATTTTTGGGTTGGGGAACAGGTGTACTTATGAATCAAACCGAAGAATAGCTCCTTGTGGACTGGATCATGTGCTATGTTGACACCACGATTTTGTGGACCCTTCGGTATCATTAATAGGATTGGGCCGATAGCCTATGGACTTCCACTTCCTTTGATAGTGAAAGTCCATGATGTTCTCCAGGTATCTTTGCTTAAGAAGTATGTTAAGTATATTGATTATGTGATTGACTAGTTTTTATTGCAAGTGGAACCAAATAGAGAATTCCAGCCAGAGCCTCAGTGTATGATGAGACTCGGTATTGAAACAAGAATGTTGCAACTCCCAAGGCTACCAACTTTAATTATAAACCTAGGGTTCTTACAAACTTAAGATGTATCGACACTATATGTGCAACATACAATGTGTCCTTCCTTTTATATCATCATGTAATGGAGTGAATTTAATGAAATCAGATCCTAAACTAATTGTAGAAAATGAAATGCTCGAAATGGAAACCTTAACTATTGCAAGAAATAAAATACAAGGAATGAAACATATTCTAATTGCATAAAGTAAATATCATGAGCTAAATGTAAAACATTACATTTCAAATATTTTATATCCATTAACAAAGTTCACTGGATGTGGAAATCAAGAAAATAATCGTTGTATTATCTAATTCATAAATTTGTCCATTAACCCAAATTGCTGAAATGTATTGCATGGGTAAAGAGGAAAAGTCCTAAGTGGTATTTAGTCTTCCCTAATCATTTATTTAGAGACTAGGGGTCTTGATTCAACCCTAATGGGTAATAACCAAGCTTCTTGAGCAAATATGGGCAAGTATATACACGTTGGAAGAGTACTACAAGAAACAACAAATTTACTACAAGAAACTATAATTCACTGAATGACCAAGAAAATCAAACCCAAATTGGATGGGACAAATTTTGTTATTTACTAGGATGTCTTAGGTCTCCATTCCAAGTGGAATCACTCAAAAATACCTCAGTTAACCCACTCTAAAAAATAACAAAAACTTACTAGTCTAAAATCTAGAAATTCGAGAACTAGTGAGCTAGTAAATCTATCATATCCCTAACCTAATCAAGTGAAAATGCAATGGGGTATTTTTTTATTAACTAGAATGTTTTTGTGATCTTATGGAAGCGGAATCAACTCTATTGAAGCTTGTTAGCATGCTCCTAAAAAATAGCAGAAATTTACTATTCTTTGCCACAAGTGACTTCCAAAAATCTAGATTTGGGAATAAACAAACTAATCCAACTAGCTCAATGATTACTATGACCTTCGAAAGTTGTTCCAATGATGAAATTATTATTTTGATCCTGTAAAATAACTTACTTCAACCAGTTAACCCAATCCTACAACAAGGAATCATTAATACTAAATGCAAAAATATAAAACAAGAATAAGAGATGGATGTAAATAAAAAGTGAAAAGAAGAATTTAAGTAAATGATACAAAAGGGATCTGAGGCTCCTAGGATGGCCAAGCCCAAGGAAACTAAAATTTATATGGAGGATACCAATATTTAGAAGTTGAACATGGCACCAATCTTCATTATTTCCATCAATACAATTACATCCCTGCAAGAAATGACAATGGAGCTGCAAAAATATGAGTTCTCTCCGGAAGAAGACTAACAAAAATCCACCCTTGGAGGAAAATTTGACTTGGTACTTTAAAAAAATTATTATAAATCATTCCCCATGAAAGGAGGAAGCTTTCCCCACCAAAATCCCTTGATTAGTGGATCTAGTTCCCAATACTAGGAATCTGCATTAAATGATGGGGAACACATTTATAGATTTTCTCAACCATTGGAACTTGAAAATCTGTGTCATAATTCTAGAACATCTTGTTGATTTATTATTTAATATTGGTCCTCCTATAGTAGGGAGCAAGTCCCTCAATTATCTCCTCCTCCAAATCTCCATAATCTGTCCAATATTCTCACAATATTCCACAAAAATAAACAATATTAGGCAGAAATATGCAATTATCGATAAACCTTCCCAATGAGCATATTAAATTTAGAAATACATTATCTAATGCAAAAAGAGAAGTTTAATGTGTTCAAGGATGGTCATATGGGCCTTAATTTATTTCTAATTTAGAGGCATGGGCCTTAATTTATATCTAATTTAAAGGCCCATCATACCCCCTGCTAAAAGTGTTGCTCATCCTCTAAGAAACTTAGTGACCACATTGTGCCTCATTCATGGCCCTGGTGGTCTCTCTCTTGTGCATTCCTTAGTCCCTTCTCTTGAGAATCTTGTCTGTAAGTTCTACAAGGATAAGAACAAAAATGTAGTTGTTCTTTTCATGATTGTTTAATAGTCTTTCAAGCAAAAAAAACATAACTTTCCTCTTTTCAAGTGAGCTCTATTGGCTTGTAGATCCATTTCATTCATATCCTCACCCTTGAAACCTTCATTCCATTTTCACTCATTTTCCAAAACTGTTTGTGCATAGAAAAAGTGACAATGTTTCTTGATACCATTAGCCTGCCTTCTTCCCCTTATTCAAGATGGGTTGTTGAATATTTTTCAGTTTGGCAAGGTCTTCGACATCCTTTTCCATCCTTTTTCTACCCTTTTCCACCATTTAGACACCTCTAAAACCTTCAAAATGCCTTTAGATGACAACTGGGACGTCCTGTAGTAATTCCTATAGTAAATACAAGAAACCCTGTAGCAACCTATAGTAACTACATGAAACCCTATAGCAGCCTATTTAAACCTATTTTGAGCAGAAATGATAGTTTGAGCCTAGGGTAGGCCCTCAACTTGACTTCCATTCCTTTCTCCCCTTTCTATAACATCTTTTAGGCCTTGGACAAAATTTATAAAGGGATTAGAGACTTCTTGAAAAATCTCTTTTCATCACTACAATTTGAGTTCTATTTTGATGGTGAATTCCTTCTTTCCTTTTGTCTCCTTCTTCTTCTCTTTTGTGGCCTAGATGATTTCCTAATGGCTTTGGGTTTCTCTACTTTGATTAGGTCTCTCTTAGGCACTACCATTTTGGGTTTTAGCACAATTTGTTCATTTCTTCCTTCTTCTAGCAGCATTCCGCCTTTATGTAGCAATCATTCCTTCTCTTTCAGGGTCTTCTAACTGTATGGGAGTGATGAGAAATTATGTAGAGGGGTTGTAGGATGATGCTAGGGCTCAAAGGGCGTAGTGTAGGTTTGTGAAAATGGAGAGGATGTGCTCTATGTGTTCCTTTCAAGACATTGTTAGGGTGAGACATCGTGTAAGGTTTTTTATTGAAAAATATTAATTTTTTCTTATGAAATGAGATGGATTAATGATGGATAGATAATGGATATGAAGTGGATGTAGGTATTGGAGTGATGTGGTGACTTGGCCTTTGCATTAATTTCTTCTTTTAACTATTGTCCCCATTCCTTGAAATCATCACCCTTCCTAATTTGGCTTTTCCACATTGCATGAGTGAAGGCGTGAGCTGCAATTAACTAGTTGAAGGTGGACGAGACTATTAACCTATCCTTAGCTTATAAAACTTCATCTCTCATGAATTGACAACAAATTTCTAACTATAATATGCTCAAGAGAAGAGGTCAATAATATTGCATACCTGTACCTACCTGATGATTGTTGGAGAGGCATACATGCTTCTACTGAGTTGATGATCGTTCCATGGTCCTCTAGAGGTGATAATTTCCTTTATTTGCTTGGTGATTCTAAACCTTTGTCTTCCAGTTACCATGAGCAATCTATCTTAGTTAAATCTAGCCTTCTTGGAGTGTCGGGCTTGGCCATGGGTGATTTTCACCTTCCCTATACCTTATTCCACCATTAGACACCTTTCCCACACTTTATTTCACCTTCCGTACCTTCCTATAGCTTTCAACTTGTTTCCTGTAGTAAACTAGGACATCCTGTAGTACTATAGGAAACCCTGTAGCAACTTGTTTAAACTCATATCTCCCAGATGGTATATAGGATTGACCTGAAAATTTTTGAGCATGTTTTCATCACCCTTATGCACCTCCCCATAAAAACCATTTGGCCAATGGATACACGAATCTCGAGAAAAATTAAAAAAAATTGAAGTTTATGGAGGTCACTTTCTTGAAAATCATGCACTAGAATTTGCTAAAATTTCGTGAACATCTTACCGTCATCCATATGCATCTCCCCATGAAATGGATTTGTAAATGGATGCATGAATATCGAGAAAATTCAAAAATGGTTATAGGTGATGGAGGTCAATTTCTCGAAAACTGTGCATTGGAATATTCTGAAATTGCTTGGGAATGTTACTATCATCCATATTCATCTCCCCTTGAAATATCTTGGCAAATGGATGCATGGTTTTCAAAATATGAAAAAAATAATTTTCTGCTCTATGTATTTCTCTTTCCTGTAGTATTTCAGTACAACAAGGAAAATGAGTGCTAACAGATTGTGAATGATAAGTGGATGGTGGAAATAGATGAGGGTGATGGATTGACATGGCCTTGGTCCTATTGGAATATTTGAGCAAAAGAGGAGAAAGTCCAAGTTTGGCTTCCTTTGACTAGGCTTTTGACCAAATTTTCTTTTGGTGGCTAAGTTGTTTTCTGCTACTTGCAGAGGTTGGAGAACACTTGCATTCATGAGAGAGAGATACATGGAGCAAAGATTTTTATTTTTTTCTTATTTTTTCTTATAGGCCTACTAACCGCCAAAATGAGGTTTTCAACTAGTAGGTCTACTTAAGCGCTTCAAAGGAGGTTTTCACCTAGGATCTTTTTCTTTCTTCTCTTTTTTCTCCTTTTTTCAACCCATTGACTGCCTCATGGAGGTTTTCAATCAATGAGCCAATCTTAGGTGCCTCAAAGGATGTTTTCACTTTAGATTTTATTTTTCTCTTATTTTTCATTTTTTTTTAATTTTCCTATCCTACTCTACTTGAAAAAACAAAATCATATTCAAGTGTGGGAATACTTCCAATGAAGCCAAGTGCACATCGAGATGATAGATAAAATAATGTGTAGGATTGAAATATATACTTTGACAGGTGCCTGAATATGAGAGACCAACTTCTTTGATTGAGATGAGATCAAGAATTGTTGAAGAAGAGTGGGTCGCTATAAATTGACACTTTGCTGGAACCATATTTCAATATAGTTATGATGCTCCTAGTCCACTTGCTGATTTGGATCATTTTGGATGTCTTCTTCTTCCATGAAATTCAGATCTTCTTCTTTTTGCTGATTATTCTCTTGAACACATAGAGGATCTGATGGTAAACATGAGGAAACTTTCCCAATCTTTGATTCTGATTTATTCTCTTCGTCAAGTGGAACCGTGATTCTTTGGTCTTCTCATTTGAACCTTCTTCTTTTGCATGTTGTCCTTCAATGATATCAAGAGAATATACTTTTTGTGATACTCTTCCTGAGATAATATGAATACCATTTAGATTAAGAGGAGATGTTTGGAAGTTTTGTGCCTCGACATTGTAAGTGGGATGAGATACTTCCTTGTGTGGGTTTGGAAATGGTGGTACAGGTAGTTGAGTGGGAGTCGATATTTGAGATGGATGTGGTTGGGGTTGTGGTTGTGGTGGAGGTGGATGGTAAGGATAACATGGAGTTGAGTATGGAGGATATTGAGGAAAATATCGAGGATATTGTGGATGGCTCTGATAAGTTCCTTTCCAACCTTGTTGCCAAGATTGGTTTTGGGGTTGAGATGGCCAAAGTTTCCATGGAAAGGGTGCATTCCAATTACTTTGAGATGGATGTGCATAAGATTTAAATTGTGAATATATCAGGTTGAATAAGTTGCCATGGTCCTCTTGGAGCTACATAACATAGCTTCATCAACAATTGAGTTACTCCATTTTTCTCTTGGTAAACTTCCCTCAACTTTGGCAATGAGGGGCAATATTTAACATCATGTGATTCTGCATGGACAACACAAATATCAACATCTTATTTTTTCTCATTTTGTATTCTTAACATTTCTACTTGTTCATTTAGATTGCTAAGAATTTTTGTTTTAAATTTATCAAGCAAATTTCCAAGTTTAGCTTGACTTACCGATCTTGATGTTGATTTACTTACTCTTTCCCTTCCTCTTGATATGTGTTTGCATATTTAACAAATTTCCTCAAATGATAATTGGTAGACTCTCATCTTCTTTTTGATTCATTCTAAATATTTATTTTTTAATATCATGATCTTTATATTTTTCTAGAAATATCTTTTGCATCTCACTCCATGATCTTATTAAATTTGTCCCTAAACTCATGAACCATTTAAGATCTCTATCCTTCAATGTTGCCAGAAACAATATCAATTTTTGAGTGTTTAGTAAGTAACCATGAGATCTACAAAGGATTTCAAATTTAAAGAGAAAGGTTTATGGATCCTCTGACCTTAGACCATGAAATTTTGAAAGAAAAGTTTGAGGGATGTTCTTCATGTGCACACTACCATCAATATCTTGAATGGGAATTCCAAGAGGATCTTCCTCATTGTCATCATATCCATCCATTTATTATACATT
The DNA here is from genome assembly GCA_031772625.1 of Pinus tabuliformis. Classification (NCBI taxonomy): domain Eukaryota; kingdom Viridiplantae; phylum Streptophyta; class Pinopsida; order Pinales; family Pinaceae; genus Pinus; species Pinus tabuliformis. The sequence goes on along the minus strand of CM062819.1, from coordinate 1,433,218,740 downwards.
ATTTTCCATCCCTTCTTCTACCTGAAAAAGTGGATGGTGATGTGGCTCTTACTGCACCACATGATCAAATGGGGGTGGGTTGGTGTTGGAGATAATGTTTTCTGTTTTTATGATTGAATGAAAACACTAATTCAATGCACTCTTTTGTTTTTGAAATGAAATATGCATAATGGAATTTTTTATTTTTATTTTGTACAAAGTAAAGAGAAATGAATCAACTAGGGAAGAAAACAATGCATACTTTGACACCTCCCTAGCAACGGTGTCAAAGAGTGATGAGCCTCAATATTACAACAAGAATGTTGCAACTCCCAAGAATACCAACTTTGATTATCAACATGGGGTTCGTACAAACTTAAGAGGTATAGGCACTATATGTGCAGCATACAATGTGTCCTTCCTTTGATGCCATGATGTAATGGAGTGAATGTAATAAAATCAGATCCTAAACTAATTGCAGAGAATGAAATGCTCGAAATCTAAACCTTAACCTATTGCAAGAAAGAAAATACAAGGAAATAAACCTATTCTAATTGCATAAAGTAAATATAATGAACTAAATGTCAACCATTACATGTCAAAGAGTTTAGATTCATTAACAGAGTTCCTTGGATGTGGCAATCAAGAAAATAATCATTGTATTATCCAATTCATAAATTTGTCCATTAACCAAATCGTTGAAATGTTTTGCATGGGTAAAGAGGCAAGTCCTAAGTGGTATTTAGTTTTCCCTAATAATTCTTTTAGACCCTAGGGGTCTTTATTCAACCCTAACAGACAATATCCAAGCTTCTTGAGAAAATATGGGCAAGTATATACACATTGGAAGAGTACTACAGGAAACATCAGATTTACTATAGGAAATTATAATTCACCGAATGACCAAGAAAGTAAAATCAAAATTGGATGGGACAATTGTTTTTGATTGACTAGGATGCCTTAGATCTCCATTCCAAGTGGAATTACTCAAAAATACCTTTGTTAACCCATGCTAAAAATAGCAGAAAATTACTAGTCTAAAATCTAGAAATTCGAGAACTAGTGAGCTAGTAAATCTATCAAATGCCAAACCTAATCAAGTGAAAATACAATGGGGTAATTTTTTTTATTAACTATAATGTTTTTGTGATATTATGGAAGTGGAATCAACTCGATTGAGGTTGGTTAGCATGCTCCTAAAAAATAACAAAAATTTACTATTATTTGCCACAAGGGACTTCTAGAAATCTAGATTTGGGAATAAACAAACTAATCCAAGTAGCCTAATGATTAGTATGACATGCCAAAGTTGTTCCAGTGATGAAATTATGCTTGCGATCCCAAAAAAACTTACTTCAACAATTTAACCCCATCCTACAACAAGAAATCAGTAATACTAAATGTAGAAATAGAAAACAAGAACAACAGACGCATGTGAAATATAAGAAGTGAAAAGAAGAAAAGTAAATGATACAAAAGGACTTTGAGGCTCTCATGATGGCCAGGCCCAAGGAAACTTAGAGTTATATGTAGGAGACCAATATTTAGAAGTTGAACATGGCACCAATCTTCATTATTTCCATTAATACAATTATATCCCTACAAGATACGACAATGGAGTTGCAAAATACGAGTTCTCTCTGGAAAAAGACTAATAAAAATCCACCCCTAGAGAAAAATTCGACTTGGTACTTACAAAAAATGATTAGAAATCATTCCCCATGAAAGGAGGAAGCTTTCCCCACCAAAATCCCTCGATTAGTGGATTTGATTCCCAATACTAGGAATCTACATTAAATGGCATGGAACACATTCCTAGATTTTCTCAATCATTGGAGCTCCACAATCTATGTCATAATTCTAGAATATCTTGTTGATTTATTATTTAATATTGATCCTCCTATAGTAGGGAGAAGGTCCCTGGATTATTTCCTCCTCCAAATCTCCATAATTTGTCCAATATTCTCACAATTTTCCACAAAAATAAATAATATTAGGAACAAATATGAAATTATCCATAAACCTTCCGAATGAACATATTAAACTTAAAAATACATTATCTAATGAAAAATAGAGGTTTAATTTGTTGAAGTATGGTTAGACAGGCCTTAATGCATGTATAATTTAGAGGCTCATTAGTGTATATTGCAGAAAAATGTGCTCATGGGTGAGAATCGAGCAATCGAGCAAGTTAAAGTGAAATGGAAGCACTTTGGGCCTGATGATGCTACATGGGAGATGGCGGATAAGATGCAGGCTATGTATCCTTCCTTGTTTGCCGGTTGAGGCAAAGCATCTTCGATATGGTGGTTTGGTATATGTTTTATGGTGTTTTGGTATAAGCTTTATGGTGGTTTGATATATGCTTTATGGTGGTTTGGTATATGCTTAGATATGGTGTTTAGTATATGTTTTGATATATTCTTTGGTATATGATTTGGTATATGTTTTTGATATATACTTTTGGTAATGTTTCTATATGTTCACGTGTATATGGATGTAAATACCACCATGAGCTATGTCATAAAGCTCCACTATGTGGTATGGGTTTTATGTCATTATGATTATGTTGTCATGTTACTATGCTATCATGTGGTTACGTTATCATGATATTATGATGTCATGTGCAATGGTACTCAGCAGGATGATCATTGTAAATATCGTAATGAGTTGTGTTATAAATATCCATTATGCGGTATGTTATCATGTTGTCATGATGTTTTGCTTTTGAGCATGTCTTTCACTGTAAATACTGAAATGAGTTGTGTTGTAAGGCTCCATGAGCAATATGTCTTCTTTCAGTGGTTTGTTGAGGTATATGTGTGATTGAACACCGAGGACGGTGTCCCCCAAGGGGGAGGGTTTTGTAATAGCCATGGTGAAAATTCCATGTAATAAAAGTTAAAAACAATAACCACGGTTGATGGGAGACTTATTCCAAGATGAATGCTAGGCAAGACATCCTAGGAGTTGTTCATTTGGTTGTTTATGGCTAAGGAAATTGGCAAAGGAAATGGCTAAGGATTTGGGAAGGAAAAGTGGCATTTTTTGGCACATTTATTTATGAAAATAATGAAATTAGGATAAAAAGAAGGTGAAAGGTCATAGGTTTCATGTGAGGACAAAAATTAAGGAAGACAATGGAAAATGAAGAAAATAGAGGCCTCATTCATAAAAAGGCTTTTGAGGATTAATTGATAACCTTTTGTCAGTTGAGTTTTGGATCTCTCTATTAGTCTCTCTCTTTAAGACTCTTGGAAACTTAGAGCCTCTTGGAGAAATTTTGGCATTGGAGTGCTATCGAGAAAACTAGTGTCCACTCAGAGCTGCTAGTCCCACTAAGATCAGCTATCTTAGAAGCAAACAAACTAAAGTTACTTTTGTTTTTCTTTATGAGAAATAGATGAGAGAGAAGTAGAGAGTACCAACCTCAGTCTTTCTCTTGGCTCCTTGCTTGTTTCCTCTCTCCTTTGACAGAGTTTCACCACTCCTTCCTTACTTGTCCCGCTTCAAAGAACACCTATAGAGTCAAAGAACCATAATACCATCAAAGCATAAAGATCTATAACCATAAACAATATAGGATCAGATGCATATTAACCAAACAAATGCATATATCAATACAATATTCAAAAATATACAAGAATATGGAGGAAAACTCAAATAGCTTTATTGTTAGAAGTAGTAGAAGAGAGGATTACAACCCATTGGTCTAACCCAGTGCCATCCTCCCAGCATGAAAGCCCTCTTCACCTCATGAAAAGCTTAGATCACCCAACAATACAATGTTGCACAGAGAAACCAACAACACTTCCTTACCAAATACAAAATTCCAGCCTCTGGATCTCTAGGATGAGGGATCCATATATAGATGTTTACAGGTGGGTGAGTTAGCTTCTGGGATTTTGATTAGTGTCATCTCTCTGATAGTTCTTGGTTCCACTTGGAGATTTCATGATCTCTTACTCATCCTTGGGTGAATTCAGAGAGGCAAGTGTCAAATGGGTAGCTTCTAGAAGATTCTCTGGGTTTCCACCTAGCCAACTGCCTCTGCCATTTGTCTGCTCTCACTCATTGCACCCTACAGAAGGGATTTGTGCGCTCATCACACCCTTAGCACTGAGCAGTCTATATGGTCCTGTTTTGACTAGTTCTGAGTAGTTTTTCAGGGAGAACTTCTGGGAGATGATGTAATCGGCCGACCTTGCTCCTTTAGGGTATGAAACAACACTTTTAGGGACTTAGAAGCACTTAGTTTATGGACATATGTGATTGGGGTTGCAGTGCCCAAATATGTCTATAACAGTTGTCCCCTAAAGCATGAGGTCGTAAATCTTTTGATGTCGGATGAAATGCTTTATCATGACGATCTGAGGTTTTTCAAACTAGAAGGTGACCTATAATAAGATACAATACAATACATTATCTTCATAATATTTTCATGATCTAGCTAAGGCGGGCATTCCCATGCTTAGCTTTATAAATTCATTTTTATGTACATAGGACAGATAATCATCTGTATGGCAGACTGATGATGCTGGTAGAGCCATCATCCCTTAGTTTGGATGATTATTTGTGCAGTTATGATGTAGATTTGATGTCTTTATTTCCCTGAATATATCACAGCCCGGATGGATGAAACTAGATCTGGGGTCTTCAAACTCATTCAATCTTCGCTCGAGGTACAATTCGATCCATGTGAAGAGATGTTCTGACGTTGAACTTGGAAAGACATCACCTGATTAGCAGCTAATGATGCAAGCTGTTAACAGGTGCAAGAGGAATCACCGATAATGATGATGACCCTCAAGGTACTTTAGTACAATTCACATGGTGCGAATACATTAGTTGATGTCGAACAGCACGTAAAATCTTTCGGTCGAAGGCCATTGATGTAAACCTATCACCAGAAGTGAGAAACTTGCCATTGAGGCATGCAAGCTTCAAAGTACTAAAAGAGTTGTTCCTAAGTTGACTTCTTGGATAATGTGCTGATGTCAACAAGAAGTGACCCATCGTAGGACGGCCTTAATGAATCCCACATCTATGACAAAGAACAGAGAAAATGATTTTGTGGAGGTGAAAATGATCTAATGATACAAGGTTCAGGGTGGCGGTCATGAAAGAATGAAACATGAAGGTATTGCAGCAGATGAGACATAAGCTGGGTTGGTGAATTCTCTGAGCGACTTCTCTTGAACATATCAGAAACACTGAAATGGATTGGTAGCATTAACCCCAAAAATGGATGGTACAGAGGACGAATGGTGATATGACCGGTGAACGGAATAACCCAACCCGACTCAATCATGGTGATGGAGTGAAAGTGTCATGTTCAAGAGCGACCTGCTACCAATAAAGTTTCTTCAAGTTTTCTTCCCAATTTTTCCCCAGTCATTGCTGACCAGTACTTCTTTATTTTTGTCAAGCTTGAGGAGGATAACATATGCTTGTTCTATAATTTTCCCTTTGGGCAAACCTGTCGCTATGTTTTAATGAGCCTAGCGACAGTGAAACTCACTCTTGTCTGCATGGACAAGTTTGCCGCTGTCGTTTTAATGAGTTTAACGACAAAGATAACTCGGTCCTTTTCAATTTTAGAGAGTCTGAAAAGAGACGGAAAGGAAACTCCAGTATTCCTTTTTCGTAGTATAATCCCTTAAGTGCAAAAAAGTATAAAATAATACAAAAGGGATGACTTTTGGATAGTTTTAATGAGCTGAACAAGACAAACGCTTGATCTGTTTGTGTAATGATTGCTTAGGTCCAAAAAGATTAAAATATAGAAGAGGGATAGCACTTCCAATCACTTTAACGAGCTGGAGAGGCCAATCGCTCGACAATCTTTTCATATTTTACAATTCAGATGAAAAGAGCTTAAAGGAGACTCGTTTTTTGAGGAACGAGTGATGTTTTCAGATAGCAGCTGGTTCCAGGTAAGGTTTGGAACTATTTCAATCACAGCAGTGTAAAGAAGGAGGCTAATAGAATCACTCATCGCAGTTGTTCCTCAAAGGGGTAAACAATCAAATGGAGGCGTATGATCAGCTAAAAAAGAGTGGAGGTGATGGTAAGAACACAACCAAGGCTCAAAAGCTAATAATTATGGGATCGCAATGGTTATTTACCGAAGGTGGGTTCATTTTTAATGAGCTTAAACTCTGGTGGAACATATGCTCATTGCTAGGTTTATTTTTTAACTAGCTTGAACTCCACATAAAATTGCTCGTGCTAGTCGTATAATAAGGATGTCTCATCAGTAGGTTCATTTTATAAGGAGCTTGCCCCATTCGCAACTTTGCTCCGGAGCCTTTATTATGTAAGCTAGGAATGACCCACCTATGATGTTAAAGGTTTGAGAGCCTACAAATTACAAAAATAAAAGGTCGCTTTTCACTTGCATGCAAAAGGTTTGCATGCCCCCGGGTATAAAGAAAAAGTAGAGTTTCTAGGTTACCACATGAAAGTTCTCGCATTTGCAAGATTGTTCCATCCATGTCGTAGACAAAACACTTCCTTGGCGATGTCCATCGAAATAGACAAAGGGGAATGTTGTGCCGCCTCCACTCACATAGCTTTGATGAGGGAATCTTATTCCAGTCTAATCCCATTTTCCTAAATGGACGAGTGTGTCAGACTAGTCATATATCCTCCGTGGAAACCTACCGTATACCTAAAGTTTTCCTACTGAAGCAAACCAGGGTGCATGCCCCCTTGGTTTTAGTCATAATCACCGAATCACTCGCGCTCATCAGGTGGACAGACCAAAGATTGATTAGACATTCCTTGTGCAAAAGGACCAATTAGGAATGGCATTTGACTAGTAGCTATGTGTGAACTGGGGAATGAAAGTTGGTCTACCAGCTGGACCACTCTACCTTCATGCGGAAAACACATCACTAGAAAGAGCAAGGAAACAATAGCTCTCATGCTATAAATGTAGTCACCCCCAAGGAGTAGATTGTAATATAAAGGTCCTTGGACTACCATCACGTTTAGATGAACGATTTTCCTTCTCAAAGTTATACACAAATTTGGAAGGATCGTTAATGATCAACTAGTTCCTTTGTTGAAGCCTGTCAGATTTCGAATCTCAGGAAAAATCGATGGCGAACCAAGCGCTTTCCAAGCAGTTGAGGAAAGGATACTCACAGAAGCCCCTTCATCTATAATAGTACCAACCATGATCATTCTGTAAGCTTGTACTATGATTCGGAATGGTACATTAGATGGTAGGTGGGGTCTGCCTAGTAGATTCCAATCAAAGGAAACGACTAGATTGCTTGGAGGAGGGACCGAATAAATGGTCGGATAAATTTTCGACGAACTTCCTTCCTGCGGTAAAGGAATGGGTAGATTTCCCCCATGTTCATCAGAGTCTGTGTTTATGAAAAGAGTTTGAACGGTGTCATTCTCATTCTCTTTGGTGATGGTATCATCTGAAGGTGGACCTTTTGAAGACAAGACTGGGTCAACTGCCATCTCGACCTGTTGACTTTGGTTCGGGGTGGACTTAGAGGGTTTATCTTCAATGATAGGTGCTTTGACTAACAAAAAAGGTGTGTTAGTCGGATTTTCATCTAGCGATGGATTCGGCAAGAGTTTCTTTTACCCAGGAGGAAGTCGCTGTGGTGACGTAGGATGGTTATCCAAGACTCTTTTAGCTTCATCTAGGAAGGGACAATGGTGGAGGGCATGATCGCCTTCACACAGTCTACAAGGAAATTTCGATCTTCCTTTCTGTCCATTGACTTCGTTTTCACTAGTTGACAGTGTACTCTCAACATGATCGTCAGAGGTTGATGACACTGGATTGTGTAAGCAGGGAGACTAGTCCCTTAAAATCCATGGGATGAAAGGACAATCTTGATGATAGTGGTCTCCTTTGCAAATGACACATGGAGATTTAGGTTTGGACGGTGTAGTGTGTGAATTTTCGCCAGACGATGCATCGTTGCCCCCTTTTGCTGTTGGCTTCTTCTTCTTCTTCTCCTTCTCTTTCTTCTTCTTCTCAGTTACTTGGTTTTTAGTTTTACTAGCTTTACCAAGCGAAGAGGAAGAAGGAGAGGGAGAAATAAATGAAGTAGAAGGTTGGGGGGGAACTCCAGTATCATCTGGTTGCTGATTTGATTGCTCAGGAATCACGGTGCTTTGAACGACAGAGGTCGAGAAAATCCATATCGGTAGGCCAATTGTCAGTCTTGGAAGGGACAATGTGGCCATATGAGGTGCACCAACATCTCCCCAAGAGAAGGGACTAGGATTTCCCCTAAGGGGAAATCCTTGATCGGTGGACTCCATTTTCTCAACCTAAGACCAACGAGGGAATAGTGACATTATTCTGATTAAAATAAATTTTATGACGCTTTGACACAACTTGCTTTTTCAATTTTTAAGAGTTGAGAAAAAGCTAAAGATGACTCTAGTTGCCTTCGATTTTTAATGAGCCTGAAGTGACAGGTGCTCAGATGGACCTTTTATTTTGAGGAGTCTGAAAAGGAACGAAAGTGACTACTCTAGAAATCTAGACAGAGGGATTCCAAACCAATCGCAAAAATGCAGAATAATTTTTACGGTATGGCAGTCAATCTTTCTGAATGCTATGTTCAGTGCATTTTGATCGATAGGGCGGCAGACACGACATCCTAAGGATAAAGGATATAGCCTATTGTGGTCTCCCAATATATACTCGACGGTACGTGGGAGCACAAGTCTGTACTAGCACTTGTTGTCTCAAAGAGGAGGAATCACCCAACCTACAATGAAATCGATAGTTACCAAGCTTTACGATGCCAGAATACGTCTCTAGCCTAGACTTCTAAATGTTGTGCGTTAGATTCCAAAGCGTTTTTATGTTCATTGAAATTTATTTTAAAGTTGATCTTTCTTAAGAAGTTTTCCTTTAAGGTTCACCGTGTGATGTAGATATACAATTCCTAAATATGCAATCTAAGATGATAAGCAGTCATTTACTTTCTTTTTGCAATGAAAAATCCTAGCTACTAAGGAAAGAGAAACATAAATCTTTCAACATAGAGCAGAGAGCACACACTAGATGCACTTTTCCTAAATCAACTCCACAAGTAGTCTAAATTCAAATGCACATGGATGTATTTGTTTTCCGCTTTCTTAATGTGTGAATGACAAAAAGAATGCTATGTATAGATCTGAACTATTTTTCCTTCAAAGTGACAGTACTAACAATTTTCTCTTCCAAAAACGGAAGGAAGACTACGACGACACTTTGTGATTTTGAATTAAAACTGTTTTCGACACTTGAAATACTAATAATTCAAATCAAATAGAATGGAGAAAGTCTAATCGACTATCAAAAAGAGGAAGACTCTTTTCTTTGACTGAAAACGACACTTGTGACACTTTCAAATCAAAAGACGATAGTTCGACTAAGCTACTGTTTGCAAAGGAGAATTGAAAATGACGAAAAATACATAAAAACATTCAGAATTCTTTATCAATGGAGGCTGAATAATGTAAAGGAAGGGAGTTTCAATAGTGATATACTAATCACAGATAGCAAAACTCCTGAATAAAGTTGAAGATGATGAAGAAAAAACCAAAATCTGGAGGCAGGAACAATCTTATCTGATCATCGCACCTGTAACACAAGGAAACAGGGATGCATCTCACCTACAACACACGAGAGGTGTGATGTATCCAGACTGCTAATGAGAGACAGTGCGGTGGTCTAGGAATGAGACTGAGCTTGGTTTTTGCTCACAGTTTATAGCTAAGTTCACGGGTTTAGGCTGAGCTAATGATAGGCAATAAACACAAAGTATAGGGGCTGATCTAATGAGGTTACTTGAGCTACCACCAGGGCACTTAGGATGTTTGCAAGTCAGTCGTTCAGCTCATAAACAAACCCAGAGATTGACTGAAGCAGCATTGATCTACTTTGCACTTTCATAGCAAATGCAATTCGAAGGCTAGCTGCCTTAACTTCAGGCTCTGTCTATAGTTTATAAAGAAAACAAATAGAAAAAAACAAACATACTATTCTCTCCCCAGTGGAGTCGCCATTTTGTTATCAGGAAAACTAGTGTCCACTCAGAGCTGCTAGTCCCACTAAGATGGGTAGCTATCTTAGAAACAAGAAAACTAAAGTTACTTGTGCTTTCCTTTATGAGAGATAGATGAGAGAGAAGTAGAGAGTACCAACCTCAGTCTTTCTCTTGGCTCCTTGCTTGTTTCCTCTTTCCTTTGACAGAGTTTCACCACTCCTTCCTTACTTGTCTCGCTTTAAAGAACACCTGTAGAGTCAAAGTAGCATAATACCATCAAAGCATAAAGATCTATAACCATAAACAATATAGGATCAGATGCATATTAACCATACAAATGCATATATCAATGCAAGATTCAGAAATATACAAGAATATGGAGGAAAATTCAAATAGCTTTATTGTTAGAAGTAGTAGAAGAGAGTATTACAACCCATTGGTCTGACCCAGCACCATACTCCCAGCATGAAAGCCCTCTTCACCTCATGAAAAGCTTAGATCACCCAACAATACAATGTTGCACAGAGAAACCAACAACACTCTCTTACCAAATACAAAATTCCAGCCTCTGGATCTCTAGGATGAGGGATCCATATATAGATGTTTACAGGTGGGTGAGTCAGCTTCTGGGATTTTGATTAGTGTCATCTCTCTGATAGTTTTTGGTTCCACTTGGAGATTTCATGATCTCTTACTCATCCCTGGGCGAATTCAGAGAGGCAAGTGTCAAATGGTTAGTTTCTAGAAGATTCTCTGGGTTTCCACCTAGCCAATTGCCTCTGCCATTTGTCTACTCTCACTCATCACACCCTACAGAAGGGATTTTCAATATGCATCAGACTTTTTGCATGTGGCAGGTGAGATGCATCATACCCTTAGCACTAAGCAGTCTGTATGGCCCTGTTTTGACTAGTTCTAAGTAGTTTTTCAGGGAGAACTTCTGGGAGATGATGTAACCAGCTGACCTTGCTCCTTTAGGGTATGAAACAACACTTTTAGGGACTTATAAGTCCTTAGTTTATGGACATATGCGATTGGGGTTGCAGTGCCCAAATATGTCTATAACATGGAGCAAGAAAGGTAAAGAAGGAAAGAGGAAGCAAAGATCAAGCAAGGAAAGGTAGGATCGAGCAGCTACAACAGCCTTCATTGTAGGTATCGACTTACATGTGTATTTTCCTTGCTAGATTTGGCATGCATGGCATTGAATGTGGTTCTTTTCTATCATGGCATGGGTTTTTCCAGGTGTAACAGTGGTTTCCACCAAGCCTTGTAATTTCTAGATAGCCATGGTGTGATGGGGTTCTCATGTTTTGGTTGAGTTGGATTGTCGGATGGACTCAAATTTGAGTGGGGTGGATCTCCAAATGATAGAGCACATGACTTAGTGGTCCCTAAACCATTTTGGAATTATGATGTATGTGTTGTACTTGATGGCAACCCACTTGTAGCAAAACAACTCACTTGTATAAGGTAACTAGATGAATCTACAGAAGAAATATCAGATGTGACAAAATGAAATGTAGGGAAGCTTCAAGGAATCAGAGTATAGCAGGAAAACAACAAATAATTACATATCAGTCTTCACAGAAAGAAGAAAGAGAGGTATATGGAGGTTCACCATTGACCAAGCCACATATACATGTGGGTTAATAGAGAAAAAGGAGCGTATAACGTACACATGCGCTTTCACATAAAGAAGAGTGCGTATACTTCGGAAAACTAAGTTTTGGTCCGAAGTATTTGGTCCATGGTATTTTGATCCATGGTATTGGACCATGGTATTTGGTCCAAGGTATTGACCCTAGGTATTTGATCCAAGGTATTGGTCCTAAGTGGTTTGGTCCATGGTATTGAGAAAGGCCTAAAACTATAAAAGGAGGAGAAGATCATGAGGCCAAGACACACAAGCATCGAATATTGATAAAGTGTGAGATCTAGTATGCAGGTTATTGGGTTATGGTGCATTGCTGGATCTGAACCAAGGAGGAACCTTAGCGGTTGATGGAGGATAAGATCTAATGATGGATTGGGATCTTAAGGTGTAAAATGAACTATCATTATGTGTGTTTTCTCATGAATATTCTATATCTGAATACTGACGCATATATTATTCTGTAAATGATATGATCTGGGTATAACTGAAGTCTAGTATAGCTACAGAATTATGAATTAAGATTTGCAGATGTATATGTTGGTTGGCTTTGAGGAAACCGAGTATACACACAGGTTCGGCACATGAAAGTAGCATATACCTTATAATATATGTTTTAGTTACTGTTGTTTGCTATTGCAGAGTTCATGGTTCTGGTTACTGTATTCTGGTGACAGTATTCTGAATGATCAGATTGATGGGTTGTCAATGTGATTGATTGATTCGGTTGTGGCTGGTTCAAAAGGTGATTGGTTGATGAAGATATATTTTGATTGAATTACACTTATGATGTTGTTGATGGATCTAGTTTGAAAATTTATGAAACGTGGTCCCTGGTAGAAAAGAGAAGGATGTAGCCTTCTGTAGGTCAGCACCTGCGTACTAGTAAACATATCAGCTAGTACAAGAGCTAGGGGGCTATAGCTCCCTTCCAGTAGAAGCTGGAGAATGAGAGAAGGTTGTAGCCTTCTGTAGGTAGAAGCCTGCGTACTAGTATAAGACTGCACCAATACAAAAATTGTAAACAGAATTTTCTTATTATTGAAAGAAGACAAAGACGACAGTAGTAGGTGGTTTTTACCCACATTGGGTTTCCACCTTATATCTTGGTGTTCTTATGTGTGATGCTTTATTATACTTTTACTGCAATGTTTAATGAATTCTTGATATACTCATTAAAGTTCAATACATGATAATTTGGGTAAATCTAAAGATCTCTGCATATACACTGGTTGCATTAAATACAGTTGCGTATACACACTAGTACATTGAGCTGAAGTAGTGTATACAAACTAGTTTTTGAAAATTAAATTATTGATCTGATAATACTGATTCACCCCCCCTCTCAGTATTATTTCCAACAATTAGTATCAGAGCAGGTCCTTTCAGAAGAAGCTTGATCGCTTGAAGGAAGATCCATCATCATGAGTAATCAAGAAAGCAGGGGATCCATCAGACCACCAATCTTTGATGGGAGAAACTTTGTTTATTGGAAAGTAAGAACCATATCCTATCTTCAATCACTTGGAACATATGTCTGGGAAATCGTGGAATGAGGATATACATTTCCATTAGCAATTCCTACAGATACGACAAGTAAAAAGCAATATGAAACCAATGCTAAGGCTGTCAATACAGTATTGGGAAGTCTGTCTCAATCAGAGTTTGTCAAAGTTATGAAGCTCAAATTAGCCAAAGAAATATGTGAAAAAATCATTCTAGGATACGAAGGAGACTCTCAAGTAAAACGTGCTAAACTGCAATCTCTCAGAATTCAATATGAAACTCTCAAGATGCACAATGATGAAAGTATAGCTAGTTACTTCTAACAAATAGATGAGATTGTTAATTGCATGAAGAATATGGGTGAAGATATAAAGGAAGTTACCTTAGTTGAAAAAGTTTTAAGATCTTTGTTTGCTAAATTTGAATCAAAAGTATCTGCTATAGAAGAAAAGTAGGATCTATAGACTATTACTATGACATAGCTTCACAGAGTCTTGATTCCCTTTGAGATGAGAAAATGAGGTCCATTAGATATGAGAGAAGTCACATTTAAGTCTTTAGCAATAGGAAAGGAAGAACTCAATGAATCAAGACATATTTCAGAAGAAGAAGAAGAGGCAAACTTTGTCAAGAACCTTCAACAGGGTTCTGGAAGATTCAGAGGTAAACTACCTTTCAAATGTTTTTCCTGTAGTAGAGTCAGTCATTATGCTGCGAAATGTCCTCATAAAGATAAATATGACAAAGGGAAGGAATCTGCAAAATGGAATAGAAAACAAAGTGTAAGTAAAAAGAGCTACTATACTCATGAAGATAGCAATGGTTTATTAAATAATGACGAAGATGAAAATGGTAATGACTATAGACTTCTGATGGCTTATGAAGATGATGATTTCTTAGATGCTTTAGATGAAGATGACCTTTATGAAGAAATCTCTAAACATAAAATATGTTTATACCTTGACATAGCAACTTGCTGAAAGAGAAAAACACAATAAAAAGCTAGAATGTGAAATTGTGGGTCTAAGAAAGGATCTTGAGAAAACAAAAGCTCTCAATCTTAGATTTGCTAAAGGATCAGAAACCTTAAATGAAATTATCAAAGTGCAGTGTTCTCCTTTGATAAAGACAGGTCTTCGATATACTGAAGAAGCATCTCAATCACAGAAGCCGTCAACCTCCACTAAAAGCTATCTTGATCCAGCAAAGAGCAGTGAACAGTTTGACAATCGTCAGCAAAGGCATAAAGCAAATCACTAGGTAAACCAAGCTCAATTTAATTCAAGGATGAACAGAAGCTACAACCAAGCTCAAGTAAATCATACTCAGTTTCCTTCAAAGATGAGTATCAATAGAAACTACAATCACCAGGTCAGTGGATTCTATAATCGCAAGAACTTCTTTAATGGTCAATGTTTCTCATGTCATAATTTTGGAAACAAAGCTGCTCAATGTGTTGCTTACAAAACCATCATGACTAGAGAAGCACGAAATCAAAGGAATGTGACAGCGATGAAGAAAAGTTCCTATAATAACTTTTCTCTACTTGAAAATGAAATAGAATGCTCAATTTTTAACAGATTTGGCCATGAAGAATCTGAATGCAGGAGCAAATTTCGGCAAATATCTCAAAAGGAACAAACTCCATTAAATCCCAAAATATGGAGAAAGAAAGAACCATAAACAAAAAGATGTGGTATAGCCTTGTATGTAGAAGGACAAGAAAAATAGTGGTACATCGACAGTGGATGCTCAAAACACATGATAGGTGACAAAGAAAAACTACACTCATATAATGCCTTAGAAAAGGAAAAGAGTGTCTTATTTGGAAATGACACTCTTGATGTCATAAAAGGTAAAGGCTCTATTTTCTTGAAAGAAAAAGTTAAAGCTGGAAATGTTATGTATGTTGATGGCTTAAATCATAACCTGTTGAGTGTGAGTCAAATGTGTGATCAAGGAAATGAAGTAGTGTTTCGATCAAATGGATGTGTTGTTCATGAGCTTAATACAAGAGAAATTGTGATTAAAGGTACAAGAACTCCAAACAACCTATACATACTTAAGGGAGGACAACAAACGTGCTATTTAAGCAAAAATGATGAAAACTGGCTATGGCACAAGAGATTGGGACATCTAAGCTTTTCTCAAATAAGAAAAGCATGCAGATTCCAGGTTGTTCGATATCTTTCAAATATCAACATTCTTGAAAATACTATATGAAAATCATGTCAATTCGGTGAGCAAACTAGATCTCAATTCATCGAAAAGGAAGGATCAGCTAGTAAGCCTCTTAAACTTGTTCATACTGATTTATGTGGACCATCAAGGAAAGAGTCACCTCGTGGAGAAGAATACTTTATATTGTTCATTGATGATTTTTCCATAATGTGTTGGATAGGTCTTCTAAAGCATAAAGATGAAGCATTTGAAAATTTCAAAGCCTTCAAAGCTTTGTTTGAAAATGAATTAGATCGCAAAATCAAATGCCTCAAATCTGATCGAGGAGGGGAATTTACCTTGGATGAATTCTTTGACTTCTGTGAACAACATGGAATAAAAATGTAGTTCTCAACCACAAGGACTCCTTAGCAAAATGGAGTGGTAGAAAGGATGAACAAAATTGTTCAACAAATGGATCATGCCATGCTAGATGAATATGGAACTCCTACAACCTTCTGGGGTGAAGCTACATTCACCGTTGTCACTATTCTCAACTAAGCAAATGTTCGGGTAAACAACACTCAAACTCCACATGAATTTTGGTATGGTAAAACTCCTACTATAAAATACTTCAATGTTTTTGGAAGAAAATATTACATTAAAAGGACTGATGAAAAACTTGGTAAGTCTGAACCCATAGCAGATGAAGGTATTCTTCTTGGCTACTCTTCCCGAAGTAAAGGATATAAATGTTATAATAAAAGACTTGGGAAAATTATTGAAAGTATTGATGTTGTAGTTGATTAAGCATGCAAAAATCCAAAACAGATAAAAACCAAATATTATGACAATGAAAAAAATGAGGATCATTTTCCCACATCAAATCACACTGATTCTGAAGAAGAAACCAATGAAGCACCAGAAGAAGAGATAATGGTAGAAGAAAAGACTCTATCCAGGTATGTTCAGAAAAATCATCCAGAAACTCAAATTTTAGGAGAAAAGGGGGTAGGTGTGCAGACAAGAAGATCTATTATAGGAGCCTCAAGGTATCTAGCATTACTATCTTCCACCAAACCTCAAAATGTAAATGAAGCATGCAAAGATGAATGTTGGGTCAAGGCAATGAATGAAGAATTTGAGCAAATTGAAAAGAATAATACTTGGGAATTAGTTCCTAGAACTCATGATAAAAATATCATAGGAACTAAATGGATATTCAAAAACAAGCTGAACGAAAATGGAGAAGTTATTAGAAACAAGGCCAAAATTTTTTGTAAAGGATATGCTCAACAAGAAGGTATAGATTTTGAAGAAACCTTTGCACCTATTTCTAGACATGAAGCCATAAGAATGTTTCTTGCTCTTTCTAGTTTTCAGAAATTCAAAGTGTACCAAATGGATGTAAAATCTTCCTTTCTTAATGGAGACTTAGAAGAATAAGTCTATATTGAACAACCATAAGGATTTATTCTTGGAAATGATGAAAAACTTGTATGAAAACTCATAAAAGCTCTCTATGGTCTAAAACAAGCTCCAAGAGCATGGTATTACTATCTTGACAAATATCTCCAGCAATAGGGTTTTTCAACGGGGTCAGCAGATAGTAATCTATATACAAATATGGACACTGATAAATTGCTAATAATTGTTGTGTATGTTGATGATATCATTTTTGGTAGCAATGAAGAATCCATGAGTCATAATTTTTCCTTAGTAATGTAGCAAGAATTTGAAATGTCCTTGCTTGGAGAGCTTACCTATTTTCTTGGTCTACAAGTTCAACAAATAAAAGATGGTATTTTTCTCTCACAAACCAAATATCTCAAACAGATCCTGAAAAAGTATGGCATGGAAGATTCTAAACCAGTATGTACCCTAATGGTAACAGGATGTAGTCTTAGCTCAAATGATGAATCAAAAATAGTACATCAACCAACTTACAGATCCATGATTGGCAGTCTACTTTATCTAACAGGTACCCGACCGAACATCATGCATGTAGTGGGAATAGTTGGAAGATTCCAAGCAAATCCTAAGGAAACACACCTTCAGGCAGTCAAAAGGATTTTCAAATATCTTCAAGGAACACAGAACTTTGGTTTATGGTATCTTAGAGATGCATCTTACACTTCATGCATATATAGATGCAGATTAGGCAGGAAGTGTTGATGACAAAAAAAGCACTAATGGTGGTGCATTCTATATGGGTTCTAGGTTAGTGTCTTGGTTCAGCAAGAAACAAAGTTCAATTGAATTATCTACAACTGAAGAAAAATAGGTGGCTACTGCATCTAATTGAACACGACTACTTTGGATGATGCAAACCTTGCAAGACATTCAGATCACATGTACTCCACCTATCTCCATTCTATGTGATAATACAAGTGCCATCAGTATCTCAAAGAATCCAGTCATGCACTCCAAGACGAAGAACATACCCATCAAATATCATTTTCTACGAGAAAAAGTGCTTGAAAAAAAGGTCAAATTGGAGTATGTTCCCTCCAAAGAATAGGTTGTTGATATATTCACTAAACCACTGCCTAGAGAGACATTTGAATATCTCAGAAAAAAGTTGGGAGTAGTTGCTACATCTTCCTACTATTAAATCCTTTTTTCTTCAAAGAAAGGTGGTTATACGCTAGTTTCATAAAGCATAGTCGCGTACATGCGTGGGCTTCTGTTAGCACAGTTGTGTATATGTTGGTTTGAAGAAAAGCAGAGGGCCAGACTTAGGAAAAGGGGTCTGCTATGGTTCTGTCAATTATCTGCTCTGTTTGATGATAGTTTCACTCTGCTGATAACATGTGGAAATATATTGGTTCTTATAAAGTTGTTGATAATTTGATGTATATATGATTGATGATGATGCTTTGATATCTCTTACTGACATATGCAATGATTAGATCTGACAGTGAATAGGTGGAACAGGTTCAGGAGGAGAACATGGTTGATGATAGTTTGGGAACTAATGATGGACATATACAGGTTACTGGTCTGGACGCTCATTGACAAATGTTGCTAATGGTGTAGATCATATGATAGTTGCTGACGACTATCATGGTCTTGTTTAAGATATTTGGTCTCTGTTATATATGTCATGTACATTGGTTAATGTGAAGGTCATGAAAAGACCTAATTTGTAACCCCACTATGCATGGGATGGATGATGTAATGTTTTTATTTTGACATGTATAAACAATTGGTATATCCCCACATGGTTGGGTGGATGAGTCAAATTTGGTATATCTCCACTTGGTTGGGAGATGGATGTATGTATGAGTCATTAGTGATAGGAAGGTCATTTGTGATGTATGTATAAAGTCATGTTCTTCTTTTAGAACATATTTTTGTAGACTTTGCTTATGCTCAGGGGGAGCATGGACTTAATCATGGGAGCTCAATTAGCACACTTCAACATATCAGAGAATTCATCATGCACTCAGGGGGAGCATGACCCTTTGCCCTTGATGTCAAAGGGTGAGAGTGACTTGGTGTGGTTGTTGTTTCCGTCAAGTCCAAGGGGGGAGATTTTGGCATTATGATGTATGTGTTGTACGTGATGGCAACCCACTTGTAGCAAAACAACTCACTTGTATATGGTAACTAGAAGAATCTACAGAAGAAATATCAGATGTGACAGAATGAAATGCAGGGAAGCTTCAAGGAATCAGAGTATAGTAGGCAAACAACAAAGAATTACATATCAGTCTTCACAGAATGAAGAAAGAGAGGTATACGCAAGTTCACCATTGACCAAGCTGCGTATACACGTGGGTTAGCATAACAAAAGGAGCGTATACTTTGGAAAACTATGTTTTGCTCCGAAGTATTTGGTCCATGGTGTTTTGATCCATGGTATTGGTCCATGGTATTTGGTCTGAGGTATTGACCCTAGGTATTTGATCCAAGGTATTGGTCCTAAGTGGTTTTGGTCCATGGTATTGAGAAAGGCCTAAAACTATAAAAGGAGGAGAAGATCATTAGGCCAAGACACACAAGCATTGAATATCTGATGAAGTGTGAGATCTAGTATGCAGGTTATTGGGTTATGGTGCATTGCTGGATCTGAACCAAGGAGGAACCTTAGCGGTTGATGGAGGATAAGATCTAATGATGGATCAGGATCTTAAGGCATAAAATGAACTATCATTATGTGTTTTTTCTCATGAATATTCTAGATCTGAATACTGACGCATATATTATTCTGTAAATGATATGATCTAGGTATAACTGAAGTCTGGTATAGCTGCAGAATTATGAATTAATATTTGCAGATGTATACGCTAGTTGGCTTTGAGGAAAGCGCATATACATGCAGGTTTAGCACATGAAAGTAGTCTATACCTTATAATCTATGTTTTAGTTAATGTTGTTTGTTGTTGTAGAGTTCTGGGTTCTGGTTACTATATTCTGGTGACAATATTCTGAATGATCAGATTGATGGGTTGTCAAAGTGATTGATTGATTCAGTTGTGGTTGGTTCAAAAGGTGATTGGTTGATGCAAATATATTTTGATTGAATTAAACTTATGATGTTGTTGATGGATCCAGTCTGAAAATTTATGAAATGTGGTCCCTGGTAGAAAAGAGAAGGTTTTAGCCTTTTGTAGGCCAGCACCTACGTACTAGTAAACATATCATCTAGTACAAGAGCTAGGGGGTTGTAGCTCCCTTCTAGTAGAAGCTGGAGAATGAGAGAAGGTTGTAGCCTTCTACGGGAAGAAGCCTGCGTACTGGTATAAGACTGCACTATTACAAAAATTGTAAACAAAATTTTCTTATTATTAAAAGAAGACAGAGACGACAATAGCAGGTTGTTTTTACCCACATTGGGTTTCCACCTTATATCTTGGTGTTCTTGTGTGTTGCTTATGTGTGATGCTTTATTCTACTTTTACTGCATTGTCTAATGAATTCCTGATATACTGATTAAAGTTCAATACATGAAAATTTGGGTAAATGTAAAGATATATGCATATACGCTAGTTGCATTAAGTACAGTTGCATATACACACTAGTTCATTGAGATAAAGTAGTGTATACAAATCAGTTTTTGAAAATTAAATTATTGATCTGATAATACTGATTCACCCCCCTCTTAGTTTTATTTCCAACAAACCAGACTGTGGATCACGGTAAAGCCACTGGCCTACTAACCCCCAAGCCAGACTGTGGGTTGCGGTAAAGCTAGGATTGTGTTGCCTCGATGGGCCTAGGAATCCTTGCCAGTGAATGGCAGGATATATGGTAAAGCCAAGAGGTGGATTGCTCTCCGTTGGGCCTAGTAATCTCGAGTTTGGGATATGCGGTAAAGCTTGGAGAGTGGGTCTCGATTGAGGGCCTAGTGATATGGTTTTGGATTGGGATAAAGCCTAAGAAACTAGGAGAGGAAAACTTCTCACGGCGCAGGTGGATAAATCCAATGGCATCCATGCTTGTTTGGTCTAGTGATTAGGTGGAGATCACAGTAAAGCCTATGATGTGTTCATTGTGTTGGCCTAGTGATCTGGGATGCATTATGGTAAAGCCTAGTTTTTGTTGATGAGGGTGAGGTGGTTTAGCCTCAGTATGCCCTAGTTGGTTTTTTTTGTTTGAGTCCCACATTCATGCTTGGAATATGGCCCTGGGGTGAATGGCTAAATAAATATTTGGCTGCACCATTCTATGGTCGGGTGGAACATGGTAGTCCCATCTCCAGTTGGTTTATTGCATTCATTAATGAGAAATTCATTCCCTTGATTTCCATGTGCAAATGTATTGATATATATGTGGATTTTTATGGCTGATATGTTTATGGTAATTTTGTTCCTATTATGTTGGTTATATGTATATTTTATGATAGCAACTATCTATGGATCTTAGGATGATTTTACTTGTAAATGAATGGATAGTGTATCTATGGCCTAATAGATGATAATGTAGCAAGTGACATGAGGGAACAATGGTTCATAGTGATTCTCAGATAAGTATGATATCCCTACACTTAATTCTATTGTTTACACCTATAGGTTACATGTTGATGATGTGTTTGACGAAATTCTTGTAATGGCTAGTAGGGTTTTAGTTATGGTCTTGTTTAGTTTATTGATTTTGCATCATTGTTTCCCTATATTTTTACTGATTCTCGGCTATCACTCCATTCTAGGCAGTGGCTGGGCTCTGGGCCTAAAAACGTGGCTTAAAACCCAAGGTCACTCGCACAGAACTGGCCGCTTTGGTCTCTAGTCACTGGTAGGCAAGCCTGTGAGAGTGAATTTGGGTTTTTGGTTGCTCCCTTGCCCATATAATGAGAGTGACTTTGGCCTAAGAGATCAAGAACATCAATGAGATCAAGGGACAAGTTGTATGAGTAGTTGAATTGTCTCCTGAGTTTTCTGTTGATGATGTTGGATGATTGTGTGTGATTTTACTTCAATTCCACTTCCTTAAGGTCACATAGGAGGTTGAATCTGATCATAGTAGCCTCTCCTCTCATGTTTACCCCAGTTAGCATGGTTGTTGGGTTGTGCTATATTCTTTTTTGGGACCCTATATTAGGTGGGACAAACCTACCTATGGTTTTGTGCATGGTTTTAGCACATGGTTTTGGGTGCGATGGTTTTTTGGTCCATGGTATTGGATGCTTCGACATGTATATATATGTATTGTAACATTGAAAGGAACATAAAGAAAAATCAATATAGTAGTCCCAGTTTTGGGATCCAGGGGAAAATATCTATGTATATGTGTTTTATGTGTTATGATATTGCATTATTTATTTTCTGTGTTTTAGAATTCGTATGCAGGTAATTTCTATACAGGGTTAAAACCTACATTTGGTATCAGAGTTGTTTTGGATTCAAGGGGATGGCTTTGTTGCTAAGGGTTTTTTCTTGGGCCTGTGGTAGACCCTATTCAATGGGAGATTTGTGGGATCGATTCTGGTGGTGAAAGAATATGGCGAGCAGTGGAAAGATAGAGATCGAGAAATTTAATGGTCAAATTTTTGAGTTATGGAAACTCAAGATGGAGGATTTATTGGTAGATAAAGATCAGCAGATCATGGTAGATATGGGTACTAAACCAACGGGAGTGTCTGATGAAGAATGGAAGGAGTTGCCTCGAATGTCAAAGAGAAAAATACGATTGTGTGTCTCAGATTCAGTATTGTTGAATGTATCAGGGGAAGCTATGGCTAAGGCTTTGTGGATCAAGTTAGGGACTTTGTACCAATATAAGTCCCTGGTGAATAAATTTTTCCTACAGAAAAAGTTGTATAACATGAGGATGAAAGATGGAGATTCGGTGACAGAGCATCTGAACGCATTTAATATTGTGGTAAGTTAGTTATTATTATTGATATTAAAATTTTAGATGAAGATAAGTGCATCATTTTGTTGTGTTCTCTACAAGATTCGTGGGATAGTCTGGTTATTGCAATAGGTAGCAATGCCTTGCAGTTTGATGAAATAGTCTCATCCTTTCTGACGGAGGAGATGAGACGGAAAAATATGGAGAGCTAGAATGGTGATGCCTTGTCTGTATGAAGACAGTCCCAGAATAGAAACAAAAATAAGTCATCGAGTGGGAGATATAAATCTAGAGGGAGATCTAAATCCCCAAGAAAACCTATAAAGGTGTGTTGGAAATGTGGAAAGGAAGGACACTACAAAAGGGACTGTAAATCTAAAGCTCCTAACAAAGGAAAGGGATCTGATGATGCTCCTTCTATAGAGGCGAAAACCACCTCATATTAAGGTGGGCATGTATGCTTGGCTTCTTCAAGTACACATGTATATCATGAGGCATGGTTGATTGACTCAGGTGCATCCGTTGACTTCACTCCCCATAGAGAGTGGTTCTGCGAGTATGAGAAATATGATGGTGGTGATGTCTTCTTAGGGGATTATAGGAAGGCTAGAATCATTAGTTCCAGAAAGTTAAAGTTGAAGTTGCAAGGTGGAAGGGTTAAAACATTTCCAGGTGTTCTACATATTCTTGCATTGGCCAGAAATCTGATTTCTGTAAGCAAGTTGGATGATGCAGGTGTAAAAATAGTGTTCGAGAAAGATACCTACAAGATGGTTTGGGGAGCACTGGTATTGATGCAGGGAGTTCAAATTGGAACTTTGTACAAGATGCAAGGTAGCATTGTTATTGATGGGTGCAACAATTCAGTGATTCCTGAAAGTGGAGCAGAAAATCTAGTGGTCTCTGGAGAAAAGACCATGCTATGGCATCAAAGGCTTGGACATATTGGAGAGAAGGGCCTTTGAATACTTCATGGTAAAGGTATGGAAGAAGGTATGACTAATAGCTCTCTGGATTTTGATTTTTGTGAAAATTGTGTATATGGGAAGAAGAATTGGGTGATTTTCTCCTCTGGTGGTAAGATGGCGAAACAGATATTAGATCTTGTCCATAGTGATGTGTTTGGACCTATGAAGGTTCCATCACTGGGTAAGTTTGTGTACTATGTATCATTTATATATGATTTCTCAAGGAATACATGGATATATTTCCTCAAGAAGAAATCTGAAGTCTTTGATAGGTTTAAAGAATTTAAGGCTCTGGTGGAAAACAAGACAGAGAAGAAGATAAAGGTGCTAAGGAAAGATAACGGTGGAGAGTTTTGCAGCAAGGAATTTGAATAATTTTGTAAGAAGTGTGGTATAACACGACAGAAGACTACTCCATACACATCTGAGAGAAATGGAGTTGTAGAAAGAATGAACAAGACGTTGATGGAAAGGGCAAGAAGCATACTCAATGGTGCGGAGTTAGGATAGGAATTCTAGGTAGAGGTGATGGAGACAGCATGTTACCTGGTCAACAAATCATCTTCATCAACGTTAGAGGATAAGACTCTACAAGATGTATAGACTGGTAAGAAATCCTCTCTTTCACATTTGCGGGTATTGGGATGTGATGCATATGTACATGTTCCAAAGGAGAAAAGAACAAAGTTGGATAGTAAATCTAAAAAGTGCATCTTTATTAGGTATAAGGATGGTTTAAAGGGTTATAAGCTTTGGAACCCGATAATAAGGAAGGTTGTGTACAACCGAGATATGGTGTTTAGAGAGGTGAAAAATGTTATTAAACATGAAGTCCCGTCAAAGTAACCCAAGAAGATAGAGTTTGAGCTAAAGGAGGAAGAATCAAACTCTACATGAGAAGACGAATCAGAAGATGAAGAGCCACAAACTCCAATTGTGAGAATATTAGTTCGAGAAAGAAGGGAGCCAGAAAGGTATAGTCCATCTTTTTTCTGTTCAAATTTTTCTTTATCTATTACTGATGATGATCCCAAAACTATGAAAGAAGTCATAGATTCAGAGGATGGCAAACTCTGGAAAGAGGCCATGGTTGATGAAATGACATCTTTGCAAAAAAATGAGGCATGGGATCTGGTGGAGTTTGTTGGAAATAATACTGAGAGGGGGGGGGTGAATCAGTATTATCAGAACTATAAAACTTTTTCAATGCTCAGAAACATATACGCTACTTTCGTTAAGTGAACCAGCGTGTACATGCAACTGTGAATAAAGAAAACAGCGTATAACTAGAAATCTTATAATTCAGTCAGTTTATCTTCAGTTAAGTGCATGAGGACATTATTCACCATATTAAGAGTAAACAGATGCAGTAGAACAGATCACACAGAACCACACACATGAACACCAAGATATAAGGTGGAAACCCAATGTGGGTGAAAACCACCTGCTGCAAGTCGTCTCTATCTTTAATATGAAACTTCAGTTTACAATCTTTTTGTACTGGTGCAGCCTTATACCAGTACGCAGGTTACAACCTGCAGAAGGCTACAACCTTCTCTCGTTCTCCAAACTTCCTTGGAAGGGAGCTCCAACCCCCTTTGCTCTTGTACTAGCCAAGATACTAGTACGTAGGTGCTGGCCTACAATCTTCTTTCTTTCAGGTACCACCTTTCATACATTTTCAGACTGGATATTCCTGAAGCACAACGTTACAATCTGAAGACCACAATTCATTCAACTTTCACAACAAATCATTGAAGCACAAAACATCCAATACTAGCATCATCAATCACTGAACCACTGAAACCCTGTCAAACACCAGTTACCAGAACACAGAGCAGACTACAGAACTCTGCAATAACAGGCAGACCCAACTGTAACTCAAAAATCAAGCTCCAAAATATATACGCTACTTCAATGAGAGAAACCCGCGTATACACGCGCTTTTACCGAAGCCAACCTGCGTACAGATCTAAAAATAAATTCTCTCAACTTGCAGCTGTACCAGACATCAGTTAGACCCAGAACATAACATTGCGTCAGTATGCAGATCTAGAAATACGCATAATCAATCATATCATAATAGTGCATTTCAAATCATTAGATCCCGATCTATCCTTAGATCTAGTCTTCCATCAACCGAAGTGATCTCTCCTTAGCTTAGATCAAGCAACCCAGAACCTACATACCAGATCTCTTTCTTTTTCAGATATTCAAGCCTTTTTCAGATCAGATGCCTAATGATCTTCTCCTCCTTATATAGCCTTAGGCCTTGCTCAATACCAAGAGCCAAAACCATAGAAATCCAAAACCATCAACTTCAAAACTAGAGATCTACACGTCTGTCGAGGTGCTTTGGTCCAAAGACATGGGCACAAGTACCGAGGACTAACTACCATGGACCAAAAGGAAACTTCCCGACATATACGCCCTTTTCTGTTCATGCATATGCGTGTATACGCACCTTCGTATATAGCTCTCCTGCGTATACGCGACTTAGTATGCATATCACCAGTGTGTATATGCAACTTTGACTTAATTAACCTGCGTATATGATATTTCTCTTCATTCTGTAGACTGAACGGAGATCTGACATCAAAGAGAGTTGCCATCAAGGACAACACCTGTATCAAAGCGCCACACCTGTGCCAAAATGCCAACAATCTCCCCCTTTGGACTTGATGGCAACCTCAAGATCCTTAGAATCATTCTCCCCCTTTGTCATCAAGGGCAAAGGGTTGTGCTCCCCCTGAGTACATGCTGATACCTCTATTTGGCTGTGCTGAAACATGCTCCCCCTGACTGTAGGCCAGATCTGCAAAAGATGTTCTTCAACAAGAACCAAGACTTATACACCATAAGGGACCTTCCTATCACCAAAAGACTCAATACATACATCCATACTCCCTACCAAGAGGGGACACATCAGAAACAACCAATTATATTACATCATTCATCCCAGGCATAGTGGGGAAACCAACATAGGCCGTTACATGACCTTGACACCATAAAAGAGATATCACAAAAGAAATACATGACATAGAGACAACAGATCTAGACCAAGACTTATGAAAGTTACCAGCAGCATCTGATAAACATCTTTTAGATCAGCAACCAGGATTTCTTTCTAAGCTCCTTCTCCTGAAACCAATAACCAAAACATCTAAATGCCAACAATGCTTTATGAGACTTTTAAGCTGCTCCCCCTGAACCTGTGCCCGCTGCACCTCCTGAAACTGTGTCTGAAGGATTCTGACATACCCATCTCAGATCTTTTCAAACCAGAGGTTGCCCTTGCTGCTCAGAACTCCATATACGCGATTTATCCTGCACAAACCGGCGTATGGACGCGGATATACTCTCTGCAACAAGCGTACACCATACACGCAACTTTCTCAGTGTAAATCGGCGTGTATACGCGTATATACCTTACGTAACTTGCGTATACCAACTTTTCTGTAGAACAGACAAGCTTCAACAGCAGGATGAAGCATCAACTACTCCCAGCTTTTGTCTGAGATATTCAAAAGTTTCCCTGGGCAGTGGTTTTGTGAGAATATCAGCAACTTGTTCCTTAGAAGGGACATACTCCAGCTTGACCTTCTGCTCAAGCACTTGTTCCCGGAGAAAATGGTACTTGATAGGTATGTGCTTGGTCTTTGAGTGCATGACTGGATTCTTTGAAATGCTTATTGCACTTGTATTATCACATAAGATAGAGACTGGTGGAGTGCAAGTGATTTGAAAGTCCTGCAAGGTCTGCATCATCCAAAGAAGTTGTGTGCAACAAGATGCCGCAGCCACATATTCTGCTTCAACTGTAGATAAGGCAATCGAACTCTGTTTCTTGCTGAACCAAGATACTAATCTGGAACCCATGAAGAAAGCACCACCACTTGTGCTTTTCCTATCATCCACACTTCCAGCCCAATCTGCATCTGTGTAATCATGAAGAGTGAGATCTGTATTTCTAGGATACCATAAGCCATAGTTTTGGGTCCCTTGAAGATACTTGAAGATTCTTTTGACTGCCTGAAGATGAGTTTCCTTTGGGTTGGCTTGAAATCTTCCAACAATTCCTACTGCATGTGTAATATCTGGTCGAGTACCTGTCAAATAGAGCAAACTCACAATCATGGATCTATAAGTGGGTTGGTGAACTGCTGTTGATTCATCATTTGCACTGAGGCTGCATCCTGTAACCATGGGTGTACATACTGGCTTTGACTCTTCCATGCCATACTTCTTCAAGATCTGCTTGAGGTATTTGGTTTGACACAAGAAGATACCTCCTTCATTTTGTTGAATTTGCAATCCAAGAAAATATGTCAATTCTCCAAGTAGTGACATTTCGAATTCTTTCTGCATAACCGAGGCAAAGTTTTGACTCATAGTCTCTTCATTGCTGCCAAAGATAATATCGTCTACATAAACAACAAGAATTAGCAATTTGTTATTTTCAACTTTTATATAGAGATTGCTATCTGCTGATCCTTTTGAAAAGCCTTGTTGGTGAAGATATTTGTCCAACCGATAGTACCAAGCCCTTGGAGCTTGTTTGAGTCCATAGAGAGCCTTTTTCAATCTGTATACAAGGTTTGGATCATTCCCAAGAATGAAACCATCTGGCTGCTCAATATATACTTCTTCTTCTAAGTCTCCATTCAGAAAGGCTGATTTCACATCCATTTGAAATACCTTGAAGTTTTGAAAGCTTGAGAGAGCAAGGAACATTCGGATAGCCTCAAGTCTGGCCACAGGAGCAAAGGTCTCTTCAAAATCTATTCCTTCTTGCTGTGCATACCCTTTACAAACAAGTCTGGCCTTGTTCCTAATTACTTCTCCATTTTCATTCAATTTATTCTTGAAGACCCATTTTGTTCCTATTACATTTTTATCTTTTGGTCTAGGAACTAATTCCCAAGTGTTGTTCTTTTCGATCTGCTCAAGTTCTTCATCCATTGCTTTGACCCAACATTCATCCTTGCATGCCTCTTTCACATTTTGTGGTTCAGTGGAGGAGAGTAATGCCAAATAGCTTGAAGCTTCTGCAAGTGTCCTTCTTGTTTGTACTCCTGCTTCTTTCTGCCCCACAATCTGAGATTCCGGATGATTCTTTTGAACATATCTGGATGGAGTCTTCTCTTCTATTCTTGTCTGCTCCTCTGGTTCTTCTTGAGGTTCTTCTTCTTCTTGAGGTTCTTCTTCTTCATCATTCCGTCTTTGAGGGTAGCCTTCATCTTCTTCAATGTCTTCATGATGAACTTGCCTAGGAATATATCCCTTCTCATCAACCACTACATCAATGTTGTCAACAATTTTGCCAAGTCTTTTATTGTAGCACTTATTTGCTTTGCTATGTGGAGAATAACCAAGTAGAATGCCCTCATCTGCTCTTGTTTCAAGTTTGCCAAGTTGCTCATCAGTATTTTTAATATAACATTTGCTCCCAAAGATTTTGAAGTGCTTCACCGAAGGAGTCTCACCACTCCAGAGCTCATGAGGTGTTTGAGTGTTGTTTACTCGGACATTTGTTTTGTTAAGAATAATAACAGCAGCATGTGCAGCTTCACCCCAGAAGGTTGCGGGAGTACCTGATTCATCGAGCATAGCACGAGCCATTTGTTGGATAGTTCTGTTCATTCTTTCCACAACCCCATTTTGCTGAGGAGTTCTAGCTGTAGAGAATTCTCTTCTTATCCCATGTTCATCACAGAAATCGAAAAATTCATTTGAGGTGAACTCCCCATCTCTGTCAGATCTGAGGCACTTAATTTTGTGTCCTGATTCATTTTCAACCAAGGCTTTGAAGGATTTGAATTTTTCGAATGCTTCATCTTTGTGCTTCATGAGCCCTAACCAAACAAATCTGGAGAAATCATCAATGAATAATATCAGATATTCTTCTCCTCGAGGTGTCCTCTTCCTAAATGGACCACATACATCTGTATGGACTAGCTCGAGAGGCATGCTAGCTGATCCTTCCTTCTCTGGAAAGTTAGTTCTGGTTTGCTTTCCAAACTAACAAGATTTGCATATGGTATTGTCTGGAATTTTGATATCTGGAAGACCACGAACTGCCTGATATTTGCATGCTTTCCTTATTTGTGAAAAGCTTAGATGCCCCAATCTCCGATGCCATAGCCAATGTTCATCATCCTTGCTTAAGTAGCATTGTTGTCCTTCCTCAAAGATATATAGATTATTTGGAGTCCTTCTTCCTTTGATCACTGTTTTGCCTGTATCAAGATCACGAACACAACATCCATTTGATCTAAATATTACCTCGGTTCCTTGATCGCACATCTGACTGACACTTAGAAGATTATGCTTCAATCCATCAACATATAACACATTTCCTGCTTTAACCTTCTCTTTCAACGGAGCAACACCTTTTCCTTTAATGGCTGCAGAGATATCGTTCCCAAAAGAAACTTTCTTCCCTTTTTCTAATGCGGTATATGACTCAAGCTTTTCTTTGTCCCCTGTCATATGCTTCGAACATCCGCTGTCAATGTACCATAGACTTTCTTGACCTTCTGCATAAAAGGCTATCCCACATCTTTCTGGTTGTGATTCTTTTATTCTCCATGTTCTAACATTTGAGGTTTGTTCCTTCTGAGTTGTCTTCCGGAATCTGCTCCTGCATTCAGAGTCTTCATGACCAAAGTTATTACAAATAGAGCATTCAACTTCATTTTCAAGAACCGAAAAATTGTTATAAGTCCTTTTCATGGTTCCAGTCATTCTCCCTTGCTTTTGAGCTTCTCTAGTCATGATTGTTTTGTAGGCAACACATTGAGCTGCTTTGTGACCGAAGTTATGGCAAGAAAAGCATTGGCCATTAAAGAAACTTCTGCGATAATCAGATCTATCATCCAACCGATTGTAGCTTCTATTCATTCTTGGAGCAAATTGGGAAGATTTTACCTGTGGCTGATTGTAGCTTCTGTTTGTCCTTAAGGCTATTTGTCCCTGAATTTCTTGATGGTCTTTATTTGTTCTTGAGATAAACTGTCCCTGATTCACCTGATGACTTTTATTTGGCCTTTGCTCGCTTCTCCTTGCTGCATCAAGATAACTTTTAGAGGTAGAGGCTTGAGATGTTTCTCCATTATATCCAAGACCTGTCTTGATCAGAGGAGATCGCTGCACATTGATAATCTCATCCAAGGTTTCAGATCCTTTAACAAACTTAAGATTAATTGCTTTGGTTTTCTCAATCTCCTTTCTAAGACAAACAATCTCACATTCCAATTTTTCAAGATGTTTTTCCTTTTCAGCTAGTTGACATTGTAGAGAATCAATAATAGCACTCTTTTCTTCTAAACAAACTTTGAGATCTTTCATTTCTTCATAAAAGCCTTCTGCATCTATAGCATCCATGTAGTCATCATCTTCAAAAGCCATTAAAAGTTTATATCTATTACCTTGTTCATCTTCATCACTATTTGAAAGACCATCACTATCCTCATGAGTGTAATAGCTTTTCTTCTTTTCATTCTGTTTCTTGTTCCATCTAACAGGTTCCTTTCCCTTGTCATTCTTATCTTTGTGAGGACATTTGGCAGCATAATGACCTACTCTTCCACAAGCAAAACATTTAAAAGGTAACTTACCTCTGAACCTTCCAGAACCCCTTTGAAGATTTCTGACAAAATTTGATTCTTCTTCTTCATCTTCTGGCACATGATTTGCTTCATAATAATCTTCTTTGCCTGAAGCTTTGAAGGCAGCTTCTCTTCTGTCTGATGGACCTCCCTTTCTCATTTCATAAGCGGTTAGAATTCCATGAAGCTGAGACATAGTGAGAATTCAGAGATTTTCCTTTTCTTCTATTGCAGATACTTTAGATTCAAACTTGGGAGACAATGATCTTAGAACCTTTTCAACAACTATAGCCTCTTTTATTTCTTCACCCAAATTTTTCATACAATTAACAATCTCATCTACCCGAAGAAAATAATTAGCCACACTTTCATCATTATACATCTTGAGAGTCTCGTACTAAATCCTGAGAGTTTGAAGTTTAGCACGCTTTACCTGTTCATCTCCTTCATAGCTTGTGATCATTTTGTCCCATATCTCTTTTGCGGATTTGAAGTGCATTACCTTCATGAATTCCGTTTGGGATATACTTCCTAATAGAGTACTAACTGCTTTTGCATTTGTTTCATACTTCTTTTTCTCAGCTGGATCTGTAGGAGTAGCTGAAGGAAAAGCATAGCCTGTTTCTACAATGTCCCAAACTTCTGTACCAAGAGATTGAAGATATGCAGTAACTCTTACCTTCCAATAATTGAAGTTTGTCCCATCGAAAACGGGTGGCCTGATTGATGCTTCTCTCTCGTAGTTGCTCATGATGAACGATCTACCTTCAAGCGATCAAGCTTCTCTGAAGGACCTGCTCTGATACCAATTGTTGGAAATAATACTGAGAGGGGGGGGGTGAATCAGTATTATCAGAACTATAAAACTTTTTCAATGCTCAGAAACATATACGCTACTTTCGTTAAGTGAACCAGCGTGTACACGCAACTGTGAATAAAGAAAATAGCGTATAACTAGAAATCTTATAATTCAGTCAGTTTATCTTCAGTTAAGTGCATGAGGACATTATTCACCATATTAAGAGTAAACAGATGCAGTAGAACAGATCACACAGAACCACACACATGAACACCAAGATATAAGGTGGAAACCCAATGTGGGTGAAAACCACCTGCTGCAAGTCGTCTCTATCTTTAATATGAAACTTCAGTTTACAATCTTTTTGTAGTGGTGCAACCTTATACCAGTACGTACGCTACAACCTGCAGAAGGCTACAACCTTCTCTCGTTCTCCAAACTTCCTTGGAAGGGAGCTCCAACCCCCTTTGCTCTTGTACTAGCCAAGATACTAGTACGTAGGTGCTGGCCTACAATCTTCTTTCTTTCAGGTACCACCTTTCATACATTTTCAGACTGGATATTCCTGAAGCACAACGTTACAATCTGAAGACCACAATTCATTCAACTTTTACAACAAATCATTGAAGCACAAAACATCCAATACTAGCATCATCAATCACTGAACCACTGAAACCCTGTCAAACACCAGTTACCAGAACACAGAGCAGACTACAGAACTCTGCAATAACAGGCAGACCCAACTGTAACTCAAAAATCAAGCTCCAAAATATATACGCTACTTCAATGAGAGAAACCCGCGTATACACGCGCTTTTACCGAAGCCAACCTGCGTACAGATCTAAAAATAAATTCTCTCAACTTGCAGTTGTACCAGACATCAGTTAGACCCAGAACATAACATTGCGTCAGTATGCAGATCTAGAAATACGCATAATCAATCATATCATAATAGTGCATTTCAAATCATTAGATCCCGATCTATCCTTAGATCTAGTCTTCCATCAACCGAAGTGATCTCTCCTTAGCTTAGATCAAGCAACCCAGAACCTGCATACCAGATCTCTTTCTTTTTCAGATATTCAAGCCTTTTTCAGATGAGATGCCTAATGATCTTCTCCTCCTTATATAGCCTTAGGCCTTGCTCAATACCAAGAGCCAAAACCATAGAAATCCAAAACCATCAACTTCAAAACTAGAGATCTACACGTCTGTCGAGGTACTTTGGTCCAAAGACATGGGCACAAGTACCGAGGACTAACTACCATGGACCAAAAGGAAACTTCCCGACATATACGCCCTTTTCTGTTCATGCATATGTGTGTATACGCACCTTCGTATATAGCTCTCCTGCGTATACGCGACTTAGTATGCATATCACCAGCGTGTATATGCAACTTTGACTTAATTAACCTGCGTATATGAGATTTCTCTTCATTCTGTAGACTGAACGGAGATCTGACATCAAAGAGAGTTGCCATCAAGGACAACACCTGTATCAAAGCGCCACACCTGTGCCAAAATGCCAACAGAGTTGTCGGTTGGTAAGGAAACCCATTGGCAGAAAATGGGTGTTCAAGAAGAAGATGAATGCAGAAGGAAAGTTGGAGAAATACAAAGCTCGATTGGTAGAAAAAGGTTATTCCCAAGTGTCGGGAATTGATTTTGGTGATATTTTTTCTCTTGTTGCCAAGGTAGCTTCTATTAGATTAATTTTATCTATTCCTGCTTCTTTTGATTTTGAGGTAGAATAGATGGATGTGAAGACAACATTTCTTCAGGAGGATCTGGAAGAGGAGATCTACATGAAACAACATGAAGGCTTTGTGTTGAAGGGTAAGAAAAAACTGGTATGCAAGTTAAAGAAGTCTTTGTATGGGCTAAAACAGTCACCAAGGATATGGTATAAGAAATTTGATACATTTATACGGGGACTTGGCTTCACCAGAAGAAAAGCAGATCACTGTGTGTATTTTAAATTAATTGAGGACCATTTTATTTATATGGTCTTGTATGTGGATGATATGTTGCTCATTGAAAATGAAAAAGAAAATATCCAAGATTTGAAGACCCAATTGTCCTCCAATTTCGACATGAAAGATCTTGGTGCTGCATACTATATTTTGGGCATGGAAATTAAGAGAGATCGGGAAAAGATGAAGATCTGTTTAAACCAGAGGAAGTATGTTGAGACAATATTGCAGAGGTTTAATATGCAGGATAGTAAACCAGTGAAGGTTCCTATTTTTGTACGTGTAAAGTTATCCATTGAACAGTGTCCCAAGACACAAGAAGAGGAAGAGGACATGTCCCATGTTCCATATGCAAGTGCAGTCGGTAGCCTGATGTATGTGATGGTCTGTACTAGACTAGACATTACACATGCAATGAGAGTATTGAGGTTTATGTCAAAACCAAGGAAGGAGCATTGGACAATAGTGAAGCGGGTTTTCAGGGATTTGCGTGGCACTAGTGATTATGGTTTGTGCTACCAAGGAAGACTAGGATTGGACAAAGTTTTGGATATTTGTGTCTTTGTTGATGCAAATTAGGCTGGAGATATGGATCAGAGAAGATCTACAAGTGGGTATGTGTTTAACCTATTTGGACGTGCAGTCAGTTGGATGAGTAAGAAACAATTTGTAGTGGCATTATCAATTATAGAGGCAGAATACATGGCAGCCACTCATGCAATCAAGGAAGAAATTTGGTTGCAGAGATTATGTTCCAGTATGGGGTTAGTATAGGGAGCTATAAGAGTAGAATATGATATCCAAAGTTCAATTTTATTGGCAAAGAACCCTGTTTACCATTCAAAGACAAAGCACATTGATGTTCAGTATCACTTTGTAAGGGATATGATAGAAGACAAAAGGGTGTTGTTGGTAAAAGTGGATACTTTGAAGAATATTGTAGATGCATTGACAAAATTTGTGAGCTCTGAGAAGTTCTCTTGGTGTAGAGAACAATGGGAGTTGCAGGGCTAGATAAATGACTAAGCTTTCCTGTGGAAAGAAAACAACAAGTGGGAGAATGTTGGGTTGTTTTATATTATTTCCACTACTAGCCTCCCTAGTTAACCGGGGGGTTAGAGGCCCCCATTCATTGCACCGATTGTGCATCGGGGGGGTCACAAGGGGTTTGAGTAGCCCCCCTCTACGGGGTCCAGGGCAATGCCCCGAGGAAATATTTTTGGGACCCTATATTAGGTGGGACGAACCTACCTATGGTTTTGTGCATGGTTTAAGCACATGGTTTTGGGCGTGATGGTTTTTCGGTCCATGGCATTGGATGCTTTGGCATGGATATATATGTATTGTAACATTGAAATGAACATAATGAAAAATCAATTTGGTAGTCCAAGTTTTCAGATCTAGGGTAAAATCTCTGTGTATGTGTTTTATGTGTTATGCTCTCGCATTGTTTATTTTCTATGTTTTAGAATCCATATGTAGGTAATTTCTATATGGGATTAAAACCTACAATGGTTACTTGGGTGGATGTGGGAGTAGGGTGTTAGATCATTGTTGTGCCACAAAATACCCTGGTTATGTCTCTTCTTCGGCTTCCTTAAATACAACCTTCAACCCAGGAAGCGAAGGTCAGTGATCAGGCGAATGATTTTTTGTGCAAATGGCACTTGTCTCAACCATATCCAATGAAAATTCCTTGTGAGTATGGTTTTTTCAACAATGAGGACATAAAATAACCAATGCCTATTTTGCCTCAGTTTGTTTATGTTTTACCTGTAAAACACTTAACTGTGTTGTTAGGGTACTTCAAATATCAGTTTTAAATTCTTCTAAAAGATTATTGATCCCTTCTCATGTAACTCCTCCTCCTATAATTTTGAAGGGATCTACTTAGAGGATCGCAAGATTGAGGCTTGGTTCTTGTACTTCCTCAAGAACACCTAATACACAGTTTCACAGTGTCATCATATTCTTCTTTAGAAATGTCACCCTACCCCATTAGACTAAGCATTTCTATCCATTCATCTTCCATACCTCTAATCAACGTATTTTTTAACACATCCTTGGGTAGAGTAGTATATGGTGATCATTGTAAATTATATTGAAATATTTCAACATATTTTTCCATGGTTTCATCTTCTTTTGACATCATCTTAAATATTTCTTCCCTTATATGCCTAGATCAGAAATAATCCTGGTACTTCGTAAGGAAGGTTTCTTTCATTTGATCCCACGAGGTTATAATACCACCCCCAGTCCCATGAACCATCATAATGTTGGTCCCTTTAAGGTAGAAGGAAACAACTTTAATTTTTTGGGGTCAGTGGCATAATCATATCCTTGGAATAAAACATCAAATTCAAAGAAAAATGCATCAAGACCTTCAAAAGCCATTCTGTGGAAATTTGGAAGATTTTGTAATGAGATAGCCTTCATTGGTGCATTAGCATGCAGATCAACAATAGGATATTCTATGTTTGAAGTTTGTGTTCTTGTTATTGTATTCACTATTTCCTTAAATATCTTCCAGTAATCTTCAGGAATCCCATAATCAGGTGGTAGTATCTGGAAAGTAATATGCTGACAGGGTTTTGGGCCTTGACTAGTTCTCACAACACTACTCAAATTAGGAACTTCAGTTTCTCTCCTTACAATGGGTGTTGTAGGGAATTCCTAATCAAAAATTTGTGGGTATGGTTCTCTCATCTCACCTCCCCCTTCACTAAAATTGCAAGAGTGCCCCTCACTCTTACTAGAAGGACTGAGATACCTAATAGATATCTCTTGGAAGCTCTACTCAAATCCTACAATTTTATCATGAATCTCAATGCTAGCTATAGTAGATGACCCTACTACTCGAGGGGCAACAATAGTAGAACCCTTCCTAGATGTTGCTCAGGGACCTACAGACGCTTGATTCTGATTTGTGAATGATTTCGTCTATAAAAGTTGTTTTCCAAGGCCAACTTGACCTTAGGTTTTGTTGGTTTTTGGGGTGGATTTATGATCTATATATATTTGGTTCCTAGTCCTAGGATTCATTCTAGTCATACACACTAGATGATCTAAACGTATCAACTAAGAGTAGGCACAGGCACAAGATTTTTACTTGAGTGCATGCACAGACTATTAACTTCCATATTTAATTCCCATTCCTCAGAAATACAGCTAGCACTCTCTTTGATAACCTCCCTAACAACGATGCCAAAATTTTGGTCCAATTAATCGTTCCTAAAAAGGACCAATTAACTGCTACAAATTAATTCATCAACCCGAGGTTTCATTTTGGTATTTCAAGCTTATTGACACCGTTTATGCAAGAGGAATGTAGATATGACTAGTTGTTATGATCCTATTGAAAAGAAAGGTTGCATATTTAAAGAAATCGACTCATGATGCAATCTATAATTATCACAAACTAATAAAATATTAACTTCTACAGGCCTCTGAATGAAACAACAAAAGAAAACATACAGAGTAAAAGGACAACACAACAAAATTATACTATTTAATAGAAATTGAAAAAACAAAATAGAAATCTATGATAATCTATAGGAAACAGAAGAAAGGAACACTGTCTCTTAACAAATTAACCACAACAAGTCTACTATATAAAAATTGCAATAAACTTGATTCAAGACAAAGCATTCAATTTAACAAATTAGTAGCAAGAAATAAAAACAATTACGAAAATGGAAATAACTAGAACAGAGAAATCAAATGCTAATTTTAATTATGTAAGAGAAGATAATGTTGTTTCTAGGATTGGGCTGAAATCCAGAATTGAACTGCCTTGCAAGAAAATCAGCACAGTAAACAAAATCTAAGTAATAAATACTTCCATTCAAATTTCAGAGAAACCGATTACAATTAATGTAGTGCAAATCTGAGCTTGTGTCAAAAATAATATTACACTTGAATAACACTTTTGAGGTTCAACACCATTTTTTATATTGTAACAGTAAAATATAGATATTAGAGAATCTATTTTTAATAATGAGCGATCTTGAGAATATAAAGATTCCAAGGATGCTCGTTTAAGTTATTAAGATCTTAATGCATCTAAAAATCGAGTTCGATAGGTCATCCTCAACATTCATTCCAAACAAGGTGTAACAACTTGAGGCTTACGTGATATCCTCCGACCATTCCATGAAACAACATCGATTATCAACGTGTCAATAGATTCTTGTCCAATAATGAGGACCCGTTTGTTAGGAAATAGCACTTTATTGATCAAATTCATTCAAAAGATAATAAAATGATAAATGCGTATAGAATAATACTAAAGTCGCTACTATACTAATTACTATAGCTTAATTTCACAAAAGTATTTATAAAATGATGTGAAAACTAAGAAATAAGACAAGGAAAATATGACAAATATGAGGCCCAACAATGATACATCTCCATGTAAGGCTCTTGTACTTAACTAAAGTTTGGAATATGTTTCTCTCATAGAGCCATGGAATTGCATAGTTGATCATTTCAAAGACTCTCTTTGGTCGAAGGAATCATACCTGTCAGATTCATTTCCTAATAGTCAACTCCTTGTCTCTCTTGTGAATGTTATATTGCAAATATTTCCCTTCATCACACCTAAAATCCTCTTGAGTGATAATGAATGTAGGAGTTATTGCAAGAATTAAATGCTTCCCCGTTCTCTATGCCCTAACTGGTCTCATGTGTTTGTTGCGTTGAAATTCCTTTTAAATTATTTCTATGATTATGATGCTTGTATAGTTTGTCACCAGTTATAGGATACTGGTTTTTCACATTTGGCATGTGAGGAAGTTGATTCTATTATTTAGAGCATTCAAAGAGTTGCTCAAATTGGTTTATATTTATTAATTAAAAACTTGGAACCTAATGCTTTAATCATCCTATCTAATCATGATTATGTCTCTAATGACTATCATTCACCTTACTATTTTCCCATCAGCACATCCAATGATAGATGTTTCACATCATTTGATCTTTATGGTTTAACATCTCACTATTCGGGTACTTGTCAATTAGTTGAGGTGTCTCTGCACTTGCTAATGGTTATGTCAAGTCCTCACTATCTTGACATTCATGTTGAATATGATAAGATCTATTTTCCCTGACAATATTATCATTGTAATCACGTCCCTCTAATTGAGAATTCATCTTTTCAAAGATTTTGGGGTTTTCAAGAGGATTGTCACGAATTTTATGATCCAATCATTGAATGGTTGGAGAAATCTTACCTAGAAATCTCTATCACAAATAATAAGTTTCATGCTTTCCTCATGCTTGCTAAGGATTTAAGAGTAGATGAGGACACATTCGCAAGAAGCTACTGAGGTTTGTTGAAAGATGGTTTTCATAAAAAAACCTAAGAATATGAACTAGTTAGAAGTAGTGGCTATGGCCTATCTTTCTGCTGACAGTAAAGACCTTCAAATTTGTGTGCAAGTTATTCAGTTTTTTATCTTTTCTGTTGCACATTCCTTTATGCCAGTTTTAATTAGTCATATCTTTGTGTATGAAGGTCGAGAGTAGTTACAGTGGCTACATTGGAAATTT
Source organism: Pinus tabuliformis (assembly GCA_031772625.1). Classification (NCBI taxonomy): domain Eukaryota; kingdom Viridiplantae; phylum Streptophyta; class Pinopsida; order Pinales; family Pinaceae; genus Pinus; species Pinus tabuliformis. The sequence goes on along the minus strand of CM062819.1, from coordinate 1,433,179,220 downwards.
GATTATACGTGACCTCGACCTTCTAGCTATTTAGGTTAGGAGTAGGATTAGTAGGACTAGCTGCATTCTAGTTTCCCCTCTCTTGCACTCATTTTGAACCTGTTCTACTTAGTCTTTCTTGTGTTTTATTACTTTTGTCTTGCATCATGTTTTGATTTAGCTTCCTTTTTCTTTCCTTTTGGTTTTTCTTCTTGTTGTGTCATGTCTTTTCTTTTTTGTTCTGTTAATAAGGCATTGCATGAAGGGTGTCTCATTTGGGCTCAAAAGACAATGTGGCAAAATAAAAAAGGCCTTTGTGACACTGTAACATTTAGCTAACCTTTTGGTCAATGATTTTCCAATAGAAAATATGATCCTTGCATAAAGAAAGGTTTATGTTGAGCCATGATATCTGTGTCTATTCTAGAAACCTTATGCCTTCACTTGATTCTTTTTGTTTTAGTGTTTTCCATTCTTATTCAATTAAGGAGAGAAGGAGAAGTGGAAAAATCTAAACGGGAAAACAAAAATCAAACGTCTTATACGCTTCTTTGAAAGAACAACATCTTCTGCACTCAAGAAATTTGGATCCCTCTTCAGCCCATGAAATGAATAATTTCCTATGCAAAATCCTCTATAAAATACTTAGATAAAGGCCAAATAAAAGAAAGGCTTCTTGCGCAAAGAGGTGAAGAAAAAAACTCCATCGGGGTACTATCCAGACTCATTAGTAGTAGAGAAATGTTTGTGTTCCTGTAGTGACTCCATGGGGGTATTTTGTAGGCCTGATAGCAATGGATCAACATTAGAGATGAAAAACAATAATCTGAAACTATAAAGATCGAGAACTATACCACTCTTCTCTAATTCAAAAAATTGTGGTATCGTTGATCTTATCTTTTTGTTCAACCAAGAAGGGATAGAGGAGGCTATGCTTATTCACATGGTAAGTGGAGATACCAAAGTGATCTGTATGATGAATAAATACTCCCCCAAAGAACTAGACCATACACAAAAGAATCAACCTAGATAGAGAAGCTAGAGTTCTACCAGTGTGTCACCAAGTGTTGTCACTGTGATAAACACCCTCCAAAAATTTTCCAGTACTTGAATTTTGGAGCCTACTATGGATCTTGTGATCGTTTGCTCCATAGTCACTTCTCGATTGGTCGATGCTTTGTTAAGTCTTCAAGCCTTCTTTTGGATAGTATGTGTTGAAGTCACCTTCTCGCACATGCTTAGTCCATAATGCAACCATGAAAGCATTCCTTAACACAAGCTTGAATAGGCATGGTAGAGCTATGTAATTTTCAACCCATGTTTCCAGTCAATGTGCACATCATTGATAGTTCATCCCTTTTTTTGCGATCATACTCCTTTCTCGGTTAGTTTCGTCAATTGTTGCCTTTTGCACACATTCGTCTTCACAAGTGTCATTTTCATGCTTAGGACTGTAGTTTTTATTTCCATTCCCCTTAATTGGTTTCCTTTTCATGTTATCTGCACTCTAATGTATGTTTCCTTCACTATCATTTGCATATCACAAGTATCATTCACACTTTTCTCTTCATATAATAAACGTCTCCTTTGGGCATGTAGAGTGTCCCAAAACAAATGAAAGATATTTTTGGTGTGTTTCAAGGGGTAATATTTGTTTTAATGACTTGTAATCACCATGTAAACATGTATCGCACCCATTTCCAAATTTTTAAGCATTGTTGTACAAGTGTTATCACGGTCGTCGCAAAGTGTATATTTGGTGTCACACTTGTCATCGCAAAGTTGTCGCACTAAAGCAATTTTGTTGTTCATTTGTTCTGGATGATCTATGTTATGTCATCAAAAGTTCTAAGTGTGTGATCATAGTCAAGTCCCATCAATGTTCACATTAGCTTCATCAATTCCACAATTAGCCAAATTCGGAAAAACTATCCAACTAAGAAACTTAGCATGATCTGACCAACCTGAAATGCGTGTTGCACAATCTCAACCCTCAAGATGCAAACCTGCCTCTTGACGCTATGCAATGCGTAGTAACCGCCTCCTAGGACTGCACAATGCATAGTTTTAATGATCAAGCTTAAACCTTGACCTCAAAAACTTCACAATCATTACCCTCTAGCCAGGCCTGAATTGTGCATTGTGTAGTCTCATTCTTAAAGCCTAAGCCTTGAGCTATTGAACTATGAAATTGCGCAATCACTTGGCCTCCCTTCCTCCCAAACCTGCAGAGTGGGAAACTCAACGATAAATCCTCCAGCCTGAGTCCTTGAGTCCCTCAACTACGCAGTTCCTCTGCCCAGGCCTCTAGAAATACACATTACACAGTCTCAAGGCTCAAGCCTCCAAACTGAGTCCTTGAGTCCCTCAATGGCGCAATGCCTTGGACTTTATCCTCACATAACTATGAAGTGAACATATTCAAGCCTCAATCCCTAGCCTTGAACTCTTAAGACTATCAAATGTGAAATATATTGAACCTAGCCATCCTGAACTATGCATTGCATAGCCTCAAGCCTCATTACCAGACCTTTTCCTCTAGAATTGTCTAATCCCTTAGCTATTCACTCAACCAGTCACTAGTTCTATACCTAACAGGTGAGCTCATGAAACACGTTAGGTTAGGGATTTTTTTGATTGATGTCATATTTTCATGAATGGTTTTTAGTTGCAGGTACTCTATCTTATCATGATAGGATGATGAGGGAGGAAAAGTAGAAGTGGACCATGCTATAAGACACATATAGGGCTAAAGAAATAAGATGATCATCAGGCGAGAAGATGAACACTATATTGCAATAGAAGATCAAATATCAGGACCGCATGAAGACTCCATTTGATTCACAACCCTTTGGAGGGTGGACATGAAGAACAAAGCATATCTCTCATGAAGATGAAGCGTTGCACATCTCTTATTGATGACAAAGGAGTAACAAGAATGGATTGACATTGGCATCTCATCATGAAATCCTTGTCAATAGTGTCATGCCATATCATGTCATGATTCGTCATATGCCACATCATTTTTGTGGATTATGTAATTTCTATTTGAAAATGTATTGTAAAGTGGAATTCCAAAGTACATGTACAGAAGATGAAGAACCATGTAAAGTTGAAAATTCATAGGAAGTCAAATAGTCATGAGTGTAGTTAGAGTCATAAGGGAGGTGAAATATCACCCCATTGGTTATGTATACACCCTCATTGTATGATAAATGGACTTTTCACGTTGGCTTCTCCATAACACATCAAAGAGGTAGAGTTAGTACTTTTGGGGAGTAAGCCATGGCTCCAATACTCCACTATTGGAGCTAGTGATGCTAGTTGTATTCATGTAACTTGAGAATTTTACTTAATACTTTAAGCCTAATGGTCAACACGATTTCATGAATGGATTGTGAATATTTGTCATATTTTTCTACGAATAGTTATGATTCATGTTTACTTTCACCTTCACTAAAGTAGTTGAACTATTTCAGTTATTTTAGTGATTATCTAGTTGAATATGCGTTGTAATGGTTGTAACAACCGTTTCATATATGTTGACTATTCTAATTGATGTTAGGATCTTATCATTTCATTGTGTGTGACTCTACTAGGGAGGTATTATTACCTCTCTCTTAGAGGCTCACCTTTCCTCTCTCCACAAAAGAAGAACTTGGATACACCTACAACTGAACATTCACCAGGCACATTTACTTTCTTTTAGCAAAGGAACATATACACTTCTCTCATTTGTTAACAGTTAAAGGCAAGGCAAATCTATAAGAAAATATGGAAACCAAGTTGATACTCCAGATGGGGATCCTATTCCAAATGGTGTGAGGTCTGATTGGGACTTCACATTGGGAAGACCCCCTTGGTTGATGGATTCCCATTACCGTCAATAGGGACTATCTTTGTGCATGGGGTAAGTGGGGAAGTCAAGGTAATCTGAATGAAGAATCAATACTCCCTAAATTACTAGACCCTATACAAAAGAATTAACCAAGGAAAAGAAGCTAGAATTCTATGAGTGTGTTTCCAAGTGTTGTAGCTACTACAACACCCTCCAAAATTTTGGCATACATCCAATTTTGGAGCCTACTTTGTCTTTGTATGTTGTCTTTGTAAGAATTGACTATCATAATACATGTTTTCTATAATTATTCTTGTTCCTTTGGGAGAAAAATCAAGTATCATCTCCTAGTATTGGCAAGTGTTGCACATTTTGTAAATGTGCTTTTAGCTTGTTTCAAGGGTTGGTCTTCATATTAATGGGTTTTTCTTACCATGTAAATATGTAGAGTACTCATTCTAAAAGTTTTAAGCACTGTCACACAAGTTTTGTCACTATCATTGCAAAGTGTTGGTGTCGCACTTAGTGCAAGCCATTGCAAAGTTGTCACATTCAGGAAAAGTATCTTGTACATGTGTTCTATGTGTTCCATCATTGTGTCCTAAAGTAATATAAGTGTTTGATCATGTTCAAGTATTTCTTTTGTTTAGATCCATCTCATTGATCCAACACTTAGTCAAAACTGGGAAAACTCCCTGCTTGATCCACTTAGCCTCTTTCAACCATCCCCAACTATGCATTGTGCAGTGTTAGTCCTGAAGCAACAAACTTACCTCTTGAAATTGTGCAATGTGCGATCTCTACCTCCTGAATTGTACACTGTGAAATTTTAGTTCTCAAGCCCATCCTCTAAGCTCCAAAATCGTGCAATCCTTATCTCCAACCCAGTTTGAACTATCTATTGGATAGTCTCAATCCTTAATCCTCAACTTTGAGCTCCTAAAATATGCAACTACGTAGCCACTTTCCCTATTCTCCTTCCAGAACTGTGCAGTGGGAAAACTTAGTGCTCATGCCCTCAACCTTCCTCCTTGAGTTCCTCAAATGTGCAGTTGACATGATCGGCCGAGCCTGAACTATACATTGCGCAGTCTCAAGGCTTACCCCTTGACCCTGACATCTTGAGTTGTACAACTGCACAATCCGTGAGCCTAATTCCCACCCTATCTCCTGGTTCCAGCTCATTTAATGGATTTTTTTCCATCATGTTAGACTAGGGGATTTTTGGACTTATGTCATCTTATCATGAGTGGATATTTTTTGTAGGTGTTCAATCATTCTATCACAGGATGATGATGAAGGGTATGGAGAAGGAGTCCTTACTAGAAGAGACTTTCAAAACTACAAGAATGAGTTATGCAATCAAGAGAAGACAAAGGAACATAAGCTGCTACAACAGTTGGAGATCAAATATCACATTAAATACTCCTTATCCTCAAGCCTTATGGAGGAATAACAATACCATGTTCCATTGATTATGAAGACACAAAAGAAAGCAACACCAAATATTGGCTTGACATTTTCATGTCATCATGTAGTCAATGTCATCAGTGTCATGTCATGCCATCTCATGAGTCACCATGTGCCACATCATGTTGTGGATTATGTAAATTCTATAGTGAAAAATTCAATTGTAAAATGGGAGTCCAAGAGCCATCTATGTAATATGAAAATTCATGTAGGAAGTCGAAAGGTCATAAGAAGTTAAACAGTCATCAGGGTAGTCCAAGAGTCACAAGGGAGATGATGGATCACCATTTGTTATATATACACCCTCATTGTTCATGTCATGGAATTTTCACCTTTGCTCCTCCTACGAGGAATTAGAGAGGAAGATAGTTCTTTTGGAGGAGAAAGTCGTTTCTCTAATGCTCCACTACTAGGGCTAGTGGTGTTCACCTCCTTGATTTATCTTGGAACTTATACTTAATTCAAAAGAACACTAAGTGTTATAGTTCCATTTACCACTCTTGGTATTTCTGATGATTGGTTTATGGCCTAGGGCAACCACTCCTTCTAGACTTGGTCCAAATATATAAAAAACAATGTTTTATTCCCTGTACGCTAAATTTCCCTAAGATAAAAGCATGGACATGTGGGTCAATCAATACCCAACCTATGTATATGTATTAAAAAACAAAAAAAAAAAAAAAAAAAAAAAAAAATTCTTTAATTATGGGTGGAGTTCATGGGTTTTACCTATTGATTACCTCCTAGTGCATGTGGCCCAACTATTTCCCAACTAAAAAACTAATTGGGAGAGGTATAAATACACCTCTATGTGAAGGCCTTAGAGGAGAAGAGATAGAGTTATTATACTGAGATTATCCTTGACTGAGTCTGATGAATCCCTGTGCCTCTTGCACTTCCCCAAGATTCGGGTTCACCCTTGTTTCCTTGATTATAAATATTCTCCCTCTTGCTTGAGATATCATGGTGTTGGTTATAGAAGAATATTGTTGAAGGTTGGGATAGGACGAAACCGGAGGACGGTTCCACTTGGAGCCGGAAGAAGAAGACTCAGTTGAATTCTCTCCATGTTATTTATAGCTTACTACAATAAAAGAAATGTTGTCTTGTTTCCAAAATTAACTATGTTTATGCATCAGATTATGTTTTAATTCATATATGAATGTTGTTTTGATGTATGATCAATCATTTTTTTATATGATATAAAGTCAATTTCGTGAATATGCTTTACCTCTATACTGCTATATATGTTCGAATTAAATTATTTTCAGGTTTGAAAAACATCGGGAGTTGCAGAGGGTCTAAACCCTGCAGGACCTACTCGAATGAAGGAAATCCAGGTATGGTCACTCTTACGTAGTTTGATTATATAAGAATTTTTCCTGAGTTGTATGAATGTTTCTTTTTGTAGTTTGCTTCTGCTCTGTTGGGGTTCTAACCCAAAGCCCTAGGGTACTTATTCCCAAAACAGAATTGTTGACTCCACTGGGGATAACAATATTGGTATTCCTAGTTTGGGTTGTTCAGTGTCAATCAACGCTCAGTCTTTGGTTTGCTTGTTGTTATAGTCTTATTTGGTCTACTTGAGTCTCAGACCTTAAGTTTGATCTTTTGGATCTGGCTTTGTTTTTTATTTTTCTTGCAAAGATTTGTATATGCCTTTTACTCTATTTATAGTAGCATACACACGCTTGTTTCTGTGAAGTGAACCCGCGTATACGCAAGTTTCCTATGTCAGAAGCACGTGTACACGCCTCTGTGTTTGAACACAGTCGAGTAAGGCAATTTTTTCATTGTTTTTTCAAATCTCTCTGCCCAAATAGATTTGTTGCATGGTCTTTCTAGTCTCTATGTGGTCAATTTCTGTCTGAAGAATTTAATTATTCTGCAAGCTTACTATTTCGAAGTCTCTTCCTCATTGAAAAGATTTGTCCTAGGTTTGCTTTTTGAGCAAGATTGAAATTGGTGTTTTGTCACACAAGACACCGTTCACAAGTTCTTGATTGTTCTGGTCCTCTAGAACAGGAGATTGTTTTCAGTTTCAGTGTTAAGCACAGTTTTGGAATCTACTTTCTTTGCTTTCCTTTGTTTTGTGGCCTTATAGATTTTCTTGATTTTTGAAAGTCTTTTTGACGAATTTGGAAGTATTTCTTTCATGGCTTCTTGGTCAGTTTCTCAAACTCATTGCTGCTATTTAGGTTGTTTGGTACAAGTTGAAATCTTTTTTCTCAAGTTTTTGTTCATTTTCAAGTTTGTAACTTGCAATGACTCTTTGTGCTCTGTTTTCGATCTTTTGAGTATTAGTAGCATTTTGAGTGATTTCAAAAAGTTGTTTTAGTTGTTTGTTGAAAAAGAAAAGATCTCAAAAAACTTTGTTTTTGTTTTCTTCTGCCAAGTTTGATTTTGGTTTCTTTTGGTTTTTGAAAGTGAATTGCGATATTTTACAATTTGTCCTTCTTGTTTGGACAAAAAAATTTGTTCAAAATTTGTATCCTCTTCAATACTTAAGTTGTCTCATTGATAGTCATAAACAATTTCTTTCACTTTTTAGAGTGATTTATGATATTGCATCTCCATTATATCTTGCATTAGGGTAGTTTGCATTGTTAAAGCATTCGTAGTATTTTAGTTTTCGAGTGTGTGAAGTGTGTTTCAAGAAAAGAAGAAGAAAAATATTTTTCTTTATAGAAGTCTCGTAGAACCCATGTAGATATCTCTTTTCATCGAAGAAAAAATGATTGCATTCTAGTTAGTTTTTCATTGATTTCTTTTGCGTCATACAAACACCATTGGTTTCACTTCCATCAATACTTTGTCTTAAAGAACAACCATTAAAATCAAGTGATTAATTAAAATAAACTAGAACTTTTGTATTGTCATCAGAATACACCAAAAATTTTAGGTTTATTAGGGCCTTGGATTAGGTGAGAGGAGAGTTAACTCTCCAAGGCCACTCTAAATTACAAAACATAGAAGTTTGATTAATGAGCGAAATCCAATAACGTTAGGAAGACCTGGAAAGCTCCATAACTGGGAGTAAAGCATGAGGGTGAGTGAAGAGAAGGACTAGAGATACCCCCTCTCTTACTTGTCGGATCCTACCTCACGACTATTCCACCCGACTTCTGATACGAGTTGGCGACCATAGTTTCCTATCTTAGGGACCACACAAGTGGCTGTAGAGGGGAATCCCATGGCACCTGAGGTTGACATTGTATCACGTTCAAAAATACTTTTGGAGGGCACTTTGGCGAAGCTTGGGGGATTGCACTGGCAAACGTTATTGTCTGGAGGACAGCATAACTACCTCTGATACCTTCGCTAGTAGGCCTAGAGCGTAATTACCCCAATCTATTTTCGAAAGGCCCTTGTTATTAACTTTCTTGTATTTTGGTGTCTGGTCCTAATCACCTAGAATAGAAATACTCGAGAGTAGTTTGATTGTTGATATCTTTAGGGACTTTTTAGTGAGTGTTCTTTGCTCCTAGTCAGCCTAGATTTATAATTTTTTGAGTCTTTAAGTAGATCTTTTAAAGAATTCAAAGTGGTTGATTGACCATCTCAATGGCTAGGAGACTTCATGGGCTATCACCTACGAGTCCTGACCCTTCTCCTAGAAGGTGTAGGAGCGATTCTGCCAGTGGTTTTCAACCAGTGGCAGCAGGCGCATCGGAGATTGATCATCCTCTTGGGGAATTAGTTCACAAGATAGACTTGGCACCAGTACAGAGTTAGAGAGGAACACACCAGTTCTTTCTCGAGTACTCTTTCAGTCGGAAGATAATATTGAAGTTGAAGAGCTTTCAGAGTCATTTGCGGCTCCGAATTCCCCTCTTCGTCCTGATCATCTAGATGTTTTGTTATACGTTGGAACTCCGACTCATAGGCCTTAGAGCCTAGGCTTACATACATCTATTCCTTCGATGACCACTACTGGAAGCATGGCATCTAGGATGAGTGTTGCGAGCATGCAGACTCCCATATCTGTACAAGGGGGAGGAAATATTCCCATCCTTTCTATTACTCCCAACATGACTATATTTGGGTCTACTTCCATTCCATCAATGAGTGGAAGTTCTCAAGCCACTGCATCCGGTTTTGGATTTATCCCTTTTGGAATACCGTCTCACAGGATTCCTTCAGTTTCGTTGAACATACCATCGACCGCCTCTACATCCATGATGAGTGGATTGGCTTATTTTTAGGGTTTCCCATTTGGAAGTGGTCATATACCACATTCCAATCCAACAATAGGGTTAATGCCTTTTTCTTTTACAGGTCAAGGTAATAACCCTTTCCAGAGTTGGAAAAACCCTGCGGTCAGTGGGATAGGAGCTGGCAATCAATTTTTCGGCCAACAAGGGAATGTGCCATATTATTTAGTTAATTTGTTTCAAAATTTTCCACCCTTTTCTAATGCATGGAATCCTTATTAGGGGCTATCAGCTCCTTTCAACACTTCGTTAGGGGGTAACTTCACTGGTTACGAAGGATTTTTGCTAGGAGATGGTCAAACTCTGAATTTTTCTAGACCACAAGGAGCACCTTTTGGTTCAGTAGGCTGTATGAATTACTTCGAGGAACCTGGTGTTTTTCAAAATCTAGGTCATTCTTTTCAGACCTTTGGGAACCCTGGCCGCTCTGGATGGAATTCCCAAGGTCCCCCACGACTTCCTTTTCTGGCCATGCTTAACTTGCCGGACTTAACTAAATTGAAGAATGATCTGATTTGGTACAATTCGGCTTGGCCTCTGGTCCCAACTAAACTTCCCTCAGATATCCCGAAATTCGAAGGGAAGAGTGGTGAAGACCTGGGAGACCATGTGACCACATTTCACTTATGGTGCTCATCTAACTCCCTGATAGATGATTCAATTAGGTTGAGGTTATTTCAGTGCACCCTAACTAGAAATGCAGCCAAATGGTATATAGAGTTGGCAGGGGTCACCTATACCTTTTTTCATGATTTGGCTAATATCTTTTTGAACCATTTTCAGTTGCATGTCTGATATGACGCCGGAACTAAACTTCTGGCTAACTTCTAGCAAGACATCGCAACTCACATTTCAGATCACATCTAGGAATGGAGAAGGAGGAAAAGGCTTATTAATGTTGAAATCCCACCAGAGTTCCTTCTCAAATGGTTTCTAAAATCTTTACAACCTGATATCTCAAAGCATGTGTCTCTTTCTGGGGTTTATTCAAAAGTGCAAGCCATTTTCCAAGCCTAGCAATTGGAACTGATATATTCTTAGTCTGGGACTCTTTAGAAAACTCTACCTGATGCTCCTAGTTCTAAGGTCAATTTATCCAAACCGAAACCAAGACCCCACACCAATGGTATAGTTGGATCGATTGATATTAATGCGGTGAACCTATTGAATCAATTACAACAGTTATCTCTACAAACTGCTTCTTCTAACTAGGGAACACCGTATGTACCTACAACTTCCCAACCTACCTCTATAAACGCAGTCCAGACCTCCAACCCCAAATGAAATCAAAAATCCGATGGGAAGAAGAAGGGACAAGGTAAGAAGAAGAACCAGGAAGGGAAAGGTAATGCAAACAAACCCGATAATGGTGCCGGTGAGGGTAGGAAAGAGTCCAAGAAAAAAGTAAAATTTCCATGCAAGTTATGTAATGGAGATCATCTGACTCACCTCTTCCCTAAGGTGCAAGACGCTCAATGCTTATTAGTGCAGCAAGGGTCCTCTAGCTCCCAAGCTGTTCTAACTAACCCTTTTCCCCAAGGGTAGCAATTACTTGTTGGCACGAATTCAAATGCTAGTACCTCTGCAGGGGGCAACTAGGAAGGGTAAAATTCCTCAAATGTTTATATGATGAGCTCTCATATCGACGTTGTTACGTGAGCACACGATTATGGTGAAATAGAAACATCCATGGCTAAATTTGTTCCTAAAGCCACATACCCACTTCATAGTGAGCGACCCTCTATTGAGTCTATACCTCAGATACCGAAAGGTTCTGCAAAGCACTCGACTATTAACCACAATGCTAGGGTAGCCCATAACTACTTGATTATAGAAGATCTGGCTCAAACTCCTTGTGCTATGTCTGCAGTGGAGGTACTCCAATCATGTCCTGCTCAGATAAGTTCTTTTCTTTTGGCAATCTGTGCAGTAGATCAAAAGAATTCATTAGTGCTCACTTTTGATATGTTGAATGTCAAAAAGAGACTTCCTCACCATAGGGATTTCTAGATAAAGTCCACTTACCAAAAGACCAATATTTTTCGGACAGTTATAGATGAGGGAGCTTCCACATGCGTGATGTTTATGTCATGTTGGAAGGCCATTGGATCACCTTCAGTTATTCCTTCACCGACTCTCTTGACGTCATTTCGTGGACATTCTTATAGGCCACATGGGATTATCTTGGCCTTTCCTATATGTGTTGGGGGAAAGGTAGTGACTATTGAGGTAGGAATCGTGGATGCGAACTCGGATTATAACCTCCTCTTAGGAAGAAATTGGATTTATGAGATGGATGCCATAGTTTCATCATTATTCCACATCCTCTGTTTTCCTCATGAGGAGAGGGTTGTTAAAATTGATCAGTTGGATTATTCTCCAGGTGACTCCCACACAAATTTGAATTCTACCGTTCCATTGGTGGACAGTCCCCGTCAACATATTGAAAATTTAGGAGTTGGGATGTACTCTTCATTAATGGGTATATTTGACCTTCCTGCTCCTACAGCTAAAATTAATGCAATTTCATCTTCTAGGGGACCTTATCGGAAAGAGTTCTTTCGAACTCATTATTTTTCGGACCCTTGGCCCTTACCTTCATCTACCACCACATTAGATGGAGGGCAGGTTGGTGGAATGACATTTCCCATGCCTGCAATGGAACTTAGCTATCAATCTGTCATTAACTTTGTAGACAACCATCCCACTCCTTTTTCACAAGGGGAGTTAGATGGCGATGTGGCTCTAGCTTGGACCCTTGATTCTACTTCAGCTCTGGATTGCTTGGATACAGTCTTACCATTTGAAGAAGAAATTTTGGAGGCAATGATGGGTGTGGATCAACCATGGGAGAATTTAAATCATCGTTCATATTTTCTTTCTCCATTACATGAAGTTGAATCTAGGTTCTCCAATCTGTCTACTAGTGATGTTTGTACAATTTCAAACCCTTCGGCTCCAGCACAATTTTCTGTCGAAGGTAACATGTTGGTTATCTCACAAAATGTACCTGTAAACATCTCTAGGAATCCAAAGGTGATTGAAAATTTCTTTGATCGAAGCTGATTGTTCCCCTAAAGAAATTCAAATATACACTGACCTTTTTAAAAAGTTTCGAGATGTGTTCGCTTGGTCCTATGAGGAAATGCCTGGAATTGATCCATCTATAGTCCATCATGAGATCAAGACATACAAAAATGCCAAACCGATTCATCAAAAACTTAGATTGATCAATCCTCAAAAAGCAGTAGCTATTAAAGCTAAAGTTGAAAAACTGCTTAAGGTAGGTTTCATATACCCTGTTCCTCTAATTGAGTGGGTTTCCAACCCAATCTCGGTCGATAAGAAGCAAGGAACTATCCGAATATGTATCGACTTTAGGGATTTAAATAAAGCTTGTCTAAAAGACAATTACCCCATGCCTTTTATTGATCAAATTGTTGATGAATGTGTGGGTAATGAAATTTTTTCATTCATGAATAGATTCTGTAGTTACAATCAAATTACTATTCATCCAGAGGATCAACACAAGACAACCTTTATTGGTCCCTGGGGTACGTTTGCATACAAGATGCCTTTTGGTCTTAAAAATACTGGAGCTAATTTTTAGCGAGCCATGTCTTATGCTTTCGACGACATCAAACATGTTATCGAAGAATACTTGGATGAATTAGTTGCTCGTTCTCGCAAGAGAATTGATCATCCCAGCCACCTTCGGTTAGTTTTTGAGAGATGTCGTTTTTACAAAATTCGGTTGAATCCAAATAAGTGTGTTTTTGTGGTCACATCTGTTGGAAATAATACTGAGATGGGGGGGTGAATCAGTATTATCAAGTCAATTATTTCCTTTTTCAAATCCAGATCATATATGCTACTTCAGTGAGTGAAAACCGCGTATATACGCAACTACGTATAAGGAAACCCGCATATACCATGCAAACTTATAATTTAATTTATCTTACAGATGTTGATCATTAATATGTGTATCAGAATCAAATAAACAGTAACCAAAAATAGTGAAACAGAGCAGAAGACAATCACACACAAAAACACAAGATATAAGGTGGAAACCCAATGTGGGTGAAAACCACCTCCTGCAATTCGTCTCTATCTTCTTTTAATTAGAAATTTCTTTTTACAATGATTTTGTACTGGTGCAGTCCTTTACCAATACGCAGGTTGCAACCTGTAGAGAGCTACAACCCTCTCTCGTTCTCCAGCTTCTCCTGGAAGGGAGCTACAACCCCCTTAGCTCTTGCACTAGCCAAGATACTAGTATGTAGGTGCTAGCCTACAGAAGGCTACAACCTTCTCTTTCTTCCTGGGACCACGTTTCATAAATTTTCAAACTAGATCCATCAATCAGTCATCAAGAATTTTTGCATCAAACAATCTCCTTTTCACCAATTAGAATTGAATCAAGTAGACACTTCTCTTACAGCTGTACCCAAAACACAGTAACAGTAACCACACACCAAATTCTGAACCCAGAACACTGCAACAATAAATAGAAGTAGCTAGAACACAACTCAAGAGATGTACGCTACTTCAATAACCAGAAACCTACGTGCATACGCTTCTGTGTTTGAACCAACCTGTGTATATGCTATTTTTACTCACAGAACCGACGTGTATACGCGCCTTTGCCTCACTGAACCTGCATATAGATCTATAAAGGATAATTCACTCTTTCAAATATTTAGACATTAATTAACCCAGATTACCAGATTTATAGATCAAGCATCGCCACATATAACAGATCAAAACCATACAAAGATACTATTATTCAAGCCTTAAGATTATGACCCATTAATAAAACTTATCCTTCTCTTTGCGCTCAGGTTCCTCCTTCATTCAGATCCAGATCTACACCATAACCCAATCACCAATATTCCAAATCTAGCACTTTATCAGATATTCAATAATTCAGATGACCCTTTGCCAAATGATCTCCTTCCTCTTTTATAGTCTTAGGCCTTTCACAATGCCACGGTCCAAAACCATAATAAAACAATACCATGCACCCAATACTTGGGATTAACACTTCTGATGAGATACCATGGCCCAAAACCATAGGTTCAATTACTAAGGACTAAATACCACATACCAAAAGTAAGTTCTCCAACATGTACATGCTTTTCCTTGCGTGAAAGTGTGTGTATACGCATATGCGCTTTTGTAACGTATAACACGCGTGTATACGTGTCTTCGTCTAGGTGAACCTGCATATATATCTTTTCCTTCATTCTGAAAGCCTGAAATGAGATCTGTCACCAGATTGAGTTGCCATCAAGGACAACACCTGTGCCATAGTTCCAAACTTGTGCCAACAACATCTAGTTGGCTGTTAGGATTCATCATATCAACTAAAGGGATTCAAGTTGATCCTTTCAAGGTTGAGGCAATAATTCAGTTGCCTCCCCCATCTTCCATTCGTCAACTTCAAAGTCTCCAAGGAAAGGAAAATTTCTTGAGGAGATTTATAGCAATTTACGTCGAAATTACCAAAGGATTTATGCGTTTGCTTAAGAAAGGAGTTCCATTTTGATGGGATCACTTCGCGCAACAATCTTTTGATGCTTTGAAAAAAGCATTAACCTCTGCTCCATTGTTGAGTCCACTAGATTATGGCAGATATTTCCTTTTGTATCTCGCTGCAGTAAAATCAACCATTGGTATGGTTCTGGTTCAAGAGGATGACACTGTCAGTGAGCATGTAATCTACTACTTGAGTCGAGGCTTAGTAGGGCATGAGCTATGCTATTCTCCCATTGATAAATTGGCCTTGGTAGCTGTCGATGCTATCTAGCGGCTTCGTCATTATATTCTGCTGCGCAAAACATTCATCTTAGCAGTTGTCAATCCTTTTCAATTTCTCCTCAGTAGGCGAGTGATTGGGGGAAAGTATAATCAATGGATTGTTATTTTACAAGAGTTTGATCTCGAGTTCTTATCAGCCAAATCTAAGAAGTCATTACTTTTTGCGGAATTGATTTCAGAGCTACCTTGTGAGGAAGCCATTGTTTATGAGGAAAATTTTCCTGAAGAACATTTATTCCTCATTTCTTCACAAGATCCCTGGTATGGAGATATCATTATATATCTCCAGACTTTGAAGTTTCCACTTGCTTTCTCCAAAGATGAGCATCGAAAGTTAAGTTACCTTGCCAAAAACTATGTTATCATTGGTGATACATTATATCGCAGAGGGGTTGACTCAATCCTTAGGCGTTGATTAACTTTTGAAGAACCTGAGTCTGTACTTAATGATTGCCACAGCGGAGCTTGTGGTGGTCATCTATTAGGGCTTGCAACAACCTAGAAAATTTTGCGTGCAACCTACTTTTGGCCTTCAATTTTCAAAGACTGTATTGAAGCGGTCAAATGTTGCCATCCTTGTCAAATCTATACCCGAAAAATGCACACGCTTCCAACTCCAATTTTTCCTGTTATCACTGTTGGTCCATTTACGAAGTGGGGCATTGATTTTAATACTTGTAATTTTCCTTTGGTAGCGAATCACAAGTACATCATTATGGCCGTAGACTACTTTACTAAGTGGGCTAAGGCCATGCCTACTTACAAAAACGATAGTGAAACAACAACCTTTCTCTTCAGCCAGGTTATTTCACGATTCGGTATCCCATGAGAGATTGTCACTGACCATGGCAGTCACTTCCAAAATCAACTGATGACCAAATTGGCTCTCAAGTTGGGCTTCTGAAAAGAGCATTCATCTCCATATTATCCTCAGGCCAATGGGCAAGTAGAAGCCGTGAATAAGACCCTTAAGACTATCCTGCAAAGGAAAATTGATGAAAATCGGTCCAATTGGCACATCATGTTGTACTCGGCGCTTTGGGCATATCGAACCTCAATTAAGACTGCCACTGGTTTTACTCCTTTTCAACTAATTTATGGGATGGAATCTATTTTCCCTATCGAGTGTGAAATTCCATCTCTTAAGCTAACTGTAGAACTTCTTCCAGAGATGTCTAGTCTCGAAGAACACCTTGTTCATTTGGAACATCTTGATGAGCAATGTCGAGATGAAGCCATAATTAATGAGGCCCATAACAAGATGATTAAAACTCAATATGATAAAGTTGTCCGTCCTCGAGTTTTTTCTGAAGGCGACCTTATCTTAGTCTATGACCAAGACAAAGACACCCTGGGGGTAGGCAAATTCAAGTCTATGTGGTATGGTCCTTTTATATTCAAGCGAGTTTTGGGAAAATGGGCTTATGAATTAATTGAGTTTGAAGGAAACAAGCTGGCGGAGCCCCGAAATGGGTTCTACCTCAAGAAGTATTTTGCTTAGGCTTCGGCTGAGAAATTGTTTGTTTGTATATATTGTATTTTTGTACATATTTGTCTGGAATTTTGTGATATCGACATTTTTTTTTCTGCTTTCGCAGGTATTGATGGGTGATTCGATATATTTCAGATTCGCCGATGGTGCAAGTCAACACACTCAGAATCTTGCTTCCGTGGCTTGGGTGATTTATTATCCATCTGGCCAGTTGATGGTGTCAAGGAGAGTATGTATTGGCCCTGCTTCGAACAACATTGCCAAATATACTACCATTCTTAATTTACTATCTGAAGCAATATCTTATAGGATTGATTCATTGATAGTTTATCTAGACTTACAACTGGTGGTGTTGCAGTTAAATAACATTTATCGAGTTCATGATCCTTATTTATATCGCCAATTTTTGAGAGTGAGAGTGTTGCAACGATCATTTATTTATATCACATATGTTCACATTCCACGATCTAAGAATTCAATGGCAAACTCTATTGCTAATCAAGAATTAGATTGGCACATTAGTCATTCATCTAATTAAATAACATAAAAAAAATTGAATTTGTATATATATCATAAAATCCCCTGTATATAGATAGAGTGTTCAAAAAATAATATACAAAATTGGGACAAGATGCCCTCAAAATTTGGGTCCATGCCCATAATCATGTCCAGTCATACATAGGTTTGTCTATCGACTGGGCTAAGGATGAGTGGCTAAAAAGTTAACCACCGTGTTGGCTACACACCGGAGTATCCGGACCCAGTCCCATGGTACCCCTACCACACGGCACTGCATCTCTTCAGGTAGATCCTCTATGGCTATCCTAGGTACCTGGTAAGTTAGTCTCACTAAGCTTCTCTGAACTACATATAGGTCTCTCTCTGTCTCAGTTTCTGCCTCTTCGGCTCCTCTTCTATGATGCTTGTGCCTCAGAAATCCATCTGGTCTCACTGGACCCACATCTGGAACATGGTCATTTTGTCAGTATTTTGTCTCATCAAAAATATTTTTTCTAAGACCATTTCATATTAAAAAATCCAAAAATTCTTAAAAATTCACAAAAACTTAAAAGAGTTACCTATGTCTCCCCATCCAGCATTTGGTGGTAACACTAAGTCTGGATCTCCTCAGAAATCCATACTGACATATGGATAGTCATCGACTACAATGATCTGTTGGTCCCACCAGGTGAAAAACTCATCATCAAAAGTTGTTCTAGGCACGTCCCTACCTCCAAGGTGTTTCATCAAGTCCACCTATTTACCCATTTGTGGATCTCTAGGGCTATTGATGGACACTGATACTTTGGGACGTAGCCCAAGTACCTTCTTGAAGAACAATGAACATAAGATAGTCCCATATCCAAAATTATTCATCTAACCCTTCTGTATAGAGGTCAATTAGCTCTTCATGTTGGTCAGAAGAGGCGTGCACCAGTCAAACACCGTGGTAAGAAATTTCACCGCCAAGCTCATAGATGCTCATGACACCTGATGCAGTGAAGTAAACCCATTTACCCGTGCAATGGTAAATAGCAAAATCCTCAGAGATAAGCTTTCTACATGTTTGATTGGAATTTGACTTCTAATATTCTCTAGATGCCCATGACAGTATATATGGACATAGTATTCTACTGAAAGACTACTTCTTCTCCTGCCAGTTGAATGAATGACCTCCCCTCTTCGGGAGAGACTGGTAATAAATTAGATGTCTTCGACCTCAATTCATAGAGGCATCTAGTCTATCATGAAAGCATCATCCTCTGCACTCTAGTAATGGATCAATAGTTCGAGCAAGCGCGTATTGGATTTCATGTTTGGAATTTTGAAGAATTTCAATAAGCCACAGCCTCTCAGAGCATCTAGTGCATTTTGGTCATTCATTACCTCATTATCAATAGTGGTATGCTCTCTTTCCCTCTAATTGATAGTCATCCTGCAAAAAAACAGAGTTTCAACTATTAGCTTTTATGTTTAAACTTTAACTCGCATACATGCAGGTTCCCTTTACACATAGTCATGTGTAGGGCCATCATATACACGGGTTGATCACATCCAACCCACGTGTACGAAGAGTTGGATTTTTGGGCATAGTTTCCCATGGTCAGAACTTTGAGAAAACTTATTAAAACTATCATAAAACATTACAAATATGATTTGAGGATTATCTGATAACTTTGGTGTGATTTGGGCGGTCCAATTGTTTAGAGGAAAGATCGCTTTGTTTTTCTCCACAGCTCTTTGCTCCAAATAGAAATGAAAAACCTCTGAGTCTAAAAGTCATTAGATAACTTTGAAATTGCAAAATATTTTTTCAAAAATTGATTTTTGTCTCATGGATTTTTTGACATGTGGGCTTGGTTTGTCAAGATTGGGTTGCTTTTTTAGGATATTTTGGATACCTTCTTCGAGATGTTATTTCGGTCCCATGACCGCTGACCTGTCATGGCAGGTATCATTCACTCACTAGCATTTAGGTTAGGGAAAACCATTTTCCATTGCATCTTGCATACTAGCCTCCATTCAGCGATACATTAGCCATAGGGTTGACCCCATCGTATCTTGGTTAGCAAACCAATTTCACTTGCCACTTTTAAAATCATGATGTGATGGTAGAGCCATCCTTTACATGGGCATCTTAGTTAGAACCTCGTTGACATCGATTGCACATGCTACTATACTGAGTAGGCTCGGGAGTCCTCTTTAGTCCCACCATGACTAATGCGTTGAAGACACATTCTCCTTTCTTCCGCACTAATTTATGGCCTTATACCCTAGAGGCTCCTTTGTGTTGAGTTGTACTGCTGCATTGCATTTTGACTATTTGCACCTTTTGGCCATAACTTGGCTTCACTTGGACTCTTGTTTAAGCCACTTATTTGACCACGTCTTCTGCAAAATCAACCATGCAATCACTTAGCTTTTGCAATTTGTCGCATCATTTTACCTGTGGAAAGAGCATCCCTTTGAGTGTGCTTGACTAGTTTTGCCTCCCTGCATTGAGCATAGGAATGTTCCCCTCCCAGGAACTAGATCATCTGTTTCTCTCACACTCATTCTTTCCACTGTACTATAGCATTCTTTTATTCTTTTTCCAGCTTAAAGAAAAAGACAAAAGAATGATATATTCCAAAAAGAGCAGGAATGGGACAACATTTCCATATTTTGTTGGCAGCTAGAGTCAATCATGTTGCCCTTGAACAAAGCACTCAAAAGAAAGTCTCTCCTCCATTTGGGCAGGATTTAGTTTGACTTAGGTGTGCCTTAACCTTGTTATTGAGTCAGTACTCCTCCAATTGGTTACCTCTTCCAATCATATGGAGAGTTTGGTCATGCCTCTTGCATGACAAACTTATACAGAGTTATCATATGCTTCCATATAGTCATGATTGAATCATGCTTTTGTTCAAGGGAAGTAAGCCTAAGTTGGCCTCTCTGCAGTGTCTCTTGACCTATTTTTCAATCAGCCATCCCTGGTTGTCAATGTCATGTTTGTCATCACATCAGTTATATTGGTCCTTTGCTCGCGCCGGTTTGAGAAGGTCTCTATTGTCTTCTTGCTGGCGGGTCCTGTCCTTATCGTCTACGACATATTTCTCTAAGGGAAGACCTAGAGCCGCACCCTGGCCCTATTTTCAATGTTGATAGGTCACCATGTGCTCAACGTCAATCAGTATCATGGGTCTTTGACTGATTGGTTTCCCTTGTGTTCGACATCAGCTTTCATTATCACACATTGGGATTCGGGCAGTGCCTTGGTTTCCATTTGACCCTATTGGTGGATTCCTTGCCTCTATGTCAGCTTTCATTATTTGTTGGTTCAGAGGGTTTCTATCGAGTGCTAGCTACATCTTTTGTATGCTAGAAACATGCTTTGGTTGGGTTATTACATCTTTTTCATCTGATTCCTTCCACATTATTGGCTTACAGGTTACACTCACGCTAGATTGATGAAGGATGCCTTAATGCCTTCCTTCTAGCGGATCTTTTCCTATAGACTACAACTAATTTTCTCTGGGAAAAAGATCTAGATTCCATTTGGAAGTACCTTGGGGTTTGCAATCATCAGTCGCGGATTCCTTCACTATCGACAATGGGAAACCATCATTGTCCCCTGATTGATAGATTCATCCAGGTGTTTGACTTCAGCTCATTCATTCACACTTGTTAGATTGTACTGGGTACCTTGACTCTCATTATCATTATCGGTGAGTAGTCTCGTGTTTGTTAACGATATACATCAATGACTGGTAATCAAACGATTTCTCACCTGGTCAACCTCAGATCGTTTATTCCCATTGTGTAGAAATGTATTGCGACAGTCAGTGAAGACCTCGGGT
Organism: Pinus tabuliformis; assembly: GCA_031772625.1. NCBI lineage: Eukaryota > Viridiplantae > Streptophyta > Pinopsida > Pinales > Pinaceae > Pinus > Pinus tabuliformis. The sequence goes on along the minus strand of CM062819.1, from coordinate 1,433,158,067 downwards.
TGCATCAACATCTTTTCATTCACTTGTCAGCTGCTCTTGTTGCTGCTAGTTGACACCATCCACCTTATATGTTGCAGTTGTTCACAGTGACATCTTATATGCTGGCATCCAAGTTGCGATGTAGTATCATTTTATTCCATCATGTTCATTTGGTACTATTGGTATCAGTTTTTGACATCTGCGATCAGCTTCACCCTTCAGCATCATTGATCGTCTTCTTATATGTGATATTCTGACATGTACTTTTTCGATCACGATCAGATGATCCATTATGTACTTTAAGTTCCTTTATACTTGTATACGTATTGGATCCTCTTGTACTTGATATGAAAACATGCTTTACTTTCTCTAAGCATGGGTATGCCCGCCTTAAACAACAGTTTCTTTCTAATCTCTTTTGATGGCTTGGTAGGCTGAATTCTGGTGAATTCCTTCTCAGTCTTGACAAGATTCTTTCCATACACTTAATACATTTCAGCCATCATGTACCCTTTCTGACCTCATATATTAGGTGGCATCTATTATAGTGCCATTTACCACTCTTTGTATTTTTTATTCTTGGTTTATGGCCTAGGGCAACCCCTCCTTCTAGACTTGGTCCAAATATATAAAAAACAATGTTTTATTCCCTATACGCTACTTTGCCTTAAGATAAAAGTGTGTACATGTGGGTTAGTCAATACCCAACCTGCGTATATGTATTAAAACACTTAAAAAAAATCAAATTTCCTTAATTATGGGTGGAGTTCATAGGTTTTACCTGTTGATTACCTCCTAGTGCCCGTGGCCGAACTGTTTCCCAACTAAAAAACTAATTGGGAGAGGTATAAATACACCTCTATGGGAAGGCCTTAGAGGAGAAGAGATAGAGTTATTATACTGAGATTATCCCTGATTGAGTCTGATGAATCTCTGTGCCTCTTACGCTTCCCCAAGCTTCAAGAAACCCTTGCTTCCTTCATTATAGTTATTCTCGCTCTTGCTTGAGATATCACGATGTTGGTTATGGAAGAAGATTGTTGAAGGCTGGGATAGGATAAATCGGGAGGACGGTTCCACTTGGAGCTGGAAGAAGAAGACTCAAGTGAATTCTCTCCATGTTATTTATAGCTTACTGCAATAAAAGAAATGTTGTCTTGTTTCCAAAATTAACTATGTTTATGCATCGGATTACGTTGTAATTCATATATGAATGTTGTTTTGATGTATGATCAATCATTTGTTTATATGATATAAAGTCAATTTCGTGAATATGCTTTACTTCTATACTGCTATGTATGTTCGAATTGAATGATTTTTAGGTTTGAAGAACATCGGGAGTTACAAAGGGTCTAAACCCTGTGGGACCTACTCGAACGAAGGAAATCCGGGTACGGTCACTCTTACGTAGTTTGATTATATAATAATTTTTCGTGAGTTGTATGAGTGTTTCTTGTTGTACTTTTCTTCTACTTTGTTGGGGTTCTAACCCAAAGCCCTAGGATACTTATTCCCAAAACACTAAGGTAACACAATTTTCATGCATATGTCATAAATATTGTAAGAATATTCATTGAATTTTTGCAATGTATGTTGTTTCATCTTTTGTAAGGAGATTTAATTACTTCGGAAACTTTGATACTTATCTTATTAAAGGTGTGTTGTATGTGTTAACAATTGTTGTTGATAAGTGAACTATTTCACTGGTTGTCCAATGATTCATTCATATGCTATGCTTGTGTGTCTTTTCTAGATTAGTACTTTTAATTTTCTTTGAAAGGCTCACTTTTATCTTGCCCCATTTGGTAGAGGAACCTTTGTACATTCTGCATTTGAATGACCATAAGGCATACTCACTTGATAATCCAAAATTACTTGTGCATTACACTCTCATGCTGAACTTTAAAGCCAAGGTAGATCTATATGAATATGCGAGCTGAGACTTTATTCCAGAAGAGATCCCACACCAAATGGTTTGAAGTCTAATTGAGACTTCTCATTGGGGATATCCCCTTGCATGTTGGTAGTGTCTAGCACCTTCAACAATATCATAATCTCTCCAAGTTAGAGCTTTGTCTCTTATCTAGTTTTCTCCCTTATCCTTCCAAAACAGTGGATTCAAGCTTAAAGTACTTTGGCTTTCATATTAACCCCAATTGTTATGTTAATGAGGATTGGGAGAGGTTGGTGGGAAAGGTGTATTGTCATTTAAATTATTGGTCCACAGGTGGCTATCAAGAGTGGGTCATCTGGTGCTGATGAAATATGTCCTTGAACTCATTTCCATTTGTTGCACCTCTCTATCCTGGATCCTGAAATGCATTCTGGAAAGAATCAGGAAACTATGTTCATATTTTTTGTGGTTTGGTAAGAGTGATAAATATGTCTTTCCATGGGTCAAATGGAATTTAATTTCCAAACCAAAATAGTTGGGAGGGTAAAGACTTAAAAATATCTTTTTGTTCTCTAAGGAACTTGTTGCAAAGTGTGGATGGAGGCTTTTATCCTCTAATAGTCTATGGACCTTATTGGTAAAAGAAATATGTATTGCTCCATTTTTGGTGGAATATTTGTTGAGAATCCAAAATAAACCATGATCTAACATTTCCATAATCTAGAGAGTCATCCTTAACACTTTTGATACCATTGGGAACGAGCTTGCTTAGTGTATTGGTTTTGGTGATAGGCTATGACTAGGCCTTGATCCATGGCCTAACTGTGATATGTGGTATAGGCTACCACCTCCTCTGATTGAATGGTTCCATGATTGTGGTTTCCATATATTGGCTCATATCGCAAATCTAAATCTTTCTTATTTGTGGCATCAAGTTTGGCTTTCAATGGTCAATGAAGATATTGGGGACGATTTTATGGAATGTTTAAACGATTACATTCAAGCCCTTAGGGGTGGATACATTTGTATTATGGATAGGCTAGATGAATTTGTGTAGTTTTTATCTCCTCTATGCATATACATGTCAAAATTGGGCTTTATTTCCCTCATAGCTGATCATTTCAACCTGGAGGAGAAGTGGTGGTGGAAAGCAATATGGTGGGAAAAATGTCCACCTAAATAAAAAATATTCATATGGTGTTTAATGATGAAAAAGGTTCCTACATAAGGGGTTCTTCAACATAGATTTATGGTGTGTCATGGATGGTGTTATCTATGCCAAAATAGTAGGGAAAATGTATCTCATTTATTCATGGAATGTCCTTTTTTCAGATGGTTTGGAAATTGTGTGGGGATGCTCTCAGTCACTTAGTCCCTTGGACAAGTGCTAATCTAGGAAGTTTGTGGAGATGGTCACAAAATCTATGTTCCTTCCCATATTGCTAATGAAGGGCTTGAAATTCTCATCCATTTTCCTCAAGAGAAGAATGCTCATATTCCAAGGGTGGTTTTAGCAGAATTTATTGACTATTCAAAGTTGTGGGGATATTTTGATGGTGCATCTTGCAACAATGAACTATTATGTCGAGGTGATTTTATTCTTTGTCTCTCTCCATCACACTTTTTCAAAGTCAAAATGGGGTTGGGCCTAGGTTCAAACAACAGAACAAAGATGTTGGCATGCAATAATTTTCATTTATTTTCAAATGAATAGGGATGTTCATGCATCCATATTTTTAGGAGCCCAAAGTTGACCATCAACTGGATCATTTGCATCATAACTTGCAAGAACGTTTCCCACTGTCCTATTTTAGAGGAGTTTATTCATATTGTTGACTCTACTGATGCTTTCTCTTGTTCTCACATTTACAGGGAGAGGAAAAGCAACACTGATAACTTACAAAAGATGATCTATATATGGAGAAACATTTTTGGACAATAATAAAGTATAATCAAGAGTAGCTTGTGGAATCCTCTTGAAAAGCATAATATTTATATATTTTTCCTTTACAAATGTCGGTTTCACCATCTACAACCATGTTATTTACCATGCTCTATATTTCTAATATTCATGTTTTTATATGAAAATTACAAAGTGTATTCCAACTGTATATTTTTTTGATCAACTTCAGTTACTACATGTGGTCTGAGGACTGTATAAGTACTTTTGGTTCCATTTTTGTGGTCAATTCTTTTGTTGTTGATTATACTCGGCTAATTTTCCTACTTTAGGATTTTATGTATTTATGTATGTATTAGTCCAGTGTTATGAGGAGATGTTTTTCTTCCTACTATGCTCTATTATATATCTCGAGCCTATAGTCTCGATATTACTAAATACACTCTGGCAATGTATACACAAGTTGTAATTTTTTTCATCTATTTATGAATGAACTTATGTGTCTTTTTCCTTGAAAATAAAAACATATAACCCTTACACATCTCCCTTATATTGGTTGTATTGTCAATAATTATTAGATAGATGATAAATGTTTAACCTCCACTAAATATTCTAGAATATTCATAATAATATTGATAAATCATAGGTTGAGATTTATTTTCAAAATAGTTATGTTTTTTTTCTTTTTAATTAAGTTAAATAACTAATAATAATAAAAATCAGATGAAGAAGTGTCACATGAAGTGAGTTATGGTTTTTTGGACATGTGGTATTGATAAGTCATGGTATTGGCCCATAGTATTGCAACAAAATGTATTTAAGTATTAAGAGTCTCAATGATAAAGTGGCAGAAAATCTCCATAGTAAGTAATCTTGTACCGTGTTTTTTTAAATGTATATGTTTAATTTAGTCATTAATTTTTTTGTAGAAACATGAAATTTATAATGAAATAAGTGTTTTGATGCTCATTATTTCATTTATATGGCTACACTAGATTAATTATTGGTAATTATTAGGTGGATGGTAGGGATTTAACATCCACAAATATTCTAGAATATTTTTAGTAGTAAAGGTTGAGATTTATCTCCAAAGTAGGTATATATTTTTTTTTCTCTTTTAATTAAATTGATTAGATAAAAAAAAAAAAATCATATGCACAAGTGTCATATGAAATTTAAAGTTATGGTCTTTTGGGCATGCCATATTCATAAGCCAAGGTATTAGTGCACGATATTGTAACGAAGTCTATTTACAAATTATGAGTCTCCAAAGTAAAGTGGGGGTGAATCTCCATGGTAAAGAATATTGTCATACATTTTAAATGTATATATGTTTAATTTATATATTCATTTTTTTTAACAATAATAATATAATTAACTTTAAGATTTTTTTAAGTGTGAACAAACAAATTGAGATGCATTTTCAAGTAAGTGTTTTGATGATTATTACGGATTAATGCCTATTGGTATTGATAAACCATTTAATTTATAAAATTGGGCTAGTAAATACCGAGAAATCACAATCTCACCCAAAATTGTATGAACCATTTCTAACAAAAACATTATTAATTAAACTACACTTATTAATCATTATAGAATTTTGATAATGATTTTTATATCCATAAAATTACCTAACTGATAATAAAATCTTAATAATGATTCTTATATCCATGAAATTAACTTATTATTTTATTATTATTATTATTATTATTTCATCACATAATCCCTGACAAAAAGCTAAAGACCCAGGACCCTTGAAGAAATAAATGGTGTATACCTTTTTTCTTTTCTTTTACGATGTATACCTTTTGCTTTTATTTACGATGTATACCTTTCTCTTATTTTTTTTGGTATCCTATGGGAACCCAGCAGCCTGTTTGAAACGTACCTATTAGTAAAACTTTGGGGTCTACATCTTGTCCACCTCTCTGTAAATCGGGTCACAACCAGGTGGATTTGAACCTTGGATTTCCCAATTTTCACAATTTCACATTACTTCGATCACCATTAGAGAAACTTTTAGGTCTAAAATGGGCCTCCTAAGCAATATTATAAAATAATAGTGGAAATAATAAAATAAGATTAGATTACATCATCAAATTTTATAAGAAAAAAGAAAAAACTACTATTTCAACTCGTATTTTCAAATCATCTCCCTACAGTTTTAGTCAAATTTTGAGCTGGAGTACTTGTTAAATGCAGCATTTAATTATTCATCCAAGGAGTACCTATGTTGCATACTTTAGATGGACCTTTCTACATGAAAAATGAGAAATACAAGAAAAATGTGATTGCAATAATGTTTTTTCATATATTTATCATTTTTCGTGTAGTAGTGTCGATTGAATGTATGCAACATGACTACTTCTTGGATGAGAAATTAAAATTTTGCATCCAACAATTGCTCTTGCTCGAAATTTAAGTAAAATCATAGGGAGATAAGTTAAAAATATGAGTTGAAAAGGTAATTTTTTTATTTTTATTATTTTTTAATATTACTTTTTTAGTCCAAAAAAATTGAATCATCAACAATGGTTGACATCATCATATTGAATCATATTGGTTCTTATAAAGTTGATTTTCGTTGTACATTTATGTTTTAAGGCCCATTTTTTACCTCAAAATTTCTCTAATGCAATTGAGTTGCCCCCTTTGGACTAATAATGATGTATACCTTAAAAGAGAGATGTATACACTTATTAAATCCACATAAGAAATTTTTAAATAATATATATGCAAATGAATTTGAGTAAGTAAGCATAACAACCCATGAATGTTTGTACACCACATACTCCATAAAAAATAATTAAAGACCCTCGAATAAATAAACAATGTTTATTTTAAAAAGATATATTTGCTCTTATCTGAAAGTATATAACAATCGATATGACACTAACTATTGAAAATAACAACAAGAAATGTTAAAAATAACATCTAGAAATTCTAATTTAATTTGTCCGTGAATTAAATTGAGAATTAAATTGTAATTATTTTCTCATAGCAACTTGTAATAGTTAACTAAGTTTAGTTGACTTAGTTAGCTTAGGAAATTTTAGTTGGAAGTCTATCTAGAGTCATGTAGAGTGATCCCTAAATTTTAGGGGTCCAGATTGAGTTTATTGGAGTTGTAATTACATAACACATTCTAACTGAGTTATAGTCATTTAAACTAGTTCTAACTATTGGAGGAACTAGTAGAGATCTAGTAGTGAGTTGGTGCACTAGTGCATGCTCAGTGCCACACCAGTTAACTAAAGATTCACTCAAGAATAAATCGTGCATGTCAGTTTAGAGGAAGACTGAGTTGATACTATAATGCAGGGAAACTGTACTAGTAGTTGTATAATTTTCTGAGTTGTACAGATGGTGCATGCAATTAGTTGAGGACCTTGTGGTGAAGTAAAATTCTATGTGTGGACACAAACAATTCTTCTAGCCCAATAGCGGGTCTAGCCACTAACAAGATATTCTATGGAAGATTTCCTTAGGTTAGAACCAATTAAGAGGGCCTACCGCTTAATACGCTTATCCCATTTGATGCTGACCTTGCTTTCTTGCTCTAGCTATCTCCCGTGTCCTTCTTCGAACACCTGAAACAAGTAAACAATAGCAGACAACAACTGTGATAATAGAAAAATTGTAATTCAACTTACTTAACAAGTTAAAAATCATTAATCCATAAACATGTGAGATGACATATTATGTAGGAAATCAATCGATAGTTGCATATACATTAAATCAAGAAGAGATTACAACTATTGTCTTGACATTGCTATTCTCCTCCGACAAATCCGAGTTCCCACACACTTCCGTTAGCATTCCATGATGGCCTCAACAATGATAGTTTTAAGGATCTTCCCTTTATTCTTCACATTAAACCAATTTCACACTTCTCCCTTACACACAACTAGAGAGCTACAACTATGAACAACTTGTTGATTACTCCAAACATAATTAGCACTAGCACACCAACATTAACACTAGCTTCTGCTTGGGAAAAAGGGAGGTTTATATAGAATGAATGGATGGTAGATTATTTCTCTTCTCATGGGAGAAGGTCTTATCTCTTGAGGTAGTTCCATCCGAATAGGGGAAAGAAGCCCAAACTGACATCCTCGACTCGATCCGGCCCAAGCATTTACTAGACTTCCATTAAGAAGCTTCTAGAGCTGGAAGCTTCAGCTCTTTATTTAAAAAAATTTCCAAAAGAGGATCAATGCAAATGGAACAAGGCTCAGTCACTCTCATTGGTGCTAGGGATAGTTTTAATCCCTTCATATCAGTGCGAGGAGGACACTGGTCATTAGCGTCGGTCTTGTAAACTAAAAAAAACAGAAGATTTATGGGAAATGATGCAAAAGGAAATTGTTTTGCTCATGAAGAAGGACACAATGGGAGCTTCTTCATGAAGGGAAAGCATGTAGGGTTCATTGTAGAGGCCCTCTAGGATCATGGAATGGGGAGTACAGGGATAGTGACAAAATGTTGTGTAACAGATCTATGTTTGGATTGTGCAGTTATGGAGGACGGATTTCCTCATTAAATAGAGGCTAATTCCTCTAGGAATTGTGCAAGGATATAGGGGATTGGAAGGCAATGAAAATTGGCTAAGTGTTGGCTAATAGTGAGCTTGTGAGGTAGAGAGTTGAGCATACTTGTGCGGAATTTCTATTGTGAGAAAAATATTTGTATCTTCACTCATATTTATGATTAATGCAATATAGATAGGTGGGGTTTTGAGTGGTGGCTTTCACGAAGAAAACTTATTGTGTTATGTGTCATTGATTTATCTTCTTCTTGTTCATATTGTTTTTCATCAATCTATTGGCTTCCGCTAGTTGAAAGTAGAAGTAGCTTATTGTCCTATGCTTTAGTAAATTGCATGAGCTTGTGAATCTACAGGAAATTCTACTTGGTATCGAAGTTGAATTCAGTATACTACAGGAGATTTCGAAGTTTTTAGTTTTGGGTTTACAGGTGAAATTCGAATTTGCAATACATACTTAAGGATCGACAGATGATGTTCTACGGTTTGCGACTTGAGTGTTCCTTGGAAGGCAACTCAAAGTATAGATCATGGAGGGACATAATTGAGGTTTTGTTGGAGGATAATGGCTTGAAGGAATTCATTTATAAAGACATTCCTAAGCCAGCAGCATCGGATGCATAGAATTTGGCTGAATGGAAGAAGTGTGTGGTGAAGGTGAGGCAAATAATCCTTGAGGGATTTTGAGACCACATTGTCTCAAGTCTCCATGGAAAGGAAAATATGTATTCTATGTGGAAAGAATTGACAAACTTGTATCAAAACAACAATGACCAAAGGAAATTAGCAGTGAAGGACAAACTTCGAAAAATCAAAATGGAGAAAGGCAAGACTATTCCAAAATACTTGACCAAGTTCACTCAATGTCATGACGAACTTGGAAGTGTTGGAATCATAGATGCTTGAGGATAGAGGCTATGATGTGATCTTCTTGAAAGGAAAGGTCTTCCTTCGACACATAGCCATGGATCAAGTAAAGAAGATAAGGATTCAGGTGAAGAATCTCTATAAGCTGGAGGTAAAGGATTTTGTTGCTTTGAGCACGGAAGTAGATATGGTGCAGAGCCAAGAGGTTGGCAAGTTGTGGCACAGATGATTGGGTCACTTGCATCATGGGGCTTTGAAGATAATGTAACAGATCTCCGTCAGTTTTCCCAAAGGTACACTAGAGAAATTTGATACATGCAAGGGGTGTACTTTGGGTAAATACACCATGTCTTCCTTTCACGACAAAGACAGTATAGTAGAGGCTATTTTAGAGTGAGTCCATTCAAATGTGTGTGGACCATTCTCAACAGCATCCGCCACCAAACACAAGTATTATGTTATATTTTTTTATGACTTTTCTCGAAAATGCTCGATATTTTTCATGCAAAAAAAGGATCAAAACTTCACAAAGTTTTGTGAGTTTAAAGCATTGGTGGAGAAAGATTATGGAAAGAAGGTTAAATCTATATAGAATGATAATGGTGGTGAGTATGTCTCAAATGAGTTTAAGAACATTTGTGTAGCGGAAAGGATTAAACAGGAGTTGACAGCTCCCCATAACCCTCAACAGAATGGGGTGGTCGAGAGGAAGAACAGAAGCATAGTAGGGGCAGTGAGGGAAATGTTGCATGATCAAGGTCTCCCACTACACTTGTGGGTTGAGGCATGAAACACAATGGTTTATGTTCAGAACCGTAGCCTGCATTAGATACTTGGGATGAAGACACCAGAGGAGGCTTATTCCAGTAAGAGGCTAGATGTTGGTCAATTTAGGATTTTTTGGTCATCAATATATTCCCATGTGACCAAAGATACACGAAAGAATCTTGAGCCGATAGCAAATTTGGGGATATTTATGGGGTACACTGATACACCTCTCAACTATCGGGTGCACTTGCCGACCAACAAGATGACAGTGGTTCACAAGGATGTTAGATTCGATGAGGAGAAGGCCATGCGAGTTTCCCTTGAGATGGGGCTTCAGCTACATGAAGTTGAGGAGATTTTATCTCCTTTGGTTGAGGATCCTAATATTGATGTGGAGCAGAGACATGCAGAGGATCCGAGAGTGCAGAGATCCACTGAAGCAGAGAAGAAGCAGTCTCAGATAATGGTGGAGCAACCAAAATTGGAGAAGCAGAGAGGAGACCGAGTGGAGGCATCCACTCATGTAGAGACCTCCAGTAGGGGGAAATTTCAAGCCAGGTGGGTAGAGGGAGCACATGCAACCATACCTCTAGGTGACAGGTAGGGCGATGTGAAGTGATAGTCTAAAGAGGGCTGAAATTTGGCAAGGTCCATAGAGAGGTTTTATCTCATGGATCATACCTTGCTATGGGAGCCTCCAATACATAGTAGCAGTATGGATCAGTGGCAATTGATGCAGTCAAAGATCAAAGTGACAGAGGCTAGAGAAGTTAGATACTGAAGAGCACAGAGAAGGGTTGACAATAATGCATAAAGGTAGAGTCATCAGAAGCATAGAGTTTTCAGTCGACAAAGGCAATAGAATTTAGAGACTTTGAGGACAGATACATCATATTGATTCAAGCTGGATATATTTTTTTGTTTCTGGAGTTGGTGTAGCAACAACACTAGAGAGAAGTGTTGCGTGCAAAACATTCCAAAGGTTCACGATCAGAATAGAGTTGAATTCCTTTCTTGTTGAGGGGTAGTGTTGAAAATAGTAACAAGAAATGTTAAAAATAACATATAGAAATTCTAATTAATTTTTCCTTGAATTAAATTGAGAATTAAATTGTAATTCTTTTCTCATAGCAACATGTAATAGTTAACTAAGTTAAGTTGACCTAGTTAGCTTAGGAAATTCGAGTTGGAAGTCTATCTAGATTCATATAGAGTGATTCCTAAATTTTAGGTGTCCAGATTGAGTTTATTGGTGTTGTAATTAGATAACACAATCTAACTGAGTTATAGTCAGTTAAACTAATTCTAACTGTTGGAGGAACTAGTAGAGGTCTAGTATTGAGTTGGTGCACTAGCGTATCCTCAATGCCACACCATCCAACTAAATATTCACTCAAGAATAACTCATGAATTTTAGTTCAAAGGAAGACCCAGTTGAGAATAGAGTGTAGGGATAGTGTACTATCAATTGTATAATTTTCTGAGTTGTAAAGATGGTGCAAGAAATTAGTTGAGGACCTAAGTTTGGATTCGACAGTTATGGAAGAAGGATTTCTTCATTAAATAGAGGTTTTTTCCTCTAGGAATTGTGCAAGGAAATAGGGGCTTGGCAGGCAGTGGAAATTGGCTAAGTTTTGGCTAATAGTGGGCTTGTGAGATAGAGAGTTCAGCATACTTGTGTGGAATTTTTCTTGTGAAAACAAGATTTGTATCTTCACTCGTATTTCTGATTAATGCAATACAGATAAGTGGGGGTTTTGAGCAGTTATGTGCCATTGATTTATCTTCTTCTTGTTCATATTGTTCTTCATCCATCTATTGGCTTCCACTGGTTGAAAGTAGAAGTAGATTCTTGTCATGTGCTTTAGTAAATTGAATGAGCTTGTGAATCTACAGGAAATTCTACACTGACTGAATATTAATTTTGTTGACTTATTTTTATATCATTCCTTTAACAAAATTTATTTTTATAATAGTAATTTTTTTTTATTTGACAAGAAAAATGAACTTGTTATTGCAATCTGCATTATTCTCGCTTTACATTACTCTGAAATTTAGTTGCCAATGGCATATTAACTTTACATTAACTTAAGTTAAGGTTGTGAGAGGTGTGTATATTAGGTATTTAACAACATTCCTAAGTTAAACTCATTTTCTATATTTTCTATCTGCATTTTCACATATGCCTTTGTATTTTAGGGTGATAGCATGGAGATGGGTTACACTTTTTGGTGAAATAAGGGTGCATTTTGGTGAAAAAAGGATGCTCGATCCAACAATTTTAAGTGCTCAATCAAGAATTTTTTAAGTGTTCGATCAAGCTATTGAGGCACTTAAAAATAGTTTGATCAAGAATTTAAACAAACCCTCAATCAAGCTCCTTTGTAACCCTAGGTTAGAAGTTCGATCGAGCACTGAAGCTGGAAAATTTAAAATCTATGTAAATATCTATAATCATATGCAAACTTTAAAATTGTAAGTATTTGATAGTTAAAAAAAAAAACCAAATTTAATTCCTAATTACATTTGAATAGGTAATTAACAATGGTATGGATTAATTTCTCGTTACATTTCTAGTGTTTTAGTGTATAGATTTGAAAATGGATTTTATCCCACTTACAATTGAAATTGTAATATTCTTATATTTATAATTTGGTAACTGAAAAATTAGTTTTTACTACGATTTAAATTTTAAATATTATAATTTAAATAATAAATTTATTATAAATATAATTTAAATAATAAATCAATTAAACATAAGAAAATTTATCAATTTGATTTTAATAAATATTATAATTTTTTATATGAATAAGTGTAACTAAAAATGTGAATTTGACACTGCTGGAAATGTATATTTTATAAAATTCACTAAAGAGTTAATAAACATGATTCCCTCAGTCACAATAATATCTATTATAATCAAATATATATATATATATATATATATATATATATATATATATATATATATATATATATATATATATATATATATATATATATATATATATATATATATATATCCACTTTTTCACGAAAAGAATAAGTGCAGTAATAATTAATGTAGTTGTAATAGTTGTAAATTATTATTAATATAGTTGTAATGGATGCAATGGCATATGTGGTTGTAAATCTCTCTCAACCTATAAAATGTGATTGCACTCAATTTTTTCCTCAGTCTACACAAATGTGAAGTATATATAGAAATTTTTACTCCTGACTTAGATTTGCAATATATATTTTTAAAATAATAAAAACATAAGGAAATCTTAAATTCTAAAACATTATTTGACTAATTTGAATTTGAGAAATCTAGATTTAAATGTGTGCATGAAATTATTTTTAAAATAAAAATATTATTAAATTTAGTTTAATTTGTTTGTTTATTTATTTATTTATTTATTAAAATTTGATTTATTTTTATTGAATTTCTTTACATAAAAATATTATAAAATGATTAAGTATAAAAATATTTCTTATTTAAAATCAAAACAATAAACAAATTATCATTTTTAAAAATTTCAAAATTGCAAAGGAAAACTGAAAATCTTTTACAAAAAAGTATCTATATATTATTATAATTATTTTCTTGGTAAAATATAATAAAATTTGGATTTATAATTAAGGAAAATTAGAGTTTGGAATATATTTGAATATTTATAAAAAAAAAAAAAAATGAATAAATCAATTTTATAATTCTCTTAAAGACAAGTATTGAGAGGCTTCATTTTCTTTTAGATAATTTTGTTAGCTCGATTGAGCCTCTAACCATGTTAAGGGCTCGATCGCGGGTTTAAGAAAAATTGAATTTCAAACACTCGATCAAGCACTTAAAGCGCTTGATCGAGCTATTGAGAGCCTAAAAAAAATAGTTTTAGCTCCTCTTCTATAGATTTCTCTATAACACCATTTTGTACCCTAATGGACTCCAAGCACAATTTTTCATTGAGTGGCAGAGTAAATCATGTGGAATCGAGAAGGAACCCTCTATCTAATAGTATATGAGTTTGACGTTTTCGAATTCATATGATATTTTTATCTAATTTCTTTTAAACATAATGCTTGAAATTTTTTTGGACAGTTTCAAAGGGGCTAAATAAAAGATCAATAACATAGAATATACATAATGAAAATTTTTCAAAAAATACCACTATCATCGTTTACAAGTCCTCTTGAAAACGGTACTCTTGGTTTTTTAATTTATTTAAAGAGTTGAAAAGAAACTTACATGAACATGTGTCTCCAAAATGCAATTGAATTACTACTTTGCCAACTTTGAAAAATATTAAAAAATTTAATTTTGTATGAAAAAATAAATTGTTGGTATGAAAAACTTAGTTCTCTCCATGTAGGTCATGCTTATATATATATATCTATATATATATATATATATATATATATATATATATATATATATATATATATATATATATATATATATATATATATATATATATATATATATATACACATTTTAGACTAAGTTATGCTATATGAACACACACATACATTTTAAGTTTTGCGAAAAATCGCAAGGACATAATTGCATTCATTAGAAAATTGAGAGATTATACAACACTAATTGTTTTTGCAAAAAATATCATTGGGACAACAACGCAATTCTCCACGTATTTTTGTTTTACTAAAAATCAAAATTCACAATGTTTATATGAATTTTGAGGGATGTAATTCGATAACAGAGGAAAAACTTGAAATTTCATCACCATATTTAGCCCAAAAGTGTAACTCATCTTCATACATTCAACCTTTCGCCAATGCTTACATCTGACATATTACATGCATTTTACATCTTTCTATTTTATTCAATTCCTACACCTTCCACCATCTAAACTCACCGCTACATTTGGGCTTTGTCCTTCTTTCCTAGGTATTTGCTCCCCCTATGCACTTCTAGTAAGCCCTCTCTGTATACTTATGCATTGTACATGATGCCCTTCCTGAATTTTTCTATACAAAATACCCTTTCTAAACTTATTTATACATATCTTATAGATTCACCAAAAAATTATCCCAGTGATGAAGGTGATGCACTTGAACCAATTGTTGTTAGTTGATCGAGTATTTACCATGCCAACTATTATACATCAATTGTTAATATGATTATTTACGTCACCCATTGATTGCAAAAGATATTATACACCAACTGCAAAATATTTTGTAGTAGACATTTTGAAAGAAAGTAATGGATATATTGGAAAGTCATTTAAACTTGCATTGTGATTTAAACATCCATTATGATTACTAGATTACTAATGTGTGAATTTGAAATAAGATTACTAGAATTTATGGATAATTACAAGTGGAATATAATAATATATATGGTTGAAAAATATTTGTATGGATAATTGCAGGTAAATAATTGAAAGTTTGAGATTTATTTTACCAATAATGAGGTGCAATAAATTCAATCTAAGACAAATAATATTAGACTATAACATCAATTCATGAATAAAATTTTATATGCATGAATATCTAGATTCCTAACTCCACCAAGTTATTTGGATAACAAAGGCTACAGGAGAGAGATATTGCATTCTCCATGAATTAGTTGCATCTCCGTGATATTGCTGAATGGTGGGAAACATTAACTGATTTACTGTAAGAAAAATGCAGTAAAAAGGTAAAAACAAAACAACCAAGTGAGAAGATGAAGACAGATCAGCAGGGTCAAATAGTATTAGTGTCAAAGAGTATCAATTGAAAGCCTAAAGTAACTAAAGCCTCCAGCGTGAAAGTTCAAACAACAAAGAGCATAAAGGGCTAAAACCAAACCATAAAGGCCAACAGTACCACAATAAATGGGACAGCATGAAAGTAGTTCAATAGCTATCTCTATCTTCTTGCAAGAAGATATTTTTATTTCCTAGATTAAATCTCAAGTTAGTTTGAGATATTTTGTAATAATTTTTGTATAAATACTTCACAATTCGAAGTATGTAGGGTGGATTCTTAGACATTTCTATAGACTTCTTGATCAAAAGACTGTAAAGCTATTGTATCATTGGCTGAGCCAACAAGCTGGATTGATGAATAAAGACAAGATATTTCATAGGATTCATGTGTTTAGAGAAATGCAGACAAGTATTTTCTTATGTTATCATTATCTTTCTTGAAGTTTTTCCACAATCTTTAGTGTATTTCTGAATCTGAATGCTATAACTGGAACAATACCTCAGAATTTGTTTAATTACACTATGTTCTAACAGTTAGGCAAATAAATGTTTTCTACTGATATCTAAGTTAAGGAATCCTTAATTGCTCCTTAGTTTAGGTTGTTCCTGATAATCTAGGTTAAAGGATTCTTAATTGCCCTTTGCTCTTGATTACCCTCTGTTCCTTGTTTAAATCCCGGTCTGAGAACCCTTAATTTCTCTCTCACCCTGATTAAAACCATTTCACCCCCCTGTTCCAAAGACCTGCACTTTACTCTGCTAGCTTGCCCTTTGAACATTCCCTTTAGTTAGTTGATCCAGTTCTGCTGCCCTTCTATTGACTCCATAGCCCAAAGGTTTAAAGATCATTCTATCCATCTATTTTAAGGATCCCACCACCCAATCTTGAATACAAATCAAAAACCCCCTGAACATTCATAACTAACCTGAAATCCCAGCAAACAAAGCTAAATCATATAGAGAGAGCCCTCTTTGAGCCTATGTTGGCTAGAGCCTACGCTCCAAAGTTGGTTTGTGGTTACCTCAGTTATTTTTTTTCTTCTAATAACTTCTAGAGAAATTTTTGATTGATAACATAGTGGCAACCATACTGGGGAACAACAACTCCTTAGTCCTAATAAAGCTTTGAGAAAATTCTAAATCTACATTATGAGCCTCTTAAAGTCATTTTTTAGAAGTTATTTTGAAAAAATTTCACAAAAACAATTAAAAAATTTGAAATTCTGGCTTCTAGGAAGACTCATTTTACTAGGGCTAATCCAGATCCAAACCATGCCCCAGTAGTTGATAATCCCAACCTAATTTCAAGAAAATCTAAAAAAGAAGAAAGTTTGGTTATCCAATCACCATTAGTTAAAGCTAATTCATGTCCTGATAAGTGGCTGTTTTTAGAAGAACTCCCCTTTTATTTGCCATTTGATATTTCATTATTTAGAACAAACTCTGAAAATGCAATCGATGAAACTGTTCTAGATCTTGATTTTATTGCAGACCTTGAAATTCAACAGGCCAACAAATCAATTGATGAGTACATTATGAAATCTCCACAATCATCCATTAATACTGCCACGACCCCTGAGCTTTCTGAACAATTGTCCACTACTTTGAGTTCACAATTGTTCCCTTCAACCTCAATAATAATCCCTTCTGAAGTCCATTCTTCACCACCATTTATACCTTCACTCCCTCACCAACCTATCATTACTCATTCATCATCTACTAGTCCTGATTCTTCATCCACTATTGCATCATCTCCAAGTACCTCAACCCCACATCTCAGCCCCTCCCAACTTACAGTAATGGAAAATAGATATGCTCCTCTTGTTTTACCTACCCAAATTTATGCTATACCTACAGATTATCAGAGTAAGATTGTCCTGTTTGATGCTACTGGTCATTACATTTCCCAGCAGCATGTAAACAAGATCTCTGACTTTTTTGAACTACATTAAATAGATGAAGTTGATTTCCAGATGAGACTTTTTGCCCAAACTTTTACTGGTGATGTCAAGAAGTGGTTTAAAGCCTTTCCTGCCAACCACATTGCAGACCTAGCAAATTTCCAAAGGTTGTTTATTTATAGGTGGGAAATGAAAAAGAATCCCTTACAAATCCTTTCAGAATATGAGAATATTAGAAGAGGACCTAATGAAACTGTTCAAGATTACTGTACTAGATTCAATAATATATATAATGCAATCCCAGTTAACCTTAGACCCCCACCTAACATAGCATTAATAATGGTCCCTGATGGTTTTGACACAAATAAGGCATACCAACTTAGGGAATGAAACCCCCCAACATTAGAAGAAATGCAAAGTGTATCTGTTAGTGTTGAAGCTAATTCGTTAGCTAAAAGGGCTAGAGTTAGAAATGAAAGGAGAGGAACTATTAAGGACGAAACTTCACCATCTGACATTAAAATAGATATTTTGGCCAAAAGTATGGAAAGACTAATGGATAGAATAGAGAATATGGAGAGGAAACCCCAATGTGATAACCAACAAGCACCTCCAGTTAGAAACCCAAATTTTAGAAAAAACCAAAACATTGGGAAAAATGGACCGGATCAGAACCTAAGGCCTCCTTTTCAAGAAAATTTTGCAGAGACATCCCATCCAGAAGATCCAGAGCAAGATACACAAATTAACCTAATGGGAATAAATGATGAGGACACTATTTTTATAACCCAAGATGAGTAGGAACTATATATGCTACAATAATTACAGGTACAGTCTAGGGAATCATTTGATTACAAACAAGGATATGATTCTACCATCTTTGAAGTTCATAAAAATTATAATCTACAAAGAGAAAAGAATGTTGATGTCCCTAACCAAACTAAGAAAACAGTACAAAATCAACCCAAGAAAATAAAAGAAGCCCCTGTTTAAAAAATCCTCCAAATTCTCCCTAGGGAAAACACAAAACCTTCTAGCCCCACAATTGTAGACATAACCTATGATCAACCTTCTACTGATCAACCATCCACTTCAGTTCCACCCAAGGAACCAGTGGACAAAGCTCAAAACATCATATTTGAAAATCGACATAAGGAGGTCCCCAATAAGGGAAAGAAGACAACCTACTCAAATCACTGCTGCAAAAATTCAAAACCTTCAAATAGAAACAATCGCTTTGCCATTCAATTTGGTAATAGAGATAGAAAAGCTAATGATTTTAGTTCCTTTAACATAACTAATCAAGAATGAAACTTATAAATTCCAGATAAACCAAACCTTAAACATTTATGAAAATGAGGATTCATTCAACTTGTTTGATGACCGACCAGAACTCATATTTGGTCCAGATGTTAATGGCAAACCATTAGAAGGAGGACTTCCACCTTTTTACATTAGCCTTAGTATCCATGAAAAAATTCTACACAATGCAATGTTGGATTCTGAAGCCTCACACAATTTAATGCCCAAATCAGTAATGGAGAAATTAAACCTAGACACTAAAAGGCCTTATAAAGACTTATTCTCATTTGACTCTAGTCAGGTAAAGTGTCTAGGATTGATTAAAGACCTATGTGTCAGTTTAGTCCAATATCCTGCCAAAAGAGTCCTTATGGATATTGTAGTTGCTGACATCCCACAAAAGTATGGCATGTTATTATCTATATCATGGGGAGCCAAACTTCAGGGATCCTTACAACTAGATATGTCATATGCAACAATCTCTGTTTTTGGACAACCTAAGAAACTATAATGAGAAACCTTAATCAAATATATGGTAAGTAGCCAGGATCAGCCTCAAAGATTTCTCATCTACTCCATACACTTAGATATTGGTTCTTTTATATTGTATAATGTTGATCAAACACAAGAAAAATTTTAGACAATACTAATACAGAACCAAAAGAAATTGCAATTTCTACTCAAAATGAAACTAACCAGACTACAGAACTGTTCAATAAAGAAGATGGTCAAATTGCTGTAAATGATGAAAAGTTTGTTGCACTAGATAGTGTAAATATAGATCATGAGATACTATGGAATTTAGAATTTGATCGATCAATCAATAGGTTAGGAGTAAGAGCAGGAGTGTGGATATATAATTTGGAAAATAATTACTCAGAGGGCCATGCATATAAATTGAACTTTAAATGTACCAATAATATGGCTGAATATGAAGCATTAATTTTAGGTCTTAAGTTAGTTAGGAATCTAGGAGATAAAAGAGTTTCTATCATGGGAGACTCTGAACTAATTATAAAATAGATTGATGTTGTATATATGACAAAGGACCCTAGATTAAGTTGTTATAGGGGAACTATCGTAGAAATACTTAACACTTTCCTAGAAACAAAGCTTGCAGTAATTCCTAGAAAACATAACATGCAAGCCCATAGTTTAGCAATGTTTGCCAGCACCTGCAAATTACCCTTCCAACCTAACCATCAGTACACTACTGAAGTTAGGCACAGACCTGCAATTCCAGATAATTTGAAGAATTGGAAAATATTTTCTAATGATAAACAAATAAATAACTTTTTAATTTTAGAAGAAGAGTTTACCAATAACAATATAGATACTGATACATCAATAGATCCTGACACTAAGAATGAGATAGAAATAAATGAGATAGAAGGTGATGAAATAGATAGACTCAACCCAACTAAATTTACCAAATTAGATGTAGATAACTTAGAGAAAATTGAGATTGATGAAATAATCAGTGAAGAAACCGAAGTAATTAATCTCAAGGATAACTTCTTACCAAAGGGATTAACCCCTCTGGAAGATTTATTTGATTCAAATGATGTTCCTAGGAAACCTAAAATGGAACCTTTAAGGCCTGATATAGAGGAATGTAATATAGGCACCGATGAAAATCCTAAACTGATCAAACTTTCAAAATCATTACCCCCAACTGAAAAAGTGAAATACATTGAGTTGTTGAAAGAATTTCAGGATGTCTTTGCTTGGAGTTATGAGGACCTCAAATCCTATGACACCAACATCATCCAACACACAATTCCTATTAAAGAAAATCAAAAGCCTTTCAAACAAAAACTTAGAAGGATTAATCTTGTCTTATTACCTGCAATCGAAAAATAAATTTAGAGGATGTATGATGCCAAAATAATTGCACCAATCAGATTTTTTGATTGGGTCTCCACCTTGGTGCCAACTAGAAAGAAAACTAGTGAGATCAAACTCTGTGTGGATCTCAGAAACCTCAACAAAGTGTCACTAAAAGACAATTACTCTCTCCCCAAAATGGACCACATTTTACAAAGAGTAGTTGGATCAACCAGAATCTCATTATTGGATGGGTTTTCTGGTTACAATCAAATCTTGGTTCACCTAGATGACTAACCCAAAGCTTCCTTTACTACTCCTTGGGGCACATTTATGTATGTGAAAATGCTTTTTGGGCTAATGAATGTAGAAGCCACTTTCCAGAGGGCTATGGATATAGCCTTTGCAAAATAAATTCCTAATTTCCTTGTGATATATCTAGACGATATTACTGTATTTTCAAAATCTGAAAATCAACATTTGGATCATCTAAGGCAAGTTTCTATTAAATGCAGGAAATTTGGAATCTCCTTAAAGCCCAAAAAGTTCTTGTTTGGGTTAGAAGAAGGAAAGTTGTTAGGTCACATAATTTCAAAAGATGGTATAAGAATAGACCTTGCGAGAATAGAAGCCATCCTACAAATAAAACACCCCAGGAACATCAAAGAGTTACAAGCTTTCTTAGGAAAAATTATTTTTCTTAGAAGATTTATATCTAATATGGCAGAATTAATTAAATCTCTAAACAACATGTTGAAAAAGGACTCCACCATCAAATGGACTATTGAGGCTAAAAAATCCTTTGAAGACATTAAATTAGCTTTAACTAAAACACCTATATTAATCAGTCCTATATTTGACAGAGATTTCATCTTGTTTTCCTTTGCTTCTGAGCACACAATTGCTACAGTTCTATTGCAGAAAAATGAAAAGGGCTATGAACAACCCATTGCTTTTTTCAGCAAATCCTTGAGAGATGCCCCCTTGAAATATAATATAATGGAAAAATAAGCCTTGGCATTAGTCAAAGCCATCAAGGATTTTAGGGTATACATCTTATATTCTCATATAGTAGCCTACATTCCTAATTCAGTCATTAAAGACATCCCAACTCAGGATGGTCCTGATGGAAAGAGGGGAAAGTGGATTGCTACTATTTTAGAGTATGATATAGAATTCAAACCTACTAAGTTAGTCAAGGTCCAAGGTTTAGCCAAACTCATGGCTGAATGAAATTGTCAGGCCTTGGATATAAAATTTATTGCAGAAATAGAGTGACTCCACTAATCAGCCAGGCCTTTATGGAATCACCTTGGTATGTTGATATTATTTGTGTTTTACTGAATTTACAAGCTCCTCCTGAATTATCTAGGACTAAAAGTAGGTTTTTGAAGATGAAATCCTTGAAATTTTGTATAAAATACAATGCTTTGCTTTGGAGAGATCGTGAAGGTATTCTTCTCAATTTCTTATTAAAAGATAAATCTGACAAAATTTTGCAAGAGTTTCATGCAGGTGACTATGGAGGACACCTTTATTGGAAGACCACTGCAAATAAAATCCTTAGAGCTAGTTTCTATTGGCCTACCTTGTTTGTTGATGTCAAAAACTATGTGGCCTCCTGTCACAAATGCTAAAATTTTGAGGGGAAGAAAAATATCTTACCTTTACCCCTCAAACCAATCTCTGTAGAAATACCTTTTCAGCAATGGGGTTTAGACTTCATTGGTGAAATTCGCCCACCCTCCTCTGCCCAGCACAAATGGATCCTCACAGCCACAAACTACTTCACAAAATGGATAGAGGCCATACCTTCAAGGCAAGCCACAGATACTGTTATCATAACCTTCCTTGAAACCAATATTCTGTCAAGATTTGGATGTCCAATTAAGCTCATTATTGATAATGCAGTAGCCTTTAAATCCAAAAGAATGATAGATTTCTGCAATAAATACCATATCACCCTTGGCCATTCCACAAAATATTACCCTCAAGGTAATGGATAGGCAGAATCCTCAGACAAAAGCCTATTAAACATTATCAAGAAGTTACTAGAGGATAATAAGAAAACCTAGAAATAAAAGCTAGTCAATGCCTTATGGGCAAACAGATAGACTACTAAGAAATCAATTAGTACATCTCCCTATCAACTAGTTTATGGGATGGAAGATGTCTTTCCATCCTCTTTGGGAGTACCAGTGATGAATATACTTCAATAGCTGCAGGTTGTACGAAATGGTATCCAAAGAAGAATCAAACAAAATATTCATCTACAACAAACCAGAGAAGAGGTCTATGTCAAGTCTCAAGTTGTGCAGGAAAAGATTAAAAAGATTTTTGATAAGAGAACCAAGGCTGCAGATTTCTACATTGGTGACAAAGTGCTCAAGTGGGATTCAAGGAGGGAAGACAAAGGCAAACATGGAAAATTTGATTTCCTATGGAAAGATCCTTATGTCATTTATGCTTACAGAGGAAGTAATGCTTTCTTCTTAAGAGAAATTGATGGTACAGATGCAGAAGGTGGGCCAGTGAGTGGTTGAATGCTAAAACATTACTTTGAATCAAGTTACTAATTTTCATTTCCCATTTGTACATATTTTATTTTCAAAAGTCTAGTGTGGATTGGATGGTGATCTTTAAAGTTGAAGCATGAAGAGAAGGCCATAATCTTTAAAATATTTACTGTCATAAGTATCAATAATGCAAATTCACAGAAGGACACTTTTCAAGGTAACATCAAAAACAATTCAAAGGCTATTGATCTTTAGAGTTCTTCACATTTCACTAGGAAATGCCATCCCCAAGTGGAGCCACTATTAGGTTCCTATACCGATAGGATTCATAATTTTGAATGACTAAGGTTTAGCCTTGTAGTATTGTACATACCTTTGCTTTCTGCTAATGTTTTCCATATTAAAAAAATAAAAAATGTAAAGAGGGTATGTCCTAAAAGGAAAATCAAAGGACAAAAATAATATGAGCAGGTCAAAAAAATGAAAATATATGAACCCCAAAAAACAAAAAGAGACCATGAAAGTGTGTAAGTCTAAATGTCACTACTATTTAATTTTATACATAATAATGATTGTGTGCAACTTGTTATTCATGCCACAATCCATGGTAATCAAACTGTTTAATCTTTGTTATTTCATGCTTTGAATTTTATGTTTATAGTTACAGAATAAAATCTGGCCAAATAGTTTAATCTTGGCAGATCATAGATAGGTAGAGAAAATAAAAGGATCTCATTAGTGTAATCTGAGCCCTTGGATGATATAAGGTGAGAAATAGGTAGTTTGTTTTATAAAAGAAAAGATAAGATAAGGGTTTTCTAACCTAAATGCACCCAAAAAAATGAAGAAAACATGTTAGAATAAGTAAATGGGTAAGTAGAAGAAAGGTTGCTGAAGTATAAAGTTGCTTGGATCAAAACACATGCATCATGCTTAGACACATTTTTCAATATCTATGTGGAAACACAAACAAAGGTCTGCAAGCTAATTTGATTAACCCCACCCCATTCAATTTTCCCCTTTACTTACTAATTTCCTATACACAAGTTTTTTTTAGTACTTTAAATCCTTCAAGTCAAAGAGGATCAGAGCATTTCTCTGACTTTTGGTGGGACCGGACCCTCAACTTAATGAATTATGGACATCAAGTGTTAGAATTCCCTTCATAAAAGTCATCCCCCTTCACTACCCTAATAAAACCCCTTTTCCTAAGGATAAACTTCATTTGCCTAGGAAAAGTAAAGCAACTCCATGTTAAATCCCTTTTCATTTAAAAAACCCGCAAATACATCTTATCCTAAGTATCAAATGTATGAAATAAAATGTGTAAATTTTGCATTATGCTAAGGATATACCCACTCCACTAATTTCACATTAATTTTTAATTTTATTATGTAATTCCCATAATACCTTTTCCCTTATATTAATTAAATCCCCTATGTAATATCCCAACCCTTAGTTTTAATAAAAAATATACAATTTACCCCATATCCCAACGAAACCCTCTTAATACACCCCTATGCGATGAACCTAAACTAACCCTGTCATTAAGCCCTGCCCAATCATCTTAACCCATCATTAACCCATAAATAATCCCATACCACCGAAGTTTAAAGCACTGGGCCCCCCCGAAACCCATGCTTTTATCACCCACGCACTTCCCTTGCCCGATTTTCATCTGATCACCATCCCCCTCATCCGATGATCCATAGCCATATTGGTCGCACCCGATGGTCGATCGTTACCCACCCAATAAAGCGGTTTTCCCTGACCCCCTGACTGCTACGTGTCGATCGATGGAGTAGATTGGGTGACCCCCCCTTAATACCGCCTCCTCCAAAAAAGTGGTGCGATGGCCTAAGAAACCAGGAAACCACCTCCCTGCTCGACCCAATAAACCACCTACTATTCATTCATAAAATTTGCCACCAAAAAGTGACCGTTGCTCCATAATAAGGCCAGGAAACCTTTTTCTGTCTTTTTCCACTTGATCTCTTTGTAAACCTCTATGAACTAGTGTGACACCTGCAAACCTGAAAACTACTAATTAACCCCATTTAAGTCCTCAAAGAAGCTACGAAGACCACCTTCAAAGCTCTCAGAGCCCATTCAACCTTCCGTCGTCATAAAGAACACAAATTTGAAGTCAATTCACCTAAACTCCAGGTATTTGTGAACGAATTACCAGCCCCCCTTTCAAAATTTGAAAACGTTCACTCTTGAAGTATTTTAATTAAGTAAAATTAATTGAAAATTACTTTAAATTCAGAAGCCTACAACCAAACCCTTCTAAGAGTTTCCTGTTTCTATTTAAAAACCCCTGAATAAACCTTTAAAGTCAAATTCAAATCCACAAGAATTGAATTATGGCTGCCCCCGTTTCCATGGATAGCTGACCTATCAGAACTCCCCATTTGGACCTAGACCACCTTCCCCTGGAGGACAGGGATTTCCAAATCAGAGATACCAATGCATATGAGGTCCTTCTCAAACTTTATTATTTGAGTAGGGATATATATTTGAACCATTCTGATGACATTGGTCTTTGGGAATCCAATTTGCCCAAATACCAATTCCCCCAAGTACATGTTTTTCCAGAAATTGTCCATATGTGCCATGCCTGTTACATTCCCAGCCAGAGAGCTATTATGTCCCCTAACCAAAAGATTTTGTTCACCATTACAGCTGAATCAATTAATGAAATGTTACAAGTCCAACTAGGTCCAAACCTGACCCCACTCTCCATTGGGGATTTGTTGGACCAGTACTCCAAATTGAGTCTGTCTAGGTTAGCCCAAATATTCTAGACATTCATTATTTTAGAACAACATATTCCCAAAGATCCCCCTCCATATGTTTCTACCATTTTCTTTGAAAGGGGCAAGAATATTGTGACTATGATATCATGTGTTTTGGGTTATACCACTGATGAATTTTTTGATGAACTTGTCCTAGCCTTCATGTCTATTTACAACCCAAGACAGCCCCCTGCTATTTTGTATGATTATGCCCAGTTCATAGCTAAAAGAATGCATGAACAGTTCACCAGAATGCACAATGAGAGAGTATTTAAATACTCATTTGTTCTCTATCATATGTTCCTATACTATCAGCCAAACAGATTTCCTTTCACTCTTCAGAAGCTAGATACTAAAGGCCAACCCAGGTCTGTCATAATTTGGAATGTACTTTTCCACAAGTTTCAATCACCATACACCTATACAGATTTCATTGATTCTTTTGTTCATCCAGTCAGGACCATGCTGACAGGAAGCCCTCCACCCAGAATAAGTCAAGAGATCAAAAGGGTGTTTTAATTGTCTAAAAAAGGTGAAGTGGGAGATTGGTAACTTTACCAAAACCACACAAAGATAAGAATCTATGGTTGCCAGCTTCCACCATATAAATTGCCCAAATATCTCCCCATGAGGTTATTTTCTCTAGAGTACTATAGACAAATAATGAACTATGGTGAGATCAATTTTGTCTCAGCTAAGAAAAGATCACAATTTAAAGTCAAAAACCAGTTAGGCCCCTTCATTTGCAACTCTAGAGAAGTAGGGCAGGAGGCAGATCTGATTTTGCAGCAAATGAAGTTCCAAAAGAGTTTCATGTGGAGGTATGACCCCCAGGAGTTTATGACCAGATTGAGAAAGAAAGTCAAGTTGGCACCTTACATTCATCACCCCATACCAGAGATAGAAATATATGCCAATCAATCAAAGTGGATGGAAAACACTCTTGTAGACAGGGATAGTACAAAGATAGATGTAAAGAATACCTTGATTGACTTAGAAGGAAAGCTTGATGAGAACTCATTTCTACAAGTACTTGAACAGCTAGAAAGAACCATGAGCACCCTTCCTATGATGTAGACTCCTCATAATGAGGAAAAGAACCCCAAAAGGACCAGAGAGGAGCCCTCAAGTTTAGGAATGGGCACATCAAATATACAATATGAGACCAGTCAGAGCAAAAGGCCTAGGCTAAATCATGTTTTAGAGCAGGAAGACACAGAAGGATCAGTAGAAATGACTGATACTGAGCTGGAAAAAAGTAAAGGCATAGCTCCATCTGGGGAAACACAAGGACCATCCACATCACAAACCCAAATTTTGGAAAGGAAGCTAAGTGTAGAAGTATCCTCATTTAGTAGGCCTGTTGATAAGGATAAGGATATATAAAAGATAGATATAAATAGATCAAGATGAGAAATGAGAAACTGAAGGCCCAAAATTATGCTCAGTATCTCAAACTTACACCTACCAACCAGACCAGGTTGATGTCAACTTTCAACATCAAAGAGGGAAAACTAAAGATGTCCTTCATAAAACCGATTGCACAACAACCAATGACATCAACAAATTACAATAAAATTAACTTTTAGGTATTGGCAAGGGATTTTCATCCCATATACCAAATTGAATTTCATAAATAGGTTGGAGAAATGATTTACTCCACCCTTACAAGTAAAGCCATAGCTTCCCATCAACTGCATAATTCATTGACCAACATCTCAACTCAATATCAGTTAGAGAAGGCCTCCTCACAGGCCAAAGACTCTAGAATTAAGTCTTTGGAAGACTTAGTGATTGAATTGGGACATGATCCCAAAGACATTCAAGCCACTGAATAACTGATAAAGAAGAATAATGATGACATTGCAGCGCTTAAAAAAAAACTAAAGATACCTCAGCTGCAGCATTCCTAGACACTAGAAGTCTTGGAGAGCTAGATTAGATATGAACAATTGATGGACCTAGTCCTGAAATTAAATGATCAATTAAGGGAAGCAAAGAATTATTTGGACAATTTAATCCAATTGAAGTAGACTGATGTTGCCACTACATCTACAAATGTCATCCCAATAGTCTCAATAGTAGTCCCTTCCACATTGGCAACCCCATTGGCCCCCACAGCTCATATGCCTATAGCACAACTAGTTTCAATAGATTCTACATTAGCAACAGGTGCATCATGTGAAGAAGCAACAAAGTTGGTCAGAGCCATGGAGGAAATGTCCATATAGGCTACAGAGATGAATAAGCTAAAAGAAAATGTGACAAGCTTGGAAACTGATTGCAAGCTTGCCAAAATCATGCATAAGGAAGAATTGCAAAAAGCAGCCAGAATGAATGAAAGATTAAAAGCCATGGAGAAAGATCTGACACTGAAGGAAACCCTTGGGCAAGCCAAGGAACTATTATGGGCCAATATCAATTACTCTATCAATGATATTTGGCTATCCATTCAAGTAATTTTTGAACAGATAGATCTAATAAAGATAGCTACAAAAGCTATCTAAAGAGTCAAGGAAGAATTAGGAGACATGCCTGAAAATGCAACCAGACTTATCCAGTTCATCAACAGTAAAAACAAGTATGAACTCCAGGAATTGGAAATAGAAGACATAACAAAAACCATTTTGGAGGTGATAAAGGTCCTCTCCAAGAGAAAATTAATGCTAAACTTGGAGGACAAGTGTCAAAATATGCAGGTAGCAATTAATAGATTTATGGCCAAGTTTCAAATTTTGAGAGAGAAAGGGTTACCCAGTCCCTTAGTCATAAATGACAAGCTCATGACACAACAGGATTACAACAACAAAATCATAGAGCTAGCTAAATAACAAGTCAATACATCATCAATAAAGGCATTTCCAACGGGCAAGGTTCTTTACCAAACATTTGAAAACTTGTTTTTCCTCCAGCATGAGGTAAAACACTTATTCATCACTAAGCCTACTTTTTCTAAGTACACCAAGGCAGATGAAATATATAGAAGGATGTTGAAAATCAAATTACCTGATGTTGAATGGTGGGAAAAATTGACTGATTTACTGTAAGAAAAATGTAGTAAAAAGGTAAAAACAAAACAACCAAGTGAGAAGATGAAGACAGATCAACAGGGTCAAAGAGTATCAGATGAAAGCCTAAAGTGACTAAAGCCTCCAGTGTGAAAGTTCAAACAACAAAGAGCATAAAGACCTAAAACCAAACCATAAAGGCCAACGGTACCAGAATAAATGGGACAGCATGAAAGCAGTTCAATACTTGTCTCTATCTTCTTGCAAGAAGATATTTTTATTTGCTAGATTAAATCTCAAGTTAGTTTGATATATTTTGTAATAATTTTTGTATAAATACTTCACAATTCGAAGTAGGTAGGGTGGATTCTTAGACATTTCTATAGACTTCTTGATCAAAAGACTGTAAAGCTATTGTATCATTGACTAAGCCAGCAAGGTGGATTGATGAATAAAGACAAGATATTTCTCAGGATTCATGTGTTTAGCGAAGTGCAGACAAGTATTTTATTATGTTATCATTATATTCTTGAAGTTTTTCCACAATCTTTAGTGCTAAATCTGAATGCTATAACTGGAACAATATCTCAGAATTTGTTTAATTACACTATGTTTTAACAGTTAGGCATAGAAATGTTTTCTACTGATATCTAAGTTAAGGAATTCTTAATTGCCCCTTAGTTTAGGTTGTTCCTGATAATCTAGGTCAAAGGATTCTTAATTTCCCTTTGCTCTTAATTACCCTTTGTTCCTCATTTAAATCCCAGTCTGAGAACCCTTAATTTCTCTCTCACCCTGATTAAAACCATTTCGCCCCCTTGTTCCAAAGACCTGCATTTTACTCTGCTAGCTTGCTCTTTGAACATTCCCTTTAGTCAGTTGATCCAGTTCTACTGCCCTTTTATTGACTCCATATCCCAATAGTTTAAAGACATCATTCTATCCATCTATTTTAAGGATCCCACAACCCAATCTTGAATACAAATCAAAAACCCCCTGAACATTCATAACTAGCCTAAAATCCCAACAAACAAAGCTAAATCATATAGAGAGAGCCCTCTCTGAAACTAGGTTGGCTAGAGACTATGCTCCAAAGTTAGTTTATGGTTACCTTAGTTATTTTCTTTCTTCTAATAACTTCTAGAGAAATTTCTGAGTGATAACATGCCCAATATCAGAAGCTTCATTCTTTGAATGGTGCAAGCATCTGACATCCTCCCACTATGCCATCTCAAAACCACCAAATATTTGGCATTAAAAACTCAACCTCCACCTACAAAAGAAAACCATGTTTATAGTTAACAACCTCTTACATGGTACAAAAGCTTGACTGGACAATATGAGCCATGTGTGGGTTTATCAGGACCATCATACATATTCAATTACTCCAAGATTTTTCATTGGACTATTGGAGTTGGAGTACATTTGAATCATATTTGAATGAATTGAGTGGGTTTATTCCATGTAGTTGATAGGTCATGGATCCAACATGTCTTCAATAATTAGTTGAAGTGAAAAGAGGACTACATCTCACTAATCACATCCAACTATAGAAAACCTCTTCTGAAACTTTATACTAGGTTACAAAGCATTTGACTACAAAAAAAACCTCTTCATTAGCTTCATACCAGGTAACATTTATAAGCTCTCCATGTTGGGTGAAATCATGGAGCTAGGTTACACTTTGTGATGTAAGAGGGTGTATTTGGGTGGAAAAACAATGGTTTGATTGAGTCATTTAAGTGCTCAATTGATCTCCTTGGGTGCTAAAAAGGTAGTTCGATCGAGCTCCTTGGGTGTTAAAAAGGTAGCTCAATCGAGGGTTAAAACCAACCCCTTAATTGAGCTATAATGCTCAATCAATAATTATGGCTCAATCGAGCCCACCTTTTTTTTATAAATACTACTCCCACTGTCTACGCATTCCATTTGCACAGACCACGAGTAAACTAAGAGCTTGACCGAGAGTGTGACAG
Source organism: Pinus tabuliformis (assembly GCA_031772625.1). Lineage (NCBI taxonomy): Eukaryota > Viridiplantae > Streptophyta > Pinopsida > Pinales > Pinaceae > Pinus > Pinus tabuliformis. The sequence continues at coordinate 1,433,127,092 of CM062819.1, read as the reverse complement.
TAGCTCAACTAAGAGTATTGGAGCTTCATTGAACAGTTGGAGCATGGAGCATTCAAATAATGTCACCAACCACCCCACCAACGTCCCAAAGGCTTAAACAAAGGTAGGTATTCTATATTTTTTTTCCTTTCTTATTTTTTTTTTCAAAATAAACAAATTATTAAAATAAAAAAACAACCATGTACAAAAACCACAAAAAAAACCCTTCAAAAAAACTTTGAAAATCACAAAACCAACCAACAAAATCATTAAAGAAACCCTTCAAAACTACTTAGAAAACCACAAAAACAACCTAGAAAACCATAAAAAAAAAAAATTGAAAACAACCTAGAAAACACTTTGAAACCACCAAAGAAACTAAAATTTAAGTTTTAAATTTGTTTCTTACTTGCCATGTTTTGTTTATTAAATGCATATTTTCTTATTTTGAATGGTAAAAATATTTTTTTTCTAATTGTTTTCGGCTTTAAAGTTTTTGTTTAGGAATTTTGCGAAATAAATTTTCAAATGTTTTTTAATTTTTTGTTATTTAAAATGAATTTTAAATTTCTAGCAAATTTGGCCCAAAATATACCCCAAAACGAAACTATAACCAATAAGTAAGTAAATTAAGAGCTTGAGATTGACGTGATAAATATAGTTGTTCATGGTGACCCTCTATTTATAAAATAAGAAATTTTATAATAATTTTACTTTAATTATGGTATTTACATAATAATGATTTAACTAGAATATGATTTATAAGATTAAAATTATAAATTATTAAGTAACTATAGATTATTTAATAAACATAAATTATTGTATGAACTTATTATAATTAATAAAAATGATTTATTTTAGAGGAGATCTAGTTCACCTTTGGACCCTGAATTTTATTAATTATTATTAAATAAATACACAGTTACCTATTGTAACTATATTATAAGAATAATAGTAATTTAATATTTTTAAATAATTTGGGAATAATAATAAATATAGGTTATATGAAGATTTAATTTATTAATGACCATTATATTTAGTTTACCATCATTTATTAATGACCATTATTTCTAGTTTACCTTTGGACCCTTTGATTTAAACAGTTATTATTAAATAAATACACAGTTACCTATTGTAACCAAATTCTAAGAATAATAGTAATTTAATACTATTTATTTATATTTAAATAATTTGGGGATAGTAATAAATATAGGTTATTTAATAAATATGAAGATATAATGACCATTTTATTTAAACAATAAATTTATTATTCAATTAACTAATAATAATAAATTATATGCTTCTATTAATAAAAATCAGGGGTTTGACTTTGATCCTCTCGTCAAAATTAGCTGTTACAATATAGCCGTTGGAGTCTCTGCACACTCTATTTAATCAAGCTAAGCCAGATCAGTTCTTCAACTTGTCCTGACGATGAACCACACTGGTTGGTTCGAAACGCGTCGACAAAAGATTGATTATGTGATTTTGCCGAAGATTATCCAGACAATGTTATGGATCACAAAAGTCTAAATTCCTTAAGAAATTTTATTTTATTATTTTAAATTTAAATTAATTTATATTTTAAATCATTTTTTAATAATAAATATAGTACGACTATAATTTTATAAGTAAATTATTAATCTTTAAAGTTAAAAATCTAAAAGAGAAAATTTTGTTTATATATATATCACAAAACCTTTAACTTAGTTATATATAATATTTAACTATATATAATTATAACATATATATAGCATGCCATCACTATATATTATATCTATATATTATAGTTCTATATATATATATATGATTTATAACATAACATATTTATATAACTATTTAGTTCCTAACATAAAACTCTATAATTATTTAACATGTATAACATAAAGCTATTTAACATATAGACACATATAATATAGCATGTAACATAACTATAACTATTTCATAAATACATAACTATTTAATTATTTAAATATAACTATATATATTTAACCAGAATATAAACTTATAACATATCACATAGCTGGATATATTATAGTTTTAAATATATTGTTTATAACATAACATAATTCTATAATTATTTAACATAAAATATAAAGTTGTTATATATATATATATATATATATATATATTATATATATATATATATAATATAATATTATAGGCTCATAACATATATATAACTAGATATATATATTTAATTATTATATATATATATATATATATATATATATATATATATATATATATACTATATGATGCAGGAGCATCTAGCTGAAGGGGATCATCATGACAAAGGGTCATTTGGTCTCTGAGAGGACTGAGGAGAAAATTTCAAGTGAACATTATAATTTCAATTTTTTTATTTTAATTTCTTAGTGAAGTAGCATTTAGGAAGGTAAAGGTTGAGTTAAGTGAACTATTGTAGTTAACTATTTTTCATTTAATTATGTCATCTTTACAAATCACAACGTAGGAAAAATAAACAGTTTTAGAAACTAAAAAAACCCATTAAATGTAACTAATAGTAGTTAAGGAAAAATTGTTTTCCAAAATCATTCAAAAGACAACAGAGTGTATTGTTATAGGTTCGATTTTTGGAGAAGAAAAATAATAGAAATCTCTGAGCACACAGACGTTTATATTTGACATCCCATAACAGTCCATTTAAAGTCTTTCATTTTGAGTTGCCTAACACAGTGAAAGAAAGTCCTTTTATTTTTATTCTATAGAGCATACGTATTTTTCTATTTGTATAAACTTAACAGGTTGATAGATAGCAAGACTTCGTAAAGTGTCAAGTTGGAGAACCTACAGAAACCCAGACGGATATTGGAGTCCCAGACAAATTAAAGCAAAACGAGTGAAAGGAATTTTTGATAACACACAAGTTCCAGACAGCAAGGATAGAGCAAATCAACACAAGTACTTCCAAAGTGACAAAACTCTTTTCATTTATTCATAAAAAGAAATAATACAATCTCTGTCAAATATAAGTTACAGTCCATATGGAATTTAATGCTATCCAAGTTCAACAAGTTCACAGTGGGAAATGGGTTGAAAAACCCTAACATGTAAACCCTATAGTCACAAACCATAAACTGTGACAACGCAAGCCTGAGGCCTACAATAACACTACACAAAAAGTAAAGATAGAGGACTCTATGCCTAAACCTAACCAGGCCATCACTTAAGCCAATGACAACAGAAGAAATCGAATAAATAAAGTTATCAAGGAGCGACCCTACCGGGTCTTGCCAGTATGCGTTGTAGAGGGAACTAGGGTCTCCAAAGCGAATCCACCTGCAACCATTCACCAGAACAGAGTGTAAGAGCTACGTCGAGAACAAGAAAGAATTGAAGGAACAAAACACCAGAGAGACTAGGGTCCGGAACTTACCAGTGAAGAAATAGAGTTTCTAGGTCGCGGTCACCAAAGGGTTTCTCTGCTCACAAAGGAGAAACTGAGTTAGTTAACGGAGTAAAAAGCAGGAGTTGATGATAGCATAGAACAATGACTTACCTTCGTTGAAGTGGAGAGAGCCAAAGCCATAAACCCCCAAGACCACAACCTGAAAACGCAACAGAGCACAATAACTCGATCAATTTTGAGAGAAACAGAATGAAAGAAACCGAGGAAAAGAGCAATCACTAACAGATACGTGGGACAACCAACTGAGAAATATATACAAAGGAATTGAAAGCCTTCAGAACAGGCAGATTTTCTACAGAGTGACAACACTCATCAAACGCAGAGACAGAGGAACAAAATACCCATAGAACAGTGAGCATACTTACTAATCGGTGGAACAAAGCACGTACTCAGGCCAAGGCCGAACAAAAACAACAGTAGCAGCACATTCACACAGAGAAATTGCACCAGAGAACAAATAGTAAAACCCTCGAGCCACCACAGAACAACGCACAAATGACTGAGTGAATAGGGTTTGTGAACATTAACCAAGGCAGGAGTGTGTTTACCTAGGAAGGGACACATGTCCATCATCCAACAGCGCTGGTACAAGCAATAAATACCAGGACCAAAATACCTGTGTAAATAATTGTAATCACCCATTGATTAAACTAATCACACAATTAATCACCGCCGAAATCATTACATTAATTCATATCCATTTTATAAAGTTTGTTGAGAGTAAAGAGGGGGCTGGACCCATCAAGTGGTATCAGAGCAGGAAACTGAAAGTTCCAGGATAGACATGGAAGTTGGAATACGAGGACGTGGGAGAGGTGTGCGCAGAGCAGCAAATGAAGGACTGAGAGAGGAAATAAGGATCCTTACTGCCCGTTTGGAGGCAGTTGAAGCAGGAAGGAGAAGGGATCCAGAGGTAGGAGATGACAACGAAGAAGAAGCCATAGTTACAACAAATGGATCAGATGAAGAAGGGCTAGAGATGAGATTGTTGAGGTCGGTCCTATTGGCTAGCAGCAAGCCTAAACTAGAGATCCCAAATTACGATGGCAGCTTGTCCACAGAAGTTCTGTTGGACTGGATCAGCGAATTGGACAAGTATTTTGAATGTGAAGAGGTTAGTGAGGATCGGAGAGTTAAGTTCGCTGCAACAAAGCTGAAAGGACACGCAGCCCTGTGGTGGGACAGTGTCCAAGCAGAAAGAAGAAGGATGAACAAGTTGCTAATAAAGAAATGGCCAAGGATGGTGGCCAAGATGAAGGGTAGATTTCTGCCCAAGGATTACCAGATCGCACTGCATTGGCAAGTGCAGAATTTGAGGCAAAAAGGGATGACAATGAGAGAGTATACAGAATAATTCTACCGAGTAAATTTAAGAGCTTGTAACACAGAGGACACCCTGGAGAAAATAGCAAGGTATGTAAATGGTCTGAGACTAGAAATATTGGATGAAATCAGCATTCTTTCCCTGAAAAAATATAGAGGAAGCCTACCAGAGTGTCGTGAAGGTAGAGGAGAAGATCACCAGAAAACAAAATGCTAGGAGAGGACGGGGCACTGGCAAAGGATGAACTGCTAGTAATAGTGAAGAGGGTAGTAGCGCCAAGGCTTCGGGAATACCAAAAAAAGGAGACAGCAATAGAGGTGGCAGGCCATATCAGCGAGGAAGAGGGAATGGCTGAGGTAGAGGAGCTAACTATCAGTGCTACAGGTGCTACAAATGGGGGCACAGATCTTTTGAATGTCTTGAAGTGGAAAAAGATGGCCAGAGAGGAATGTTTGTTACATAGCCAGAGGAAGCAGAGGCACTGCCCCAAGAAGCAAAAAATGTGCCAGAAACAGGGGAAGCCTTAGTTTTAAATAAAGTGTTGTTGAAACCAGCCAAAGAAACAGTTGAACAAACTCAAAGGAAAGCATTATTCTGGACAGTTTGCAAGTCGCACGGAAAATGCTGCAAGTTGATCATCGACAGTGGGAGTACAGATAATTTGGTTGCCACCGAGATGGTAGAGAAGTTGGGTTTGAAGCGGCTGAAGCACCCCACTCCTTACAAGGCATCATGGCTGCAGAAAGGCCATCAGCTGTTGGTTGACGAACAATGTGAAGTTGAGTTCCACATTGGTAGGTACAAAGACAAGTTTATTTGTGATATTATGCCAATGGACGTGTGTCATATACTGCTAGGAAGGCCATGGCAGTATGACTGGAAGGTAGTGCATGATGGGAAGACAAACTGCTACAAGTTTGTCAAAGATGGGATCAAGCACACACTTGTGCCCATCAAGGAGGAGGAGACAGCAAAAACAGGCGGAACAAAAGCATTACTAATGGGTGGAAAATAGTTTTTGAAGAAGATTGAAGAAAGTGAAGTGAACTATGCTATTGTGAGGAGGGCAAAGATAGTGTTGTTGCACACAGAAATGTCTGATTTGCCTACAGAAATTCAGAAAATGCTACAGGAATTCAGTGATATTGTAGTTGACGATTTACCAGACAAGTTGCCTCCTAAGAGAAGTATCAGTCATCATATTGAATTTATACCTGGAGCAAGTCTAACGAATAAGGTAGCATATCGGATGAGCCCCAAAGATAATGAGGAGATCAGAAAACAGGTGAAGGAGTTGCTAGATAAAGGGCTGATAAGGGAGAGTTTGAGCCCTTCCATAGTACCAATAGTTCTCGCTCCCAAGAAAGGAGGAGAATGGTGAATGTGCACAGATTCGAGGGCCATCAATAAGATCACCATCAGGTACAGATTTCCACTGCCACAGATGGATGATATGATGGAATACCTGAGTGGGGCAACATACTTCTTGAAGATTGATCTAAAGAGTGGCTATCATCATATTCGAATCAGGGAAGGAGATGAGTGGAAGACAACCTTAAAGACCAATGAAGGGTTGTATGAGTGGCTAGTCATGTCGTTCGGTTTGAGTAATGCCCCTAGTACCTTTATGCAACTTATGAATGAAATGTTGAAAGAGTTCATCAGAAAGTTTGTAATAGTGTATCTTGATGACATATTAATTTTCAGCAAGATGAAGGAGGAACACTTTCGACATGTTCAAAGTGTGTTGGAAAAATTGTAGCAGAATAAGCTGCTGATAAATCTGAAAAAATGTACTTTTCTACAAAGAGAACTAGTTTATCTGGGCTTTGTAATTGTAGAAAATGAGTTGAAGATGGACCCAGAGAAGATTGCAGCGATCATTAACTAGCCATCCCCAAAAAGTCTATTTGAGGTACATAGTTTTCATGGGCTGGCAAGCTTTTATCGCAAATTTAGAAGAAATTTCAGTGAAATCTGTGTACCTATGTTGGACACTATAAAAAAGGCAAGTCAGCCTTTTTGTTAGACCGAGGCGGCAAAGAAAAGCTTTCAGCTCCTGAAGAAGAAGATTACAAAAAGACCAATTTTGAGATTGCCAGATTTTAATAAGCTTTTCCAGGTTTGTTGTGATGCAAGTGGTACAGCCATTGGAGCTATACTTAGCCAAGAAGACAAACCTATTGCGTTTTTCAGCAAGAAGTTGAATGAGAGCAGGCAGAAGTATTCATCCTATGACAAGGAATTCTATGCTGTCATCCAAGTACTAAAGCATTGGAGACACCATCTGCTGGGAGTGAGTTTGTTTTATTTTCTAATAATTTAGCACTACAATATGTGGTACAAAAACATAAACTGAACCACAAGCATGCCAAGTGGGTCGAATATTTGCAGAGTTTCACCTTTGTGTTGAAACACATCAACGGGCACGCCAACAAGGTGGTAGATGCGTTGAGCAGAAGAGCCTTGCTCTTGCAGGAAAGTACGATACAAGTGCTGGGCTTTGAGCATTTGAAAGACTTGTATCAGACTAACGTGGATTTCAAAGAGGCTTATGAAGCCTATCAGAATCCCTTGCTAAGAAACAATAGTCCATGGTTGGACTATAATTTACAAGAGAAGCTATTGTTTAAATGGGGACAGTTATGCATTCCTGATTGTTCAATGAGAGAAAATATCATTCGAGAGAAGCACAGTGGTGGTCTAGCCAGACATTTCAGCATAGAAAAAACTTTATATCAGCTTGGACACTTTTATTACTGGCCAAGAATGCGAAGGGATGTGCAGTGATATGTGAGTAGGTGTAAATTCTGCCAATTGGAAAAAGGACACAGTCAAAACATAGGGCTTCACACACCACTGCTTGTTCCAAGTAGACCATGGTACTCGGTCATCATTGACTTTATCTTGGGTCTACGAAGGATGCAGTGAGGTTTTGACTCGGTGATGGTGGTGTTAGACTGGTTTTCAAAAATGACACATTTCATCCCTTGTAGAAAAACTAGTGATGCCACTTACATAGCTCACCTGTTTTTCACTGAGATTTTTCAGATTGCATAGCCTACCCAGATCTATTATTTCTGACATGGATGTAAAATTCACAAGACACTTTTGGCGCACCCTGTGGAAGAAGTTGGATACACAGTTGAATTTCAGCTTTGCATATCACCCGCAGACTGATGGGAAAATGGAAGTGGTTAACAGGAGTTTGGGGAACCTGCTACGAAGCCTGACTGGAGAAAATTCACAGTTATGGGATCGTGTGCTTGCTCAGGCAGAATTCGCTTATAATGATTCACTGAACCACAACACAAGGCATAGTCCATTTCAGATCTTGTATGGTATGCACCCTCGTGGAGTACATGAGTTACGAGATCTGGGAAAAATAGAAAAGAGAAGTGCTGATGGGGAAGATTTTGCCAAAGCAATGAATGATCTACATGAGTAGGTGAAATCAAAGTTGTAGGACTATAGTTGAAAATATAAACAGCAGGTAGATTTAAAGCAATGAGAAGTGCAGTTTAATGTGGGGGATGAAGTCCTTGCACACTTACGCAAAGAACGGTTTCCTAAGGGCACATATAATAAACTGAAATTTAAGAAGATTGGCCCCCATAAAATTCTATGTAAATTCTCAGCCAATGGTTATGAAATAAAGCTGCCACTGGATATAGGCATATCGCCTATTTTCAACATGGCAGATCTGTTCCCATATACTGCCAACCCTAAAGATGACAGTGTGGTACGGCCAGAACCGGACACCTAGGTTGAAGGCGGTTCTTGGATGAGGCAAATGCCTTCGGCTCAACCCCATGAGATCGAGAAGATTCTCGACACACAACTGGCCAAGAAAACTTGCAGGAAGGAGTATCTGTGGTACCTTGTCAAGTGGAAGAACCATCCCATTGAGGATAGTTCGTGGCTCGACGCGGCACAGATACAGGAAGCAAGTTATTCTGTGGAGGAGCTCATGGAACAGATCCATGACGTTTTATTACCCCGGGAGCCTAATGCAGGAGCATATAGCTAAAGGGGATCATCATGACAGAGGGTCATTTGGTCTTTGAGAGGATTGAGGAGAAAATTTCAAGTGAACATTATAATTTCATTTTTTTATTTTAATTTCTTAGTGAAGTAGCATTTAGGAAGGTAAAGGTTGAGTTAAGCGAACTATTGTAGTTAACTGTTTTTCATTTATTATGTTATCTTTTACAAATCACAGCGTAGGAAAAATAAATAGTTTTAGAAACTAAAAAAACCCATCAAATGTAACTAACAGCAATTAAGGAAAAACTGTTTTCCAAAATCATTCAAAAGACAACAGAGTGTATTGTAACAGGTTCAATTTTTGGAGAAGAAAAATAATAGAAATCTCTGAGCACATAGATGTTGACATTTGACATCCCATAGCAGTCCATTTACAATCTTTCATTTTGAGTTGCCTAACACAATGAAAGAAATTCCTTTTACTTTTATTCTATAGAGCATATGTAATTTTCTGTTTGTATAAACTTAACAGGATGATAGAAAGCAAGACTTCATAAAGTGTCAAGCTGGAGAACCTACAGAAACTCGAATGGATATTGGAGTCCCAGACAAATTAAATAAAAATGAGTGAAAGGAGGTTTTGATAACACACAATTTCCAAACAATGAGGATAGAGAAAATCAACACAGGTACTTCCTGAGTGATGGAACTCTTTTCATTTATCCATAAAAAGAAATAATACAATCTCTGTCAAATATAAGTTACAGTCCATACGGAATTTAATGTTGTCCAAGTTCACAAGTTCACAATGGGGAACAGGTTGAAAAATCCTAACATGTAAACCCTACAGTCACAAACCATAAACTGTGACAACGCAAGCCTAAGGCCTTCAGTAACACTACACAGAAAGTAAAGACAGAGGAATCTATGCCTAAACCTAACCACGCCATCACTTAAGCGAATGATAATAGAAGCAACCAAATAAGAAAAGTTATCAAGGAGTGACCCTACCAGGTCTTGCCAGCATGCATCGTAGAGGGAACTAGGGTCTCCAGAGTGAATCCAGCTACAACCATTCACTAGAACAGAGTGTAAGAACTACGTGGAGAAGAAAAAAAAATTGAAGGAACAAAACACTAGAGAGTCTAGGGTCCGTAACTTACTGGCGAAGAAACAGAGTTTCGAGGTCGTGGTCACCAAAGGGTTTCTCTGCTCACAAAGGAGCAACTGAGTCAGTTAACAGAGTAAAAAGCAGGAGTTGATGATAGCATAGAACAACAACTTACCTTCATTGTTGTGGAGAGAGCCGAAGCCATAAACCCCCGAGACCACAACCTGCAAATGCAACAGAGCAGCATAACCCGATGAATTTCGAGAGCAACTAAATGAAAGAAACTGAGGAAAATAGAAATCTCTAATAGATAGGTAGGACAACCAGCTGAGAAATGTATACAGAGAAATTGAAAGCCTTCAGAACAAGCACATTTTCCATAGAGTGACAACGCTCATCAAATGCGGAGACAGAGGAACAAAACATGCATAGAACAGTGAGCATACTTACTAACCGATGGAGCAAAGCATGTACTTAGGCCAAGGATGAACAAAAACAATAGTAGAAGTACATTCACACAGAGAAATCGCACCGGAGAACAAATAGTAAAACCCTCGAGCCACCATAGAACAATGCACAAATGACTGAGTGAATAGGGTTTGTGAACATTAACCAAGGCGAGAGTGTGTTTACCATGGAAGGGACACATTTCCATCATCCAACGGCGCTGGTACAAGCAATAAAGACCATGACCAAAATATCTGTGTAAATCATTATAATCGCCCATTGATTAAACTAATGACACAATTAATCACCGCCAAAATAATTACCTTAATCCATATCCATTTTATAAAGTTTGTTGAGAGTAAAGAGGGGGCTAGACCCATCACTATATATAATTACATAACTATATATAAGTTCGAATTTCAACAATGCATCATCGATAGATACATTAAATCCATCATGAAAAGTGTATTTGGTCTAGTGAATAAAAGCATTTAGACTCTGTTATAATTTGTACTATATTGTTTCATTATGTAGTGTGTTCTACAAGAAACATTGTCTTCATGTGCTTGCACCTAGTACTTGTCATGTGTCAAATTCAAACATTAAGAACTTAGTGTCTATTGTAGTATTTGTTTGGCGGTGTCACTTTTTCTAGCACCTGGAGTACAAATGCCTCCGGAGATATAGAAATCTTCCTAGAGACAACCTTTGGGTTGATTGTAGACCAGTGCTTAGGATATCTTAGATAGAAGAGTACATGGAATATTATTTTAGAGGGGTTCTTAGAGCACTCCAATTATCAAGTAGTTAAAAATATAATACAAGGGGCTCAGTTCAATGGCCCTTCATTAAGGTAAACTCAAGCCAATACATGGAAGCTTAATATTGAAGTTGTAGTAAAATGAAGAGGAAGAGAGAAAGGAGGGGAATAGATGCATAGGGTTGTAAACAAGACAGAATCCTAAGTAGTAATGTTCCAAGAGAAGTATGGAAGACTGAGGAGATGAAAGCATAGAAAGAGTGGAGCGTGAATTAAGGTTTCATGCATATACATCATGGGTACCTCTATCACCAAACAGTGTGAGTAAATCTGTGCTCATACAGGTACTACAGGTTAATCTAATAACATAAGTAAATCTGTAATTACTATAGGTACTGTAGGCTATTGAATAACACAAGTAAATCTGTAATATACACAGGTATTGTTCTCTATTTAGAAGAAAAATATAAGACCATGAAAGCATGAGACCAACAACTTCATTACACAATTTCAGTAGAAAGAAAAACATATATGAAATGAGATTTACAGAGTGGAAAACATACTACACATTCCTCTGATTGGAATCACCAAATAGTTTCATTAATTTGATATGATTCCAACATACCAGTCCATTACATTAATCCAAATATCACTCCCAAGTCCCCCATGAATAGGAAAATAGAACCAAAAATGGAATCACATAATTCCTACCCTGCGGGTGCAAAATTCTACAAACTTTATTAAGTGTTTCTCCCCCTTATTTATACAAAAAAGGAGGGCCTTGAATCCACATTTAAAAATATCTTAGCCAAGGGCCAACTGCCTAATGGACTAGTTGCTTCAGCCTATGATAGCTCTGCTGCCCAAAATGATTTCCAAGGATTTGATTCCCTTCTTGGAAATAAATAGAAATTACAGAATAATAAAAAATAAAGAAAACTGAAAAATTATGGGAGGAAGTATCCCTCTGTTGTTCCTATGAAAACCCTTAGTCAGGCCACATATCTGTCATTGTGTGTCCCTCTAGCTTCTCATTTGGTCCCTATCGCTTTCACCTTAACTACCCGAATTCCCCACTCTTTGAAGCTGATACCGATTGACTGTGGTTTTCAGTTACAGGTTAAAAGTGGAGGTTGTCCTAGTAGTATTTCACTATGTATCTGAGTGGAGCCCCATGTCAGGCCATTAAGTTTTCCTAAGTCCCATACCTCCATTTACTCATCAAAAACATGTAGCGAAGCAAATCAAATTCATTTCTGAGGGGAATTTTTGTCCTCGATTTCTTGTTGCAGAGGTTTCCACAGGATTAGCCCATATCACTCTCCAACTTCTCCATGCCTTCTTTTAATACCTCAGCTACCGACCCATATACCGAAAAATACCCTCATCATCCCATTGAGCGGAAGTGAAAAAGTGATTTTAATGTTCGTTGATCTGGGTTGTTGATCCGTGTCGATTTAATCTAGGTTGTTGATCCAGGCCTGTTGGTATCACAATCGTAACATAGGAGAGGGCCTTTGTAACATATTTTGTAGTGCTTTCGAATGGGCTGGACTCGAAAATGTAAAAAAATGTAATATATAAAATATCACATCCATCGCAATCGCAATTTGGAAGGGGCTTCAGTGGAGGAGGAACTTGTGACTTGAGCGATCCCCTATTGCGATATCGCAATCAGTGAGGGAGAACTTATCGAAATTGGTGAGGGGAGATGGAACTTAAGATATCATAGTCAGCAAGGGGAGACATAACTTTATTGCATTAAGCAGGAAGCTTTGTGATATGTGATATCACAATCACAAAAGAAAAGGGAGACGGGTGGAAATGTATCACGAAAAAGGAAAACTATGATTGTGGTTTGCGATGGGCTCCCGAACCTCCAACATGCTCTTCTCCTTCATTTCAAAGGCAACAAAACCCCTGAACTTCAACAGGACATACCTTCTGATCGAGAAGTTCATTTTCGGACTTCCATATACCATTGGAAAGCTCTTTCTGAGCACTATCCAATGGATAGGGGCTGATTTAGCTTTGAAAACCTTTGTCTCTTGGAATATAGATTCAAAATTCACTGCTCGTTTTCACTTTGGAAAATTGGAAACTCATGATGCAGTGAGTGACAACATTGGCTCCAACTAGGGACAGTACCTTGTTGGAAAGGTGCTGAGAACCTGTAGATTAGTAGCCTTCACCATTGGGCATGGGGTAAAAATATAATGAAGCTATATAACAAGAAAATCTCCATGGAACCTTGTTTACAGGGAGTCCTTTCCTCATCAAACTAAAATGCAAAAAAATAAATTCTACCAACTAAAAATTAAATGCTCAGCTAGTGAGCTTATTTATATATAACTCCTATCTATGTATAGGGCTCAATTCACATAAGTGATTTCAACCCTCCAATGGAGCCAAGCCATCATTTCGGTGCTAGACCTAATGCCTCCATGCTGCTGTAATTTGAAAACCAAAACAAGCATGCACCATAAAAAATATTCAAACAAAAAATATGATACATGCTTTAGGAACAACCCCTATTGTTGACTTGAGATTGTCATAATGTAGTCAGCTATAGGGTCACAAAACTGACAAGAGAGATTTGTAGCTACCCTTTTTTCATGTAAAGCCAGTTGACCAATTTCTTCTTGGTCAAGGAAGTTGTAAATGTGGTTAGGCTCCTCAGATTTAGATTTTTCGAGAAAAACTGGTTGCTGGAAGCCTTCTCCCCCCATGTTGGTAAACAGATTCATTTGACAATCCTTAATCATGTCATCCTCCTCTAAATTATATGAATCATAAATCAAAGGATGTTCTTGATATTGTTCTCCAGGTGAAGGATGTCCATTGTAAAATGGATCCTCTTTGCTCACCTCCTGGTGAGTCTCCTCTTCTTGTGCAACTTCCCATGATTAGGAGCATTGTGGCTCTGCATCACTTGACTCTCCATCAGAGTCGTATTCATCATAGGAAGGAGAAATGTCAAATTCAGCTGAATAATACCTCTGAGGGTTTATCTTCAGCTCGATGATGTTTCCTTCTCTGCATTCTCGATCATTTGGTGATGCTTCTTGATGTGAGTAGATGATTTCTTGTAGAGGAGCTCCACAAACATCTTTCATAGGATCATTAATCTTAGGCATATTTTCAACATTAAAATGCATGCAAATATTCAAACAGAGCATTCAGTGGATATAATCTTTTGCAATAATGATTGAATGCTATGTGAAAGATCTTTAAGGAAGATATGCTACCATGAGGTATTTTCCTATACCAAACTCTAAAAACCTCTTCTAAAGAATACATGAATAATTTCATTTGTACATCTTCAAGAAAAATACTCTATTGTTCCATGCATTTGTGAAAATTTTTAAGGTGTTGGTTAGGCCTTCTATCTGTGTCTCCACTAAATCTAGGCACTAAAGGGACATGATTGGGATAACCAACAATAGAGGAAAAATCTAGTGGGGCAAATTTGTTGGCCAAGAATGATGGAATGGCCATTTTTAAACACCCTAGGTGAGTGATCTCAGTTTCAAAGGTAGGGAAAATTTTCAACTACTTTAGCATCAGAGTGATTATGAGGCTGCATGAAAGCCAGTATGTTCAAATAGAGATATGGATAGTGGAGTCACCTGGATTTTTACCATAGAATTAAATCAGTGGAGTCACCAAGGTGAGATATCTTCAACCCACACTTCCCTTACTCACCTAATAGAGGGAATGTAAAAGTTTGCCATATTCGAGGGGAAAAATATTTCAATATGTTCCCACAGTAATGACACCAGAAAGATGTTGTAGACCAGTGCCTAGAAGATCTTAGGTAGAGGAGTGCATGGAAGATTATCTGAGAGGGGTTTTTACAGCACTCCAATTGTCATGTAGTTAAAAAGATAATACAAGGGGCTTGGTTCAATAGCCCTTCATCAAGGCAAACACAATCCAAAACATGGATCTAGATGTAGGGGGTAAATTGGGGAAACCTCAAAGAGAAATGCCTCATTCTGGTGGCCGACACACAACAATAGGAAACTTAATATTGAAGTTGTAGTAAAATCAAGAGGAAGAGAGAAAGGAGGGGAATAGATGCATAGGGTTGTAAACAAGAAATAATCCTAAGGAGAAATGTTCCAACAGAAGTATGGAAGACTGAGGATATGAAAGAGTGGAAAAGGATTCATGCATATACATCATGGGTACCTATATCACCAAACAGTGTGAGTAAATCTATAATTACTATAGGTATTGTAGGCTATTAAATAACACAAGTAAATCTATACTTAATACATGTACTATAGGATATTAAATAACACAAGTAAATATGTAATATACACAAGCATTGTTCTCTATTTAGCAGCAAAATATACAACCATGAAAGCATGAGACCGATAGCTTCATTACACAATTTCATTAGAAAGAAAAACATATATGAAATGTGATTTACAGAGTGGAAAACATACTACACATTTCTCTGATTCGAATCACCAAAGAGTTTCATTAATCCAATATGATTCCAACATACCAATCAATTACATTCAACCAAATATCACTCAAGTCCCCTGTGAACAGGGAAATAGAACCAAAAATGGAATCACGAAATTCCTACCCTGCGGGTGCAAAATCTCTCAAACTTTATTAAGTGTTTCTCCCCCTTATTTATACAGAAAAGGGGGCCTTTGAATCCACATTTACAAAATATCTTAGCCAAGGGCCATCTATATGATGGACTAGCTACCTTAGTCTGCGATAGCTATGCTACTCAAAATGATTGCCAAGGATTTGATACCCTTCTTGGAAATAAATAGAAATTACAGAATAATCAAAAATAAAGAAAACAAAAAAATGATGGGAGGAAGTATCCCTTTTTTGTTCCTGTGAAAACCCCTAGTCAGGTCATGTCTCTATCATCATTCGTCCCTCTAGTTGCTCAGCTAGTCCTTGTTGCTTTCGCCTTAACTTCCCAACTTCCCCAATCTCTAAAGCTAATAGCGATCGACTGTGGTTTCCATTTACAGAGTTCTCGTTTACTTTTAAAGACGTGTAGCGAAGAAAATCAAATTCATTTCTAAGTGGATTGTTGTCTTGGGTTTCTTGTTGCAGAGGTTTCCACAAGATTAGTCCATGTCACTCTCCAATTGATCCATGCCTTCTTTTAATACCTCAGCTACCGGCCCATATGCCGAAAAATACCCTCGTCGTCCCATTGGGTGGAAGGAAAATAGACATTTTAATGTTCGTTGATCTAGGTCGTTGATCCAAGCCTATTGGTATCACAAACAGAACATACGAGAGGGAGTTTGTAACATATTTCATAGTGCTTACCAAAGGGATAGACCTGAAACTGTAACAAACTATAATATATAAAATATCTCATCCATTGCAAGTGCAAGTCAGAAGGGGGTTTAGCGTAGGAGAAACTTTTGACTTGAGCAATCCCCAATTGCAATATCACAATCGGTGAGGGGAGAAAGAACTTATGATATCGTAATTAGCAAGATGAACTTGCAATATCAGTGAAGGAGTGGTGACGAGACTTATGTGATATCATAGTCAGTGAGGGGAGACAAAATTGCGGTAAGTAGGAAGCTTTGCAATATGCAATATTGAAATCACAAAAGAAAAAGGGAGACAGGTGGATATGTATCACGAAAAAGGGAAAACTTCAATTGCAATTTGCAATGGGCTCCCTAACATCCAATATGCTCATCTCCTTCATTTCAAAGGCAACAAAACCCCTGAACTTCAACAGGGCATACCTTCTGATCCAGAAGTCCATTTTATAACTTCCATATACCATTGGAAATCTTGTTCTAAGCACTATCCAATGGAGAGGGGTTGATTTAGCTTTGACAGCCTCTTTGGATTGGAAGATGGCTTCAAACTTCACTTCTCTTTTTCACTTCGGACAACTAGAAACTCATTATGCAGTGGGTGACAATATTGGCTCCAACTAGGGGCAGTGCCTTGTTGTCAAGGTGTTGAGAATCTGCAGACTAGTAGCCTTCACCATTGGGCATGGAGTCAAAATATAATGAAGCTATATAACCAGGAAATCTCCATGGAACCTTGGTTTCAGGGAGTCCTTTCCTCCTCAAGCTAAAATGAAGAAAAATAAATTCTACCAACTAGAAAGTAAATGCTCAGCTAGTAAGCTTATTTATATACAACTCTTATATATGTATAAGGCTCAATTCACCTAAGTAAGTTCAACCCTCCAAGGGAGCCAGGCTAGAATTTGGGTGTTGGACCTAACGCCTCCATGCTGCTATAATTTGAAAATGAAAACAAGCACATGTACCATGAAAAAGCTTCAAACAAAAAATTTGATACATGCTTTAGGAACAACCCCTACTGTTGACTTAAGAATGTCGTCATGTAGTCAGCTACAGGGTCACAGAACTGACAAGAAAGATTTGCAGCTACCTTTTTTCATGCAAAGTCTACTAACCAATATCTTCTTGGTCAGGGTGGTCGCAAATATGGTTCAACTCCTCAACTTTATATTTTTCGAGTAAAACTGGTTGCGGGAAGCCTTCTCCCCGCATGTTGGTAAACATATTGATTTGGCAATCCTCGATCATCTCATCCTCCTCTAAATGATATGAATCATAAACCGGAGGAGGTTCTTGATCTTGTTCTCCAAGTGAAGGATGTGAATTGTAAATTGGTGCCTCTTTCTTGACCTCCTGGCGAGCCTCCTCTTCTTGTGCAGCTTCCCATGACAGGGAATCTTGTTGCTCTGCATCACTTGACTCTGCATTAGATTCACCTTCATCATAGGAAGGAGGAATGTCAAATTCGGTCAAATAAGACCTTTGAGGGTTTATTTGTAGCTCGATGATGTTTCCTTCTCTGCATTCTAGGTCATTTGATGATGCTTCTTGATGCGAGTAGATGTTTTCTTGGAGCAGAGCTCCACAAACATCTTGCATGGGATCATTAATCTCAGGAATATTTTCAACATTAAAATGTATGTAACAATCGTCAAACAGAGCATTTGGTGGATATAATATTTTGGAATAATGATTGAATTCTATGTGAAAGATCTTTAAGGAAGATATGATACCATGAGGTATTGTCCTATACCAAACTCTTGCATCCTCTTCTAAAGAATACATGAACAATTTCATTTGTACATCTTCAAGAAAAATACCTTGTTATTCCATTCATTCATGAAAATATTTGAGGTGTTGGTCAGGCCTTCTATCTATGTCTCCACTAAATCTAGGCAAATAGGTATTCCATTCATGCACTGAAAGGACATGATTGGGATAACCAGCAATAGAGGAAAAATCCAGTGGGGAAAATTTGCTGGCTAGGAATGATGGAATGGCCATTTTGAAAACCCCCTAGGTGAGTGATCTCAGTTTCAAAGGTAGGGAAAGGTTTTTTTATGCTTTAAAAAAGAGTGAGTATGAGGCTGCCTAAAAGCTAGGATGGTCAAATAAATATATGGACAATGGAGTTGCCAGGATGTTTACCATAGAATTAAAACATTGGAGTGGTGAAGGTGAGATATCTTCAACCCACACTTCCCTTTCTCACCAAACAGAGGGAATGTAAAAATTTGTTGTATCCCCCGGGGAAAATACTTCAATACGTTCCCCGACAATGGTGCTAGAAAGATGTTGTCTCTTTTTCTAGCACCTGGAGCACAAATTCCTCTAGAGATATAGAAAGCTTCCTAGAGACAGCCTCTGGTTTTATTGTAAATGAGTGCCTAGGACATCATAGATAGAGGAGTGCATGAAAGATTATCTGAGAGGGGTTTTTGCAACACTACAATTGTCACGTAGTTAAAATGATAATACAAGGGGCTTGGTTCAATATCCCTTCATTAAGGTAAACTCAAGCCAATACATGGATCCAGATGCAGGGGGTAAATCAAGGCAACCTCAAAGAGAAATGTCTTGTTCTGGTGGTCGTCACACAACAATAGGCCGCTTAATATTGAAGTTGTAATAAAATTAAGAGGAAGAGAGAAAGGAGGGGAGTATATGTATATGGTTGTAAACAAGACAGAGTCCTAAGAAAAAATGTTCCAACAGAAGTATGGAAGACTAAGGAGATGAAGGAACAGAAAGAGTGGAGCCCAAATTAAGGTTTCATGCATACACATCACGGTTATCTCTATCACCAAACAGTGTGAGTAAATCTGTGCTCATATAGGTATTGCGGGTTAATCTAATAACACAAGTAAATTTGTAATTACTACAGGTACTGTAGACTATTGAATAACACAAGTAAATATGTAATATACACAGGTATTGTTCTCTATTTAGCAGCAAAATATAAGACCCTGAGAGCATGAGACCAACATCTTCATTACACAATTTCAGTAGAAAGAAAAACATATACGAAATGAGATTTACAGAGTGGAAGACATACTCCACATTGCTCTGATTGGAATCAACAAAGATTTTCATTAATCTGATATGATTCCAACATACCAGTCCATTACATTAAGCAGATATCACTCAAGTCCCCTGTGAACAGGCAAATAGAACCAAAAATGGCATCACAAAATTCCTACCCTATGGGTGCAAAATTCCGTAACCTTTATTAAGTGTTTCTTCCCCTTATTTATACAAAAAAGGGGGGCTTTGAATCGACCTTTACAAAATATCTCAGACAAAAGCCAGCTCTCTGATGGACTAGCTGCCTCGGCCTGTGATAGCTTTGCTGCCCAAAATGATTTCCAAGGATTTGATTCCCTTATTGAAAATAAATAGAAATTATAGAATAATCAGAAATAAAGAAAACTGAAAAATGATGGGAGGAAGTATCCCTTTGTTGTTCCTATGAAAACCCCATTGTCAGGCCACATATCTGTCATCGTGCATCCCTCTAGCTTCTCATCTGGTCCCTATCACTTTCACCTTAACTGCTTGACTTCCCCACTCTCTGAAGATGATAGTGATCGACTATGACTATCAGTCACAGAATAAAAGTGTATATTTCTTGGCAGTCTTTCGCTGTGTATATGAGTGGATCCCCATGTTGAGCCATTAATTCTTCCTGAGTCCCATACTTCCATTTACTCTCTAAAGACGTGCAACGAAGAAAATCAAATTCATTTTTGAGGGATTTTTGTCCTGGGTTTCTTGTTGCGGTGGTTTCCACGGGATTATCCCATATCGCTCTCCAACTACTCCATGCCTTCATTTAATACCTCAGTTGTCGACCCATACACCAAAAAATACACTCGTCGTCCCACTGAGTGGAAGCAAAATAGACATTTTAATGTTCATTGATCTCAGCCTTTGATCCAGGCTGATTCAATCTGGGTCATTGGTATCGCAATTTCAACACAAGAGAGGGACTTTGTATCATATTTCATAGTAATTACCGACGGGCTGGACTTGAAACTGTAAAAAACTGAAATATATAAAATATCACATCCATCACGATTACAAGTTAGAAGCAGATTTGATGGAGGAGAAACTTGTGACTTGAGTGATCCCCAATTGCGATATTGCAATCGGTGGGGGAGGACTTATCGTAATCGGTGAGGGGAGATGGAACTTACGATATCACAATCAGCAGAATGAACTTGTGATTACAGCGGAGGAGTGGTGATGGGACTTATGTGATATCACAGTCGACGAGGGGAGACAGAACTTTATTACGGTAATAAGGAATCTTTGTGATATGTGATATCACAATCGCAAAAGAAAAAGGGAGATGGGCAGATGTGTATCACGAAAAAAGGAAACATTCGATTGCATTTTTTGAGGCTCCCGAACCTCTAATATTCTCTTCTCCTTCATTTCAAAGGCAACATAATCCTTGAACTTCAACATGCCATACCTTCTGATCCAGAAGTCCATTTTCAGACTTCCATATATCGTTGGAAAGCGTGTTTCAAGCCCTATCCAATGGAAAGGGGACGATTTAGCTTTAAGAGCCTCTGTGGCTCGAAATATGGATCCAAACTTCACTATTATGTTGAAATTTGGACAATTGGAAACTCATAATGCAGTGAGCGACAACATTTGGCATGAAATTTTATTAGTTTTCTAAATAGGTTTATTTTAAATTTTTACATATATATTTACATATTTATGCGCTATGAATAAAATGCATTATTTAGAAATGAGAAAAATTGTGAAGGTAGATTTGATCACTTCTTTTGATTGTGTTTACATGGAACTTAATACTTTGGTTGATAAATTATCAAAAAATAGACTCTAAATCTTAGGGCTTCAGGCTAGATTATTTTGCTTGAGTTTAGAAATGGTTTTTTGCCAACAATTTTTTCCTGGATTAGTTTTTATGTATTATATGTAACATGTCGAGGCATCCCATATACATGCCCCAAATGCAGGCCGTCACAGTGCAAGGGGTTTTGTTATACGTGATCGGGCTCATGATAGATCACGTAGCCCACTGACAATTCATGTTCCTCTCATAGATCCTACATTTGACACCAGTTAGAGTGTCAGATACAATGTTTTTGTCTCTGTTGATGACCATGCTACATCTAGTGGACCTTCTTCACCTATTTAGGTACACCTCTTGCATTTTTAAATCCTCTTTAAACTTTATGTGTTTGTGTCTTGAAATCATTTTTAATTTTTAAATTATCTTCAACTAATGTGTTTGAATTTAATGTATATGTATTATGCTTCTAGATTCTTAA
Source organism: Pinus tabuliformis (assembly GCA_031772625.1). NCBI lineage: Eukaryota > Viridiplantae > Streptophyta > Pinopsida > Pinales > Pinaceae > Pinus > Pinus tabuliformis. The sequence goes on along the minus strand of CM062819.1, from coordinate 1,433,105,415 downwards.
TTATATATGTTAAATTATATTTATGATTTATAGGCCCTCAACATTCTGAAGCTGAGGATTAGAGCGCAACATCAATTCCTCTGTGGGATGATGTTATTTCTCATATCACATTATAGGATGGCACGACCCGTCATACATAGATCGCAACAGAGATAAAGAATATCCCTGACAATTCACCTACTCATCTTGCATTGTCTTTGATGTTGGATAGCATCAATAGGTTGATTGAGACATACCAGAGGTCAAGACCACATAGCCACATATTATAGTTCATATAGAGGATTAGGAGGCATGAAGTTAGAGGCCTAGATACTTGGGAGGTGGTGAAAGAGGCCACTAAGGACATTGATGTTCATGGGGGGTTGTTTGACATCCCTATGGATCACCCTGCTAGACATAGAGGTCTGATTCTACTAAAATATTTTAGGAAAGTTGATGCAAACCCTTTTGTGTATGAAATATTCATTAGAGCTTGGGGCCAAGTCCCCCACCATGACCAGGTCACCATTTATTTTTCCAAGAATTTATATGCAGAGTTTGTGTTACATATGAGGTCGGATTAGATAGATACCAAATCTCATTATTATGGACCCAACTTGGGACGTACCTATGAGTGTGAGGGGGCTCATAGGGACCCTAGGCATGTACCACCACCTCTGATATTCTTGTCACTACCATCTTAGAGCTTGGTATTACTGACAGAGCTAGAGGAGTTGTCACAGCTTGGTGGTGAGACTAGGGAGATTATTGTAGACAACATGCAGATGTCATTGGCGAGTGCATGCGATGCATTGTATGGAGAGATTAGGAGACCACCACCATTTCCTTGTGATTTGCCAGTGCCCTTATATGATTATGCATTTCTCGTGAGTTTACTCTTTGACCATCTTTTGACATATACATGTATGTATTGTGATGTCATTCGTAAGACTTGGAGGGTGCACGACTTGTGTGACACAAACCAACTACATATATGTATAGAATTTTTTACTCTTATTGTTAAATTATGCATAAATATTTATTTATATTAAAATTTCTAGTTCGTATTATATTGTATTTATATTAATAAGTTCATCATAAAATGTAGATACATCCCATCTACATGGATGAGCTTATGAGGTTATCCGAGGGGGCAGTTGATCAGCGAGGCCATTTTCGACTAAAGAATGTTTCTATGGATTATCCTCCACCATGTTTTGGGTGAAAGTACCCTAAGGCTTTGGGTTAGAACCCCAACAGAGTAGAAGCAAACTACCAAAAGAAATACTCAAACAACTCAGGAAAGATTCTTATATTATCAAACTATGTGAGACTGACCGTACCTGGATTTCCTTCATTCGAGTAGGCCACACAGGGTTCGGACCCTCTGCAACTCCCGATGTTCTTCAAACCTAAAAAATCATTCAATTCAAACATACATAGTAGTATAGAAGTAAAGCATATTCACGAAATTGACTTTATATCATATAAACAAATGATTGATCATACATCAAAACGACATTCATATATGAATTAAAACATAATTTTATGCATAGACATAGTTAATTTTGGAAACAAGACAACATTTCTTTTATTGCAATAAGCTATAAATAACATGGAGAGAATTCACATGAGTCTTTCTCTGGCTCCAAGCAGAACCGTCCTCCGGATTCGTCTTATCCCAGCCTTCAACAATCTTCTTCCATCACCAATACCATGATATCTCAAGCAAAAGGAAGGATATCTATAATCAAGGAAACAAGGGTTTCCTGATGCTTGGGGAAGTGCATAAGGCATAGGGATTCATCAGAATCAGTCAGGGATAATCTCATTATAATAACTCTATCTCCTTTCCCCTTCTTAAGGCCTTCCCATATAGGTCTATTTATACCTCTCCCAATTAGTTTTTTAGTTGGGAAATAGTTGGGACACAGGTAATAGGAGGTAATCAATAGGTAAAATCTGTGAACTCTGCCCAAAATTAAGGAAATTTAACCTTTTAAGTGTTTTAATACATATACGTGGGTTGGGTATTGACTGACCCACATGTACACACTTTTAGCTCAGGGAAAAGTAGCGTACAGGGAATAAAACACTTTTTTTTATATATTTGGACCAAGCCTAGAAGGAGGGGTTGGCCTAGGCCATAAACAAAGCATCATATATACCAAGAGTGGTAAATGGTGCTAGAGTTGACACCCCCTAATATATGAGGTCAAAAGGGGTACATGATGGCTGAAATGTATTAATTGGTTAGAAAGAATCATACTAAGACTGAGAAGGACTTCACCAGAATTTAGCCTGCCAGCCATCAAAAGAGGTCAAAAAGAAACTGTTGTTTGAGGTGGGCATACCCATGCTCAGAGAAAGTAAAGCATGTCCGCATATCAAGTACAATCGGATCCAATATGTATACTAGTATAAAGGAACTGAAATTACATAATAGATCATCTAATTGTGATCAAAAAAGTACATGTCTCAATATCATATATAAGAAGACAAGCAATAATGTTGAAGGATGAAGCTGATCACTGATGTCAAAAACTGATCCCATTAGTACCAAATGAACATGATGGAATAAAATGATACTACATTGCCACTCAGATGCCAACATATAAGATGTCGCTTTGAAGAACTACAACATATAAGGTGGATGGTGTCAACTAGCAGCAACAAGGGCAACTGACAAGTGAACCAAAACATGTTGATGCAACCCAAGGTCTTCACCGACCGTCGTGGTACATTTCTACACAATGAGAATGAATGATCTGAGGTCAACCACATCAGAAATCGTTTGATGACCGGTCATTGATGTATACTGTTAACAAACACGAGACTACTCACCAATAATGATAATGAGAGTCAAGGTACCCAGTACAATCTAATAAGTGCGAATGAATGAGCTGAAGTCGAACACTTGAAAGAATATATCAATCAGGAGACAATGATGGTTTCCCACTGTCGATAGCGAAGGAATATGCCACTGATGATTACAAACTGCAAGGTACTGCCAAATGGACTCTAGATATATTTCCCAGAGCAAATGAGTCATTGTTGATAGGAAAAGATCCGCTAGAAGGAAGGCATTAAGGCATCCTTCATCAATCTAGTGCGAGTGTAACCCGTAGGCCAATATTGTGGAAGGAATCAGACGAAAAAGATGTAGTAACCCAACCGAAGCACATTTTCAGCATACATAAGATGTGGCTAGTGAACAATAGAAACCCTCTAAACCAACCAATAATGAAAGCTGACATAGAGGTAAGGAATCCACCAATAGGGTCAAATGGAAACCAAGTCATTGCAAGAATCCCAATGTGTGATAGTGAAAGCTGATGTTGAACACAAAGGAAACCACTTAGTCAAAGACCCATGATATTGATCGATGTTTAGCACAAGGTGACCTATCAATAATGAAAATAGGGCCAGGGTGCGGCTCTAGATCTGCCCTTAGAGAAATTTGTTATAGTCGATAAGGAAAAGACCCGCTAGAAAGAAGTCAATAGAGACCTTCTCAAACCGGCATGAACAAAGGACCAATATAACTGATGTGATGAAAAACATGACACTGACAACCAAGGATGGCCGACTCAAAAATAGGTCAAGAGATCAAGTTTACTTCCCTTGAACAAAAGCACGACTCAATGATGACTATATGGTAGCATATGATAACTATGTATAAGTTTGTCATGCAAGAGGCATAATCAAACTCTCCATATAATTAGAAGAGGTAACCAATCGGAGGAGTATTGACTCAATATCAAGGTTAAGGTGCCCCAAAGTCAAACTAAACCCTGCCCCAATGGAGGAGAGATTTTATTTTGAGTGCTTTGTTCAAGGGTGACATGACTGACTCTAGCTGCCAACAAAATATGGAAATGTCGTCCCGTTCCCGCTCTTTTTGGAATATATAATTGTTTTTGTCTTTTTCTTTAAGCTGGAAAAAGAATAAAAGAATGCTATAGTACAGTGGAAAGAACGAGTGTTAGAGAAACAAATGATCTAGTTCCTGGGAGGGGAACATTCCTATGCTCAATGTAGGGAGACGAAACTGGTTAAGGACACTCAAAGGGATGCTCTTTCCACAAGTAAAAGGATGTGTCAAGTTGCAGAAGCTAAGTGATTGCATGGTTTACTTTTCAGAAGACATGGTCAAATAAGTGGCTTAAACACAAGTCCAAGTGAAGTTGGCTCAAGGCCAAAGGTGCAAATAGTCAAAATTCAATGTAGCAATACAACTCAACACAAAGGAGCGTCTAGGGTATAAGGCTAGAAATTAGTGCGGAAGAAAGGAGAATTTGTCTTCAACGTATCAGCCATGGTGGTACTAAAGAGGACTCCCAAGCCTACTCAGTATAGCAGCATGGGCAACCAATGTCAATGAGGATCTAACTAAGATGCCCATGTAAAGGATGGCTCTACCATCGCATCATGATTTAAAAAAAATCAGCGAATGAAAACGGTTTGCTGACCAAGATACGATGGGGTCGACCCTACGGCTAATGTATCACTGAATGGAGGCTAGTATGAAAGATGAAGAGGAAAATGGTTTTCCCTAACCTAAATTCCAGTGAGAGAATGATACCTGCCATGGTGGGTCAGCGGTCATGGGACCAAAACAGCATCTCGAAGAAGTCTCCAAAATTTCTTGTAAAAACAGCCCACTCTCGACAATCCAAGCCCGCAGGTCAAAAAATCCTTGAGACAAAAATCAATTTTTGAAAAAATATTTTGCAATTTCAAAGTTATATAATGACTTTTGGACTCACAGTATTTTCATTTCTGTTTGGAGAAAAGAGCTGTGGAGCAAAACTAAGCAAGATTTTCTCTGAACAATTGGACCGTTCGAATCACCCCAAAGTCTCTAGGTAATCCTAAAATCCTACTTGTAATGCTTTATGATAGTTTTAAAAAAAAAATCAAAGTTTTGACCATGGGAAACTATGCCCAGAAATTCAACTCTACATACACGTGGGTTGGATGTGAGTAACCCGCGTATACGACGGCCCTACACATGACTGTGTCTAAAAGGAACTTGAGTGTACGTGAGTTCAAGTTTTAACATATAAATTAATAGTTGAAACTTCAATTTTTTACATGATGACTATCACTTGGAGAGAAAGAGAGCATACCGCCATAGATAATGAGGTAATGAATGATCAAAATGCATTGGATTCTTTGAGAGGTTGTGGCTTACTTAAATTCTTCAAAATGCCAAATATGAAAGCCAATACGCACTTGTTAGAACTTATGATCCACTACTGGAGTGTAGAGGATGACACTTTCATGATCAACCAGATGCCTCTACAGATTGAGGTCGAAGATATCTATTTCATTATCGGTCTCTCCTGAAGAGGGGAGGTCATGCACTCAACAGGCAGGACGAAAGGTAGTCTTTCGATGGAAGACTATGTCCATATATATTATCCTGGACATCCAGAGAAGATTGGGAGTCAAATTCCAATCAAACATGTGGAAAGTCTATCCTTGAGGGTTTTTCTATTTACCATTGCACAGGTAAATGGGTCAGCTTCCCTGCATCAGACGTCACGAGTTTTTATGAGCCTGGAAGTGGAATGACTTACCACAGTTTTTGACTAGTGCACACCTCTTTTGACTAACATGAAGAGTCAATTGACCTCTAAACAGAAGGATCAAACGAATAATTTTGAATATGGAACCATATTGTGTTAATTCTTCTTCGAGAAGGTACTTGGGCTATGTCCCAAGGTATCAGTGTCCATCAACAGCCCTACAGATCCACGAATAGGTAGATGGGCGAACCTGATGAAGCACCTTGGGGGCGGTGATGTGCCTAGAATGACCTTTGATGATGAGTTTTTCACCTGGTGGGATCAATAGATCATCGCGGTCAATGACCACCCATATGCCGGCATGGATTTCTGAGGAGATCCAGACTTAGTGTTACCACCAAATGCGACATGGGGATAGATAGGTAACAATTTTTAAGTTTTTGTGAGTTTTTTTAAAAAAATTGGATTTTTTAATATGAAATGAACTTAAAAAAAATATTTTTAATGAGACAAATTACTGACAAAATATCATGACCATGTTCCAAATGTGGATCTAGTGAGACCTGATGGATTTCCGAGGCACAGACATCGTGAAAGAGGGGCCGAAGAGACAGCAGCTAAGACAGAGAGAGTCCTTTATGTTGTTCAGAGAAACTTGGTGAGACTAACTCACCAGGTACCTATGATAGCTGTAGAGGATCTGCCTTAGGAGATGCAACGCCGTGTGATAGGGGTACCACGAGACTGGATCCGGATACTTCACTGTGTAGCCAACGCTGTGGTTAACTTTTTAACTGCTCATCCTGAGCCAGCTCGATAGATAGATCTATGTATGACTGGACATGATTATGGGCATAAGCCCAAATTTTAAGGGCATCTTGTCCCAATTTTGTATATTATTTTTGAATACTCCATCTATATACAGGTGATCTTATGATATATATACAGATTCAATTTTTTTGATGTTATTTAATTTGATGAATGATTAATGTGCCAATCTAATGCTTGATTAGCAATAGAATCTGCTAATGAATTCTCAGATCGTGGAACGTGAACATATGTGATATAAATAAATGATCATTGCAACACTCTCACTCTCAAAAAATGGCAATATAAATAAGGATTGCAAACTGGATAAGTGTTATTTAACTGTGACACCACTAGTTGTGAGTCTGGATAAAATACCAACGAATCAATCCCATAAGCTATTGCTTCGGATAGTAAATTAAGCACGACAATATATTTGGAAATGTTGATCGAAGCAGGGCCGATACATACTCCCCTCGACACCATCAACTGGCCACATGGATAATAAATCACCCAAGCAGCGGAAGCAAGATTCCGAGTGTGCCTACTTGCATCGTCGGCAAATCTAAAATATATCTAATTGTCCATTAATACCTTCCAAAGAAGATAAAATAATATTGATATCACAAAATGCCAGAAAGATATGTACAAAGATACAATATATACAAACAAGCAATTGCTCGGCCGAAGCCTAAGCAAAAATACTTCTTAAGGTAGAGCCCATTTTTAGGCTCCGCTAGCTTGTTCCCTTCAAAGTCAATTAATCATAAGCCCCTTTTTTCAAAACATGCTTGACTATAAAGGGACCATACCACATAGATTTGAACTTGCCTGCCCCGAGGGTGTCTTTGTCTTGGTCATAGACTAAGACAAGGTCGCCTTTAGAAAAAACATGAGGACAGACAACTTTATCATATTTGGTTTTAATCCTCTTCTTATGGGATTCATTTATTATGGCTGCATCTCGATGCTGCTCATCACGATGTTCTAAATGAACGAGGTGTTCTTCAAAACTAGATGTACCTGGAAGAAGTTCTACAACTAGCTTAAGGGATGGAATTTCACATTCGATAGGGAAGATAGATTCCAACCCGCAAACTAGTTGAAAAGGAGTAAAACTAGTGGCAGTCTTAACTGAGGTTCGGTATGCCCAAAGTGCTAGATACAACATGATGTGCCAATTGGATCGAGTTTTAGCAATTGTCCTTTGCAGGATGGTCTTAAGGGACTTATTCATGACTTCAAACTACCCATTGGCCAGAGGATAATATGAAGATGAATGCTCCTGCCGGAAGCCCAACTTGAGAGCCAATTCGGTCATTAGTTGATTTTGGAAGTGACTTCCATGGTCAATGACAATCTCTCTTGGGATACCAAATCGTGAAATAACCTGGTTGAAGAGAAACAAGGTTGTTGTCTCACTATTGTTTTTGAAAGTAGGCATGGCCTCAGCCCACTTCATAAAGTAGTCTACGACCACAATGATGTATTTGTGATTCCCTGCCGAAGGCAGATTACAAGTAGTAAAATCAATGCCCCACTTCGTAAATGGACCGACAGTGATAACAGGAAAAAGTGCAGTTGGATGCATGTGCATTTTCTAAGTATAAACTTGACAAGGAATGCAATGTTTGACTACTTCAATACAATCTTTGAAAATTGAAGGCCAAAAGTAGCTTGCTTGCAAAATTTTCTAGGTTGTTGCAATCTCTGATAGATGACCACCACAAGCTCCACTATGGCAATCATTAAGTACTGACTTGGATTCTTCCAAAGTTAAGCAACGCCTAAGGATTGAGTCAACCCCTCTCTGATATAATGTATCACCAATAATAACATAGTTTTGGCAAGGTGACGTAACTTTCGATGCTCATCTTTGGAGAAAGTTGGTGGAAACTTCGAAGTCTGGAGATATATAATGATATCTCTGTACCAGGGATCCTGTGAATAAATGAGGAATAAATGTTCATCAGGAAAATTTTCCTCATAAACAATAGCGTCCTCACAAGGAAGCTCTGAAATCAATTCCGCAAAAACTAATGACTTCTTAGATTTAGCTGACAAAAATTTGAGATCGAACTCTTGCAAAATAACAATCCATTGATTATACTTGCCCCCAATCACTTGTCTACTGAGGACAAACTAAAAAGGATTGACAGTCGCTAAGATGAACGCTTTGCGAAGCAGAATGTAATGACGAAGCCGCTGAACAGCGTGGACAACCGCCAAGGCCAATTTCTCGATGGGAAAATACCGTAGCTCAGGTCCTACTAAGCCTCGAATCAAGTAGTAGATTACATGCTCATTGAGAGCATCATCCTCCTGAACTAGAACCATAACTATGGTTGATTCTGCCGCAGTGAGATAAAAAAGGAAATCTCTGCCATAATCTGGTGGACTCAATAATGGAGCACAGGTTAATGCTTTTTTCAAAGCATCAAAAGATCATTGCGCGAAATCATCCCACAAAAGTGGAACTCCTTTCTTAAGCAAATGCATAAATCCTTTGGTAATCTCAGCGTAATTTGCTATAAATCTCCTCAAGAAATTTTCCTTTCCTTGGAGACTTTGAAGTTGACGAACAGAAGACCGAGGAGGCAACTGAATTATTGCCTCAACTGTGAAAGGATCAAATCGAACCTCTTCAATCGATACAATGAATCCTAACATCTGACCAGATGTGACCACAAAAACACACTTATTCGGATTCAACTGGATTTTATAAAACCAACATCTCTCAAAGACTAACTGAAGGTGCCTGGGATGATCAATTCTTTTGCGAGAAAGAGCAGCTAAGTCATCCAAGTATGCTTCGATAACATGTTTGATGTCATGGAAAGCATAAGACATGGCCCACTGAAAGTAGCTCCAGTATTTTTAAAGCCAACAGGCATCTTCTTGTATGCAAACTTGCCCCAAGGACAAATAAAGGATGTCTTGTGCTGATCCTCTAGATGGATAGTAATTTGATTGTAACCAAGGAATCCGTCCATGAATGAAAAAATTTCATTACCCACACATTCATCAACAATTTGATCAATAAAAGGTGTGGGGTAATTGTCTTTTGGACAAGCTTTATTTAAATCCCTAAAGTCGATACATACTCAGATCATTCCTTGCTTCTTATCTACCGGGACTGGGTTGGAAACCCACTCAGTTAGAGGAATGGGTATATGAAACTCGCCTTAAGTATCTTTTCAACTTCAGCTTTAATAGCTTCCACTTTCTGAGGATTGACCGATCGAATTTTTTTACGAATAGGTTTGGCATTTTCATATGTCTTGATCTCATGCTAGACTATAGATGGATCAATTCTAGGCATTTCCTCATAAGACCAACCGAACACATCTTGAAATTCTTTGAAGAGATCGATGTAGATTTGAATTTATTTAGGGGAATAGTCAGCTCCGATGAAGACATTTTTTATTACATTAGGATTCCTAGAGATGTTCACAGGTACAGTTCGTGTGATAACCGGCATGTTACCTTCGGCTAAAAATTATGCTGGAGCCAAAGGGTTTGAAACTATATAAACATCATTAGTAGGAAAATTGCACAAACTAGATTCAACTTCACACAATGGAGGGAGAATATATGAACGATGACGTAAATCTTCCCATGGTCGATCCACACCCATCATTGCTTCCAAAGTTGCTTCTTTAGATGGTAAGACTGTATCCAAGCAATCCAGAGCTGACGTAGAATCGAGGGTCCAAGCCGGAGACACATCGTCATCTAACTCCTCTAGTGAAAAAGGAATGGGATGGTTGTCTGCAAAGTTAACAATAGATTGATAAGAGAGTTCTGATGTAGACATGGGAAATGCCATTCCACCTACCTTCCCTCCATCTAATGTGGTAGTAGATGAAGGTAAGGGTCAAGGGTCTGAAAAATAACGAATTTGAAAGAACTCTTTCTCAGAAGGTCCCCTAGAGGATGAAATCGCATTAATTCTAGCTGTAGGAGTAGGGAGGTTGAATATACCCATTAACGAAGTGTACATCCCAACTCCTAAATTCTCAATAGGTTGATGGTGATTGTCCACCAATGGAATGGTAGAATCCGAAGATGTGTGAGAGTCACTTGGAGAATAATGTAACTGATCAACTCTAACAACCCTCCCCTCACGAGGAAAACAGAGGATGCAAAATAATGATGAAACTATGGCATCCATGTCATCAATCCAATTCCTATCTAAGAGGAGGTTATAATCCAGGTTCGCATCAATGATTTCTACCTCAATATTCACTACCTTTCCCCCAACACAGATAGGAAAGGTTGGGATAATCTCTTGCGCCTATGAGAATGTCCATCAAATGTTGTCAAAAGAGTCAGTGAAGGAACAACTAAAGTTGATCCAATGGCCTTCCAACATGACATAGACATCACACATGTGAATGCTCCCTCATCTATAACAGTCCAAAAAATATTGGTCTTTCGGTATGTGGACTTTATCTGGAAAGCCATATGGTGAGGAAGTCTCTTTTTGACATTCAACATATCAAAAGTGAGCACTAAATAATTCTTTGGGTTTACTGCGCCGATTGACGAAAGCAAAGCACTTCTCTGAGTAGGGCATGAGTGGAGTACCTCCAATGCTGACATAGCACAAGGACTTTGAGCCAGATCTTCTACAATCGAGTAGTTCTGGGCTGCCCTAGCATTAGGGTTAATAGTCGAGTGCTTTGCGAATCCTTTCGGTATCCAAGGTATAGACTCATCAGAGGGCTACTCAATATGAAGTGGTTCTATGGCTTCGAGAATATATTTAGCCTTATATGTTTCTGATTCACCATAATCATGTGCTCACATAGTGACATCGATATGAGAGGTCATCATATAAACATTTGACGAATTTTCCCCTTCCTGGTTTCCCCTGACCGAGGTACCAGCATTAGAATTCGTGCGAGCAAGTAATTGTTTCCCTTGGGGAAAAGGGTTAGTCAGAACATCTTGGGAGCTAGAGGACCCTTGCTGTACTAATAAGCATTGAGCATCTTTCATCTTTGGGCAGAGGTGAGTCAGATGATCTCCATTGCATAACTTGCATGGAAAGTTTACCTTTTTCTTGGACTCTTTCCTACACTCTCCAACATCATTGCTAGGTTTGTTTGCATTGCCTTTTCCTTCCTAGTTATTCTTCTTACCTCGTCCCTTCCTCTTCCCATCAGATTGTTGATTTCCTTTGGGGTTAGTGGTCTGGATGACATTTATAGAGGTAGGCTGGGAAGGTGTAGGTACAAACAGTGCTGCCTGGGTAGAAGAAGCAGTTTGTAGAGACAACTGCTATAATTGATTCAATAGGTTCACCATGTTAACATCAATCGATCTAACTATACCATCGGCATGGGGACTGTTATAGACATTTTTGTGCCTTACAACTCCAAGCATGAAATGTCCATAAACCAAGGGCTCCTAAGTCGTTAAAAGTGTTGTTCTAACCCCTAAAGGAACAAGGTCAACAGATTACAGCTTCTCCCAGAAGTTCTCCACCAGAAACTGCTTAGAATTGGTCAAAACAGGATCATTTCAGCTGCTCCACTGGCTAAGTGCATTGCATTGCACCTAAATACACTGTGAGGGTGCATTGCATTTCAAAACTCCCTTCTGTAGGGTGCGATGGGCGAGAAATGACAAATGGCAGTGTCATTCCGCGAGGTGGAGAGGCAATGGAAGCTTCCAGAATCTTCTCCTGTGACACTTGCCTCACTGAATTCAACCAAAGATGAGTAAGAGGCCCTCAGTCTCCAAGTGGAAGCAAGAACTGACAGAGAGAAGACACTAATCAAATCACAAGCTGACTCATCCTCCTTACAGATATCTATATATGGATCCCTCATCCCAGAGATCCATAGGCTGCAATTTTGCATATCGTAAGGAATTGTTGTTGGTTTCTAGAGACAAACATCAGATTGTTGGGTGATTTATGCTTTGTTTGAGGTGAAGAGGGGCTTCTTTGCTGGGAGGTTGATGCTGGGTCGGAACCACTGGTTGTAACTCCTCCTGGATCTTTTCTTGTTTATCAATAAAAACTATTTGAGTTTTCCTCTATGCTTTTGTATCATTGATGCTTGTCACATTTGTATGGTTAACTTAAATCTAATCCTAAGTTATTTATGAATATAGATCCATGTCTTTGTATAGTGCTCTTCTTCTGTGATCTTACAGGTATTCTGTGAAGCTGGGCATGCAAGGGAGCAGGTAGCTGGAGACTATCAAAGAAGAGAGGGATTGGATAAAAGGATTAGCGCAAGACACAGGTTGGTTCTTTCTATTCCTCTCTGTCTATAATTCATAAAGGAAATACAAAAGTAGTTTTTCTCTGTTTGTTTCTAAGGCAGCTGTCACACCTTAGTGGGATAGAGCAGTTCTAAATAGACACTTTTTCCTGTAACAAAATGGCGACTCCGCTGGGGAATGTCTAATTAGTTTGTTTGTGTGTCATTCTGTGTTGTTTGTTTCATAAACTTATAAGTAGCTTTCAAACTGCATTTGCCATAATGAATGGAAAGTAGATAACTACTGCTTCAATCCATTCACTGGATCTGTTTATGATTTAAACAGCTGATTCACAGACTATCTAATTGCCCTTGTGATAGCTCTTAGATCCTCCTTAGATCTACCCCTGATTGTTGCATTACTGATTGCTTTTTACTCGGCCAAAAACCAAGGACTGAACTGCAAACTGTGACCCAGAACCCAGACAGAGTCTCGTTTCTGGCCCAGCACAGGTACTGTTCAGAGAGCCTGAATTTCAGTGCACTTCCCAAAGGGGCAACCTACGCTGCATTTCAGATTCTCTGTGTTACAGGTGCGCTGATCAGACTAGCTCTGTGCAGTTGTGGTTCCTGTGCTTCATTCTTTTCAGTTCTATCCTTGAATTTTGCTGCCTATGATCAGTATATGTCTGTTTGAAGCCTCTTTTCCTTGCTATTATTCCACCTCCTTTGTACGAAAGAACTGTAGATGTTTTTGTGTGTTTGTTGAGTCGTTTACAGTTTTCCATTGCAAAAGTAGAATAGTCGTACTGTCGTCCTTTGATTTGAATCTGTCGCAAGTGTCGATTTCAATCATAGGAGAAAGTTTGGTTGCTGTTGATGGTCGATTATACTGTTACTATTGCCTTTGGTCTGAATTTGTGATTTTCTAGTGTCAAGAACAAGTGTTCATTTCAAAATCATAAGGTTTCATAATCATCTCTGTTTTTCATTTCGAAAAAGAGCTTGTTTATATTTGTCGCTTGAAAAGAAATTCAGATTTGTACATCAACTTTCTTTTTATCATCAATACTAAGAAAGTCGAAAACAAATACATGCATGTGCATTTGCATATAGACAGTCTGTTTGGCTTGATTTAGGAAAGTGCATTTACGGTGTGCTCTTTGCTCTTTGTGAAAAGATTGTGTCTTTCTTTTCCCCTAGTAGCTAGGATTTTCATTGCACAAAAGAGATAAAAGTTTGTTTATCATCTTTAGATTGCATTTTAGGAATTACATCTACATCTCGTGGTGAACCCGAAAGGAAAACTTCATAAACAAGATCAACTTAAAATAAATTCAATGAATCTAACAACGCTTTGGAACTTAACGCACAACATTTAGAGGTCTAGGCTAGAGACGTATTCCGGCGTCGTAAAGCCTGGTAACTGTTGTCCTCACTGATGGTTGGGTGATTCCTCCACTTTGAGACGATAAGTGCCAATACGGACTTGTGATCCCACGTACCGTCGAGTATATTTTGGGAGACCTCTATAGGCTTAAACCCTTTATCCTTAGGAAGCCATGTCTGCCGCCCTATCGATCGCAATGCACTGAACACAACATTCGGGAAGATTGACTGCCGTACCGTAAAAAGTATTCTGCAGTTTTGCGATTGGTTTGGTACTCCCTCTACCTAGATCTCAAGAGTAGTCCCTTTCGTTCCTTTTCAGACTCCTTAACGGAAAAGGTCCATCTGAGTGCTTGTCACTTCAGGCTCATTAAAAATCGAAGGCGACTAGAGTCATCTTTTGTTTTTTTCTCGACTCTTAAAAACTGAAAAAACAAGTTGTGTCAAAGTGTCTAAAAATTTATTTTAAACGAAATATTCATTACCCCTTTCCTACGTTGATCTTGGGTTGAGAAAATGGAGTCCAACAACCAAGGAATTCCCCTTGGAGGAAATCCCAGTCCCTTCTCCTCTTGGGGAGATGTTGGTGCACCCCATATGGCCACATTGTCACTTCCAGGACTGACGATTGGTTTGCCTATATGGCTCTTCTCAACCTCTGTCGTTCAGAACACCACTATTCCTAAACAATCGAATCAGCAATTAGACGAGTCCAGAGTTACCCACCAACCTTCTACTTCCTCTAATTCTTCCTCTCCTCCTTCCTCTTCGCTTGATGGGGCTGGTAAAGCCAAAAGTCAAGTTCCTAAGGAGAAGAAAGTAAAGAAGAAGAAAGAGAAGAAGAAGAAGGAGCCAAAAGCGAATGGGGGCAAACGAGTGTCGTCTAACGAAAATCCACACACTGCACCGACCAGGCCTAAATCGCCATGTGTCATTTCTAAAGGAGACCATTTTCACAGAGATTGTCCCTACATCCCTCGGATCTTAAGGGACTGGTCTCCTCGTTTGCACAACCCGGTGTCGTCAACCTCTGATGGTCATGTTGAAAACACACCGTCAACTAGTGAAAGTGAAGACCAGGACAAAAAGGAAAATATAGATTTCCTTGTAAACTGTGTGAAGGCGATCATGCCGTCCACCATTGTCCCTTCTTAGACGAAGCTTAAAGAGTTTTGGATGATCGTCCGGTTTCACCGTTACGACTTCCTCCTGGATATAAAAAACTCTTGCCGAGTCCGTCACTAGTCGAAAATCCGGCTGACTCGCTTAGGTGGTTGGCCGAAGCATCTGTCATTGAAGATGAACCATCTGAATCCATACCAGATGAAAGTCAAAAGGTCGAGGTGGCAGTTGACCTGGTCTTGCCTTCAAAGGTTCCATCTTCAGATGATACAATCACTGAAGAGAACAAGGATGACACTGTCCAAATTCTTTTCATAAGCACAGACTCCAATGAACATGGGGGAAATTTACCCGTTCCTTTACTGTAGGAAGGAAGTTCGTCAGAGTCGTACCCGGCCGTCTATTCGGTCCCACCTCCAAGCAACCTAGTTGTCTCCTTCGACTGGAATCAACTAGGCAGACCCCGTTTACCAGCTAGTGTACCATTCCGAATTATTGTTCAGATGTATAGAATGGTTATGGCTGGTACCATCATAGATGAGGGGGCTTCTGTGAGTATCCTTTCCTCAACTGCTTGGAAAGCGCTTGGTTCGCCACCACTTTTGCCTGAGATGAGAAATCTGACAGGCTTTGATAAAGGAACCAGTCGACGGTTAGGGATCCTTCCCGATGTGCCCATAACATTGAGAGGGAAAACCGTTCACATGAATGTAATGGTAGTTCAAGGACCCCTGGATTACAATCTACTCCTTGGACGAGACTATATTTATTGCATGAGAGCCATTGTCTCATCACTCTTTAGAGTGATGTGTTTTCCGCACGAAGGAAGAGTGGTCAAGCTCGTGGACCAGCTTTCATTTCCCGGATCACGCTTAGAAAATAGTCATATACCATCCCTGAATGGTCTTTTCACGCAAGAAATGTCTCAATTTCCTGTCCGTCCACCCGATGAGCGCGAGTGATTCGGGGGGGCATGACTGAAACCCAGGGGGCATGCATCCTGGTCTGCTTCGGCAAGAAAACTTCGGGTATAGGGTAGGTTTCCGTGAGAGAATATGACCTCCATACTCCCGTCCGTGATTGGAAGGGGGAGTTGGACTGGAACAAGATTCTCTTGTCAAATTTATGTGAGGTGGCGAGCACCGCCGCTCACCTTTGTTTATCTCAGTAGACATCAACTAGAGAAGTGTTTTGTTTGCGCTGTGAATAGAACAATCTTTGGGTAACCTGTAAGAGGTAGGCCTCTCTCGGTAAAACAAATGTTTTAACGGAATAAAGAAGGGGTAACCTTGAAACTCTGTTTTATACCTGGGGCCATGAAAACCTTTTGGAGTGCAAGCAAAGAGCGATCATTTATCTATTTTTTGGATTGGTCGTTTCCTAACTTGCATAAAGAAAGGATGTGGGGCAAAACTCTAAAAGTCGCCGCTTTTATATGAGACATTCTTATCACAAGACTGGATTAATCGAGCAGTGTTACCGCAAGGTTCAAGCTCGTTAAAAAATAAACCCGCATCGAGTAGTTTTAGCACATAGTTCAAGCTCGTTAAAAAATAAACATAAGACATGAGCAAATGATTCCACCCGCGTTTAAGCTCATTAAAAAATGAACTATTCCCTGGTAAATAACCATCGTGAATGTAGTACTTCAGCTGTTAAAGCCTTGGTCGTGTTTGCACCGTCACCTCCACTTTTCATTGGCCGATCATTCACCTCCATTTGATTGTTTACCCATTTTGAGGAATAGCTGGGAAGAGTGATCTCACCAGCCATCCTTGTGACACTGCCGTGATTGGAAAATTCCAAACCTTACCTGGAATCAGCTGCTACCCGTTTTATCACTCGTTCCTCAAAAGATGAGTCTCCTTTAAGCTCTTCTCAACTGACTCGTAAAATATGAAAAGATTGCCGAGCCATTGACCTCTCCAGCTCGTTAAAGGGACAGGAAGTGCTATCCCTCCTCTAGATTTTAATCTTTTTGGACCTGAGGGATTATTACACAAAAAGATCGAGCGCTTGTTTTGTTCGGCTCGTTAAAACTATCGAAAATTCATCCCATCTGTATTGTTTTATACTTTTTTGGACTTAAGGTATTAGATGACAAAAAAGGAATTTTGGAGTTACCTTTACGTTCCTTTTCAGACTCTCTAAAATTGAAAATGACCGAGTTATCTTTGTTGTTAAACTCGTTAAAAAGATTAATAGCGACAAACTTGTCTTTAGACGAGAACGAGTTTCACTATCGCTAGGCTCGTTAAAACATAGCGATGGGTTTGCCCGAAGTGCAAATTATAGAACAAGCATATGTTATCCTCCTCAAGCTTGACAAAAATAAAGAGGTACTGGTTAGCAATGACTGGGGAAAAATTGGGAAGAAAACTCAAAGAAACTTTGTTGGTAGCAAGTCGCTCTTGAACATGACACTTCCACTCTGTGTCCGAGTCGGGTTGGGTTGTTTCATTCGCCGGTCACATCACCATGGTCATGCCATACCATCCACATTTGGGGTTAATGCTACCAATCCATCACTTCAGTGTCGCCGATATGTTCAAGAGAAGTCACCTGTGTCTCACCCACTACCATACATTATACTCCATTCTTTCATGACCGCCACCCTGAAAATTATATCATCAGATCGTTTTCACCTCCATCAAAATCATTTGCTCTGTTCCGTGTCATTGATGTGGGATTCATTAAGGCCCTCCTGTGACAGATCACTTCTTGTCGACATCAGCTCATTATCCAAGAAGTTGATCTAGGAACACCCCATTCAGTACTTTGAAGCTTGCATGCATCCTCAATGGCAAGTTTCTCACTTCCGGCGACAGGTTTATATCAATGGCCTTCGACCAAAAGATTTTGCGTGGTGTTCGATGCCAAGTCCTTTATTCACACCACGTGAATTGTACTGCAGTACCTTGAGGATAATTATCATTATCGGTGATTCCTCTCGCGCTTGTTAACAGTTTACATCATTGATTAGTAATCAAGCGATGTCTTTCCATGTTCGACCTCAAAACATTTCTCACATGGATGTACTTCGAGTGAAGATCGGACGAGATTGAAGACCCCAGATCTAGTTTCATCCATCCGGGCTGCGATATATATTCAAGGAAATAAAGACATCAAATGTACAGCATTGCAGCATAGATAATCATCCTACCAAAAGGATGATGGCTCTATCAGAATCATCAGTCTACGCTCAGATGATTCTCTGTCCTATGTACATGAAAATGAATTTATAAAGCTGAGCATGGGAATGCCCGCCTCAGCTAGATCATGAAAACAGTATGAAGATAATGTATTGTATTGTATCTTATTACAGGTCTCCTCCCAGCATTGAAAGAACTTCGGATCCTCATAATAAAGCATTTCACTCGACACCAAAAGGTTAACAGCCTCATACTTTAGGGGGCAACTGTTATAGACATTTTTGTGCCTTACAACTCCAAGCATGAAATTTCCATAAACCAAGGGCTCCTAAGTCCCTAAAAGTGTTGTTCTAACCCCTAAAGGAACAAGGTCAATAGATTACAGCTTCTCCCAGAAGTTCTCCACCAGAAACTGCTTAGAATTGGTCAAAACAGGATCATTTCAGCTGCTCTACTGGCTAAGTGCATTGCATTGCACCTAAATACACTGTGAGGGTGCGTTGCATTTCAAAACTCCCTTCTGTAGGGTGCGATGGGCGAGAAATGATAAATGGTAGTGTCATTCCGCGAGGTGGAGAGGCAATGGAAGCTTCCAGAATCTTCTCCTGTGACACTTGCCTCACTGAATTCGACCAAAGATGAGTAAGAGGCCCTCAGTCTCCAAGTGGAAGCAAGAACTGACAGAGAGAAGACACTAATCAAATCACAAGCTGACTCATCCTCCTTACAGATATCTATATATGGATCCCTCATCGCAGAGATCCATAGGCTGCAATTTTGCATATCGTAAGGAATTGTTGTTGGTTTCTAGAGACAAACATCAGATTGTTGGGTTATTTATGCTTTGTTTGAGGTGAAGAGGGGCTTCTTTGCTGGGAGTTTGATGCTGGGTCAGAACCACTGGTTGTAACTCCTCCTGGATCTTTTCTTGTTTATCAATAAAAACTATTTGAGTTTTCCTCTATGCTTTTGTATCATTGATGCTTGTCACATTTGTATGGTTAACTTAAATCTGATCCTAAGTTATTTATGAATATAGATCCATGTCTTTGTATAGTGCTCTTCTTCTGTGATCTTACAGGTATTCTGTGAAGCTGGGCATGCCAGGGAGCAGGTAGCTGGAGACTATCAAAGAAGAGAGGGATTGGATAAAAGGATTAGTGCAAGACACAGGTTGGTTCTTTCTATTCCTCTCTGTCTATAATTCATAAAGGAAATACAAAAGTAGATTTTCTCTGTTTGTTTCTAAGGCAGCTGTCACACCTAAGTGGGATAGAGCAGTTCTAAATAGACACTTTTCCCTGTAACAGGGATCTATTTTCGGTTTGGCTAGATCAACCTTAGATCTAGAAGCATCAGGTAGAATTTTCTAAAGAACCCCAAACTGAGAATATATCAGTTCCAATTGCTGGGCTCTAAAAATGGCTTGCTCTTCCATATAAACACCAGAGAGAGACACATCCTTTGAGATCTCAGGATGTAATGATTTGAGAAACCATTTGAGAAGGAAATCTAGTGGGATTTTAGCTCTGATAAGCCTTTTCCTCCTCCTCCATTCATGGATGTGATCCGAAATGTGAGTTGTTGTGTCTTGCTGAAAGTTAGCCAGAAGTTCAGTTTCGGCTTCGTATTGGACAAGCAACTGAAAATGGTTCAAAATGACATTAGCCAAATCACAAAAATAAGTATAGGTGTCCCTGGGCAACTCTATATGCCATTTGGCTGCATTTCTGGTTAGGGTGCGCTGAAATAACCTCAACCTGATCGAATCATCTATCAAGGAGTTGGATGAGCACCATAAGTGGAATGTGGTTATGTGGTATCCTAGCTCTTCACCACTTTTCTCTTCGAATTTGGGATATTCGAGGGAAGTTTAGTTGGGACCAAAGGCTAAGCTGGATTGTACCGGATCAAATCATTTGTCAAATTAGTTAAGTTTGGCAAGCTCAGCATGGCCAGAAAAGGGAGTCATGGCAGACCTTGGGAATTCCATCCAGTTCGAGCGGGGTTCCCAAAGGTCTGAAAAGAATGACTTATATTTTGAAAAACACCAAGTTGCCCGAAGTAACTTGTAGAGCATACTGAACCAAAAGGTGCTCCTTGTGGTCCAACAAAATTCAAAGTTTGACCAACTCCTACCGAAAATCCTTTGTAACCAGTGAAGTTACCCCCTAACGAAGTGTTAAAAGGAGCTGATAGCCCCTAATAAGGATTCCATGTGTTAGAAAAGGGTGGAAATTCTGAAACGAATTAACTAAAGAATACAACACATTCCCTTGTTGGCCAAAATAAAATTGATTCCCAGCTCCTATCCCACTAACCACAGTGTTTGTCCAACTCTGGAATGGGTTATTACCTTGACCTGTAAATGAAAAAGGCATTGACCCTACTGTTGGATTGGAGTGTGGTATATGACCACTTCCAAATGGGAAACCCTGAAAAGAAGCCGATCCACTCATCATGGATGTCGAGGCAGTTAATGGTATGTTCAAAGGAACTGAAGGAATCCTGTGAGACAACATTCCATAAGGGATAAATATAAAACCGGATGCAGTAGCCTGAGAACTTCCACTCATTGACGGAATGGAAGTAGACCCAAATATAGCCGTGTTGGGAGTAATAGAAGGCATGGAAATAGTTCCTCCTCCTCATACATATATGGGAATCTGCACACTCTCAACAGTCGTCATAGATGCCATGCTTCTAGTAGTGGTCATCGAAGGAATAGATGGGTGTAAACTTGGGCTCAAAGGCCTATGAGTCGGGGTTACGACGTACAATAGAACATCTAGATGATCAAGAGGAAGAGGAGAATTCGAAGCCGCAACTGACTCTGAAAGCTCTTCAAATTCGATATTATCTTCCGACTGAAAAAGTACTTGAGAAAGAACTGGTGTGTTCCTCTCTAACTCTCTACTAGTTCCAGGTCTATCTTGTGAATTAATGACCCCAAGTGGAGGATCAATCTCTAATGCACCTACTGCCACTGGCAGAATTTCTCCTACACCTTCTAGGAGAAGGCTCAGGACTCGTATGTGATAGCCCACAAAGTCTCCTAGACCATCGAGATGGTCAATCAACCACTTTGAATTATTTAAAAGATCTACTTAAAGGCTCAAAAAATTATAAAGCTAGGCTGACTAGGAGCAAAGAACACTCACTAAAAAAGTCCCTAAAGATATTATCAATCAAACACCTCTCAAGTATTTCCACTCCATGTGATTAGGACTGGACACCAAAATACAAGAAAGTTAATAACAAGGGCATTCTGAAAATAAACTGGGGTAATTACGCCCCAGGCCTACTAGAGAAGGTTTCGGAGGCAGTTATGCTAACCTCCAGACAATAGCCTTGGCCGGTGCAAGCACCCAAGCTTCATAAGGGTACCCTCCAGAAGTACTGCTAAACGTGATACAATGTCAGCCATAGGTGCCATGGGATTCCCCTCCGCAGCCACCTGTGTGATCCCTAGTATAGGCAACTATGGTCACCAACTCGTATCAGAAGCTGGGTGGAACAATCGTGAGGCGGGATCTGATAAGTAAGAGAGGGGGTATCTCTCGTCCTTATCTTCACTCTCCCTCTTGCTTTACTCCCAGTTTCGGAGCTTTCTCGGTCTCCCTAGCACTATTTAATTTCACTCATTAATCAAACTTCTATGTTTTGTAATTTGAGTGGCCTTGGTGATTTAACTCTCCTCTCGCCTAATCCATGACCCTAATAAACCTAAACTTGTTGGTGTATTCTGATGACAACATAAAAGTTCTAGTTTATTTTAATTAATCGCTTGATTTTAATGGTTGTTCTTTAAGTCAAGGGTAAATATGGGAGTGAAACCAATGATGTTTGTATGACGCAATAGAAATCAATGAAAAACTAACTATATGAATGCGGTCATTTTTCTTCGATGAAAAGAGATCTCTATACGGGTTCTACGAAACTTCTACAAAGCAAAGTACTTTTTCTCTTCTTTTCTTGAAACACACTTCACACACCCAAAAACTAAAATACTATGAATGCTTTAACAATGCAAACAACCCTAATGCAAGATCCTAAATAACACTCAAAAAGAAAAATCAATTGTTTATAACTAACAATGAGCCAACTTAAGTACTGAAGAGGATACAAATTTTGAACACAAAATTCTCTCCAAACAAGAAGGACAAATTGTAAAGTATTGCAATTCAATTTCAACAACAAAAAGAAACCATAAACCAAACTTGGCAAAAGAAAAACAAAAACAAAGTTTTTTGAGATCTTTTCTTTTTTAAAGAAGCAACCAAAACAACTTTTTGAAATCACCAAAATGCTACTAAAACTCAAAATATCAAAAAAAGAGCACAATGAGTCTTTGCAAGTTACAAACTCAAAATTGAACGAAAACTTGAGCAAAAAAACTTCAACTTGTACAAAACGACCCAAATAGCAACAAAGTGTTTGACAAACTAACCAAGAATCCAGGAAAGAAATACTTCCAAATTCATCCAAAAGACTTTCAAAAAGTAAGAAAAGCTATGAGGCCACAAAATAAAGGAGAGAAAAGAAAGTAGATGTGAAATCCGGGCTTGATACTGAAACTAGAAATAATCTCGTGTTCTGGAGGACCAGAACAATCAAGAACTTCTGGATCAAGTCTTGTGTGATAAAACAAATTTACAAACTCACTAAAGAAGCAAACCTACGTCAAATCTTTTCAATGAGGAAGAAACTTTGAAACAGTAAGCTTGCAGAATAATTAAATTCTTCAGACAACAATTAACCACATAGAGACTGAAAAGACCATGCAACAAATATATCTAGGCTAAAAGATTTGAAAAAATAATGCAAAAAATTGCATATGCGATTGTGTGCAAACAAAGAGGCATGCACACACGCTCCTGACATAGGAAACTCGCATATACACAAGTTCACTTTACAGAAACAAGAGTGTATACGCGACTATAAAGAAAGTAAAGAACATATACAAAGCTTTGCAAGGAAAAATAAAAACAAAGTCTGATCCAAAATATCAGACTTGAGGCCTGGGACTCTAGTAGACCAAATAAGACTGTAACCGCAAGCAAACCAAAGACTGAGCCCTGATCGAGAATGAACAACCCAAACTAGGAATAATAAGATTGTTATCCCTAGCGTAGTCACCAATTCTGTTTCGGGTAAAAGCAACCTAGGGCTTTGAGTTAGAACCCCAACAAAGTAGAAGCAAACTACAATAAGAAATACTCAAATAGCTCAAGAAAGATTCTTATATTATCAAACTATGTCAGAGTGACCGTACCCAAATTTCCTTCGTTCGAGTATCTCGGACGGTTTAGAGCCTCTGCAACTCCCGATGTTCTTCAAACCTGAAAAATCATTCAATTCGAACATACATAGCTTTATAGAAGTAAAGCATATTCACGAAATTGAGTTTATATCATATAAACAAATAATCGATCATACATCAATATGACATTCATATATGAATTAAAACATAATTTGATCCATAGACATAGTTAATTTCGGAAACAAGACAACATTTATTTTATTACAGTAAGCTATAAATAACATAGAGAGAATTCACCTGAGTCTTTCTCTGGCTCCAAGCAGAACTATCCTCCGAATCCATCCTATCCTAGCCTTCAACAATCTTCTTCCATCACTAACACCATGATTTCTCAAGCAAAAGGAAGCATATCTATAATCAAGGAAACAAGGGTTTCCTGAAGCTTGGGGAAGTGCATGAGGCATAGGGAATCATTAGACTCAGTCAAGGATAATCTCAATATAATAACTCTATCTCCTCTCCCCTTCTTAAGGCCTTCCCATAGAGTTCTATTTATACCTCTGCCAATTAGTTTTTTAGTTGGGAAATAGTTGAGCCATGGGAAATAGGAGGTAATCAACAGGTAAAACCTGTGAACTCCACCCAAAATTAAGGAAATTTAATTTTTTAAGTGTTTTAATACATATACGCGGGTTGGGTATCGACTGACCCACATGTACATGCCTTTAGCTTAGGGAAAAGTAGCGTACAGGGAATAAAACATTGTTTTTTATATATTTGGACAAGTCTGAAGGAGGGGTTTCCCTAGGCCATAAACAAAGCATCATACATACCAAGAGTGGTAAATGGTGCTATAACACACCCCCACCTCCACCTTATATATTCACTAATGTGGAGGAGAGTCACTACGTTCAACCACATGGACCAACAATTGAGGTAAAATCTTTTATTCTTAAGATTTCAAAATTTCCTTTTTTTAAGTTACACATATATGCTAATTAATTTTTAGATTAATTATAATTTGTCTTTACCATTTTGTACATAGGACCATATGCAAAGTGTCGTTGATGTCATTGTTATGTGGAGACATGAGTGGGATGTTGTCTTTAGAGGCACTGATGATGTGGGTTCATCGATGCAAGCCCCAATCATTGAGTAATAGGATGGGGAGCATCAAACCTAGTTTCATGATCATAACCCCATCCTATCTGAATTGCATTTTGACTCAACTGAGGTTAGTAGATTCATGTATATGTAATTAATTCCATATTGTTTATTTTGTACAAATAATGATCTAATTATATTGAATTGGAATGTGTTATATTGCAATACCAGCTTATGGACACATAGTTTGCGTGGCAAAACTCACATAGGAGTTCTGGCGATACTTAGAGTGTCATAGTTTGTATATTTTTAGGCTCATTTCATAGGGAAAATTCACATGTGTGAATAGACTTCGTATGTTTTCATACGTGGACAGTTTATGGATGTACATCATGGACATTATTTTGGTTTATGGATGCTTATTATTTCAATTTATGGATTTTCATGTGATATTTGTAATTTGTCTATATTTTCATATGGATAGTTTACTGATACATGTATTCACTATTTCAGTTTATGGATTTGTATTAATCATGTTTATGGATGCTCGTTAGTTTTTAAAATTTATGGATTTGTTAAAATTATTTCGCTAATTTAATAATTTTTCTATATACTATAAGTTTTATTAGTAAAGTATATGTTCAATTTTTATTTTGAGTTTTATAGATTAAAAAAAAAAAGTACAATTTTAAGTTACGATGCAAGTCACTTCAATACCTAACATGAACTAAAATATATCATGTATCAATCTAATATTGAACATGAGAAGAATTCCAATCATGCTTCATATTGGCTTGTAGAAAGTGTCTTTTAGTGCAATCAACATGTATGTTATTACAATTCAATTTTAAAAATAAATTATTTGAATTATAAAGTCATATATATATATATATATATATATATATATATATATATATATATATATAGATATATATAGATATATATATATATATGAAAAATTTTGTGACCCACCCATATACCATTGCATGAAAAACCTTTTCAAGTATTTCAATCAATTTATTATCTCAAGGTTCAATTAAAAAGTTACACAAATATGATTGAAATAAGTTTTATTCATTTTTAATAAATAATGTCATGTAAACAACAAATAGGTTTTATTCAACATTATTTATTTTGAGATTGTCTACGACAGCTTAGTCATAACCTGATATAAGTCAATCGTATTGAAATCTAATATATAGGTCAAAAAACAATATATGACAACATTTCTATAATTTTATATAATGTTATCAACTTTCCTGAATTTACAAGTAGTTATCCAAGTATTTCAATCAAATCCTTATGATGGAAATAAGTTTTATTCATTTTTTTAAAACTCAAATATGATTGAAATAAGTTATATATTCAATTTTAAAAGATGTGGAGATGTAAAAGTTACAAATACAAGTTTTATTCAATTTTATTTTTGTGGAGCTGTAACAAGGGTCTTTTTCACCTCTAGTTATCTCACATTACAAGTCAATCCGGGAGCGTTTTGTTATTGCAAAGGATATCTCAATTTGAGGCTATTTGTCAGGATAATGATTCGTAGTATAGATCTAAAGAATACAAGAGTAAACGGATGCTAAGCTACGCTAAATTACTTTTGCATAAAGAAATCACACACGCAGCAACTTCGTCGGTCGAGGGTATGGAATTAGTAACCTATCCCCCTAGAAACTGATGAAGGAGTATGGATCATGATCTGGGAGCATTATAGCGTCTGTTGTATCTCACAACAGCCTTGACCCTCCTCTCATGCCACTTCAATAAATGCAAGCGAAAGGAACAGCAAGAAAACAGAATGGAACAGCAACTTCAGAAATGGAACGGCAATAAAAGGAACGGCAGTAAATGGAACGGCAGTAAAGAAACTAAGTCTCGCGAGGTCAACACTTCCAATCCTTGGCACACACTTACATACAAAGGGAAAGCAATTGTTTATACAAGTTTGCAGCTTAATCAAATGGAACAGCAAATTATTAAAGACAGGAAACGTCAATCATATACATATCAAATGGAACAGCAAATCATTAAAGACAGGAAACGTCAATCATATATACACGATCTACAATAATCACCAATAGTCCATTACTCCAATCACCTGTAGCTGAAATATTCTACTTATGAATTCTGTAATTGATGCAAACAACTCAGATCAACAGTATGCGAAGAATCCTGAAAGTATGATATGAACTTGTTACAGAGATTTATAACAGGAAAGCTACAGATGAATAAGTATGAGACGACATGCAATCATAACAGATTATAAGAAACAAACCACACAAAGCAGAGTTGTAATGGTACAATCAGCCAGTGTCCGTTGGAGCCGGGCCCGAAGCTTCCAATGGCGCACTGCCGTAAACTACTTCAGACGCAGGGAGAAATTAACACCAAAGATATTATATTAACTCATCAATGAGAGTACAAAACTAAGTTTCAGATAGACTCAATAGTCTGAGTTCAACTAACAGTAAAATCCGTGAACAGAAAGTTAAAGATACAAAAATATATATCTCCCCCTAATTTCCAATGCTGCCCCCCTTTTATACAATCAACGGCGGAGTTCTCCAGACGACAAAACGATTGAACGTAGCGATCCCTCAGGATCAAAGATCCTGAGTGATCTGCTAAACTGTTAACGCCTTCCTTTACTCGGCCTGTATTTCCGAACTGGCAGTCCTTCGTCTCGTTCCGGACTGATCTTCCTTGATTTACTCGACCTGGTCTGAACCTTATTTAGAATTGGAGGGACAGCCGTTATCTTCTCATCAAATTCTCGTTTTGCATTACGCTTTCCTGCTTTTACCTTTCCCTGCGTAGAGAAGACAACTATTAGTGATTGGATCATTTTGGACTCGTTCTTATTGCGTTTTCCCTACTTTATAATAAAGAAAAGATTACAACTATTGCTTAAAACATCACTAAATTATTTATTAAAACATACCTTCCCAATGCTCTACACACCCCCCGACTTACTTTGTTTCATGGCCTCATGAAAACGTTATAATTAACATGGAGAGCAGTAAGAGAATAGGCTGGAGAGGGTACTTCATGAGGGGGTCTGCAACCATGATAGGCAACCAGATTATCAAAGAAGTAATGCAACTGATCTGCAGGCATATTATACAAGGCCTGGTACCCCGGTGCAGGGTGCCAGATAATTGGGCTGCGAAACCGATATCCTAACCATGATGGTCCAGCTTGTAGAATGCACTGGCCATAAAAGGGCAATCGTTCAGCAGCCAGCTCAAAGTTCTCGTATTTGAGGGGCTCCCTGAGCTGGACGCTTGGGGTGGAAATCCGATAACGGAATTTGGCAGCCTCCAAGGCGGAATCTTTAATAACCAGGAAGTATTCTAAGCTATTTCGGATCAACTCCTCATGCATGGGTCCTAGTAGTTCTATAACGCCAGGGTTTCTCATAAGGCTTTTGTGTGATTGCCATAGGCGAACTGGATCTTGAGGCTCAGCCCTGACCCATAGATCTAGGCTGTGCTCCTGCCTCTGAAAGGCATTGTAAGCCCTGAGCCACTTTAACTGATTGACCCTGAATGAAACAAAGGCTTGCAGCTGTATATCCCCCACAAAGGGACCAGGGTTTAGGTCAGTTTCCTGCTCAAGCACCATATTGTGCAAATAAAATTCGCATAATAATCGTTGGACCTTAACCCCATAATGTTTGTAACAATCAATGAAATCATTAACAATATTAATCTGAATGGGGGCACCTGCCCTGACAGCTTTTATTTTCAATCTTAAGTATCTTTCAAGGAGGAATAAAGCATAATTCTTCGCGGGGGCCCTGCAAGTCAAAACATCATCATACAACGAACATACAGTGTCCAATTGTTTAATAACAGCATCTAGTCGACGTGTTACCTTAGCAACCTTTTCCTGTTCCTTCTGCCATCCTTCAAAAGCCTGACTCTCCGATTGACTCATGTTTCTCAGCTGCTGTTGCAGTTCTTCATGTTTTTCCAGAGGGATCCTTTGTTCCTCTAACTGCTCAGCCCTCTGCTGCAATTCTTCGTATTTTTCTCGAGGAATCCTCTGCTCAACTTCCTGTTGCAGCTCCTCATATTTCTCTCGAGGGATCATTTGTTCCCGTAGCTGTTCAGCCTCCTGTTGGGCCTGTCTTATCTCGCGGCGCAAGGCCTTGGTTTTTGGATCCCTTTCCCATGATTCCTTGGAGGCAGGAAATTTTGCCTGGACCTTCACATTTCGTCGCTTAATTTTCCCTGAAGGTGGTGTCTCAGTGTGAACTGCTCTATTTTCCCCTTCCTTCTTGACATGTATAAAGGGGTACGGTGGTCCCTCTGTAAATGGGATGTCATCTTGTGGCTCCGTTTTAATTGGAACGGCCGTTGGTTCTAATGGGCTGTTTGAAATATCAGCCTGCTCCTCTATGTCAATAGGAACGGCATTCTGGTGTTCTATTCCAGATGGAACAGCATTTTGTTCCTTAGTATTAATTGGGACAGCTGCAGGTTCGCTGGCAGAGTATCGACCTACTAGATGCCTATAGGTGCTCTGCCTTCTCCTCTGACAGGACCCAGCTGTATTTGTCCTTCCTTTTCTTCTTACAGTCCTCCTTATTCTCAAACTGGCTTTCAGACTTCGAATTTTCTGCCGAAGCTGGCCTATAATATTCAGCAAATTCTGTTGTTTTCTTCTCAACTTCGTAATTTCTCTTGCCTCGGCTGTGGCCACATGGGCGGCCCTCAGTTCTGCTCCGCTTTCATCGAGGGTTTCTTCTGTCATTCGGGGAACGTCCTGTTCCCGACAAACATTTTCATCCTCCATGGCATCAGCAGGTGTATCTCCTCCTGGAGTTTTGGGAATGGCTTGTTCCTGATTGGTATTCACATTTTCTTTGTCAACGACAGGGGGGTTTTCTTCCCCTGC
This sequence comes from Pinus tabuliformis, assembly GCA_031772625.1. NCBI lineage: Eukaryota > Viridiplantae > Streptophyta > Pinopsida > Pinales > Pinaceae > Pinus > Pinus tabuliformis. Next base: position 1,433,075,939 of record CM062819.1, on the reverse strand, counting down.
CATTCCATCATGCAATTCTTCACGCGTCTCTTCCTCAGAGGGTCCTTCGGGAGGCTCTGCCGGACTGGAGGGTGAAGGATAACCTCTAAGGCTGGCCAAGATGGCGGCCAGCTCTTCTTCCTCCACAGGGGTTTGCGGATGGCTACCCCCCAATTGTTCCATCTCCTTCTCCTGAATTGGCTGCTCAGTAGCTGCCTCTGGATAGGTGGTCTCGGCCGCAGAGTCATCATTCTTATTTCCTTCTTCAGCTTCGTTCTCTGTTTGTCCCACGTTTTCCCCAGGTATTTGTTCTGGCGCTGGAGATTCCTCTATTATTTCAATCGGCTGGTCAATGTTTGGATGGATTTTTTTTCAGCCTACCTCTTATCTTTGCCAACCGAGCTGACTTTCTAGGCCTCTCGGGCTGTTTGGGTGTGCTGGCCACCTGTTCTTCCACCTCCACCTTTCTGCGTTTTTCAAACTGTTCTGGCGTGCCAGAGGAATACCTTCGCTTTACGGTAGCACGTCTTTCTTCGGGCAATTCCTTACTTTTTTCTGCATGTCTAGTTGCTTTAGGGGTACATTTTTGTTTCCCCAGCTTTATGCGTTTCTTCGTTTGCTCGGTTGTGCCCGAGGGTTGCTTAGGTTTTGGCGATTCTCTGGGTTTTTTAGGTGTTCCAGAGGTGCTAACGGGGTGCTTCGCCTTTGGGGATGGTGATGCTGCTTCCCCTCCAATTGCTGTAATAAGTTCCCGCCAGCTACTCTGCTGCTGAGCGAGACTGTATGTTACTATCAGGCGGATTAACCCGTGGTGGCTAACCACTGCGTCTTCATGGTGTGCCTTTTTCAGGCTCCGAGAGGCATCATGCAGCAATGAATTTAACAATGCAGGGAGATTCACAGCACATTTTCCTTTTAACACAGCTAAGAGCTTAAGGTGACGCGGCCTTACCACATCTTTTCGTCCTTCGCAGGTGATGTAGCTCTGTACTACCTTTGCCAGTTCGCTCCAAGGTTCTTCCAGTGTTGCCGGCAGCACTCCTTTTCCCTTCACTGTCAGCTTTTGCCCTTCATCTTGGAAGATTTCTACGATCTTCTGCAGTCTTTCTTTCTTTGTCATCCATATTGGACCTGAGTCTGGTAATCCGGTTACTTCCGCGATTATTTCCTTCGTGACTGCTATCTGCTTCCCATCTACCACTGAGTGTTCTTCCTGCAAATTCTGCAGGAATTCCATGGCCACTATTTCGTTTGATTTGCGCAGGCGGCCAAAATAAGTTAACCACCCTGCCTTTTCTAAGATCTTCCGAGCGGCTTCGGAGACTACGAGCTCGCTCGGCTCGCTTCTGATAGACTTTCCCCCCATGGTTCTGTTTCAGGGTCTAGATGGAACAGCAATGCAAAGAACGTAATTGCGGCAAAAAAAAAAAGAAAAGACACAGAGCATGCATGAATAATTGATCATAAATAACAACTTTTGCAAAAAATAGCATTGTCATGCCGTTAACGCATATCGTACCTTCGTATCATATCATTTCCGAATGATGTGTTAACACGTGGCCGGCGGAGTAATGAAGTCACCTCCCCCCCGCGCGAAATGATAGGCTGCCTCAGCCGTCAAATAGAAGAAGGCGGTCATCCCATCACCGAGTCATAATGGAACAGCTTATAAAGTTTTGCCATGTTTCAGATTAGACAAAGAAATACCGAGATCGATGCGACAGATAGATCGCGTTTAACATAAGCCTTCGTGATGTGATGCAGAACATAAGGATAGGACGTCTAGCACTCATGGAAAGTCTGAGATAGTCATAGTCAATACCTTTGCCATAATTGGTAATGATAGATGTTCATGTGACGTATCCATTAAGGTGTAAGATATAATTATTACGAGGATAGAAAGAAATATTTAATAAGATCCAAATTGGTGTATATGTTTTGACTCCAATACCATTAACAGAGCTCTGCTGCCGACCGGTGTTTATAACCGTGGCAGAGTTGTTTATTTCACCCCGGAACCATAGTCCTTTGTGTAGTTTTGAAGAGCAATTCTTGTCAACATGCAGGCCATCATGCTGGCTTGGTAACCAGATAACCATGATGCCATTCACCAGAGAGGCGCGAAACGTGGGCAGGCTGGCTCGTGATGAGACCCCCTGTTCCAAGGTTTGTTTATATAATGAACCTGTTGGACCATATCCCTGGTGTGGTGGCCATGATGGGAATGCCACTTCGCTTCCAATCTTATGATCATAGTAGGCTGGTTTTTTAATGAAACCCCCTATCCTGCATTTGACAAATAATTTCTTTTGATTTTGCTTTTGCTTTTTTTTTTCTTTTGAGATGGACTTTTGCTCTTGTATAGTTACACATAAGGGTGGTTCAGCCCTCCTTAAGAGTGGGAATGGCGGAAGAAGTCTTGTTATCCCAATAGGAAGATATAAATTTTCTATTGTTATTTCCAAGTAATAATAAAGAAAATTGTAGGAACATAACATGATGAAGTTTTCCAACAGGGCAGAGGAGGTGAGACTTATGGCTGAAAAAATGATGAGTGTATGGATCCTTCCTTTGTTGCATCAATACTAGGGCTGTTATAGATAGCGATTTATGATGTGCTGATCTCGATATATCATGCCTTTTATATTTGTTGCATATATAGCTGCTACTTATGGCCTCAGGAAAGGGATGGACAATGCTTTCTTCTTATAGAAAGGACGAGGGCATACTATTTCTTTCTTACAAGGGAAGGTGGGAGGGTTCTTTTGATGCAATGTCCTAAGATAACAAAAGCACTCAAATGCTGCTTGCTAAAAAAAAAAAAAAAAAAAAACTGAAAAAAACACACAAATGTTGCTCCTTCTAAAAAGGAATAACATTCAAAAGTGTTGTTCCTTTTGAAAAGGAACAGCAAAAATTCAAAAGTGCTGTTCCTTTTGAAAAGGAACAGCAAAAACTAAAGGGTGCCGTTCCTTTTGAAAAAGGAACAGCAAAACATGCAGGTGTTGTTCCTTTTGAAAAGGAACAGCAAAACACACTAGTGCTGTTCCTTTTGAAAAGGAACAGAAAAAAAAATTCAAGAGTGCTGTTCCTTTTGAAAAGGAACAGCAAAACACGCAAGTGCTGTTCCTTTTGAAAAGGAACAGCAAAACACACAAGTGCTGTTCCTTTTGAAAAGGAACAGCAAAACACACCAGTGCTGTTCCTTTTGAAAAAGGAACAGCAAAAAGTGTTGTTCCTTTTGAAAAGGAACAACAAAAATTCAAGAGTGCTGTTCCTTTTGAAAAGGAACAGCAAAACACGCAAGTGCTGTTCCTTTTGAAAAGGAACAACGAAAACACGCACTCGAAACATATATACAAAATTTACAATCTTATATACAAAATGTGGTAATAAAGAATGAACTGCTTACCAATCTATAGGGGAGGAAGTTTTTGCTTCCTCTCCCATCATCTTGATGTTAGTATCTTGGCGTAGCTGCTGGCAAAATGATTCCCGAGTGAGCGGTTTGCGATACAGACGAACTCGGTGGCCGTTTACCTTAAATGTATATCCAGATCCATCGATTGTAATCAAAGTAAGGGTCCCATTGTCATGGACTTTTTGAATCTCGTATGGTCCCAACCATCGAGTCTGAAGCTTCCCCGGGAAATCCTGAAATCTAGAATCATATAACAGAGCCCAGTCTCCTTCGTGAAATATCTTGTTTTTGATGAGCGCATCATGCCACTTGGCTCGCTGTTGCTGGATGAGTGCTGTATTCTGTAATGCAGCGAGCCTTGTTTCGTCCAACTCATTAATTTGCTGTAATCGATTTTTCTGTGCTTCACTTAAATCCAATCCGACTTCTTGGGCAGTTCGCAGGGTTTGGATCTCAAACTCTATAGGAAAAATGGGTTGCTTTCCAAACACTAAGTGATATGGTGAATAGCCGGTGGTACTTCTCCATGTGGTTCGATAAGCCCACAGTGCCTCCGGTAGTCGGGCGGCCCAATCGCGGCGGTGTGAGGCAACAGTTTTTGTCAAAATTGACTCTATTATCTTATTACTATTCTCGACTTGCCCATTTGCCTGCGGATGGTATGGGGTAGTAATTTTGTGGTGGATGTGATGGTTATTGAGTGTTGCAGCTAATTTATGTCCCACAAATTGTGGTCCTCCATCTGTAACCACTTCCCTTGGAAGACCATAACGTACAAACAAATGGAACAAGAACTGTATTACTGACTCCTCTGTAGCTCTGGGTAATGCCTCCACCTCAACCCATTTGGTAACATATTCAGTTGCCACCAAAATGTAGGTTTTTTGGTTTGATGGGGGGTTGATGGGTCCGACAAAGTCCAGAGCCCAGCGTTCGAAAGGTTCGATCACTAATTGAGGCTGCAAAGGCATTTCGTCTGCTGGGCCAGGTCGTCCTACACGCTGACAACTATCACAGGCCTGGACAAATTTTTTGGCATCTTTGAAAATTGTAGGCCAGTAATATCCCGTTTGTAATACTTTGTGTGCTGTTCTGCGTTCAGCGAAATGTCCTCCACATGGCCCGTCATGGCAGGCTTTCAAGATATCAAAGATTTCGTCTTCTCGAATACATCTTCTGATTTCCATATCTGCGCCTGTGTGAAACAGATAGCCCCCAACCTACGAAAATCGATTGCTTTTCTGGACGATCTGTTTCCGTTCATTGGGAGTTAAATGTTTTGGAAGCTTACCTACTGCGAGATAATTAGCCACATCAGCGTACCAGGGAGTCTAGACAGCGACAGCAAATAAGTGTTCATCTGGGAATTGGTCCTCAACTGCTGCTGTTTCAACTGATTTTGGTATTCGTGAAAGAAAATCAGCTACAGGGTTCTCCTTCCCTGGTCGGTCTCTGATTGTAATGTCGAATTCCTGCAACAAGATCAACCACCTGGTTATTCTTCCATTTGTAACAGGTTTGTTTGCTAAATACCTAATAGCAGAATGGTCTGTATACAAAATAACGGGATAGCCTGTAATATAGTGTCTAAACTTATTAATAGCATGTATCACAGCTAAAAATTCTTTTTCGGTGACAGTGTAATTTAATTCAGCCGGAGCCAAATTTTTGCTGATGTAATAGATAGCGTATGGTCTTTTCTCTTCTTCTTGGCCCAGAACTGCACCGATTGCTGTGTCTGAGGCGTCGGTTGAAATTTGGAATGGTAAGTTCCAATTAGGTCCTCTGAGAACTCGAGCTGTAGATAGCAACCTCTTTAATTCTGTGAAGGCTCGATCACATTTTTCTGTCCATAAGAAATCAACATTTCCAGTTAATGCATGTAGAGGTGCGGCAATATGTGAGTAATGTTGTATAAATCGTCTATAATACCCAGAAAAACCAAGAAAACTGCGTACCTCTGTTTAATTAGTGGGGGTTAGGATAAGCATGAGTATTTGAATTTTAGCCGGGTCTACCTGAATGCCAGCTGCTGAGATGTAATGTCCCAGAATGAGTCCTTCTGTCATCATCATGTAACATTTTTCGTGACTCAAGCAAAGCCTGGTAGCGGTGCAGCGCTCTAGAACTTTTTCGAGAGTGTCCAGGGCTGGATCAAAGTCATCTCCATATGGTGTGAAATCATCCATATAGACTTCCAATCCATCATTAATTAAATCTGCGAAGATGCTAAGAACAGCCCGTTGGAATGTGGCCGGAGCATTACATAATCCAAAGGGTAAGACTCGGTAGGCGAACGTTCCCCAGGGGCAAGTAAAGGTAGTCTTGTCCTGGTCTTCAGGGGCAATCTGAATCTGGTTATATCCGCTGAAGCCATCCAAAAAAGAAAAAAATTTCTTGCCTGCTAAGGTGTCCAATACCTGGTCTATGAAAGGGAGAGGGAAGTGATCTTTTTGTGTAGCTTTGTTTAATTCTCTGTAATCGACACAGATCCTCCATTTCCCGTTCTTTTTAGGTACTACCACAAGTGGGGAGACCCATTTGCTGTTAGAAATAGGATAAATAAAATTAACGTCTAATAATTTCTGCAGCTCATCTTTTACAACATCTTTTAAATGGGGATTGAGTCTTCTCTGTGGTTGGCGAACAAGTCTTGCATCTTTCTCGATATAGATACGATGTGTACATAGCTGGGGATCAATCCCTTTCATATCGGGATAGTCCCAAGCAAATGCCTCCTGATACTTTCGTAGGAGCTGGATGAGTTTGGTCTCTTGCTCTGGTGTCAGATTAGCGTTAATATTTAAAGTTTTGCCCGGTTCAATTTGTATTACTTTGCTGTTAGCAACAGAGGTTACAGGTATATTTGGGTCATGGTCATCTTTTAGAGGATCTTCCTCTAATTCGTTATCAAATGCCGCTTTTATCATAAAGCATTGTGTATACGATGTGGATTCTGTTTGATTAATGAATTTATTGATGGCATCGTCTTCCGTTTGATCTTTAAAATCTAGCGCTTCCTGGACTGTTAATGGTGGTCTAATATTATCAGTAATATATGAGGCAGGGCGCAGATTGGTCAGTGATATATGAGGTGTGATGCTTGGCTGGGCTGGCGGGTACAAGATTAAACTTTTGATATCTGGCCCTCTGGTTATGGTCATGTTTCCCTGCCGGCATCCAATGTAGGCGTCAGCAGTAGCGAGCCATGGTCTACCTAGAATTAGCGGATGTCCATCTAGTCGGGTTTTTGGATTAATCACCAGAAAATCGGTCGGGTATTCCCAAGAGTCCACTGAAACCATGACATCATACAAGGTGCCTTCTGGTCTTATTACTGATCGGTCAGCTAGCTCTAGTAAAGTGGAAGTAGGTTCTACCGATGTGATTCCAAGCTTCTGGTAGGTTGATGTTGTCAGGATATTAATTGCAGCCCCTAGATCTACTAAAACGTTGGTCAGGGTCTGCCCACGGACTTGAACAGTGACAATTGGGTTTCCAGGATCCTCATATTTAATTGGTGTTTCTTTCCCTGATAAGAGGTCGGATAAGGTGCCGACTACCTGGACTCTAGGGTTAGGGGTTATATTTCTTTTTGATTTTCTGCTACACAGGTCTTTTATGGTTTTTGCATATATGGGAATATCCTGTATAGCCTGAAGGAATGGAATTCTTATATACAAGTTTTGGAGTTCTCCCAGAATATCAAAATCCGGATATTGCATTTGTCTCGGAATGTCCAGTCGTTCTGGGAAAGGTGGAGAAGATGTAATTACTTGCTGATGAACCTGGTCTTTACTTACATCTTCTTGTTGTGACGGCTGTTCTATCGGTAACTGGTTTTCAATATGAGCGGTTCTATGTCCCTCAGTTTCTATTATTTGCCCAGATCTCAACTGAAGATCATTGCACTCCTGCAGAGTAGATTCAATCTCGGAAGATTCTATAATTTGAAGAGATTGAACTGGTCGATTGTTTGGGTTAGGGTTGGGTTGGGCTGGGAGCTGCGGTCTTAGGTTGGGCTGGGGATTTTGTTGCAAGGCTGGCAGAGTTGGTTGAGGGAGCGGAATTGATCCTGGTGTTTGATATGTCGATCTTGGCCAGTTGCTCTGCCAGGGTGAACTTTGCGAAGTGGAAGGGGTCCACTGTGGAGGATATGAATTATTTGGCCAATATGGCGGAGGATAAGGAAAGTTTGGCCAACCAGCTTGGTTCATCCAAGGGTTCGGAGTAGGAAACATTTGAGGCGACCAATTTGAAAACGGGTGCTGAGACTGATTTTGCCACATATTCTGTTGCTAAGCATTAAATTGCGGAGATTGAAAAGAAGAGGAGGGATCTTGAAACATACCAGATTGCCTAGGCTGCCATTGACGACGCTGGTTAATAAAATATGCTGATTCTGGTTCCTCTTCTGCTTCTTTGTACACCGCCTTCAAACCAGGAAGCGAGGGACAACTTTCAGTCGGATAGTCCTTGGTGCAAATAGCACATATTTGAACTGTATCGAGCGGGCATTCTTTCTGGCTATGTTTCTTTCTGCACCGAGGGCAGAAAATTGCCAGATTCTGTTCCGCCTCTGCTTGCTTCTGTTTAGCCTGCACAATATCAAGCTGTGTAATTAAAGTCCCCATGATATCAGTTTTAAAATTCTCTAGCAGATTTCCAAGTTCCACTCGTGATACTCCTTCTATTGATGTTCTATTGTCTCTAGTGAAGCGATCATATTCTGCTGGTTTTATCCTTGTGCTGCCTCTTGAGCTCCTGATACACAGATTAATGATGTCAGCAAAATTTTCCTGATAAATGTCTCCTTTTCCCATAATATTCAACGTTTCAATCCATTGCTCTTTCATACCTCTAATCAATGCAGTTTTCAACACGTTATCGGGCAGAGGTAACGATGCATAGGGAGATCTTTGCAAGTTATATTGGAAACGTTCTACATATTCTTCTAAAGTTTCATTTGGTCTGGCTGACATTTGAAAGATTTCATCCTTTAGTTCTCTTGATCTACAGTAATCCTGATATTTTTTTAAGAAGGCCCCTTTCATTTCTTCCTAATTGTTTATGACTCCACCACCTAAACCCATGAACCATCTCAGAGCTGCTCCCTTCAAAGTAGAGGGAAACAACTTTAACTTCTGGGGGTCAGTGGTGTAATCGTATCCCCTGCATAACACATCAAATTCGAATAAAAACGCATCAGGGTCTTCTAATGTGAGTCCATGAAACGTCGGGATATGTTGAAGCGGAATTGCCTTCATCGGTGCATTCACAGCGGAATCTACTATGGGATATTGCAAAGTAGAGGTTTGGGTATTTGGCTGATTCTGCGCCATGGAATCAAATATATGCCAGTAATCTTCAGGAATTTCTAAGAGAGTATCCCTTGGTTGAGGAGGGGTAATCTTAGCGGGAACTGTTTTTACAGCACTCCCTTTATCAGGGATAATGATGGCCCCTACTTTCTGAGGTGAATGAATTCCTTCAACGAGGATTTTTGCAGCGCTTCCTTTATCCGGACTGTTTAAAGGCTGGTTTGGTTCAATAGGAGATCTAGGTTCCTCGATTTCCCCTGTTTCTCCTTCTCCTTCGCAAAGATTGCTAAAATTTCCTTCGTGCACTGGTCCAAGAGTCGAATTGTCAGGTTCTTGAAAGTCCTGCTCCTCTGTCTGACTGTGCACCTCAGCAAAGGCTTCAGATGGTGATTCTGAGGCATGAAGGGAACTAGAAGGTTGTTTCGAGTTTACTTTCCTATAACCTACTGATTGCTGAGATTCGGCTTTCTTATAAATTTCATCTATAAAGGTCTTTCGTCCAAGGGTCGCCGACCCCTTGGCTTTTTCGGTTTTGGATGGAGGCTTTTGATTCTTTTCTGGCTTTTTCTGCTTAGTCATGCACTCCAATTAAATTACTAAATCAATTCTGCTAGGAAAGCAGACGGTGGAGCAGGGCTTTTACATGCTCCGCACGCAGGTTCTTACCTTCCGTTTTTAGAATCCAGTTCTCCCCTAACAGATTCGCACACTACCCTATTAAAAGACAAATGGCTATACCCTTCCCCGGCAACGGCGCCAAAATGTGGAGCTGTAACAAGGGTCTTTTTCACCTCTAGTTATCTCACATTACAAGTCAATCCGGGAGCGTTTTGTTATTGTAAAGGATATCTCAATTTGAGGCTATTTGTCAGGATAATGATTCGTAGTATAGATCTAAAGAACACAAGAGTAAACGGATGCTAAGCTACACTAAATTACTTTTGCATAAAGAAATCACACACGCAGCAACTTCGTCGGTCGAGGGTATGGAATTAGTAACCTATCCCCCTAGAAACTGATGAAGGAGTATGGATCATGATCTGGGAGCATTATAGCGTCTGCTGTATCTCACAACAGCCTTGACCCTCCTCTCATGCCACTTCAATAAATGCAAGCGAAAGGAACAGCAAGAAAACAGAATGGAACAGCAACTTCAGAAATGGAACAGCAATAAAAGGAACGGCAGTAAATGGAACAGCAGTAAAGAAACTAAGTCTCGCGAGGTCAACACTTCCAATCCTTGGCACACACTTACATACAAAGGGAAAGCAATCGTTTATACAAGTTTGCAGCTTAATCAAATGGAACAGCAAATTATTAAAGACAGGAAACGTCAATCATATACATATCAAATGGAACAGCAAATCATTAAAGACAGGAAACGTCAATCATATATACACGATCTGCAATAATCACCAATAGTCCATTACTCCAATCACCTGTAGCTGAAATATTCTACTTATGAATTCTGTAATTGATGCAAACAACTCAGATCAACAGTATGCGAAGAATCCTGAAAGTATGGTATGAACTTGTTACAGAGATTTATAACAGGAAAGCTACAGATGAATAAGTATGAGACGACATGCAATCATAACAGATTATAAGAAACAAACCACACAAAGCAGAGTTGTAATGGTACAATCAGCCAGTGTCCGTTGGAGCCGGGCCCGAAGCTTCCAATGGCGCACTGCCGTAAACTACTTCAGATGCAGGGAGAAATTAACACCAAAGATATTATATTAACTCATCAATGAGAGTACAAAACTAAGTTTCAGATAGACTCAATAGTCTGAGTTCAACTGACAGTAAAATCCGTGAACAGAAAGTTAAAGATACAAAAATATATATCTCCCCCTAATTTCCAATGCTGCCCCCCTTTTATACAATCAACGGCGGAGTTCTCCAGACGACAAAACGATTGAACGTAGCGATCCCTCAGGATCAAAGATCCTGAGTGATCCGCTAAACTGTTAACGCCTTCCTTTACTCGGCCTGTATTTCCGAACTGGCAGTCCTTCGTCTCGTTCCGGACTGATCTTCCTTGATTTACTCGACCTGGTCTGAACCTTATTTAGAATTGGAGGGACAGCCGTTATCTTCTCATCAAATTCTCGTTTTGCGTTACGCTTTCCTGCTTTTACCTTTCCCTGCGTAGAGAAGACAACTATTAGTGATTGGATCATTTTGGACTCGTTCTTATTGCGTTTTCCCTACTTTATAATAAAGAAAAGATTACAACTATTGCTTAAAACATCACTAAATTATTTCTTAAAACATACCTTCCCAATGCTCTACAATTTTGTTTGAGGTTATCTACAAAACCTTAGTCATAATGCACGTGTCAATAATCTTTTTGTGCTTACACTAAAATCAATGCATCTAATGCTAGCAATCAAATATGATGAGAAATAAACATCTACACTCAAATCAATGAATCTAATGCAAACAATCAAATAGGATTAGAAATCAACATCTATAGTGAAATCAATGCATTTAATGTTGCAAGCAATCATATAGGATTAGAAATCAACATCTACATTGAAATCAATGCATCTAGTGCTAGCAATCAAATATGATTAGGAATCAACATCTACATTGAAATCAATGCATCTAATGCAAGCTCAATCAAACAAGATTAGAAAATAACATCTTTACTGAAATTAATGCATCTAATGCAAACAATAAAATAGAATTAGAAATCAACATCTACACAAAAATCAATGCATCTAATGCAAGAAATCAAATAGGATTAGAAATCAACATTTTCACACTGAAATCACTACGTCTAGTGCAATAAAATTTCTTCCCTTTCTCTCCTCCCTCCATCTATATTGATATCTTCCTCCATTTCTCTTTCTTTGTCTCTTTATCTCACCCCCCAAACATAGATGGTCTCTCTCTTCATATATATCTCTCTCCTTCCCCCCCTCTATTTCTCTCTTCTTCCCTCTCTCCCCCTCCCATCTATATCTTTATCTCCCTCTATCTCTCCTTCTTGATCTGTCTATATCACCCTGCAAACATACACATTGTTTCTCCATATATATCTATTTACCCCTCCTCCTCCCTCTCCCTCTCCCTCTTCCTCTCCCTTCCTCGTCTCTTCCTCTCTCTCCCCTTCTATCTGTCTTCCCTCCTACTCTCCTCTCTACCTCTCTCTCCACCTTTCTCTCTCTATATGTATTTATTCTTACCTCCCTCTCTCTCACCCTCCAACTCCATCTCTCTCTCCCTCCCTCTCAAGTCCTCTCTCTCCCGCCTCCCTATGTCTCTCCCCCTCATCACTCACTCATTCACTCACACTCTATCTATATATCTCTTTCTCTCTCAAGATTTGTCCTACAACTCTATTGAATATCACCCTCCCTCTCGCATTCTCTCTCCCCCTTCTCTCCATATCTCATTCTTTGTCTCTCTATCTCACCCCAAACATACACACTCTCTATCTCTCCATTGCCACTCTCTCTCTCTCTCTCTCTCTCTCTCTCTCTCTCTCTCTCTCTCTCTCTCTCTCTCTCCACCTTTCTTTCTCTATATGTCTCGAACTTATTCCTTCCCTATCCTTTCCTCTAACTGCATCTCTCAATCTCCCTCTCTTTCTTAGAGACTCTCTCCTCTTGTCCCTCTCTCCATCTTTCTATCACCCTCTCTCTCTCTGACCCTTGTCTCCCATTCTCGTTTTTCTATATATCAAAAATACATTGACAATTAAGATATTATGTTTAAATAATTTTTTATTTTTTTGTACAAAAATTTAATTTTTTTATGTAATACATATTTAAAATGCAAGATTTCAAATGTGTGATGGATATTCACCTGGAGGGAAAATGATAATTTTCCATGGAAATATTATCTAAAATGTTCATGTATTCCAATGGAAATTGTCTAGGTTTTATTTCTTTAAAGGTAGCTTTAGGTTATGATTACTTCAGGATTTTAAAAATATTATATATTTTATTATGTTAGATTTATAAAAGAATTAGGTTAAATAAAATTAACATATTGAGCGAGCTTGTATGACTATTTTTGTGTTAATGCCTCTTTGTTGATGCATATGGCATATATCAACCACATTTATTAATGTGGTTAATGTGGTTGTGCTAGTATATATTATAATATAAAAAATTTGTATTATATTAAAGTTAATAATGTTATATTAATCCAAAATTAATAAATTTAATATTAATATTAATGTTTTTATATTAATATCATTCCATCATTTAATTTAATAATAATAATAATAATAATAATAATGTTTTTTAAAATTATTATTAAAATTAGTAAAGTTTCTACATGACATGATAACAAGAATTCTACTAAAATTTGGAATTCTCAAATGTGGTAAAAGCTTATTTGTAGACCATTTAACTTCTTCTTTTTTATAGAAAATTGAGAGTTAAAAAAACCCTATTTGAATTTGAAATTTAGTCTCTCATATAATATGAAAAAATTATAAACATTATTAAAAATGTGAAAAATTTACAATCAAATTTTAAATTAATATGAAATGAATATCAAACAAGTTTAGCTTAGCCTAAGATCAATCCAACGATAAGACTTCAAAATTATTCACCAATACCATGTTAAAAAATAAAACACAAAAGTAAGTGGAAAACATATCATGGAATGAAATAAAGAAAGTGGAAAACATATCATTGAATGAAATAAAATTATAAAATTCAAAATCATTAAAGAGTTTGTTTGAAAAATTAGAAGGCACTTAGAAATGTTCAATCAAATCCTAATGAGACCATTGCAAAAAATATATGAAAATTTATCATTAAATTTTAATATAATAAAAAGTCATTATCAAACTCATTACCATAGTTTTCAAATTCATGTAAAGTCAATAACAAATTTAATATATATATATATATATATATATCAAATTCATGTAAATACAGTAACAAATTTATTATATCTATATATATAGATGAGTTTATATATATATATATATATATATATATATAAAACTGATATTAAATAAATTATTATTATTTAAATTAATATTAAATTTATTGTAATAATAGTTAAGAATATATATATATATATATATACTGTTTCATAAAAAGTTGTAAGTTTAAAAAATATATAATTTTTTTATAAATTTTAATAGTCAAATTATTTATTATAAAAAATCAGATATTTATATCAAATTTCATTAATACAATCGATTAAGAATAAATCTTATCAATAAAATAACCTAAGATCAAACCTCATATAGATGATTATGGCCTGTACTAAAAGAAAAAAAACATACTAAAAATCACAAACAACTTAAAAACCAACAAAAATCAAATACCTTATACAATAAACAAAATCATATACACAGCACTTTAAAAATAAATTATTATTATTATAATATTTAACACAAAATAATTATCCAGAGTTAACCAATCAAGTAAAATTGTCACTAACTGTCATAGCGCGCTTCCAAACTTACAAAATGTACCCGACACCTCTCTTCAATCGGTTGATTCCAACTTAAAACATGGACCAAAGATAATAAATGCATTATATTCTTTTATAAATAAGTTAATTTTATTTTACACGTGTCATTTCATAATAATTTGAGAAACTTAGGTCTTCCGTTATTCGACTACAATCAGGTCGACCTCAAAATAGGAGTACACGCACAAAACAACTCACCCTACCTTAAGGAGCTGATGCTTTCCATTGGCCCTGCGAAGGACGCATGCGTTCCAAAGTTGGACCTGTGCAGTACTGTTCCTTGGAATATGGAGTCCCTTGGAATATTATAATTCAAGCTAACGTGGGAGAAGAGATTGTTTCGTAGCAGAGAGTTCAGTCCAGTTTGTATGGAGTCCCTTGGAATATTATAATTCAAGCTAACGTGGGAGAAGAGATTGTTTCGTAGCAGAGAGTTCAGTCCAGTTTGTATGGAGTCCCTTGGAATATTATAATTCAAGCTAACGTGGGAGAAGAGATTGTTTCGTAGCAGAGAGTTCAGTCCAGTTTGTTGTGAATATGGAGTCCCATGGAGAAGCAATTGCAGGGGCAGAGTCCAGTGAAAACTACAGTGGCGTTAGAAAAGGGAGAATGCACTGGTTGCTCGTTAGCATGAGCGTTATCGCTGTTGTGGTGGGACAGTCTGGTGGGCTGCTTTTGAGTCGCTTTTATTTTGAGCAGGGTGGCCACAGCCGATGGCTCAGATCGCTGTTGCTCTGCGTAGGATCGCCATTGCTTCTGCTACCACCATTGCTGAACCCACAAAGAAAATCACCCATGCTTGCATTTGTTACCACTAGATATCTTCTTGCCTGTGGAGCTTTGGGTGTGATGGCAGGTGGGAATTCTCTGCTTTACTCCTTTGGGATTTCATATATGCCAGTATCAACGTACTCTCTTCTCTGCGCCACACAGTTAGCTTCCAATGCCCTGTTCTCTTTCATTGTCGTTAAGCAGAGAATAACTCCATATATTCTGAATTCAATCGTGCTTCTTACCTTTAGTGCCATTCTGCTAGGTACCCACTCGAGCAGCAAGATACCGGACGGAGTGAACATGACCCACTTCATTCTGGGCTTTGTTTACACCATTTTGGCCTGTGCCATTAGTGGACTCCTCGCACTCATGCAACTGGCTTTCCAACATGTTGCACATCATTTCGATGTAGTTAGGATCTCGCACGCCCTGATTTACATTGTTGGTGCCTTCATTTGTGCATTGGGACTGTTGGCCAGTGGAGAATCCTGATACCTGGGATCAAAGTCCCATGATTTTAGGTAAGGGAAAATAGGATATTTGATGACTCTAGTATGGCGTGCCAATGGCCACAGCATATCAACGCTATTCACTCGGAATGTTCGGGTTGATTTTATTGATTTCTTCGTTGTTTTCTAATTTCATAAGTGCTTTTTCAATGCCTATTGTTCCCATGTTGGGTGTGCTCTTCTTCCATGATAAGCTGGATGGGATGAAGGTATTGGCCATGCTATTGGGAATTAGGGGTTTTTTTTTTTTTTTTTTTCATAAATAAAAAAAATAACAATTTTTTTTTGTTAATAAAAGTTGTTACATAGTTTATAATCTTGTATATTGTAATTCACTTAGAAACATAGTGATGGAAAAACCAACACTCTTTAATCAATATCGATACATCAGTTTGCAGAGAAAAGCGACATGCAATAGAAAGAGATGAAAATTATTGCAAAGTCATGAGGAGCAGTAGAAAACTGATTAGTCTAAAAAGGTAAAATTCCCTCTCTTGTTGAACCCTGAGATGCCAAACATTGCAAAGTCATCAAGAGCAGCAGAAAATTGATTAGTCCAAAAAAGTAAAATTCCATGTCTCTTGTTGAACCCCAAGATGCTAGAGGTTGTAGAAAACATAGCTAGGGGGCATTGAAACCTCATGCTTAGACAAGCCATCAGTTACCAAATTCTGCTTCCGATAGATATGGGAGAAATAAATGTGGCTAAATGAGGGACGAAGGCCCAATATCTGTTGAGTCCAATGGTGTAGTGAGGGGATATCCAGAGAGGAAATACCCCACACCAACTTAATAGCCAATTTGGAATCTCCAACCACTGTGAGCTTCTCAATGCAAAGCCAACTCACAAGCTACAGGGTACCCCAAAGTGCCAGAATCTCTGCTCTGCAACAAGGACCAGTGCCACCAGACCAACAAAACTTGAGATCAGTAATCTGGTCCATCATGATGATAACACCACAACCACAGTTGCCATGAAAGCATGCACCATCAAAGAAGCCAACTAGGCTGGAAAATTCCAATTGTGTGATAGATGCCACTCTGTGGCGAACACATGGCATCCAAGGTCCCACCTCCAGGAAATAATCCAAGATGCCCAGACAAGTTGAGTGACTGTTCGGAAGCTGATTTTCAAAAATGTATTTATTCCTTCTATTCCAGATACCCCATAGGAAAAATAATGGGAGGGCTCGAAGGGGTTTCTAGGCACCTTCCCAATCGGACAACCAAACAAATATGGAGGATATGTCCATCAATGGATCCACCATAAGCCTGTGAGTGAGCTCCTCCCAAACATCTAGAGAAAAGACACAATGTAGGAACATATGCTCGGCGTCCTCAGGGGCCAGTCCATAAAGCGAACAACAACTACGCCCAGAAAATCCGCATTTGATGAGCACATCCCATGTGAGAATCTGGCTGTGTAAGGCCAACCATACAAAACATTTGATCTTTAAAGGGGTATTCCACCTCCACATCCTTACTAACCAAATGGATAGTGGTTGTGCCGAAGACATAGAAGGTAAAAAAGTATATACTCCCTTAACACATACATTCTTGGGGGTTTGTTTCATATCTTTTAAGTGGATACAAGGACTCCAAGGTTTCTCCTCATGTCGATGCTCCGACGATAACTAGGACTTGAGGAGATAGTCAAACTTCTACATTTATAATGGATTTGTGACACATTTTCATGTGTTAGTGATTACTCTTTCTTTACAACATGAAATATTTGATCCAATGAGCTATTCAATGCAAATCATAAATTGTATACTTGTGAATTGTGTTTTGCATTTCAAATTTTTAGGTTATGGGATTAGATATTTATAGACTAAAAACTACTTTCGATCTATTTTAACTTTCTAGAAGGATCAAATCTCTTTTCATTTTAAAAAAAGGTTTTCATTTCAAGAGATTTGATCCTTCTAGATGCTTTGTAGATCTAGAGAGTTAAGATGGATCTAAGCTCATTTTATTATTAATTATAAGAATAAGTATTATTATTTTATTTTATTTTTAGTTTTATGTAATTTGAATGTGTTTGCCCAATCATTATTTTAATATATATGGTAAAATGGATCTTAATTTATAACAATGTAGTCTAATTATTACACAAATGACTTTTTTGAGGGAAATTTTTTTTGTTAGTTTTAAACAAAATTGGATAGAGATTTTTCAAAGTTTGAGTTTAAGTTGTTTAAATTGTAGAAATTGAGTGTCCTAAGGTTTTTTCAAGGCACTAAATCTATTTATAAATTCAAAATTGTATTTTAAACAACAAAAAATGCACTACAAGTTATATTACCAATTCCTTTGAAAAAGGGTATTTTGTCTATAAGTTACACTATGCCATCTATAACTATTATTTATATGTTATATATTTTAATTTGATATGTATATTATGGTTTTCTTTTATCTAAAAAATTCGTAATTTTATTAATAAAAATAACATTACAATATAACAAACTAAATTTTATTGTTTTTATTTCTTTTAATATGTTATTATTAATGGAGCCAACATCAACATCTCCCCCATATTGGGTTGCATACTATTTTTACCTTTTTATTATTATTTTATTGATCCCACATGGAAATGTTTACAAACATTTACACCACCACAACATATCTCCCATACCTTTTTTCTTTTAGATTTAATTTTAAAAATGTTATAAAATTAAATTAAAATAAAATATTTAGAAAAAAAACTGATTTTGAAATGACTTATGGCTTTTGGACATGTGTTATTGATAAGTCATGGTATTGACCTATGGTATTAGAAAATAGTCTCTTTAGAAGTGGGGGTGAATATCCATGGTTAATAAGCTTGTTATATTGTAAATTTATAGTAAGTATTAAACTATTGTATGCTTATTAATTAATTTTAAATATGGTTACCGAATCATTATTTTAATTTATATGGTAAAACTAATGTTAATTTATAACTACTATATATATGTTATATATTTTAATGTGATATGTATATTATGATTTCTTTTATCTAAAAATTTGTAATTTTATTAATAAAAACAAAATTAAATTAGAAAAAAAAATGAATTTATAAAATGTTTACATCTAACATCTAGCACCTATGGTCTGATAGGTTTTCATAGGTCGCCATGGCCGCCACGTTGAATTCTATGTTTTTGGTTTAGGTTTTGAATCCTTTCTATGCGCCTCCTTTAGCCCGTATTGTATCACTTCTAGTTCTCCTTTCGTCATTTTCGATGGGCTTTCTTTTCCTTTTTCCGATTTTATCTGAGACTATTTCTACAGGCCTTTTCCATAAAAAATTTTTGTTTCCTTCTATTCTCAGTTGCGCTCCTTAGTCGAGTTTGGTTTACTACTCTCTTTCTGGGCGACTGATGTTTTCTTTAGTGTGGAGCTCTTTACTGACAATTAGTTTGAGCTAGTCCCAAATATGGGGGAGGTGAGGTTTCCCCATATATTCCCTTGTCTTTATTGGTTTCCCAGGTTTCTAGAGTTCAGGGTTCTTCATTTATCTCAATTCCCTTTTGTAGCACTAAAATTTGTCAGTGGGTTACAATGCCACTTGTCTCGTTTAGCCCCTAGTTTCCTTCCTCCTCAGGTTCCATTTTCATTTATGGGGATGGGGATTTTTCCTTTCCTAGTGTCTCGGGTCCCATCTCTTTTCCTCTTGGTTTAGTTGCTTTTCTAGGTTTAAACCCTGGATTTCTAGTCTCCTTTTATTTCCCTTTTCATCTTACATTCCTCCTGACCCAATGGACCTTGCCGTTGGTCCTTTTTTCTTTGTCGCTTCATCCTTTTCATCTGACGGTAGGGCTTTCAACGAGGGTTTTCCTTGTCCTAGTGCATTACATGGAGCTCATATCTCATTTTTTCTTCTTGATCTTCCATCTAATAACAACATCCTTAGAATTCTGGTTTCACAGGCTTTGAAAGACGATTCTCATTTACAAGGAGGCTGAGGGTTCAACTCAAGAACCTCTATCTAGTGCAGAGAAGGATTATTCCAAAAGGGAAGGTGGTCCCTCTCAAGGGAAAAGGAAGAAGTGTCACTTTATTAAGAAAATCACCAATTTTAATATAGCCATGACGTTAGTGTAGGAAATTTGACCTCCCCTTTCTTAATGAATGGGTGGAGTCCTTAGTTTGTCCTCTAATAAATCATCTGGTCATTGTCCATTCCCTCACTAAGGAATGGGTCGATTTGATCTTTAAGTACGAAGTGAATGCAAAGGTGCTTGAAGGAAGGGGGATGTCGATTGAATCCATCACTACCATTTTCAAATAGTGGACTTCCCATTTTTTTGTAAGGCATGAAATGACTAATACGATGTTGGTGTGGGCTCACATTCCTTGTCTTCTAGTTGATCTATAGCATGAAGATTTTTTTCATCTGGCTGGAAATCAATTGGGCTCTTACTTGGATCATGATGCTTCATATATTACCATTGGCTACACCTCTATGGCTTGTATGTTGGTTTGTGTGGGTATTAGAGGTGATCTTCCTAGTGTGATGGGCTTGGGCCTTGGGATGGATCTACTCATGTTATATTATGAAGGAATCCCATTTCAATGCCACCAACATGGTCATAGTAAAAAACATTGTTTTTTGTTGATGAAGAAGAAAGTTCATGGGCCCTCAAGAACGTTTGTCGGGGATGGCTCAGGCTCAACCTCTTACTCTGTGGCATCATCTCCTCTAGTTTCATGTTGGGTATCACTCAAGGTTTATACTATGGCTCACAATTCTATTCTAGACTCTGAAGGTTCATACCCAAAGTCCATTCATTCGACTCCCTCTCCCCTGACTATTGAAGGTACTTTTTCAAGTCCCTCCTTTTCTCTTTCAAATTCTATTTATTTTGATCTAATTTCATCTATTCCTCTATGTTCTTTGGGAATTTCTTTATCATTGGTAGTCCTAAGCCCTATTGTTTCTTCCCCTCTATTTATGAAGATTTCTCCTCATATTGCCTTAGCTCTATGCCCATTTTCTATTGCTTTGGGTGATTTATCCTCCCCATCATTATCTTCATCTTTTACCTCCTCAGAGAAACCCTTTCCTGATGACGTGCTCTATAATTCACGCTCTTAGATTGTGATTCCCCAGTGAGGTGTTTTTTCATGGGGTTTGGGGCATCTTTCCCTTTTAGCTAGGGAAAATGGTTGTTGACATAGGAAATATTACCTTTCTATTGTTGAAGGAAATGTAACTAGCTTCGGTCTTCATAAATGTACTTTTGATATTTGCATTTATTCAAGAAAAGAAATATTATTTTTATGATATATGTCAATGAGTTTCTTGCTCATTGAAATAGGTATAGCATAAGTTAATGTGTTATAGGTGAGTCAAATAGGGAAAAGAAAATGTTGAAGACCTTAAGGGGATGTAGCACCATGTATATGTTTGTATAGAAGTCAAAGAATACTCCTCCATGAAAAGTCAAGTCTCCTCCTAAAAAAAGGCACCATCAAGGAGTCTCCTTCAAGCATGTGACACCACCAAAGAAGCCATCCGAAGTAAGCATAACAAATAAGCCTAAAAACAATCTGCAAGTCAGCCTTCTAGTTGGCCTAAAAGGAGTATATACAGGTTTTCCACGCCATTAGAACGTCAATCAAGGAGCTCTAAAATCTATGACTAAAAAGGCAAGAGAAAGGGTAACAAAAGATGAAGAAGATGCCTCCTAGTGCAATGAAAGAAGGAGGAGAAAAAGCAAATCGAAGAGGATTGTTTTAGAAACAGGTGAAGAAAAGGTGGTTAAGTCTGCGGGTATGACAACAAGGACAAATAGTCCATGAATTATTGTTGTTTGGGTTTGAAACTAGGCCTCATGAGACTAGAGAAGAAGCCTATCTCCTTAGCGAAGGAAAAATACCCTAATTCTCTAGGGTAACTCTCACACGTGCGAGAATTAGGGCTGTAGTGTTGTCACACTAATCCTACCACTATACATCAAGAAGGAACTCAGATGATCAAAAGAAGGAAGGAGTGTCCTTAGGTGAAGGATATCACTAAGTACAAAAGATAAAGTATCTCTTCTAGAAGATCTACCAATAGTGAAAGGAAGAACAAAATGTCAGAAGAAGGACGAAGTTCTAGGGAATGAAGTATTGGAAGGAGGATGAAGTGTTAGGGAATGAAGTGTTGGAAGGAGGTGGAAAAGGTGCTAGGGAAACATAGTGCAGAGAAAAGGAAGGACTTGACTTATGCTTGGAGGATCTTCTAGTCAAGGGTCTAGGGTTTTTCATTGATAAAGAAAGAAGCTTCAATAAGAGAAAACTTACTGCAAGGTTTTCCTATCAAGAGAAGAGAGGGTTTGGCCCTGGCTGAGAGCCAACATCTTGTGTTCTTGTTTTTGTGTTCTTGATAGTAGTTTTACGAATTACACACACATGCATTAATGATAAGAAGAAGAATATTAAGCTAATAATAAAAAGTAAAAGGACTCCACAAATTGTTATCAAGTCAAGAAGAATAAAACTATACCTAATTGCCCTAGATTCTTCAACATCGTATCAGAGCTAAGGTGACACATCAAGGAAAGGGCATCTCAAGAACACTCATAAGGTGACTCATCAAGGAATGACATCTACAAAGTTGAAGCTTCAAGCTAATAAGTCTTGATTACTTCAAGGACAAGAAGGTCTACTATCTATCATTCATCAAGGAAGACTACAAAGCAAGAAGAAGAGCCTTACATAAAGGCACCTACAAAGAAGAGAAGATCAAAGAGGGACCTACATCATCTACAAGCCATCAAGTCATTAAGGAGAAATCAAATCCACTACATTTCAAAATCTATCAAGTAAGTATATGTCCCCTTCTGAATATACATCAATGTCTTTTGCAAGGAAAGCAACAAATTGGTAGGTACCAATAACTCTCTTACATGAAAGAAGAGGATTGATTTACTTCTCAAGGAGAATTAGCTTCTTGAACATGTTAAAGGGAATATCACTATCCCTACTAAGGAACAAACCCAAGCCCTAGCCAAGTACAATAAGGATGAGACAAGAGCTCAAAGGATTCTAATAGAATCTATCAAGGACTCTCATTCCGTATGTCTCCAAATTTGAAACATCAAAAGTAATCTATGATAAACTAGTATAGATATTATCGGTAACCACAGTTGGAGAAGTGATATCTCTAAGAAATGAATTGTACAAGCTAAAGATATTAAAGGAAGGAATAGATCGCTACTTCATGAAGATCTCTGATATGATATATCAACTTCAAGAGCTAGGGGAAGTCATGTCTGACAAAGAAATGACAATTGTAGTACTCAATGCTCTAACTGAGGATTGGGGCAACTTCACATCTAGCATATATGCCAAGAAGGAAGCTACCACACTAAGTGAAATGTGGTCTCTATGCAAAATAGAGGAAAACAAACTCAAAGCCAAGGAAGATGTGGGATCATAGAAGCAAGCATTTTCTACCATGGCCAAGAGAAAGGGAAAATTTGGGAAATTTGGTCCACGATACAAACAAAAATGATATGTCCAAAATCCAATGCTATGGATGCCAATAATATGGACACTACAAAAGGAATTGTCCTAGGATTAAGAAGGACAACAACAACAGAAGAAAGAGGGAAGAATATCACATGAATCAAGAGGTGAAAGAAGAAGAACATAATCAAAAGAAGGAAGATCCACCGGACCTCTACTATGACTAAGTCAAACTCTTTAATTAAATTATTCTTTCAAAGTTTTGAGTAGGATAGTAGCATGTAGGAATAAAATAAAATTGCATGGCTAGAAACATCTTCTAGAATCTAGAAGCATGAAGTACATAGAGTTCTAGATACTCATGTAGAAGTAGCATTTATAATGAGAACAAAATGCATGGTTAGAAATATCTTCTAGAATATAGGAGCATGGTAGATATAGCTCAAGATATTCATGTAGAAGGATCATACCTAGTATAGAACCTCATCCATGATGAAAGAAAATTTATCAAGATTAATATTCTTAGAAGACCTCCATCATCAAAAGAAAAGAAACATTTGCAATGCAAGGGTCTTTCAGATCATATGATGGACTATTCAAAAGAAGTTTCATGAACCAAAGCATATGTCTCATTGGGAATCCCATTCATGGGATTCAAGAAAAGGATGATATGCAGGAAAGCTAAGATGAAGCAAGAAGGGCCACACCAAGGACAACCAAATGAAGCTAATATGATCAAAGGAGGATCAAGACGAAGTATGCATGCATCAAAGTTCAATCATGTTATCATATGTATATTATTAAGTCATGGGAATAGTTCTATAACATGATCAAGTATGAAAGAATCTCTTTGAGCAACGACATGCTCGAAGGCATGTACTACAATGCAATGAAGGTCAACAAAAGGATATTCTCACATAAGGAGTATAATATTGCTAACTAAGAAGTAAGAATAAATGTTGACTAGTCGAGGAAGAAAGCAATAAGAAAGTGCTCTCACAAGGAGTATAAGGTGGTTGACCAATCTATCCAAGAAGAAGAAAATGAAGAAAGAGATCAAGCATGTGAATAACACCATGATCACAAAGAATCACTATCTAACAAATAACCATTGAAGATATCTCTCGAAAGAAGGCAAGACAACTTTGACAAAGGAAGGAAGGACCCTTCACACCTGTGATGGCCTTGGATATTTGAAAGATGTAGATAATTGATTCTACTCTATGAAGATGTCATGATGAAGAATCCATCCAACAAAAGCACCATTTAATGTTGAAGCAATGTCAGGATGAAGTCATGATGGGTACTAGGCTGAAGCATGTAAACAAGAAAGTACAACGAAGCATCCATGAGAACAGTATTCTGAAGCATAGAAATATGACAAAGGAGTAGCCAGATGACAAGAAAACTTGATCTATGACATGAAAGCCACTTTCCATGAAGGGAGAAAGGACATGACAAACCAAGAAGGAAATTTATTGATGGATGGTGCCCTACCTAGAAGAAGTTCGAACAAAAACTTCATAACATCAACAAAAGGAAGGAGATCAAGTAGTTGACAGACCCACGAAGAAGAAATTGTTGATGAATGAAAGAGCCCCTAGTTAAGAGGGATCTTATAGGTCCCTGATCAAGAGGGATTTTTGGATCACCCCTGATTACAAAGGAGTGACAATTTTGTTCTTCCATTTCATGTGTCATGCACTAGACCAGGACTAACCATCGTAAGTTTAGATGAAGGCCATGAATGGAAATGTAGACACAAGATAGACACAACACTCTTGTCTTCACTTGGGAAGAAAGAATGGGAGGATTGGGTAATCATTTGGCATCTGATACTCTTTGAGGATGTGTAGGGCATCCAAGACAAGATTAGGCAAGAGGATTGATATTCTTTGAGGGTTGGGAACCTATGACAAGAATAGTCCTAGAAGGTCATACTCAATGAAAACCCGAATGGGTATATACCTTGCGAGATAATTATGATGGTGTCTATAAATCATTAGTCTCACCAGCACTGTAGCTCATGGTCTCATTAAGAGATGGAGTTGTTAGTCAAGGCCTTGCACTGTGACAATGATGATTGATATGATGCTATAACAGATGGATTGCAAATCTTATTTCTCTCATGTGAATTATTCAGAGATTGAAACATAGCCAAACACCTTGTAATGGTGTATGAATATGTCCCTAGTTAAGAGGGAGTGTTGAAGGAAATGTAACTAGGTTCAGTCTTCATATATGTACTTTTTATATTGTATTTATTCAAGAAAAGAAATATTACTTTTATGATATATGTCAATGAGTTTCTTGCTCATTGAAATAGGTCTAGCACAAGTTAAAGTGGTATAAGTGAGTCAAATAGTCAAAAGAAAATGTTGAATACCTTAAGGGCATGTTGCACCATGTATATGTTTGTATAGAAGTAAAATAATACTCCTCCAAAAAAATTCAAGTCTCCTCCTAAGAAAAGGCACCATCAAAGAGTCTCCTTCAAGCATGTGACACCACCAAAGAAGGCATCTGAAGTAAGCATAACAAGTCGGCCTGCAAACAATCTACAAGTCAGCCTAAAAGGAGGGAAAATCATCTATATATAGATTTTTTCCACTCCATTACAACGTCAAGCAAGGAGCTTTGAAATCTGCGAAGAAAAAGGAAAGAGAAAGGGTAACGAAAGATGAAGAAGAGGCCTCCTAGTGCAATGAAGGAAGGAGGAGAAAAACCAAAGAGAAGAGGATTGTTTCTAGGGCTAGAAATAATCACACTTGCAAAGAAAGAAAAGGTGGTTAAGTCTGCGCGTATGATAGCAGGGAAAAATAGTCCATGAATTAGTGTTGTTTGGGTTTGAAACTAGGCCTCCCAAGACAAGCAAAGAAGAATATCTCTCTAGCAAAGGAAAAAGACCCTAATTCTCTAGGGTACCTCTCACGCGTGCGAGAATTAGGGCTGCAATGTTGTCACACTAAGCCTACCACTATACATCAAGAAGGAACTCAGATGATCAAGAGAAGGAAGGAGTATCCTTAGGTGAATGATATCATTAAGTACAAAAGATAAAGTATCTCTTCTAGGAGATCTACTAATAATGAAAGGAAGAACAAAGTGATGAAAGAAGGATTAACTGCCAGGGAAAAAAGTGCCAGAAGGAGGTAGACAAAGTGTTGAGGAAACATAGTGCAGAGAAAAGGAAGAAATTGACTTGTACTTGGAGGATATTCTAGTCAAGGGTCTAGGGTTTGGCATTGATCAAGAAATAAGCTTCAATAAGAGAAAACTTACATGATGGTTTATAGAAATTCCCACTGTAGATCAACAGATTATGCAATATACTAAAACACAATACAAGATCTACTTCTACAACACTTTGCGGAATCTTAATCGAATTGAGCAAGATCAAGAGAACACATATACCTAAGAATGAGAAATCAATCACACATAACACAGAAGAAATAACCCAAGGAAAGCCTCAGCCTAAAACCCCGACTCTGTATTATCATACAATTGGAAAATAGTCACAGAATTACACAGAGCCTTAGCTTGGAAGCCAACCAGCTCTCAATATAATACATACGCTGCTCATAGACAGTTAAAGGCCTCTCAGAGACCTTCTCCTTTGCCCTCCAAGCCTCCTATTTCCTTGCGCAATCTTTCTTGGGGTCTAGTGCTTCCACACATGTGAATTCCCACCTCACACTGCTCACTTGGCCCAGTAGTAACTACGCAATCCTGAAGGAGATAATTCCTTCTACATGGATGAGTTTCCTTTATAGGAAAAATCCATCCAACTGATAGTACATTGTCCCTCCTCTAATCTTAACTGGATCTTTCTCTGAACTGACATGCATGAGTTATTTATGAGAGAATATTCAATTATCTCGAGAGCAACAACTACATGCATGCAAGCATTAACTAACTAAACTCACAATTAATTCAACAAACTGGCTGAATTAATCTAACTGGACTTGACTCAGTTAACTAAGTCAACTAATTATAACTCAATATTACAACTCATCCTTATCTCTTTAACTGATGGATAAATTCCTCAATTAATGGAGAAACTGTGCATTTCCCCACATAGACTTCATGTTTGATTTTCCTTAACTAATTAACTCAAGATGAATTAATAAATTAATTTAAAAACCGCTGCTAAGATCAAATTCGAATTTTACTTCACTATTTTAGTTCAGAGACTAACTAAAATAGGAATGTATCCCAAACTGCTAAAAATAGCAATGCTATTTTTAGCACTTCCATTTTTCATTCCTTGTTTCTCAGTCCAACACTAGTATTTGAACTGTTATTAATAGCGATGCTATTTTTATCACTTCTATTTTTAGCATTTCTTGTTGCCATTTTCAACACTCCCTCTCAACAAGAAAGGCTTCAACTTGAACCTGATCCTAAAACTTTGGAATGTTCTGCATGTAACATTTCTTCCAAGTGTGGATGCTCCAGCAACTCTAGAAACAAAAAAAACTCCCAACTAACCTCTCTATTGGGATAGAAACATACTTTAATGCTGAAGCTCCCTCTGCCACTGAAAAATGCTCCTTCTCTGACCTCTAAGTTGCTACAACATCTCCACGCATCTCGCACCGTTGCACACCTCTCTATGCCATCCTACACTGGTGCAACACTCCTATGCCTCTCGGATTGCTGCAGCCTGCTAACTCTACATAGTCTTGGGACTCCTGCACTATAGCTCTCTCTGCCACTCCATCCACATCCGTCTCTACCCACTCAACCAGTCTTGCTACTCCTCATTGAGGCTCCCGTAGCAAAGTTGAATCAAAGAGGTTAGGTACCTCAAGGATCCTACCCCTATTACAGCCTTCTTGGGATAACCACTCCACATTGCCCCACCTCTGACCTAGAGGTATGGATGCATTTGATCCCTATGCCCACCTGGCTCAAAATTCCCCCCTACTAGAAGTCTCTGCATGAGTGGATGCCTCTACTCTATTTCCTCTCGACTTCCCCAGTTGTGGCTGCTCCACAACCTCCTGAAGCTGCTTCACCAATCGTGGCTCCTCCATAATCATCTGAGACTTCTCCTGTGGCTGCATGTTGAGAGGTAATGTACTCTCCCTCTCAGCCACCAAGTCTCCATCAGTTGCCTTGCTCCTCAAGGCTTTGCATGCATATTGAACCTCAAGAGCATACAAGTTCTTGACTCGTGAACCGATCTGCTTCACCTGTCTAGTGATGATGTGTCTAAGGAAAACCTTTCCTTACTAAACACTACATAATAGTCTCTGTCTTCTAGCATCGCAATTGACACCAAGTTTTTCTTCAGTCTTTGTACATAATTGACATCGGTCAAGGTAATGTGAGCTCCATGATCCCTCTGAAAAACAATAGTGCCTACACCTGAGACATTATACTTTTCATCATTACCCATCGCAATTTGCATTTGGACATCTTTCTCCTCCAAGGTACTGAACAAACTCTTATCTTCGGTCATGTGGAAAGAAGCTCCATTGTCAAGAAACCAACCACTTCTCACCATGGATGAAACCATGCATGCGAAAAGTGTGAAATCCAACTCGAACTGTGAGGCTAGTGCCTCACCTTCTAATCCTTCCACAAATCCCTTCTTGGATTTCCTCAGTGGACAATTTGTAGCAAAATTGCCCACCTCAGGACAATGAAAGCATCACACTTTTGATTTGTCAAACTTCTTCCCACCATGGGAAGAACTTGAATTGGAATGAGAATTCTTCTCCTTCCCTTTCTTTTCCTTACTTGCTAAGGCACAATTTTCTTCATCCTCCTTGGATGGAGAAGATCCATCTCTGGTGCTTCTCCTTATCTCCTCCTACATTAGATCCAACCAAATTCGTTCCCAATTTGGCAGTTTTTCTCTTCCATTAACCAAGTCTTGGTAGCTATGCCACCTCTTAGGAAGACCGAGGAGTGCAAGAGTCACCATGTCATCATCAGTGGTTGTGAACCCTACACTTCCAAGCTCATCCCTATAGGTGGTGAGCTTGGTCAAATACATAGAGATCGTATTGCCCTTTTCACAGTTGATTTTCTAAAGCTTGTCTTTCAGCGCCAACTTCCTCTGATTGCTGCTATTTTGATATATATCTTTCAATGTTTTCCACATCAAAAACGGTGTCTCATTCCCATGGAGGCTCAAGACAATGTGGTCTCAAACTCCCTCTAGGAGGATTGTCCTTGCTCTAGCCACACATTCCTTCCATTCTGCCAGTTGAGTAGCATCAGTCGGCTTGGGTACTTCTTGATCAATCAAGTCCTTTAGACCATTATCCTCTAATACTGCCTCCATGCAATCCTTCCAGGCTATATAATTCGAGCTGCCATCAAGGGCATACTCGAGTCCTAAACCGTTGAACACCATAGGTGAAATTGAGATGTGATAAGAACTCGATTTCTATATTTAGGAACCACAAAATTTGAACTTCTCCTTCTTGTATATTGTTCTTTGCCTTGATCACCTTTGCTCTGATACCATGTACAAATTCCCACTGTAGATCAACAGTTTTTGCAATATACGAAAAGACAATACAAGATCTACCTCTACAACACTTTACAGAAGCTTAATCGAATTGAGCAAGATCAAGAGAACACATATAACCGAGAATGAGAAATCAATCACACATAACACAGAAGAAACAACCCAGGGAAAGCCTTAGCCTAAAACCCCAACTCTGTATTATCATACAACTGGAAAATAGTCACAGAATCACACAAAGCCTTAGCTTGGAAGCCAACCAGCTCTCAGTATAATACCTTTGCTGCTCATAGACAGTTAAAGTCCTCTCACAAACCTTCTCCTCTGCCCTGCAAGCCTCCCATTTCCTTGTGTAATTTTTCTTGGGGTCCAGTGCTTTCACACATGTGAATTCCCACCTCACACTGCTCACTTGGCCCAGTAGTAACTGTGCAATCCTGA
Organism: Pinus tabuliformis; assembly: GCA_031772625.1. Lineage (NCBI taxonomy): Eukaryota > Viridiplantae > Streptophyta > Pinopsida > Pinales > Pinaceae > Pinus > Pinus tabuliformis. Next base: position 1,433,046,116 of record CM062819.1, on the reverse strand, counting down.
AGGAGATAATTCCTTCTACATGGATGAGTTTTCTTTATAGGAAAAATCCATCCAACTGATAGTACATTGTCCCTCCTCTGATCTCAATTGGGTCTTTCTCTAAATTGACATGCATGATTTATTTATGAGAGAATATTCAGTTATCTGGAGAGAAGCAGTTACATGCATGCAAGCATTAACTAACTAAACTCACAATTAATTCAAAAAACTGTTTGAATTAATCTAACTGGACTTGACTCAGTTAGCTAAGTCAACCAATTACAACTCAATATTACAACTCATCCTTATCTCTTTAACTGATGGATAAATTCCTCAATTAATGGAGAAACTATTGCATCTCCCCACATAGACTTCATGTTTGATTTTCCTTAACTAATTAACTCAAGATGAAATAATTAATTAATTTAAAAACAACTGCTAAGATCAAATTCGAATTTTACTTCACTATTTTAGTTTAGGGACTAACTAAAATAGGAATCTATCCCGAACTACTATTTTTAGCACTTCCATTTTTCATTCCTTGTTTCTCAGTCCAGCACTAGTACTTGAACTTTTATTTATAGTAGTGCTATTTTTAGCATTTCTTATTGCCATTTTCAACAGGGTTTTCCTCTCAAGAGAAGAGAGGTTTTGGCCCTGGCTGAGAGCCAACACCTTGTGTTCTTGTTTTTATGTTTTTGGTAGAAGTTTGATGAAGTACACATACATGCATTAATAATAATAGGAAGAAGATTCAGCTAACAAGAAAAAGTAAAAAGACTCCACAAATCGTTATCAAGTCAAGAAGAATCACACTACACTTAATTTCCCTAGATTATTCAACATATATAACTTAGAAGAAATCCAAGTTTTACCTTGGAGCTAGGAAAAAAGGTGTCCACCCAAGGGAGCCCTTAGTTCAAGCCCAGCCTTGTCAACCCTTCCTCAAGGAAATTTCTATCTTTCAATTGCCAAGGTCTGGCTTGTTCCTCTAAAAGACAATCTTTCAAAAGGCTTGTGGAATGCTCTATGTTGGATATCATATTTCTTCAAGAGACTCTGGGAAAGGGTGAACTCATTTCCTCATGTCTTGAAATCCTACTGAAGGGTTGATATTTTTTAGTTGTGGATGCTTCAAGCTGGCCTGGGGGTCTTGTTGTGGATTAGTTACCTCAGAAGGTCTTGGTATCTAGTATTTTGAGCTTAGAATTGATCATGGGTTTAAAGATTTCTCCTCTTGTTCTCGGGAAGTTTATACCTCTTGTTAATAATTATGGCCCTACTAAAAGTTGGTCATATTTCTAGGAGGCTACTCTTAGAAATTCCATCCTCTGAAAGAATAATGTCATTGTTGGCAGTGAACTCAATTTCTCCTTGGGTCTTGCTAAATTATGGGGGCCTCAGACTCATTTCTATCCTCAGGGGGATTGTTTTAGGATCTGGCTCTTTTGCAATATGCAATTTTATGTGGAAGCTTCAAAGCTCTCCCCAACTTGGAGGAGTGGACGTGTAGGGGAGGATTGGGTTGGGAAGCATATCAACAGGGTTTTAATTGCTAAATATCTACCAGAATCCCTTCCTATGGCCAACAAGTGGGTTGGGGAAATGGGTTTGGGAGGAAGGAATTTCTAACCATTATCCATGTTCCTGGAGATTAGGGGTTTTCCCTAGAATCTAACTAGTCCATTTAAATTCATCTCCACCTAGCTGGCAGAGGTGGATTATTTTTTCTTCATAAAGGAAAATTGGGTTCTTTTTTCTCCCGTGGCAAAGGCCTTGGCTGCTACCTAGTTTGAATCAAACATGAAAAGTATAAAACTCTAGGTGAAGGAATGGGCTAAGAGGAAAACGTGGTTGGAGGTTAAAGAATTGGAAGAGGTGGAGAAAACACCGATTTCCCTCTTTTCAAGTGAGGGGGAAGGGTTTCTTCTCTCTAGAATCATTAGTCTTGCAAAGATCTCTTGAAGGCAAGAGACTATGCCTTTTAAAAGCTAGGGAGGAGGAATGGAGGTGAAAAAGTAGAGAAATTTGGTTCAAGTGTGGGGATGAAAATACAATTTTTTTGAAAGATTTTACAAAAGGAAGGAAAATAATGAACAATATCTAGATCTTAGATGATGACCAAGGAGTTGAGATTTCTTCTTTCAATGGTCTAGAAAATATGCGAAAATAGTTTTTTGAGAACTAATTTAAGGCTTCCCAGGTTTACTCCATTATTTAATTTGTCCAAATGGCTCAAGTTTTCCCCCATATGGTTGAAGTAGAGGAAAGTGATGTTATAATGGAGCAAGTATCAATGGATGAACTGAAATCAACTCTGCATAGTTTTCAGAGGGACAAGAGTATGGGACTTAATAGATGTAGTGCAATTTTTTTCTTGAGATTTTGTATTTCTTGAGTCAGGATCTACATGTCGTCATTAAAGAATCTTGTAGTGAGGGGTGTATCCTCCCCATTTTCATATATATTTTTATTTCCGTCATTTCTAACTCTAGTCATCCTTCGTCGTTGTTTGACTTTAGGACTATATCTCTATGTAATGTAGTCTACAAAGTAATAGTGAAAGTCATTACACTAAGACTTAAGTGTATCCTTTTGAGGTATATCTCTCCTAAGAAAATTTCCGTCTTGGAGGGATTCTACATTCATGAGATCATATGTGTGGCCCAGGAAGGCTTGAACAACCTCAAATCTCGGAATATGAAGGGAGGCATTATAAATATTAACTTATCCAAAGTCTATGAATGGGTTAGTTGTATTTATATCAAAATTATTCTCATTCATTTGGGCTTCGGTCTTGATTTAATCAACTGGGTGATGGCCTGCATACAGTTTTTATTTTTTTCTATTTTGATAAATGGAGTTGCCTCTCCTTTCTATAAGGCGTAGAAAGGATTAAAGTAGGGATGTCCTTTATCGCCCCCTTTTTTCCTCTTAATTGTGGAAGGTATAAGTCAATTCATAAATATTGCAAAGAGGAAAGGATCCTTCAATGGCATATGTATTGCAAAAGAATTAACTATTTCTCATTTGTTATTTTTGGATGATATTTTGATCTTCTATAGCAGGAACTTACAAGATTTTTCAATGCTTGTTGATATTTTATCTCTTTTTGTCCATGCCACTAGCATGTCCATCAATGTTGGAAAGTTTTCCATTACATATATGTTGTTGTTAATACAACACCCTCTAAAATTTTGGCCTACATCCAATTTTAGAGGCTACTTATTCTTTGTATGCTATTGTCACAAACATTGATTGTCATCATACATGTTTTCTCTAAGTATTCTCGTTCCTTTGGGAGAAAACTCAAGTGTCATCTCCTAGCATTGACAAGTGTCAGATAGTGTGTAAATGTGGTTTTGAGTTGTTTCATGGGGTGGTCTTCATGTTAATGGGTTGTTATTACCATGTAAATATGTATCACACTCATTCTGAAAGTTTTAAGAACTTTCGCACAAGTATCGTCACTATCGTCGCAAAGTGTATCTTTGGTGTCACACTTAGTGTAGATCATTGCAAAGATGTTGCACTAAGGAAAATTATGCTGTACATGTGTTCTGAGTGTTCCATGATTGTGTCGTTAAGTAATCTAAGTGTGTGATCATGTTAGAGTCTTGCTTTTGTTCAACTCCATTACACTGATCCAACACTTAGTCAAAACTGGGAAAACTCCTTTACTAGGCCACTCAGCCTCTTTTAGCCATCCTGAACTATGAACTATGTAGTATGAATCCTAAAGAAACACTATTTCCTCTCGAAGCTGCACAATGTGTAGTATCTGCCTCCCAGAATTGCGCACTACGCAATTTTAGTGCTCAATACCAACCCTTGAGCTCCAGAACTGTGCAATCTTTATCTCTAGCCCAGTCTAAACTGCACCACATTGCATAGTATCAGTCCTGAAGGCTCAACCTTGAGATCCGAAACTGAACAACTACGTAGTTACTTGGATTTTTTTCCTTCCAAACTATGCAGTGGGAAAACTAAGTGCTCAATCCCTTAGCCTACCTCCTTGAGTCCCTCAACTGTGCAATTGACATCACTATCCTAGCCTAAACTATGCACTACATAGTCTCAAGGCTCAATCCTTGACCTTGACATCCTGATTTGTTCAATCCCTGAGCATGATTCCCAGCCTTCCTGCTGATTCTAGCTCAGTTAATGGATTGTTATGCATCATGTTAGACTAGGGGTTTTACAAACTGATCTCATCTTGTCATGAGTGGATTTCATTTGCTGGTTTTCAATCATACTATGATAGGATGATGATGAGGATAATGAAGAACGATACCTTGCTAAAAGACAATTTCAAAGTTGCAAGAACAGGTTAAGCAATCAAGAGAAGACAAAGGAACATAAGCTACAACAGAAGTTGGAGATCAAAGATCACATTGAAGACTCCTTATCCTCAAGCCTTATGGAGAAATAAAAAGACCATGTTATGTCCATTATGAAGACACAAAATAAAACAACAAAAAAGAGTGGCTTGACATTTCCATGTCATCATGTAGTCCACATCATCAATGTTATTTCATGCCATGTCATGAGTCACCATGTGCCACATAATTTTGTGGATTATTTATATTCTATAGTGAAAAATGTAATTGTAAAGTGGGATTCCAAGAGCCACCTATGTAGTATGAAAAGTCATGTAGGAAGTCGAAAGTTCACAAGAAGTCAAACAGTCGTGAGGGTAGTCCAAGAGTCATGAGGGAGGTGATGGATCACCATTTATTATATATACACACTCGTTGTTCATGTCAAGGACTTTTCACCTTAGATCCTCCTACTAGGAATTAGAGAGGAAGATAGTTCTTTTGCAGGAGAAAGTGGTTATTCTAACGCTCCAATACTAGGGCTAGTGGAGTTCATTGTCTTGATGTATCTTGGAACTTATACTTAATTCAGAAGCTCGTTGAGACAACAAACTTTTCATGCATATGTCGTAAATATTGTAAGATTATTGTTTTAATGTTTGTGATGTATGTTGTTTCATCTATACTAAGGAGATTGAACTATTTCTGTAGATATGGTACTTATCTTGTTGAATGTATGTTGCATGTGTTAACAACCGTTGCTACTAAGTGAACTATTTCATTGGTTTTCCAACGATTCATTCATATGTTATGCTCGTGTTTCTTTCCTAGATTAGTATTATTTCTTGTCTTTGAAAGACTCACTTTTATCTCTGCCCCTTTGGTAGAGGAACATTGATACATTCTACAGTTGAATAACCACAAGTCATACTCACTTGCTCATCCGAAATTACCTGTGCATTACTCTCTCATGCTGAACTTTAAAATCAAGGCATATTTGTAAAAATATGGTAGTCGAGCCTTCATTTTGGAAGGCTCCCACACCAAATAATGTGAAGTATAATTGGGACTTTTCATTAGGGAGACCCCCTTGCATGTTGGTGGTATCCAACACCATCAACATTATGGCACTAAAAGGAGGGAAACCACCTTTTTATGGCTGAAAATGATCCACATCCTAATAAACAAAACTATGCACAAGGTAGAAATATTCCATTTTCTACTCCTATTCATGTTCCTAAAAATGAAGACAGTTTCTAGTCTCTCTCGGGACAAGCTTTCGAAGTTACTTATGATCAACTCTAGATTATATGACCCATCACTTGTCAATCTGTGAAAACTCTTGGTATGCTCCCGGCCACTTCGATTCTACCTCATAAACCTATAAGAAAAGAAGTAACTCCCAATGGTGTTCTTGTTTCATTAGCAGAATATTTAGTTATCGCAACCCTCGAAGAGTTGGTTGAGTCTACAAAGAAAAGAGGGGAAATTCCACCAATTGAGGAGAATCAACACATTGAAGGAAAATATTTTTATTTTTCTGACAAGGAGTGCCCTGATCACAACGAAGATCCTAATAGTGAGCGAGAATACTCTTCTGATTCACAAGAAGATGAGGAAGAAAAATACACAGACATGGTTGATGTATATTTGTATTGGATTGCCCAAGTTCCACTCTCTCTTCCCGTGAATCTATACAAGATGTCCAAACATCTAGAAAAGTTACTGGCAAAGTTCGATCCCAACAAGAAGAATAAAGTTTAAGATCATGTAGACAAGTTCTAAATGAATCAACGGATGCTTGACATACATTTTGATGATGTTTCTTGTAGAATTTTTTGATATGCCTTAGAAATTAGATCATCTATATGGTATAACAATCTTCATGCCAATTCAATATGAAATTGGAGGGAGTTTAAAACACTATTTATTGAAAAATTTGTTGACAACAAGACTCCCACTATGTTCCTGAAAGAACTTGGGAATATAAAATTTTTGGGGAAAAGGAACGAATCAAATATTTTAATCAAATATTTATACGATTACTGAACAATTTCATGATGGATTTGCAACCCCACGATGATATCACCAAAGACGTTTACACATCCACCTTATTGACTAACATTTTCATTTTTGTGAAGAGTTTTGTGAAAGAAACATTGGCCTTGAGATTTGCAGAAGCTCTTGTAGTAGAAAAATATTTGTTATCCATTGGAGTCATCACAGATGATGACAATTCCAAATATTCCAAGGAAGTTGGTAAGAAAAGCTAGGCCTCACTCAATAGAACAAAGGACAAAGACTTTTTTGATATCGAGAGCTTGACCAAGTCTTTGAAAGTTTCTCACAAATGAATTTTCAGAATTAAAGACGCTTTTAAGCAAGGCATCAACAACCAACAAAAACTCTTCCAAGCGACCATTATTTAAAAGAAACAACAAATAACAATAGGCCTAATCTACTCAGAGTTCTAACACAGTGTTCAACATTGAAAATTTGGGCATGGATAACTTTTGCACTTTCCATCAAGAGAAAATTTCTGAGAAGACATGCCCACAGCGGAATAACAGTATGAACACTATGATGGAAAACCTTGTTGATACTCTTTTGAAAGAGGAACAACTTGAGTAGAATCAAGAGACAACAGAGCTCGTCATGACTAAAGACAATGCAAGCATTGGACATTTAGTTAACATGTTCAATGTTATATACAACGTTGATAAATAGAGTGTTGATCAACTAGTAGTGATTGAAGCTCCATCCAAGCAGTCAATTGAACAATATAATATAATGAGCAAGGGACCTGTTTCTAAGTAGGAGATTAAGAAATAATTGTTAGGCAAAAAAATTTCACCTTTAAATCCTGCTCAGAATTCATAGAACAAGTTTGGAAGTGCTCCTACTTCAAAGAATACTTCTAGTAACAAAAAAAAAAAAGTTCAACACTCCTACCGCTACGGAAAAAGATACACCTCTTGACTCATCAACAGAACCCATTCTAATGGTTAGCACATATTATAACATTGTAGAAGGCATGAAAAGACCTCGTGTGAACATTTCACTTTTAGAGCTCACAAGGATAATGGGCTAGCATGACATGATCCTCCAAGTGCTCTCATCACACACTCCGATAGGTAAAGAGGGCTTTGCATTGTAGGTAATCTCTGTTAACTCTTGTGATATCCTCGACTCTATTGTAGGCATTGTAAATTTAAATTCTAACACACTCTTCCCACCTTTCCTGTTAACTTTTTAAATTTTTAATTATAATGTTCTCAATTGTTTAGTTGATTTGGGTGCATCTACGAATGTGATGCCATTATCAATTGCTAAGAAAATTGATGCACAATGGGATAAGACCGATGCATGGATTATATAGCTGGACAGGTCATTTGTCCAACCTATAGGTGAACTCATGAATGCTCTCATCCACCTTTCATTTGATCACTGAGTTCATCAGTGTATCAATATTGTAGTTGTGGACATTCCAGAAGCATATGGTTTGTTATTAAGCAAAGATTGGTCCAAAAAACTTCAAGGATACTTTGCGACAAACTGGTCTCAATTATGGCTTATGTACAAGGGTGGGAATAATCAGATTTAGGTTGATAGTGATCCATACATGAAGCACATTATGACACAACTTGAAGAGAAAAATGAATTGATGGGCTTCACAAAAGTCATTTTTCAGAAATTGTTTTCTAGAAGTCAATCATGGATGATATCTAGCTCAACCTTCCCTAGTCCCACCAGATGAATAGTTGGAACTGCTTCCTAGAAATCCAACTGTTGATAATGATCTTTGTACAGTAGATGTAGGTAATACTAGTGTAGGGCATAGCTCTAATTTTTCTAATTTTTGGACTTTACATTTTGACAGTTTGAAAATGTAGTAGAGCTTTGGAGCTGGATGTGTTTTTGTAGAAATAGAGAGAGCTTTATCTCTTGTCGCTTGGAATTTTAGTGTAAGAACAATGTTGCAGAATACAAAGAAGTCATTTTGGGCCTAAAGAAAGACATCAACCTCCAAGTTGAGGTACTTAAAGCAATAGGTGACTCTGATACTGTTGTAAAACAAGTATAGAATACAACACACTATGTTACCTAATCTTAAAGGTTATGAACAAGAGGTATGATAGTTAATTTCACAATTCAAAGCTTTTAATATCATTTATGTTCCTAGGATTTGTAATGTCATTTATGATACATTGGAAAATTTTGTTGCTAGGTTGTCACCACTAAAGGATGGATTTTCTATTGAAATTATTTATAATCCATATGTTCTTGATAATATAACAAACTTTTGAGTTTTTAATGATGAACAATAGATATTGGAATTTATGGAAAACGTTGTTGTATTTAAAGATGTAGTCATTGATGAGGATGAGAAAAATAGAGAAATTACAGAATGAAGTACAAACAAGCAAAGAAAACCCCATGCCTAGGGGTTTGGTGTCACTTGAAAAGTTGTATGACTTGCAAAATCATTTCAAGGGACCATTCAATTCGAAAAATCATAGTTCAACTCTATCGAATGAGCAGATCAATCTTGCTACACAGAAAGATCCAAAGTGTGTCAATCTTAGTACTTGTTGTACACCCTAGGAGTGAAAAGATTTCATCTACCTTTTTAACTAGTACTAGGACATTTTCATATGGACATATGATGATCTCAAAACTCATGGCACGTGGATAATCCAGCATGTGATCCCAATTAAGGAAGAGGCCAAGCCCTTTTAATAGAAGTTGCAGAAAGTTCATCCAACACTTGAGCCCCTAATTCAGAAAGAGTTACGGAAGCTACTAGATGCTCAAATCATATTCAAAGTGTGACATTCAATGTGGAATTCAAATTTAGTCCCCGTGAGAAATAAGTCCTAGGAAATACGTTTGTGTGTAGATTTCCACAATATTAATTGCGCCTCAGACAAAGATAACTACCTAGTTCCGTCAATGGAGTAGATTTTGCAAACAATATTAGGGTCAAAGATGTTTTCCTTGCTACACAGTTTTTTTAGGTTAAAACCAGGTTCTAGTGTTAGAACCTGATAGATATAAGATAACATTTTAAACTAAGTGAGGCATGTTCACTTTCAAAATAATGTCATCTGGATTGATCAACACAGTTGCAACTTTTCAATGTGTGATGGACATCGCGTTCTGTGGTATTATTGTTAAGAGTCTAGTGGTCTAGCTTGATGATGTAACCATGTTTTCTAAAACAAGGTTGGATCAGTTACACCATTTGAAATAGATTTTTGAGCAATGTTGTAAACATGTGATACCACTTAATCCTAAGAAGAGCACTTTCACAGTGTTCAAGGGAAATATCTTAGGCCATAGTATCACAAAAAGTGGGATTAAGATGGACCCAAAAAGGGTGAAATCTATTACACATATCCCTTTCCCCGTGAGTAAGAAATTTATGCAGTCCTTCTTGGGGAAAATTATCTTCCTCCACAAATCATCTCCAATTACACCCAGATGATGAAACCGATGTAGGATATGGTAAAGAAGGATGCGATATATAAATGTGATAAGAGGGAAAGGAATTCATTTTTGCATATAAAACAAGCCATCGCAGAAGCACCAACATTATTCAATCCAGAATTTAACAAAGAATTCATGCTCTACACCTTCACTTCTTATTCTTCTCTTGTTGTTATTCTTATGTAGAAATATGATCAACATAATGAATGACCTATATCATTCATGAGTGTCAACTTACAAGGGCTTGACCTTAAGTACCCTGGCATTGAGAAACATGCTTATGCAGCTTATAAGGCGGTGAAACATTTTTGACCCTACCTTTTGAAGAATCGTTGTATAGTATTCGTGCCACACCCAATAGTCAGATAATTGTTCATTCAACAAAAACTAGGTGAAATAAGGGTGAACTCGATGACTGGATTACAAGAATACAATCCTGAGTTCAAACCAATTCACACCATCAAATGCCATGGTTTTTTATGACTAGCAGTTGAAGTGGTGAACGCACTAGAAGATGATTCTTCTAGATGGGAGTAGGAGATTGAAATGTACAATATCAAACGTGTTGACTCCACTGATATACCAAACTCTTGGTACGTAGTCGTGTGACAGTTTCTAAACCATGGTACTTTTCCCTCTCACTTATCTACAAGACAAAAGAGGGAAACCAGATTGAAAGTTCTATCATATCAATTGAAACATGGATTTCTTTTCAGATAGCACCATAACAAAGTCCTGCTTAGATGCCTGGAATCACCTAATTCAAAAAAGGTTATGTGTGACCTCCATGATGGAATGGATAGAGGACATCTCGTAGGTAGCAAAATGGCACATAAATTTATGCGGGGCGATATTTATTGGCCCACACTTTTCAATGATGTTCATGCTTATGCCCACAAGTATTTGGTCTGTCAGAAGCGTGTCGGTTGAGAAAAGAAGTTAGTCACCCCATTGCAGCTTATCACTATAGAATAACCATTTCAATAATGGGGACTAGATGTTATCAGTGAGAACTTTTCACACTCATCGAAGAAGAACCAATACATTCTCATTTCTATAGACTACTTCACGTGGTGGACAAAAGTGGTTCTGCTCAAACAAGTGATTTATAAGGAAGTCATCAACTTCCTCAAACATAATATTATTACTAGGTTTGGAATTCCAAATTCACTTGTTTATGGAAATGCAACATATTTCTCATCATTGAAACTTTATGATTTTTCATTAGAGAATGATATTATTGAAACACTCATCTAATTATTATCTACAAGGAAATAGTCTTGTTGAGTCAACCAATAAAAATATTATCTGCATAATAAAAAATATTGTATTCTCTGAACATAGGAACACAATTTTTCCCTTTATGAACACCCTATGGGTTGACTGTGTCATGCCTAAACCTTCTCTAAATACCTCTCCTTACTTCTTGGTGTATAGAAAAGAAGCCATCCTACCTCTGAACATCTATCTATGTACCCTTGAGCTCTCGTAAGACTCCTAGGGTAAGCCTTGCCTTCTAGTTCAGAGTAGTATAGACACTCTCCTTAAGCTACAGGAAGAAAGAAAGAAATAAAAAGAAACATTTTATCTTCACTAGAGTCATATCAAGAGATGGTTTGACAAGAAGTCTATGCAGAAAAGTGAATTCAAAGTCGGTGACTTTATCTTGAAATGGGGAAAAGCACATGAAGATAAGGGAAAAGACACTAAGTTCCAATCCCTGTGGATCAGACTGTATGTTGTTCTTTAGAATCTTTCCCATCACACCTATCATCTTTAATATTTGGATGGAAAGACTAAATCTCTTCTTGTAAATATTGGAAGCAATATTTTCAATAAGAGTTTAGGGCTATGCCCTACCCTATGTACATAGTTTGTTGTCTTGTTTTTATTGCATTTACTTATTATTTTCTTCTACTCATTTATGTGAATAAGTGTCGTGTTAGTGTGTTTTATTTCCATTGTGTGTGGTAAGATTGAAAAGAGTCTTGTGACATTGCAACATTTGGCTTACCTCCCTTCCTTCTTTGTCTTGGTTATTCTTTTTGGTTGACAATGTTCCGATGGAAAATACAATCAAGATTGCATAAGGAAAGCCTTGTGTCGAACCATGATATCCGTATCTATCCTAGAAACAACATCGCTATACTTGGTTCTTTATGTTTTTCTTTTTTCCATGCTTATCCAGTAAAGCAGAGAAAGACAAGGGGAAAATTTAAATGAGCAAACCAAAATCAGAGGTATTATATACACTTGTCTGAAGGAACAACCTCTTCTTCTCTTAATAAATCAATATCCTTCTTCCACCTAGGAAATGAATAAGTATCAACGCACAGTTGTATATAAAGTACGTAAATAAAGGGTGAAAGTAGAGAAATGATTCCTATGCAGGGAGGCGAAGCAAGCAACTCTACTGGGGTATTGTCTATGCTTGCTAGTAGTGGAGTAATTCTTGTGTTCATGTAGTGACTCTGCTAGGGTACTATCTAGGCTTGTTGGAAGCTGAGAAGCACCAGAGATGAAAAACTATACTCTCAAAATATAAAACTCTAAAATCATACTACCCTTTTCTTGACTCAAAACATTGCGGTATTCCTAGTCTCGTGTTTGTGTTAAATCAATAAAGGGGATGAAGGGGATTGTTGTCACTATGATAAACATACTCAACAATTTTTCCAATACTTGAATTTTTGAGCCTACTGTGGATTTTCTGATTGGTCGTTCCATAGTCACTTCTTGCTCGACTGATGCTTTGTTAATTCTTCAAGGTTTCTTTTGGATCATAAGTGTCAAAGTCACCTGCCCACACATGCTTAATCTGTAACGCATTCATGAAAGCATTCATTCACACAAGTTTGAATAGGCATGGCATAGTCCACTAAGATAGTTTATGTGTAATTTTTAACCCATGTTGGCAGTCAATGTGCACGACATTGATAGTTCCTCAGTTTGTTTGCGATCGTACTTCTTTTTTGATGAGTTTCTTCAACATTCACCTTTTGCGCACTTTCATCTTCGCAAGTGTCATTTTTGTGCTTACAATTGTCATTTTTTCTTGCATTCACTTTAATTAGTGTCCTTTTCATGGTATCTTCACTCTAGAATGTGTCACTTTCACTTCCGTTCGCATTTCGCAAGTGTTGTTCACACTTTCCTCTTCATATAATAAACATGATCACACGACGCACAAAAGCTAGTTTTAGTGTGTTTCGAGGGGTAATATTTGCGATATTGATTTTTACTCACCATGTAAACATGTATCACACTGTTTTACAAATTTTAATCATTTTCGTACAAGTGTCATCATGTCGTCGCAAAGTGTATCTTTGGTGTTGCACTTGTTGTCACAAAGTTGTCACACTAAGGGAAGTTTGTTGTTCATGTGCTGTGGATGATCTATGGTGCATCATAAAGGGTTCTAAGTCTGTGATAATAGTCAATTCCTATCACTATTCACATCATCATCATCGATCCCACACTTAGCCCAATTCAGAAAAAACTTTCGACCAAGCAACTTAGCCTCATCTGACCCTCCTGAACTGCACATTATAGAGTCTCAACCCTCAAGTTGCAATGATACCTCTTGAAATTGCGTAATACATAGTTCCTTCCATCTAGGAATGTGCACTATGCAGTTTCATTACTCAAGCATGGACCTTGACCTCCAAAATTGCGCAATCATGCCCTCTAGCTAGGCCTGAACTACGCATTGCATAGTCTCAATCCTAAATCCTTAGGCTTGAGCTCCTGAACTGCATAATTTTTCAATCACCTGGCCTCCTTACCTCCCAAAACTACGTAGTGGGAAAACTCAATTCTCAAGCCTCTAACCTGAGTCCTTGAGTCCCTCAACTGTGCGGTTCCTCTCACCAGGCCTCCAGAACTGCGCATTGCACAATATCAAGGCTCAAGCCTCTAGATTGAGTCCTTTAGTCCCTCAAATACACAATTCCTTGGCCTCTGTCATCTCGAAACTATGTAGTGATGTTAGACTAGACAAATCCCTCTTGTGGACAACAGTAATCTCCCTAGATCCTTGACAGAAACTAGAAATAAGCAAGACAACTGAATTGACTCTTTCCCCAAGTTGGACTTGTTTAAATTATAAGAATCAAAGGTAATGGATGAGCCTCTTACCTATTTCATGATATTCTCGATGAAGATCCCTTGTTGTGAGTTGATGCAGCTCCTCAATGATTGACAAGACTTGTAACCATAAACCATAAAAGGATCAAAAGCATATGCGCTATAATCATCCAAACAAAAATTAACCTAATGATCAAGGAGATTAGGAATCGAATTTTCCTTAATAAACATCGTAAAAAATTATAAACCATCCATCATTCTAATAGGACAAATTAATGGGAGAATTTGTTCATTTGTATTAATCAAAGATAAAGATAAGCCTTACATTCTTTGCCTTGATGCCATGAGTTTCTCCCCAAATGCCTTCGATCTCCTCCTTAGATGACAAGCTTTCCAATCTCAAACTAGTGGCATCAGTTTATCTTCTCTAAGTTCTGAAAGTAGTTGCTTAGATGAAAGTAATGGAAATGCATATTACAAATATAAAATTACTGAAAAGAAAGCATTGAAATTTTTATCTAGAAGCAAGAGAGCAATGAGTCTTTGTGGAGCATAGCCAATGAGGAAGAGGCTCTAACTTAAAGGTCCTGGTTGTCCTTTCTAATTATCCTCATTCCAACAAGATCAATTCCACCATAAAGCATAACATAACCAAATCAAGAGAGTAGTAAATACACAATTTCCAATTCAGTTCTTAATTTGGGAGGAAGAGGATCTAATTTAGATGCCTTGGTTTACCTTCCCTAATTAAACCAATTAATGAAAGGAAATAATAACCAAATCAAGAAAGTAGTAAACATTAAATGCATAAACACACTTTCCAATTCAATTCTTAATCAAGAAGGAAGAGGATCTAACTTGGATGCCTTGGTTGACCTTCCTTACTTTAACCAATTACTGAAAGGAAATCATTCAAAAACATAAATGACATAGCATATAATGAATCTATTCATAAAATTTTCACTAGAAATTATAAAGGAAACAACAATCTAAAATATTCACCATTATACACAAAATTACACTGCAGTGTACTTAGCTCAGAATGGGGGCCCTCCACCTTTTCTTGGTACACTTGAAACTATCATCTATAGTACATCAACAATCACATCCCATAGCAAGAAAAACAAGAAAATGGAATACAATCTTTTCAAATTATATTCAAAAGTAAAGAAGTCCCAATAGTCATAATACATGTTCATAGTTGCTGAATAGTTGTGCTTAAATAAGCCAAAAAAATAACAAACTTAGATAAAATAGCTATAACAACCTATAAGAATCCTAATCCATTTGCTCAAGTCGAACTCATCCTTTTGGTTGCACAAAATATGGTAGAATCCCACTAAATCACAAAACTTCCCCTTTTAGTTAGGGATTTCTAGGTGACTGGTCAAGTTTGACTAGCATTGACCAAGTCTATTCCAACTCATTTGGACCATGCCAATAGGATATCTTCAATCCTTATATCCCAAGATTCTTGAATATAGCTTTATTTTCCACCCAGTTGTCCTCAACATATGACTTCAAAGGAGCCATTACGAGAAATTTTGTTCAAGTCAAAATAACTTTTAGTACCAAATTTTTACTAAAAATTCTAAAATTTAGAAGACATAACTATTTTTACCTTAAACTGGAATAAGAGGCAGAAATGTGGGAAAATGACCATGAGATGATAGTAAAGGATGATGGCTAGAAGGAAAATGCATGTGGAAAAAGACCAAAAATGGAGAGCCAACATCTCCCCCTTTCTAAGTCTCAAGCATGTCCTCATGCTTGCCTCTGTCTCTTTAACCTTCTGGCTCTAGATGATGAATGTCCTGCTAATGTACCTATGGCTCCCATTACATGTAAATTAGTTTTGATCAATAAGGGCTAATTCTGGCCAAGGTTCTCTGATCCAATCCCTAGGAATTCCCTTAGTCTTATCAAATGTTCACTTTCTCATTTTTTTTCTAAAAAGAAATTCCACCCTTTCTCTCTAAAATGCGGCCCCTTGTAGTATTCTTATCCTCTCAGTGGAAAATTTGTGGCTTTGGCTATATATTTTGGAGTGATGAGAACAAAAATATCTCCTATTCTAGTTTTTTTCATTGTCAAAATTAGCTATAAACTCCTTTGTGACTTTTTCACTGTGTCCATTGAACTTGCTTAGAAATTGTAATAGCCCCGCTTGGTAGAGTTTTTCTATGGTTTCTTTGTGCGAATTTTCCAACTGAAATCCATTGGGTTCAATCCTACTCCCCATATTGAAATATGGGTGCCTTTATTCCTTTTGGTTTCTATACTAATGTAAATAACCCTCCACTGTAAATAATCTCATGACACAACAATAACTCTGAGATTTTTTAAATTTTGATTGCAAGTTTAATACAATAGAGAAATCATACTTATAGCTAGAGGAGAAAGTTTTTTCTTGGTATATGTATTGAAAAACATGATTTTCTTTCAAAAATCACAAGAGCATGACTTACCAAGGCTTGATCTAGACTTTTGGACACTTTTTGTGATGAGATAAAAGGAGAATACTCTAAGATTTTACCTCTTTTTTAACTACTAATTAAAATGGGGAGAAGGCTCTGTTTTAACATCTCAAAAATACACTTTTTGGAAAATACCTTGTGTCAAAATACCTCAGAAAACAATCTTCTTGTCACTACCCTTATCAAAGATTGAATTCTGGAAATGTAAATCAACCTACAGGTCTTCTATCTTTTGGCAATTCGATTTATTGTTTCCACCAACAATCCATCTCCAGCAATGAAATTGACTTTTATTTTCCATAACAGACTATCTCCAGCACTGAAATTGACCTTTTCTTTACAACAACAGTCTATCTATAGCAATGAAATTTACATGACTAACTCCTTTAATCGATTTCTTCTTTATTCATAATTTCTATGCTGTCATACATGGTGAAGGGGTATGAAAGTGCAGGGAAATCACTTGTTGTAATATAAACTAATTCAAAGCTTTCTCAGACTGTTTTGGACCATCGCCTAGTTATAAAACCAATTTTGATTCTTTGAGTTTACGATTTTACCTTGTCTTCTTAAAAATTGAATTTGATTCTTAATGAAACACTCCTTTTTGTACCTTAAAATTTGATTTCTGGAAATGAATATTGTTCTTTGTCTCTTCAAAAATCGAAATTTATTTTTGGAAATGAATACTGCTCTCCATCTCTCAAAAATCGAAATTGATTTTTGGAAATACACTCTTCTTTGTCCCTCAAAAATCCAATATGGAGGATATTTTCTCACCAAGAGAAATTGGAATTGGAGATGTACCAATTATCCACTATATGCAATGGAACCATTCATCCATTTACTACCTTTGAGAAATCAATTTTGTTGGAGATAGGAATGAAAATCAACCCACTCTGCTTCCTCAAAAATTGAAATCAAACTTCTGGAAATGAACAAAACAATTTATTACCTCGGAAATCGAAATATAATTATGTTCTTATGTTGGAGAAATTGGATACTAAAAAATTCTTTAAACTAACCACTGCGTGAATTTATTCATTTTACTGTTTTTTTGGAAGTGGAATTCTGAAAACGAAAACCATTCTATAGGTCTTTGTCAACTACAATTTTGAACACTTCTTTTAATAACACCACCACTCACTTCTTATTTTCAAAAAAAATCAAATTCTAGAAGAGAAACAATCGTCATGCATTTAGCAGTTTGTTTGAGGTAAATTGTCATCATGGATTTCACACACCTGTAGATTGAACACAATCTTTTAGTGCCACCGCGTAGTTGAGAACTCGAACATGCCACCATGTTTACCAATGTGAACTGGAGTGTGTCAATGTAAATGTGAAATTGAAATGGAGTGTGTTCACCTACACAGACAATTATTTATAAATCTCATACTTCAGATCAATAAAAAAATTACTTAACTGGATCTCATTCCTACTCAAACTCAACTGTGAAATTCTTGGGATTTTGAGTAGATATTTACATATTTTAGTTGGTGGGGTTATCATTAATGAAACACAATGTTTTCTTCTACTCCTTGTCAAGAGTTTTGGCATAAAAATCTACACATTCCCTATTCCTTTGTTTTTCATTTCAAAAGGTTACATTCCCTACCTGAACCGCGGTGCAATTCTTTGTTCAATTATCTGTATGAAGGCATTGATTGGTTTCCTCTTTGTGTAGGTTGAATTCCTCCCTTCTTTCAGCATGAAAGTGTTGTGTTTGACCTCTAAACATTTGCCTCTATGTTTTCTGCTATGAACACTTACTCTCTGTGTAGTTTTTTTGAATGTTTGAGCGACACTATGCTTTGAATTTCTTCCATCGTGGCTAAACATCTGTCCTCCTTTTATCGTTTTCTATGACCATATCTTTGCATTATACACATGTACCAAATTGATTTTGAAATCAATTTCAAAGGTTGCCATATGTTGCATATTTCAAAGGATTTTTTATATGCACCCTCTATTCATTCATATGCACCACCATAGGTTTATATATATGCCTTCCTTCACCATTGATAGATCATTCATGCATATGTTTATTTTATTGCATATTTCATTTATGAATGCAAAGTCCTTTTTGTCATCATATTTTTCTCTTTATCATCATTTTATTTCTCCTCTTTGTCCTTTTAGGGTTGATGCATGTTCTCCTTTACATGATGCATTTGTTACTCTTTTAAGGTGACTCTTTTGAAATGACCATTTAAGGTCATTTCAAATCCAAAAATAGAGTAAAATCATATCATTATATATCATACAAATACATTATTGAACCATGCATCATTCACTTTTATTTTTCTTTCATGATACTAACCCATGCTTGTTTGTTTTGTAGGTAAAGAGACAAGACTTGAATATGGTCATAGGGTTTATGTTTTTTATGAAAGAGGGATATAGGTTTTCTATGATAGAGACGATATACATGGAATGAAGGGATTTATGGGAAAATGTACATGGAATGAAGGGTTTTCTCTCTTATACATTTTAGATTTAATTAGTCTTCTAAAATAAGATTTTTTTATTTAAATCGAATGGTATTAAAAATAATTTGTAACTTTCAGTACTTTCCTTGATTGAGTAGCTCTTTCTGTTGATGATGATCTTGAATAGTCTTGAATAGTGAGTATTGATTAGTACAGGTCCCTTTTTTAATAATGAACTTTGAATGAATACAGGTCCCTTCTAATGCTAAACTTTGTATATAAGTCCATTCTGACAAAAAATTCTATGTTGATCCTCAGGTCCCTTTATATGTTGTTCATGTGATGATGCTCCTATTCAGGTCCCTCTAAAGTAAAATTTGCAATTTCCACAGTTCCTTCATATTTTGAGTTTCTTCCATATCAAGTTGAGCAGTTTGTTGAGTTGTCCAGCTTTAAAGACAAATGCACTTGTTTTATTTAGTCTCCCCCCTTGCTTATTTTGAGACTTGGCCTCTAAATTGGAGAAGTTATTTTGCAAAAAATTAGTTAAGAAAATTTGAAATAATGACTTGAGAAACACACATTTTCTATAGAATTTATATTAGCCAAATAAATTAGTTTTTTATTATGAATTCAGGTTTGTACTCTACTAGGAATCTAGACTTTCACAGCCAAACCTCTTTATTATTTTTTATCTTTTTCTATTCTTTTTATTCTTTTCTTTTCTAGATGGAGGTGGGGTATAATGGAGTCAGGAAGTATGGAAAGCTTATGAAAGTAATATAGGTTGAAGTCATAATCTAGTAGCATATGGATAGATAGATAGTAGATCCGGACTTCAACATGGTAGATCTGAATGATTGTGAAGCTTAGCATACAATATGGTAGATGAATGAAATCATGAACAATATGGCTTATGAAATGCTTCTTTGGAAATGGATGTGACTTGTCATGGTACAAAACCTAACTTCTTCTTCTGATGATTAGCTTCATGTCTTTTGCCTTGATCTCGATTCATCTTGTAGGGTTGTTAGTGTTGTTGGTCAACAACTGAAAGCAAACTTCACAAGTTTGAGTTTCTTTGGATGAACTCAACATCCTGTGAATTCCACTTTTATTTAACTTGAATATTTTCATTTCTTATGCTCATATATGAATTTTTAAATATTGACTTTGAAAATCCTTCATCCATGGAGTTGACCCCTCAAGTCTTCCTAGGGCCTGCAAAAACATAGCACTTGCCTGCTTTACAATATTATATGATGGAGGAAGAGAGGTGTAAAATCTCTTTTCTTCCAAGAAAAATGTAAAATAATTACAAGCAATGGTTAAAAACAAGTCCAAAGATGATATACAAATAAAATGCATTTGTTTACCCCTTGAGGAATGGTGGCCAACCTAGACCTCCTAGAGGTATGTTGTTCACAAAATATTTGTTTTATGTCCAATTAGAGTGATTCCAAATCCAAGTTTAAGTGAATTCATATGGCTACTTCCATTATAAAAAAGTTTTCAAGATAGTTTAAAATGATATGCTAAAAATGAGGAGAAGTACCATGTTTGATAAAGCTTCTTGTGATTTTTTTACTAGACCAACAACCACGGAGTCACTCACTATTCATATGGTGAGGGATTTGACTAAGCCGTATAAATTCACCTTCCACCCACTCGCTATGCTGCGTTCTTTTACCTCGACATCCCAAACTAGTTGGAGTGTAACATTTTCGTTAAATATCGGATCGATGTCATTCCACTTGGAGATTAAAGTATATTAATTTTTTTCTATCTAATCAAAGCAAGTTTTCAAAATACTTAGGTTTGAACAAACCTAGGAGGCAGATTTTTTCTATGCTAATTTTAAGACATGCAGTCACTAAATATGGCATAACTTTTTCACCTGAGCTTCCAATCAGATGATTCAAATTTTGTAATAAACTATACTTCAATATCTATCCTCCATATGAACAGGATTTGAAAATAAGATTATTTGATATGTGAAATTTGCCAATTTATAGTCAAGACCTAAAATTGTCACCATGCATATTTTTCAACAAGCATTTAGTATTTTGGGCATAACCTTTTCATATGATGTTGGATTGAGATAATTCAAGTTGATTTAGAATTTATATTCCAAGGGCTATTGTCCTTATACATATCGTGTAAAAATGTTTCCATGATACACCTTGAATTAATGTTGTACAAATTTTGTCCTCAAAATTTCACTTGAGACCTAGTGTTTATTTTGATCATATTTTTTATTTGTGATCCAAATTGAAAATTTCAAAATGGGTTTAAAAACTAGATTTCAATAGATTCTTTCATTAAAAATAGTCTTTGAAAATGATTCTATATGGTTACCCAAAATGGATTGTTCTTACTGTATTTTTCCATCAAATCCTTCCAAATGAGTATTGAACAATGATTTAAAGAATTATTCACGAGAGTTTGAACCAAAAATATTATTGTGAACTCATTCTACCTATTTATTTCTATTCTATCCTACTCTATTGTATAAAAATAAGTCATTCTCTCAAATATAAGAGAATTTCCAATGCATCCATTTGTGTAACAAGATCATAAGTAGACTCATATCCAAGTTTGAAAAATATACCTTAATGAATGCTTGGACATGAAAAATTAGTTGATAATAAATATTTGATGCTAAGGAATATTGAAAAATGGAGTGGTGTTGTGGGCTAATGACTAATTGAAACCAAGTTCGAGTGTGATCCTTAAGTCTTTGATTCTCCTCAACTATCATAACGCAAAGTTCTTCTTGTGGAACTTGTTCAAAATCATAAATTCACAAGGGATATTGTGATACATATTCTATATTTTCTTTAGTTTCTAGCTCTATTGTTTGAATTTCATTGTAGGTGATCCATAACTCATTGATATTCTTACAAATATAGCTGGGAGAAGCTTCTAGGTTCTCTTCTTATGGATCCTATTCATGGATGCTTTGTTCTTCTATCTTTTGAAATGAATATTCATTCCTAGCAACCATTCTAAATTGTGGACAAGGATTTGAAAATATCCTTGTCGTGGCATACCCTCCTTCTCTAAATGACTTCTTTAACATCATCTTTTGTAGATCTTTGTTTTGCAAATGGATTTTGTAGTTAATGAGTTTTTGTTAGTGGTTGGGGGTTCAGTTTTGGGGATCTTCCTTTCTAATTTCTATGTCTAGGCATGAATAACCATAATGAAAAATGTTTTTGTTTTTATGTTTTGTTGTTATTGTTTTTTTATATGTTTTCCAAAAAATCTTCCTAACCAACTCTATCTAAATATTCTTCCCCAACAACGATGTCGAAAATGTCAATTTAATTTATGGAGTTGAAGTACAGAATCTATTTTACTTATCAATCTGAGTTGGTAAACTTAGAAGAAAACCAAAGTATATGGAATCTTAGATTAAACTAGTGTAGGAATCAGTTTTTTAGATGAAAATAATGGAAATGCATATTACAAATATAAAATTACTGAAAAGAAAGCATTGAAATTTTAATCTAGAAGCAAGAATGAAAAGAGTCTTTGTGGAGCATAGCCAATGAGGAAGAGGCTCTAACCTAGAAGTCCTAGTTGTCCTTCCTCATTATCCTTATTCCAACAAGATCAATTCCACCATAAAGCATAACATAACAAATTCACGAAAGTAGTAAAAACACAATTTCCAGTCTAGTTCTTAATCTAGAAGGAAGAGGATCTAACTTAGATTCCTTGGTTGACCTTCCCTACTTAAACCAATTACTAAAAGGAAATAATAACCAAATCAAGAAAGTAGTAAATATTAAATGCATAAAAACAATTTCTAGTTCAGTTCTTAATAAATAAGGAAGAGGATCTAACTTAGATGCCTTGGTTGACATTCCTTAAACCAATTATTGAAAGGAAATCATTCAAAAACATAAATGAACATGGCATATAATGAATCTATTCATAAAATATTCACAAAAAATTATAAAGGAAACAACAATCTAAAATATTCACAATTATACACAAAATTACACTGTAGTGTACTTAGCTCAGAATGGGGGCCCTCCACCCTTGCTTGGTACACTTGAAACTATCAGCTACAATAGATCAACAATCACATCCCATAGCAAGAACAAGAAGAAAATGGAAGACAAGCTTTTCAAATTATAATCATAAGTAAAGAAGTCTCAATAGTCATAATACATGTTCATAGTTGCTGAATAGTTGTGCTTAAATAAGCCAAAAATATAAAAAACTTAACTCAAATAGATATAAAAGCCTATATTAATTCTAATTCATCTACTTAGGTTGAACTCGGCCTTTTGGTTGCACAAAATATGGTATAATCCCACAAAATCACAAAACTGCCCCTTTTAGTTAGGGATTTCTATGTGATTGCTCAAGTTTGACAAACGTTGACCAAGCCTATTTCAAATTATTTGGATTGTTCCAATAGGACTCCATAGATCCTTGGTTCCCAGGCTTCTTGAATATAGCTTCAATTTCCACCCAGGTTTCCTGCACATATGACTTCAAAGGAGCAATTACAAGAAATTTTGTTCTAGTCAAAATAATTTTTAATACCAAATTGTTACTAAAAACTCTAAAATTTAAAAGACATAAATATTTTTACCTTAAATTGCAATAAGAGGAAAAAATATGGGACAATGACAATGATATGATAGAAAAATATGATTGATAGATGGAAAATGTATGTGGAAAAAGACCAAAAATAGAGAGCCAACATTGTTATGGCGACAAATTGATATGTAACAAGTGAGCATCTTCAAGCCTCAATCCCTAGCCTTGAACTCTTAATCCCCTCAACTATGAAATCTCTTGAACCTAGCCATCCTGAACTATGCATTACATAGTCTCAAGCCTCAATCCCGAACCTTGGCCTCTGGAACTGCACAATTCCTTAGCCAATCACTCAACTAATCACCAGTTCCAGCCCTAACAAGTGAGCTCATGAAATGTGTTAGCTCAGGGTTTTTTCGAGCTAATGTCAGCTTGTCATGAAGGGTTTTTAGTTGAACGTACTCTATCTTATCATGACCGGATGATGGGGGAGGAAAAGGAGAAGGGGACCATGCTAGAAGACATATATAGAGCTAAAGAAATAAGATGAATGTTGGCCTTTGATTTTGACTTATTTTTATTATGATTATTTTGATATTTATCACTTTTTCCCACTCTCTTACTGCCATAATCACCTCATTTTCATCCATTCATGCATAACAAGTTAACTTAACTAAGTATTTTAATTATTTTAGTATTTTTTTGAAAATTGAGCATTTAACTAAAATTAAGACAAAACTAGAAAAGCTTGTAATGGCTCCATTAAGGTCATGGTTGCAGGACACCTGGGCTCAAACCAAGAATACATCTAGAAACTACAGGAACCAAGGATGAATGAACATCTATTGGAGCACATTAAAATCGTTGTGAAGTAGCCGATCAACAATGGTAAAACTTGACCAGTCATCCAGAAGATCCCCTGAAAAAGGGGTAGTTTTAGGATTTTTGGGGATTCATCCTGATTTTTTTTAACAAATGGATAGTTTCGACCTGATGAAGTGGGATAACATTAATGATAGTTGTTTCAGACTTTTTAGCTTATATTGTTATCATTTTTCCTATTTAAGAAGAGGCATTCATAGTTAGAAACAATGGAGAAAAATTGAAGACTATTATTTTGAGATAATTGAAGACAGAACTTTGTTTCATGATTTATTTATGCTTGCTAGAGTGAATGAGTTGATATAGATGAGTGTTTTAATAGTGTACCAGCAAGGTTGGAGGGCCCCCATACCAAGCTAAGTACACTTTTTTGTAGAATAATGTTTATAATTGTTCATATGCTAGTTTAATTCTTCATGTTCATCATAGTTATTTATTGTAAATATTTGCAGATGTTTTCAGCATGAATTCATTTTATGGCCACATTTTAAGTGAAGATCACTTTCCCTTTAGTAATTAGCTTGAATGTGGAAGGACAACTAGGACTCTTAGAAAATATCCTCTTCTCCATGGTTTAGGACTGAACTGAAACAAGATTCACTTTCTCATATACTTTTCTAGATTAAATTCATGTGCTTTCATAGTTTACATTATTTCATGCTTTCTTAGCTGTTTGGCAATGTTATTATAGAAAGATTGTGGAAGGACAGCCATGACTCTTAGAAAAGAGCCTCTTCTCCATCTTCTAAAATAGACTAATCTCATTGACCAATCATTTAAATGCTTTCATAGAGTAGATCTAAATGTTTTTACTTTATTTTATAGAATAAATTATATTTGTAACATGCATTTCCATCATTTTCACAACTACTTTCTATATTAGTTTTATCTGAAATTTCATAAATTGTCGTTTGCTTGTAAGATTGCCAACCTAGATTGATGAGTAAAATACATGTTTTAATTTACCCAGTAAATTGAGCTGACATTTTTGATGTTGTTGTCACAGATACTGATTAGGAAGATTATTTAGAAAACATTAAAAAAACAACATAAGAAAAAAAAAAAATTAGGATTTTTCATTATGGTATTTTATGCATATAAAAAGAGACAGAAAGGGTAGATACACAAAAGAAGACCTGCCAACTACTAAACCACTGGTAGAAGCATGACTACCTACATTCGAATTAACTACACCAATTGCTGGAAAACCAACTTTGGAAGAGTTAGCAGAAAAACAACGTTTAGGACAAAGGTTAACGCTTCTTGAAAGACAAACTTTGTTAGCTAATGAAGTAAAGAGAAAACAAAAACAAACAGGAACATTTTCCATATGAAAACAAAGAGAGATAAGAAAACCAATTGATCAACCTATTCTTGAACAATTAGATCAGCCTATCCTTGAACAATTACATCAAACTATCTCTAAACAAAAAAAAAAAGTTGAAAATACACAATCTCAATTTCTTACTGAAGCATTTGAAACTACTGAAAAAAAATATGGAAGAAGAAGGGCGAGGAGATAAAATCCCAATACTAACTCTAGAACAAAGGTTACAATATGAAAAGTAACAAAAATAATGGCAAAGAAAAAGAGAGGAAGAGACGACAAGAGAAGAAGAAAGAAAAAGAGAGGAAGATGACAAAAGAGAATATGATCATAAGAGAAGACAAGATGTAGAAACAGATAATGATGAAGAAGCTACTTTTGGATTCCCAATTTTAGATACTAGAGCAATTCTTGGAGAAGAGGTAAAAATGAAGAATATTCCACCTTCAGTTTTCTATGGAATGTCTTCTAAAGATCCTCATTCATTCATGCTTGATATTGATATCTTATGTCGTACTCATGGTTATACCAATGATACCCATAAGCTTCGTCTTTTTCCTGCTAGTCTTAAAGAAGCTACATTAAAATGGTTTATGGGATTAAGAGAACATATTATTACTTCTTGGGAAGACATGAGAAAAAAATTTCTTAAGAAGTATCAAGCCTATTTTAGGCATAGAGATTCAAAGGAAGATATTTTTAAGATGTCTCAATAAGAAGATGAGAGTTTGGAAGAATAATTAGAACAATTTCTTTACAACTTACAAAAATCCAAACAACACTCTTTAAATCCTGATACCATTCGAACAATTTTTCTCAAAGGAATACGAGATGAGTATCTTGATATTCTCAATGTGATAGGAAAAGGAGACATCTCATATTTTCCATTTTATGAAATTGCAGAATTATGTCAAAAGTATTCCAAAGGGAGAGCAAAAAGTGGAAAAAGAGATGTAAATTCAAAAGTCACTAAATCAGCAACAGGAAGCATAACAAGAGCTAAATTAGCGAATTTGTTTGAATTTTAAAAATGATATTTTGAGAACTTTAGGAACACAAGTTGATGTACTTAAGGATAAAAAGAGAAAAGATGAACAAGATCAAGTACTATCAATTTTCTGTCCTAAATGTAGGAATAAAAATCCACTAAGGTAATGTCCTTTAAATGGTATTCAGATTTGTGGACTTTGTATTGAAAATCGTTTAACTGATAATTGTCCAAAGATAAAGGAATTACGAGCAAATTCAATGGATGAAATTTAAGGAAATGACTATCTCCATTATTTGGCACTAAGAAGACCTTGGCAACCATAGTTTACAGGCATGCCTCAAAATTTACCTCAACAATTTACTCAACAAATTCATCAAAATTATCAATATCCTACCCAAACTTCATGGAATTCTCCTATGCCATGGCAGGCTTGGCCTCCTCAGCAAAACCAAAACCAACCTTCACAAATTTGTCGAGGATATTCTTATGGATCCCAACCTCCCCAATAATTTTTCCCTTAACAACCGTATCAACAACAATATAGATTTTATCCTCAACAGTCATATCAATAGCTATATCCTCAACAATAATTTCCATATCAGCAATTCTAGGAAACCCCTCAATCAAATCCATTCAGATAACAATCAATGTTTGCACTAACACATCCTCAGCAGCTTCAGCTACAACCAAACACCAACTAAACCAACTCAATTACTAGCCCAATTGGTAGCAAATCCAAGTAACAAAGTGGAGAGGCCAATCTACAATACTGAATAAGGAACATCATATTCAATTCTTCCTATTGAAAACATCCACTGCAGGTCTGGAAAAATATTACAAAAGGAATCTCTTGTGATTATAGAAGAACAAATTGAGGATGAGAGAAATCCTGAAACACTTAATACAAAACAAAAAGTTCCTGAATTTGACATTTTAGATGAATTGAAAAACTCTGATGTTAAAATTCCTTTATTGCATGCTATTAAAGATATTCCTATTTATACCAAGGAAATTAAGGAATTGTGCACAAAGAAAACTGCAAAAAGAAAACAAGATCCACCTACGATTCATGTCATTGGGAAATTAGCTAGTCTTATGCCAACAAATACCAAAATTGAAAAATATGTTGATCCCGAAATACCTATGGTAACCATTTCGATCAACAATTTTTCAGTTTCTAAAACTCTAATTGACTTAGGAGTTGTTATTAATGTCATGACAATAGAAACCATGAAATATTTGAACTTTCGAAATATCCGACCAACCACTACAATTTTGGAACTAGCTCATAGATCCAAAGTAGTGCCAGAAGGAGTACTGAAAGATATCATTATTTCTTTGGATTTATGGGAATATCCTGTAGACTTCCTAGTCCTACAACCAAAATCAAATTTAGGAGGCCATTTGTTAATTCTTGGCAGACCATGAATGCCACAGTTGATGCCTTTATTGGATATAGATCAGGAAGTATGATCATATCACATGGAAATGAAGGGAAGCACATAACAGTCTATTATGTTTCCCAATCTCCTTCTCTATTATCTTGGCCTGATGAACAAAAAAAAGAAATTCAACCCATTCTGATTATTAATCAAGCTTTCACTTTTAGAGACGAGGATAATCAGGACTTAATGGACCTTTTCATTTCAGAACCTGACATTTCAGAGAAGCTAAGAAGTATTCAATATGAAGCTATAGATCAATTGCTAAATCAATTTTTTCAAGGAACTTGCAGTATCAATTCATTAAAAACATTATTTGAAGCAATTTTTCCTGTTAACACAATAACAAATTCTCAAAGTAAACTGATTCAAATCAGCCCCAGAAAAAATCTAAACATTGGTATCAATTTACAATCATCACAAGAAAAACAAGTAATTGTACTATTAAAGAAATATTCAAAATCTTTTGCTTGGGATTATACAGATATGCATGGAATTCATCCAAAATCATGTATCCATCATATTTACATAGATGAAACTATCAAACTTGTAAGACAAACACAAAGAAGAATGAATCCAATGATGAAGGAGATAGTAAAAGAGGAATTGCAAAAACTATTACAGGTAGGATTTATCTACCCCATCTCTGATAGTCATTGGGTTTCTCCCTTAGTTTTGGTTCTTAGGAAAAATGGAAAATGGAGAATTTGTGTAGAATATAGGGAATTGAATAAGGAAACACTTAAGGATCATTTCCCACTACCATTCATTGATCAAGTACTAGACTCATTAGCAGGGAAAAAGTTATTTTCCTTTCTTGATGGATTTAGTGGTTATAATCAAATCAAGATAACATTAGAGGATCAGGAGAAAACTACATTTACTTGTCTGTCGGGTACATATTCTTATAATGTGTTACCTTTTGGATTATGTAATGCACTTGCTACTTTCCAAAGAGCAGTCCTAGCCATCTTTGTCGATATTATACATGAATGTGTAGAAGTATACATGGATGATTTTACTATTTATGGGAATAAATTTGATGATTGTTTAAACAATTTGGAAAAGGTTTTACAAAGATGCATTGACACAAATCTATCTCTTAACAATGAGAATTGTTTTATGATGCTAACTGAAGGGTTAGTGTTGGGACACCATATTCATCATCTGGATTAAAAGTGGATCCAGCAAAGATAGAAATCATTGTAAAGTTATTACCACCAACAAATAGAAAAGAAGTAAGAAGTTTCTTGAGATATGTAGGCTATTTCCAGAGGTTCATTGAAAATTTCAGTAAAATATCTTTGCCATTATTTAAACTACTTACAAAATACATAGAATTTCAATGGAATACAGATTATCGACATGCATTTAATAAACTCAAACACAAATTGTCCATAGCACCAATTCTCAGAGGATCAAATTGGTCATTACCATTTCACATATCCACTGATGCATCAAATACAACAATAGGAGAATCTCTCGGACAAAAAGAAAATCAATTTAACTATGCTATATTTTTCATCAGAAAAAATCCTACTCCAACAAAGTTGAATTATACCGTAACTGAAAAATAAATTCAAAGACAACAAAAAACATTGAAGTTATCAAGCACGAAAAGGTGAACTTTCCAAGGAAATGAAATCTTGTGCTCTGTCCAAGAAAAATGACTAATGCATACCCATGTGAAAAGCATAAGTGGAAGATATCATGAAAACAAAACGCAGAGATAAGAGCCTATTTTGAAATGATTGAGAAACCAAAGGAGAAATCATTCTCATGCAACAGTCATCCAGAGGAACTTAGGAGAAACACAGCCACAAGGACAACACTCCATCAAATTCAAAACATAGCTATGGATATGGCACAATGAGAATGAATCAGGGAAGACATAGGTTAGACTAGCTGTGCACACAGGTAAGCAATCCCGCAAAAAATCATGAATGAATCATCACAGGAAGTTCCACAAACAAACGTGTCAACAAAAACTCAACTTTGGCAAGCATGTGGCAGAAATATAGGTAAGAACTCAACTTTTTTTCCATTCTGGCAAATAAATGGATAATTGATAGAGAGTAGGAATCATGGAAAAAAACCTTTATAGCACGGATTTGGAAATCGCATGGAGGAAATATAGGAAATAACTCAGATTTTGTTTCCAATTTGGTAAAAATGGGTAATTAACAAGGAGTAAGACTCATAGAAAGAGCCAAGATTTAAGGAACTGTTACAAGAACTTTAGCCTTGAAAAACCCTGTGTCAATTTCATTATATTTTGTGCGTTTGATGTCAAATGTACAGGAGCCTTAAAAATACATAGAAGGATATCGGGCATCGTTTCGACCTCAGCACCAACTCAGCCATGGTATCACACAAAATTGGTATGTACAAGGCATCATTGTCTTTTATTCTCTTGAGAATTCAACAAAGAAAAAGTAGTGTTACATGTTTTCTTTGAAATTTTACATGAAATTTCATTTTTGAAACTCAGAAATCGAAAATGTTTTGTAAACATCACACGTAGCCTCTTCAATGGAAAGAAGAACTGAACCTATAATCTTTCAAATAGAAAATTGGACACCAGTGAGTATCACAAAATGCCATGAGGCCGGTTTGATTGAGTTCTTGGGTAAATTTATGGGGCATAACACTGAACTCACAGAATCATTTGTGGCCAATTTTTATGAAGGAAAAATAGTCATAGGAGGTTTGAGTATTCCAATAAATGAGAAATACATAGCCTAGGTCATAAGATTACCACAGATAGGGGAAAAATATCATAGGGCACAACACTTCAAGGGTAAGGAGTGGAACTACTTTTTACAGAAGTCTAGAAAAGGGACAGTTAGTTGGAAAATTTGAGTTATAAGAGATTGGTTTTAGGATCCCTGGAAGCAACTTATCTTGGTCATTAAAAAGTATCTTACCTGTGATGGAAGATATAGTATGGTGCACATGTACCATGTTAAAATTCTCCAGCATATCCAATGGGAAAAATATTAATCTACCCTACTTCTTTACAATGAGCCTCTTGAAAATGATTGAGGGGGTTAATCAAAAGAAAGGCAGAAAAGAAACAAGCTATTATCATCAAGGGTTGATAAGAATGATGGTTGAACATCAACTGGAAAAAACAACACAGGAGACATGGGAAGAATTCATCAAGAGAAATAACTTCATAGAAAATCAAGATGAAGAAGAACAAGAAAATACCCAAACAAGCTTTTCAAAGGAGATAATGAACACATCCTCATATCCAGAAACAAGTTCAAGGAAAAATCTCCAATTAGAAAATAGTGAGAAGGATAAACCTTTTGTCTCTTTCCTTAGGAAATCCAGGAAGAAGGTATCGGAAGAAAATAGGATGCCTGAGGAAACTGGTCATATTGAAATTCAGGATGAAGATGAACAAGGGAGTTTCAAGGAGCTGCCTATTGATGACACACATCAAGAACATAATGATCACCTTGAAAATTTAGAGAGACAAGAAAATGAAAGATTGAAAGAAGTAGAAGAAGACAAATGGGACAGGTGGTGTGAGGAAAATGAAACAGATTGTTCCTCTTCATACTCTCCTTATGAAAACCTAAGAAGGAAACATAAGGAAGTGGCAAAAGAAACATATGGAGAGTCCTCCAAACCAAGCAAGGAAAGTGAAACAGAACATATAGAGAAATTAAAGGAAAAAATACAGGTATCAGAGATCATGGAGAGGCACATGAAGAAATAAAATGAAATGTACAAGGCACAAAACAACTAGCTAGTGAAAGAAAATAAAAAACCATAAAGGAAGGCAAAGAAGCTTGAAACACAAAATATTCTCATTTCAAAACAAGATTATAGATGGTTGAAGGAACAAAAACATTGGAAATACAAATATGAATCCCAAAAGGTGAAGATTGGCATCTATAAGAGGCAGGAGGAAGCATAAGGGATAGAGGCACTTTTATAGGAAGCACAAGTAGAGGCCTCAACGTCAGCTGCCAGAAAGAGAAAAATAGCCAGAAGAGGCAACCAAGCATGAGGACATGCTTGATGCTTAGCAAGGGGGAGTGCTGACCTATGATTTTGACTTATTTTTAGTATGCTTATTTCGATATTTATCACTTTTTCACATTATCTTGCAGCCATACTCACCTCATTTTCATCCATCCATGCATAAAAAGGTAATTTAACTAAGAATTGCAATTATTTTAGTATTTTTCTGAAAATTGAGCATTTAATTAAAATTCAGACAGAACTAGAAAATCTTGTAATGGCTCCATTGAAGTCATGGTTGCAGGACACCTGAGCTCAAACCAAGCATATATCTGGAAACTACAGGAACCAAGGATGAATGAACATCTATTGGATCACATTAAAACAACTGCGAAGTAGCCGGTCAATGCTGGTCAAACTTGACCAGTCATCTAGAAGATCCCATGAAAAAGGGGCAGTTTTAGGACTTTTGGGGATTCATCTTGATTTTTTGTAACAAATGGATAATTTCGACCTGATGAAGTGAGATAACATTAATGATAGTTGTTTTAGACTCTTTAGCTTATATTGTTATTATTTTTCCTATTTAAGAAGAGGCATTCACAGTTACAAACATTGGAGAAAATTGAAGACTATTATTTTGAGATAATTGAAGATAGATTTTTGTTTCATGATTTCTTTATGCTTGATGGACTGAATGAGTTTTTGTAGCTAAGTGTTTTAACAATGTACCAACAAGGTTGGAGGGCCCCCATGCCAAGCTAAGTACACTTTGTTGTAGAATATTGTTTATAATTGTGCATATGCTAGTTTAATTCTTCATGTTCATCATATTTCTTTGTTGTAAATATTTGTAAGTATTTGCAGATGTGATCAAGTTGCAGACATCTTTACAAAGGCTCTCATAGAGGCGAAGTTCACTAAACTTCGATTTATGGTTGGAGTTCAGGAAGTTGTCACTAAGGGGGGATAGGCTCTAGTGCCTCCTTCCTTCTCCTATTGTGTCATATTTGTAAATCCTTCAATCCTATCCCAAGTTGTTCTTAAGGGGGGATGTTAGGATATTCTGACACATAGGAAATAGTTAAGTACAACTTGGTCTAGTATAGAGTTAGGTATAGAGTTAGGTAAAGTGTGTTTCTTTACTATGTACATTTTGTAACTTACAATCCGACGGTCACGATATGTAGTGATTCGACAGTTCATTCTCTCCTCGGTATTACAGACACTTGATCCGTGGCTTAACACTCGATTGGTCCATGATCTCTATTTAAAGAGCATGGAGAGTCATTTGTAGTTAATCCGTCTATGAGAGAAGCATATGTAAATTTTCATTCTTTTATTAATAAATTGCCTGAAGTGGCCGCGTTGGCTCAGGCCGTGGACTGTTTCCCTCTTTAGGGGTTTTAACCACGTCAAAATACTGGTGTATTGATCTGTGATCTGTTTGTGAGCGGTGTCCTTTGTTGTTCTGTCTGAGGAACTTACCCTGTAAATTCCTACATTATGGCCATGTTTTAAGTGAAGATTGCTTTGCTTTCAGTAATTAGAATGAATGTGGAAGGACAACCAGGACTCTTAGAAAAGAGCCTCTTCTGCATGAGTTAGGACTGAACTGAAACATGATTCACTTTCGCATATGCTTTTCTAGAATAAATTCATGTGCTTTCAATTTTTACGTTATCTCATGCTTTCTTAGATGTTTGGCAATGTTATTATAGAAATATTATTGAAGGACAATCGGGACTCTTAGAAAAGAGCCTCTTCTCCATCTTCTAAAATATACTAATCTCATTGACGAATCATTTATATGCTTTCATAGAGTATATCTAAATGTTTTTGCTTTCTTTTGTAGAATAAATTATATTTGTAATATGCATTTCCATCATTTTCACAACTACTTTCTATATTAGTTTTATCCAAAATTCCATAAATTGTGGTTTTACTCTAAGATTACCAACCTGGATTGATGAGTAAAATACATGTTTTAATGGATCAGTGAATTCATATTTGAAAACCAAATTATTGGCGAGTAAGAATTCTTTGTTTTTCTTTTCATTTCAAATTTCATTTCCGCATTTTATTCTAAGACTTGAGAACAAGCCTGAAAATAAGCAAGGGGGTAAGTTAAAACACAAGTAGTATTTATACTCTTGTTTATTGTTACTTTCAAATCATGTACTCTCCAAAGGGACCTGATCATCAAGAAAAAATATGTTAGTAGGGACCTAAAAGAAACATCAAGCAAATACTCCAGAGGGACTTGAGCATCAAGAAAAAATATGTTAGTGGGGACCTGAAAGATTAAATACTTCAAAGGGACTTGATTATCAACTACTTCAAAGAATTATTCCATCTCAACTGTTGGCATTATGATTCAAGTGTTGTCCTTGATGGCAACTCACTCAGAGGTTGGTACAGGTGCTCAGAGGTTGGTACAGGTGATGGCAACTTAATCAGAAGACAGATCTTAGTACAGCATGCCAAGGAAGTTCATATACGCAGGTTCGTTAAGCCCAAGTCACGTGTACACGCTAGTTGGATTCAGAAAAAGCGCGTGTATGTGGAAAAGTACCTTTGGTCCATGGTGGTTAGTCCTTGGAAGTTGTGCCTATGGTTTCGGACCATTGTGTCTCGACGGGCGTGTCGATCCCTAGTTTTGAAGTTGATGGTATTGAGTTACTATGGTTTTGGCTCTTGGTATTGAGCAAGGCCTAAGGCTATATAAGGAGAAGAAGATCATTAGGCAAAATCATCTTTCGACAAGGCTTGAATATCTAAGAGAGAAAGAGATCTGATATGCAGGGTCTGGGTTGCTTGATATGAGCTAAGGAGAAATCACATCGGTGGATGGAAGACTAGATCTAAGGATAAATCGGGATCTAATGGTTTGAAATGCTCTATTATGATATGGTTGGTTATGCGTATTTCTAGATCTGCATACTGTCGCAATATTATGTTCTGGATCTAACTGATGTCTGGTACAGCTGCAAGTTGAGAAAATCTATTTTTAGATCTGTATGCAGGTTGGCCTAGGTAAAACTGCGTGTATACGCGGGTTTCGCTCATTGAAGTAGCGTATATCTCTTAAAGCTTGATTTTTGGGTTTGCAGTTGGATCTGACTGTTATTGCAGAGTTCTGTAGACTGCTCTGTGTTCTGGTATCTGGTGATTGACAGGGTTCAGTGGTTCAGTGATTCAAAGTTTGATAATTCTAGTATTGGTTGTTTTATGCTTCATGGATCTGTTGTGAAAGTTGAATGAATTGGGGTCTACAGATTGTAATGTTGTGCTTCAGGAATATCCAGTCTGAAAATGTATGAAAGGAGGTACCTGAAGGAAAGAAGATTGTAGGTCAGCACCTACGTACTAGTATCTTGGCTAGTACAAGAGCAAAGGGGGTTGGAGCTCCCTTCCAAGGAAGTTTGGAGAACGAGAGAAGGTTGTAGCCTTCTGCAGGTTGCAGCCTGCGTACTGGTATAAGGCTGCACCAGTACAAAATATTGTAAACTGAAGTTTCTTATTAAAGAAAGATAGAGACAACTTGCAGCAGGTGGTTTTCACCCACATTGGGTTTCCACCTTATATCTTGGTGTTCATGTGTGTGGCTTTTGATCTGTTCTGTTATACTGCACCTGTTTACTGTTAATGTGGTGAATAATGTCCTGATGAACTTAACTGAAGAATAAGCTAACTAAATTATGAGTTTTCTTCTTATACGCTGTTTTATTTAATCACAGTAGCGTGTACACGCTGGTTCACCTAACTGAATTAGCGTATATGTTTCTGAGCATTGAAAAAGTTTGATTGATCTGATAATACTGATTCACCCCCCCTCTCAGTATTATTTCCAACAATTGGTATCAGAGCAGGTCCTTCAGAGAAGCTTGATCGCTTGAAGGTAGATCATTCATCATGAGCAACTACGAGAAAGAAGCATCAATCAGGCCACCGATTTTTGATGGGACAAATTTCAATTATTGGAAGGTAAGAGTTACTGCATATCTTCAATCTCTTGGTACAGAAGTTTGGAACATTGTAGAAACAGGCTATGCTTTTCCTTCAGCTACTCCTACAGATCCAGCTGAGAAAAAACAGTATGAAACAAATGCAAAAGCAGTCAGTACTCTATTAGGAAGTATATCTCAAACAGAATTCATGAAGGTCATGCACTTCAAATCAGCAAAAGAGATATGGGACAAAATGATCACTAGCTATGAAGGAGATGAACAGGTAAAGCAAGCTAAACTTCAAACTCTCAGGATTCAATATGAGACTCTCAAGATGTATAATGATGAAAGTGTGGCTAATTATTTTCTTCGGGTAGATGAGATTTTTAATTGTATGAAAAATTTGGGTGAAGAAATAAGAGAAACTATAGTAGTTCAAAAGATTCTAAGATCATTATCCCCCAAGTTTGAATCTAAAGTATCTGCAATAGAAGAAAAAGAAAATCTCCGTGTTCTCACTATGTCTCAGCTACATGGAATTCTAACCGCTTATGAAATGAGAAAGGGAGGTCCATCTGACAGAAGGGAAGCTGCGTTTAAGGCATCAGGAAAAGAAGATTACTATGAAGCAAGCCATGTTCCAGAAGAAGAGGAAGAAGAATCAAATTTTGTCAGAAATCTTCAAAGGGGTTCTGGAAGGTTCAGAGGTAAGCTACCTTTCAAATGCTTTGCTTGTGGAAGAGTAGGTCATTATGCTGCAAAATGTCCTTATAAGGATAAAGGAAAAGAACCTGCTAGATGGAACAAGAAACAAAGTGCAAATAAGAAAAGCTACTACACCCATGAAGATAGTGATGGCTTATCAAACAGTGATGAAGATGAACAAGGTAATAAATATAAGCTGTTAATGGCATTTGAAGATGATGATTATGAGGATGCTGTAGATGTGGATAATCTCTATAATGAAATTACTAGACTCAAGAGATGCATAGAAGAAAAGAATGTGATCATTGATACTTTGCAATTTCAAATTGATGAAAAGGAAAAACATCTTGAAAAACTAGAAGGTGAAATTGTTGGTCTCAGAAAAGAAATTGAGAAAACAAAAGCTATTAATCTTAAGTTTGTCAAAGGATCTGAAACTTTGGATGAGATTATCAGTGTGCAGCGGTCTCCTCTAAACAAGACAGGTTTGGGCTATAATGGAGAAACCTCTCAAGCATCCACCTCAAAAAGTTATCTTGATGCAGCAAGAAGAAATGAGCAGAAGAACAATGAAGATAATCAGGTAAAGCAGGGACGAATTACAAACAGAAACTATCAGGGACAATCCTTCTTAAGGGTGAACAAAAGCTACAACCAACCACAGGTAAAATCTTCTCAGTTTGGCTCAAGAATAGATGAAAATAGAAATTACAATCAGTTGGCTGGTAGATTCAATAACCGCAGAAGCTTCTTCAATGGACAATGCTTTTCTTGCCATAACTTTGGGCACAAAGCAGCTCAATGTGTTGCATATAAAACAATCATGACTAGAGAAGCTCAAAAACAAAGAAGTATGACAGGGATTACAAAAAGGACCTATAACAACTTTTCGGTTCTTGAAAATGAAGTTGAATGTTCTATTTGCAATAATTTTGGTCATAAAGACTCTGAATGCAGGAGCAGGTTTCAGGAGAAAAAGGAACAAGCCACGAGCATCAAAACATGGAGAATAAAGGAACCTCAAACAGAAAGATGTGGGATAGCATTTTATGCAGAAGGACAGGAAAATCTATGGTACATTGACAGTGGATGTTCGAAACATATGACAGGTGATAAAGAAAAACTTGAATCCTATTCTACTTTAGAAAAGGGAAAGAAAGTTTCTTTTGGAAATGATACTCCTGCAACTATAAAAGGAAAAGGTATTGCTCCTTTGAAAGAAAAGGTCAAGGCTGGAAATGTTTTGTATGTTGATGGATTGAAACATAATCTACTAAGTGTCAGCCAGATGTGTGATCAAAAAACCGAGGTTATTTTCAGATCGAATGGATGTCTTGTTCGTGATCTTGATACAGGTAAAACAGTTCTCAAAGGGAAAAGAACTCCAAATAATCTGTACATATTTGAAGAAGGACAACAACAATGCTATCTTAGCAAGGATGAAGAGCACTGGTTATGGCATCGAAGGTTGGGACATCTAAGCTTCTCACAAATAAGGAAAGCATGCAAATATCAGGCAGTTCGCGATCTTCCAGATATCAAAATTCCAGACAACACCATATGCAAATCTTGTCAGTTTGGAAAGCAAACCAGAACTAACTTTCCAGAGAAGGAAGGATCAGCTAGCTTGCCTCTTGAGCTAGTCCATACAGATGTATGTGGTCCATTTAGGAAAAGGACACCTCGAGGAGAAGAATATCTGATATTATTCATTGATGATTTCTCAAGGTTTGTTTGGTTAGGGCTTATGAAGCACAAAGATGAAGCATTCGAAAAATTCAAATCCTTCAAAGCATTGGCTGAAAATGAATCAGGACACAAAATTAAGTGCCTCAGATCTGACAGAGGTGGGGAATTCACATCAAATGAATTTTTCGATTTCTGCGATGAACATGGGATAAGAAGAGAATTCTCTACAGCTAGAACTCCTCAGCAAAATGGGGTTGTGGAAAGAATGAACAGAACTATCCAACAAATGGCTCGTGCTATGCTCGATGAATCAGGTACTCCTGCAACCTTCTGGGGTGAAGCTGCACATGCTGCTGTTATTATTCTTAACAAAACAAATGTCCGAGTAAACAGCACTCAAACACCTCATGAGCTTTGGAGTGGTAAAACTCCTTCCGTGAAGCACTTCAAAATCTTTGGGAGCAAATGTTATATTAAGAATACTGATGAGCAACTCGGCAAACTTGAACCAAGAGCAGATGAGGGCATTCTTCTTGGTTATTCTCCACATAGCAAAGCATACAAGTGCTACAATAAAAGACTTGGCAGAATTGTTGACAGTATTGATATAGTGGTTGATGAGAAGGGATATATTCCTAGGCAAGTTCATCATGAAGACATTGAAGAAGATGAAGGTTACTCTCAAAGGCGAAATGATGAAGAAGAAGAACCTCAAGAAGAAGAAGAATCTCAAGAAGAACCAGAGGAGCAGACAAGAATAGAAGAGAAGACTCCATCCAGATATGTTCAAAAGAATCATCCAGAAACTCAGATTGTGGGGCAGAAAGAAGCAGGAGTACAAACAAGAAGGACACTTGCAGAAGCTTCAAGCTACTTGGCATTACTCTCCTCCACTGAACCACAAAATGTGAAAGAAGCATGCAAAGATGAATGTTGGGTCAAAGCAATGGATGAAGAACTTGAGCAAATCGAAAAGAACAACACTTGGGAATTAGTTCCTAGACCAAAAGATAAGAATGTAATAGGAACAAAATGGGTCTTCAAGAATAAATTAAATGAAAATGGAGAAGTAATTAGAAACAAGGCCAGACTTGTTTGTAAAGGGTATGCACAGCAAGAAGGAATAGATTTTGAAGAGACCTTTGCTCCTGTGGCAAGACTTGAGGCCATTCGAATGTTTCTTGCTCTCTCAAGCTTTCAAAACTTCAAGGTATTTCAAATGGACGTGAAATCAGCCTTCCTGAATGGAGACTTAGAAGAAGAAGTATATATTGAGCAGCCAGATGGTTTCATTCTTGGGAATGATCCAAACCTTGTATGCAGATTGAAAAAGGCACTCTATGGACTCAAACAAGCTCCAAGGGCTTGGTACTATCGGTTGGACAAATATCTTCACCAACAAGGCTTTTCAAAAGGATCAGCAGATAGCAATCTCTATATAAAAGTTGAAAATAACAAATTGCTAATTCTTGTTGTTTATGTAGATGATATTATTTTTGGCAGCAATGAAGAGACTATGAGTCAAAACTTTGCCTTGGTTATGCAGAAAGAATTCGAAATGTCACTTCTTGGAGAATTGACATATTTTCTTGGATTGCAAATCCAACAAAATGAAGGAGGTATCTTCTTGTCTCAAACCAAATATCTCAAGCAGATCTTGAAGAAGTATGGCATGGAAGAATCAAAGCCAGTATGTACACCCATGGTTACAGGATGCAGCCTCAGTGCAAATGATGAATCAGCAGCAGTTCACCAACCCACTTATAGATCCATGATTGGGAGTTTGCTTTATTTGACAGGTACTCGACCAGATATTACACATGCAGTAGGAATGGTTGGAAGATTTCAAGCCAATCCAAAGGAAACTCATCTTCAGGCAGTCAAAAGAATCTTCAAATATCTTCAAGGGACCCAAAACTATGGCTTATGGTATCCTAGAAATACAGATCTCACTCTTCATGCTTACACAGATGCAGATTGGGCTGGAAGTGTGGATGATAGGAAAAGCACAAGTGGTGGTGCTTTCTTCATGGGTTCCAGATTAGTATCTTGGTTCAGCAAGAAACAGAGTTCGATTGCCTTATCTACAGCTGAAGCAGAATATGTGGCTGCAGCATCTTGTTGCACACAACTTCTTTGGATGATGCAGACCTTGCAGGACTTTCAAATCACTTGCACTCCACCCGTCTCTATCTTATGTGATAATACAAGTGCAATAAGCATTTCAAAGAATCCAGTCATGCACTCAAAGACCAAGCACATACCAATCAAGTACCATTTTCTTCGGGAACAAGTGCTTGAGCAGAAGGTCAAGTTGGAGTATGTTCCTTCTAAGGAACAGGTTGCTGATATTCTCACAAAACCACTGCCCAGGGAAACTTTTGAATATCTCAGACAAAAGCTGGGAGTAGTTGATGCTTCATCCTGCTGTTGAAGCTTGTCTGTTCTACAGAAAAATTGGTATACGCAAGTTGCGAAAGGTATATACGCGTATACACGCGGATTTATGATGGGAAAGTCGCGTGTACGCATGTTGCAGAGATTATATCCGCGTCCACACGCCGTTTCATGCAGGAGAAATCGCGTATATGAAGTTCTGAACAGCAAGGGAAAACTCTGGAGTTCTGAACAGCAATGGGTATGTCAGAATTCTTCAGGCACAGTTTCAGGGGGTGCAGCAGGCACAGGCTCAGGGGGAGCAGCTTAAAAATCTCATAAAGTATTGTTGGCATTCAGATGTTTTGGTTGTTGATTTCAGTCAGAAAGAAATCCTGGTTGCTGATCTAAAAAGATGTTTATCATATGCTGCTGGTGACTTTCATAAGTCTTGGTCTAGATCTGTTGTCTCTATGTCATGTATCTCTCTTATGGTGTCAAGGTCATGTAACGGCCTATGTTGGTTTCCCCACTATGCCTGGGATGAATGCTGTAATATAATTGGTTGTTTATGATATGTCCCCTCTTGGTAGGGAGTATGGATGTATGTATTGAGTCTTTTGGTGATAGGAAGGTCCCTTATGGTGTATAAGTCTTGGTTCTTGTTGAAGAACATCTTTTGCAGATCTGGCCTACTGTCAGGGGGAGCATGAGTCAGCACAGCCAAGCAGAGGTATCAGCATGTCCTCAGGGGGAGCACAGCCCTTTGCCCTTGATGTCAAAGGGGGAGAATGACTTGGTGTGGTGGTTGCCATCAAGTCCAAAGGGGGAGATTGTTGGCATTATGATTCAAGTGTTGTCCTTGATGGCAACTCACTCAGAGGTTGGTACAGGTGCTCAGAGGTTGGTACAGGTGATGGCAACTTAATCAGAAGACAGATCTTAGTACAGCATGCCAAGGAAGTTCATATACGCAGGTTCGTTAAGCCCAAGTCGCGTGTACACGCTAGTTGGATTCAGAAAAAGCGCGTGTATGTGGAAAAGTACCTTTGGTCCATGGTGGTTAGTCCTTGGAAGTTGTGCCTATGGTTTCGGACCATTGTGTCTCGACGGGCGTGTCGATCCCTAGTTTTGAAGTTGATGGTATTGAGTTACTATGGTTTTGGCTCTTGGTATTGAGCAAGGCCTAAGGCTATATAAGGAGAAGAAGATCATTAGGCAAAATCATCTTTCGACAAGGCTTGAATATCTAAGAGAGAAAGAGATCTGATATGCAGGGTCTGGGTTGCTTGATATGAGCTAAGGAGAAATCACATCGGTGGATGGAAGACTAGATCTAAGGATAAATCGGGATCTAATGGTTTGAAATGCTCTATTATGATATGGTTGGTTATGCGTATTTCTAGATCTGCATACTGTCGCAATATTATGTTCTGGATCTAACTGATGTCTGGTACAGCTGCAAGTTGAGAAAATCTATTTTTAGATCTGTACGCAGGTTGGCCTAGGTAAAAGCGCGTGTATACGCGGGTTTCGCTCATTGAAGTAGCGTATATCTCTTAAAGCTTGATTTTTGGGTTTGCAGTTGGATCTGACTGTTATTGCAGAGTTCTGTAGACTGCTCTGTGTTCTGGTATCTGGTGATTGACAGGGTTCAGTGGTTCAGTGATTCAAAGTTTGATAATTCTAGTATTGGTTGTTTTATGCTTCATGGATCTGTTGTGAAAGTTGAATGAATTGGGGTCTACAGATTGTAATGTTGTGCTTCAGGAATATCCAGTCTGAAAATGTATGAAAGGAGGTACCTGAAGGAAAGAAGATTGTAGGACAGCACCTACGTACTAGTATCTTGGCTAGTACAAGAGCAAAGGGGGTTGGAGCTCCCTTC
This sequence comes from Pinus tabuliformis, assembly GCA_031772625.1. Lineage (NCBI taxonomy): Eukaryota > Viridiplantae > Streptophyta > Pinopsida > Pinales > Pinaceae > Pinus > Pinus tabuliformis. The sequence continues at coordinate 1,433,003,545 of CM062819.1, read as the reverse complement.
CAAGGAAGTTTGGAGAACGAGAGAAGGTTGTAGCCTTCTGCAGGTTGCAGCCTGCGTACTGGTATAAGGCTGCACCAGTACAAAATATTGTAAACTGAAGTTTCTTATTAAAGAAAGATAGAGACAACTTGCAGCAGGTGGTTTTCACCCACATTGGGTTTCCACCTTATATCTTGGTGTTCATGTGTGTGGCTTTTGATCTGTTCTGTTATACTGCACCTGTTTACTGTTAATGTGGTGAATAATGTCCTGATGAACTTAACTGAAGAATAAGCTAACTAAATTATGAGTTTTCTTCTTATATGCTGTTTTATTTAATCACAGTAGCGTGTACACGCTGGTTCACCAAACTGAAGTAGCGTATATGTTTCTGAGCATTGAAAAAGTTTGATTGATCTGATAATACTGATTCACCCCCCCTCTCAGTATTATTTCCAACATCAACAAGATGTTATTTGTGCAAAAGACTCATTCAGAAGCACTAAAAACTCCATTATTTCATAAAGATCACTAGGCAGCAGAGGACTATTCTATCTCAAAGGAAAAGTTGCTCCAACAGATTTCTCCATCTCAAAAAGAGCTCCAACACAACAAATATGAAACCTTCTTCCAAGATCAAGCTACAATCAAGAAAATGTTATGTGAGTTAAATTGTTTTTATATTTTAAATGCTTCAATTTTTGAATTAATACTCATAATTAAAGACTAAGTTGACCTTGATATTCCCTTCTATTTATACTATATACCCTTCTAGACCTCCATTTCCTTTCATAAAATTCTTCCATTATGCCTCCATTTTCCTCAAAATCCACTCTTCTATAGATATTTTACACCCCCATTGTTTTTTAAATTTAAGTCAAAATCAGAGGGTAAACCTCCCTTCACTTCCAACAAAGGAAGCATAATAAGATTGACAAGGGCAGGTGTGAGCAATAAGAGTAAGTATGGGCAAGTGTTTCCTACAAAATAAGACAATAAAAGGGTCAAATCTTAAACTAAGTTGAAAGGTAGCATTGGAAAAGTTTATTGCAACATGCTATACTTAACAAACAAAGAAATGACTAAGAAGTATGAGCTTGTAGACCTCTTCTTTTGCTTGTTTTTTAAATGGCCTTAAACATGGTCATTTAAAAAAAAAATAGACTACATGGAAAACAAGAATAAGGGAATGGATTTGAACGAAGCATTATCATGAATAACAAAACCTTGTTCTATGAACAAACAATCTATTTTCTCAAAACTTCAAGAAAAAAGGATAACATAAGCCTACTAAGTGTAATGATGAAATCAAGGTATTATGTATAGAATAATTATAGAGACAACAAAAACCATTGAAGTTATCAAGCAGGAAAAGGTGAACTTTCCAAGGCAATGAAAGCTTGTACTTTTTCCAAGAAAAATGATTAATGCATTACCCATATGAAAAGAATAAGTGGAAGAGATCATGAAAAAAAAATGCAGAGGTAAGAGGCTAACTTGAAGTGATTAAGAAACCAAAGGAGAAATCATTCTCATGTAACGGTCATCAAGAGGAATGGAGGAGAAAGATGACTACATGAACAACACTCCATCAAATTCAAAATGTAGCTATGGATATGGCACAATGAGAATGAAGGAGGGGAGATTTTAAAAGAAAACAACCAGAAGGAACTATGATTGTAATTAAAACTAACAGTGTGGTACGAGATTTTGGGAAGATAGAGGTTACACTAGCTCTGCGCACAGGTAAGCAATCCCACAAAAATGTTGTGAATGAATCATTATAGGAAGTTCCACATATGAATCTCGAGTTCTAATGCTTATAGAACATGTCAACAGAAACTCAATTTTGGCAACCGCGTGGAGGAAATATAGGTAAGAACTCGACTTTGTTTCGAGTCTAGAAAATAAATGGGTAATTGATTGAGAGTAGGACTCATGGAAAGAAACCTTTGTAACATGGATTTGGCAATCGCATGGACGAAATATAGGAAATAACTCAGATTTTGTTTTAAGTTTGGTAAAAATGGGTAATTAACAACATTAACACCCATAGAAAGAGCCAATACAGCTCTGGGAGCTATATTAGGACAAAAAGATTTGATCCCCTATGCTATCTATTACACAAGAAAAAAATTGACTCCCAGTGAGTTAAATTACATTGTAACTGAAAATGAATTCTTAGTTGTTGTTCATGCTATCAACAAGTCCAGACATTACATAACAGGCTATGAAACCTTTGTTCATATAGATCACTCTGCAATTAGGTACTTAATGAATAAACCTATTACTAATGGCAGAGTTACAAGATGGTTATTACTCCTTCATGAATTCAACATCACTATCCTAGATAGACCTAGAAAACAAAACATAGTTGCTAATTTCTTGTCTAGAATTCAAAATATCAAACATGACACTCCAGTTGAAGATAAATTTCTTGATGAATATGTTTTTGTAGTAACTACTCAGACCCTTTGGTTTGCAGATATTTCTAATTACATAGTCACAGGAAAATTACCTTCACGTTTCTTTCCTAAGGAGAAAAGAAAAATCATTCAAACAAGTGCAAGTTACTCATGGATTACTAATGAATTGTATAAAACAAGTCCAGATCTGATGATCAGAAGATGTGTTTGAGAAGATGAAATGCCTGAAATTCTTAAGGCATGTCATGATGAACCTTATCGTGGACACTTTGATGGCAAGATGACAGCCTATAAAATCCTTCATTTATGATATTATTGGCCCTCCATCTTCAGAGATGCCAAAGAATATGTCAAAAGGTGTGATAGCTACCAAAGGGTAGGAAAACCTACTCCTTCAGATGAAATGACACTACAAACTCAGGTACTCATTAAACCTTTTGAAAAATGGACCTTGGATTTTGTTGGATCGATTAATCCTCCATCTAAACAAAAGAAGTATATTTTGGTATGCACTGATTATGTCACTAAATGGATAGAGGCTAAAGCATTACCTTTTGCCAATGAAAAATCTATAGTTAATTTTCTTTTTGAGGACATCTTCACTTGTTTTGGTGTTCCAAGAGAAATTGTGACAGATCAGGGATTTCAATTTACATCTTAAATGGTGGAAAGGCTTGTGGAAGATTACAAGATCAAACACAAAAGGTCTACTCCTTATCATCTACAAGCAAATGGTTAAGTTGAATCTACCAATAAGGTGATTTAAGGAATTCTCACTAAGATTGTACATCTACATAGAAGATATTGGGCCGAAAGGCTTCCTGAAGCCTTATGGGCCTACAGAACTACATGGAGGAACATAATAGGACATACTCCCTATGAGCTTGTTTATGGGAAGCAAGTCTCATTCCCTATAGAGTTTGAAATTAGAACCTTCAAGATGGCAGTCCAATTGGGACTGAATTTATCAGAAGCACAGAAACATAGATTAGAGCGACTCAATGAGCTTGATGAAATCAGGCAAGATACAGTTCAAAGAACCAGTTTAGTCCAGCAGCAAAGGTCTAAATGGTATGATAAGTATATCAAGGAGAAGAAGTTTCAAGCAGAGGATTGGGCACTTTTTTTCGATTTAAAATTCAAAGATTTTCAAGGAAAGTTTCAAACTCATTGGCTTGGGCCATATGAGATTGAAGATGTCTTTCATAATGGAGTAGTGAGAATAAGGAAAATAGATGAAAGAAAGGTACCTCTTCTTGTGAATGGTCATCGTTTGAAGATATATCATAAGCCAATTTCAAGACAGGATTTTATCAAGATTTTCCAAGATAACACTGAAATGAAGTTGGTGAAGAATAATTCTTCTTCTCCACTAAATTAGCTTTTATTTTTCCTATATATATATATATATATATATATATATATATATATATATAATCATAAAAAAAAACATAAAATAATAATAATAATAATAATAATAATAATAAAATGTATAAGTATGAAAACCAATCATTAATTGGCATACTTATACAAAAAATATAGGGTGAAAATCAAAGATTTCTGACATCCTATATTTTCCATTTCCTTTCTGTAATAAGTAGTGACATAAAGCTACATTCATTTGTAGTTCATAATCTACAAATTCATTTCATTTTATAGTCTCATTCCATCTCACCCCATTTTCATTTTATTTTACAGTATCATTCCATCTCACTCCACTTTCATTCCATTTCACTGTCATATTACATTTCCATTTCATTTCACATTCATGTTCCATAGCCATAATTCATTTTTATCATGTTCCGCAGCTGATTCCATTCTGCAGCCATATCTCATTTCAGCAGTTTTGGCATAATTATACAACTTACAAACAAATGATGATTGTAGGAAATTGAAGAATCTTGTTTTGAAGACCAATATGCCAAAAAGGTACCTACGGATCAACACCAAAGAAAATAGCAAATGAAAAGGTTAAGTTCTAAAAGGTAAAGTGCAAAAATTTATTTTAAATAGCAATGTTAAAACATAAAGCATATATAATATGGATATTCATATGTTTCCTTGACGAATCAACATTTGATTTGATTGCAATCTCCATCATACTACATATCCGCCACATCCTCCGTATTTTGTCACATAACGGTCCATAATTAACTCCCTCGTTGATTATTAACAGTCATGACTATGAAATGACATACTTGTCTATGTGTCTCCAGAACCCCTACCATCTATTCATTTCATACAAACCCACAGTTCCTTTCACCATATTCGCAGCCAATTCATTTCATAAAACCGAGAAGGGTTATTCTGAAGGTTGAGAACTCTCCATAATAGAAGGCATGGGGCTAATTGTCAGAACAGAACCGATAGCAGAAAATTACATGGAAGGATACCCACAGCTCAAAGAAATGTTGTAGAAAGTTGGATGGCTTAAATTCATCGAGAAATTTGATGGTTTTTATAAGGAGATTACAAAATAATTTGCTCGATATTTTGATGGCACAAAGGTAGAAATTGGAGATATCAAGTTTGCAGTGACTAAGTCATTCATGACTGAGGCTACATAACTTCCAAGGCATGGTGAAAGATGGTTCAAGAACAAGGAGTTCTACAATGAATCATGGAAAGTAATACTCAAAAACCTAGGTATGGATGTCTCTGTTTTTAGAAAAGGAATTCGCATTTCATCTCTTAAAAGTAAGTGGAGGAACATTCTCTTGGTATTATAGAAATTTATCACTTGTGAGGGGAGGTTTGGTTGCATGTATGTCTACCATATCCGTTTACTGATGAATTTCTTAGAAAATGGAGAAATCAATCTTCCTTTCTTTCTACTAAATAGTTTAAGAAGGATGGCCTCAAATGTGAAAAAGACAATATAGTTCATAGCTACAACCTTGTATCATCATGGCCCTATAAATATATTGATTCAGTTTCATTTAAAAATCATAGGAGATACATGGGAGAATTTCCTTATTAGAAACCATTTCCAGGAAGCACCAGAGTCACCTAAAGAATATAAGGTCAGAAGAAATAGAAAAAAGAAGACTGGCATAACTACTGAAAACAGACCTGAGTCTTCATTCCAGAAAGATGATGAAAAGTTAATCTCTGAAGAGTTGACAGAAATTAGGAAGAATATCAAGGCAATAGGGAAGATAAGAAAGGAGAAAAAGGTCACAAATGAGGAGAATGTAAGTCCTCCACAACTTGGAAGAAGCTCTAGACTCTGAGGTTTGGTAAAGAAAAAATCATCAAAAGGGATAGAGTTTATAAATTTAGACGATGAAACCCCAGAACCATCTCTTGTTAACATATCTTCTATAAACAGTCGTCAAAATTCTCATGTTCATCATTTTGAAGGTATCCCAAGCAGAAGATCTCCAGGCATAGACCCAGTGCAACAACAAATATATGACTATATAGAATCACTGGAGAAGAGAAGTACCTCAATGAACCCAAAACCTTATGTCAATCCACAAGAATCTCTAATTGATGCTCTCAAACATGAAATTTATGAATTAGAGATATTGAACAGACATATCAAATAGGAGAGTGAGACCTTGAAGGAACAAAACAAATTGGACAAGGCAATTCACAATAATACCATTCTGCATCTAGGACTGTGGTATAAGAAAAACAGAAAATTGAAAAGAAAGAATAAGATTTTGAACAGAGCAGTCATTAACCTTAAGTACAATTTTATTATGAGAAAGCCCAGAATGACAGCCACTTCAAGGAAGAACAAAAGAAGGAAATTAGATGTACTAGTAGAAGTGTCTGAGTAAATGCATTAGGAAGGAAGAACTCACATTTTTGGAAAATTGCATGAGGACATGCAATGATTTTGCAGTGGGGGTACGTTGAACCTCATAATTAGCCTCTCCTTGACATTTTTTCTCAACTTTTTCCCTCACTTTCTCATACGATTACAGAACCAATCAATGATAAATGCTAGGTTTTGTCTTAAGGAAAGCATTAAAATTATCTCCATATTATATTTTCATGTTCTTGATATTTGAATAGATTTTTGCAAATTAGCTATAGAACACAGCCTATTCTACAGCTAACTGTGGATTCCATAGCTACTCTCATGGTTTGGCAGGTTCCAGGTGTCAAATGAAGAATTGGGCCACATGGGCATTTATAGAATCATCTCCACATGGATTCTATCCTATTCACTTAGTCTAGAACGATGGAAAAGCAAGCCTAAGGTCAAGGTCAAAGATGAAGTCAAAATACATTATCTGGAAGCAGTGGGACTCTTGATTTTATTTTTCATAGCTAATCAAGAGTCTAACAGTTCTATTGCAAATTTAATTCGAATTAGCCACTTCTAGCTAATCAAAAGTTTAAACAGTCCTATTGTAATTCGAATTAGCCACTTGTAGCAAGTTTTTCTCATCAACAGTCATGTTTGATTTAATTTGAATTAGCCACTTGTAGCAAGTTTATCTCATAAACAGTTATGTTATTTTCCTAGAAATATTGGTTGCATGGAACCGAGAAGTAGCCAGAAGTTAGAAGGAATTACGTTAAGTTCAGGCTTTTTGCTGATACTCTGTACATAGACATTGTTTTGCTCATAATACAAACTTCATGTTTCCAATGATCATTTAAAGTGCATCCTTAACTAGCTAGTGTTCCAGCCATGTCAGTTGCAGAAGGCCCCTGCAGTAAAGCAGGTTTTTCCTTTGTTGCTTTTAGTTCAATTTCTATTACTATGTTTTTAGCAAATCTGTTTTCTAAATTAGGATGATATTTCATTTCAGGTTTTAATTAATAGCATAATGATGAATCACAACTATGCAATCTTGTTCTTCTAAGATTTTACGTGGAGAAAAATGACTCTCTTTCCAAACAAAATTAAGATTGAATTAATAAGAATACGCAGTTGCTTAGTTTTCTTACTGTTTTGTCCTTCATTTTCTTAGAACAGAATTGTCATTTAACTATGTTAATGGATGTTTTCAAAATCCATTTCAAGATGATGATGATCCTAAACTAAATGGTTAAATGTCTAATTCATAGAGTGATTGAATTTACTGAGTACATTGTTATTTTCCTAGGAACTTAGGAACTAAGGTTTAATTGATTTCTTGCACATCACTTCAAGTGGGTAATGCTTCACATTTGAATCTTGGAGAAAGTCAAAAGTACATTAGTTGCTTACAGTTAGTTTTACATACTTTTACCTTTTTTATTCCAGATCCTCACTTAGTTGCATCACTGATATTCCAAAAAATCATTTTAAGGAGATTGATTTAATCATATTCCAAAATTGAATGGTTGAATGTTTAATGAATGAAATTACTGAGTTACCTTATGCATCAATTTCATTCTTGGTTTTAAGAATTAGATCCATAGATTAGGGCCAATGGTAAGATGAGATAGATGCTCTGTTTTTATTAGGTTCTAACTAGCCGACAATTCTTGGTCCATTTTTAGGAAATTAGATTAACTTAGGAACATTTCCTTTCGTTTAAAATTCATTAGATTCACTTAAATTTTCTCATAGTTTCAAGTTGTACATTCTTAGACATCAAAGAATAGAAACCCCCCAAAAACAACATAAAATACAAAACAACGAAGTAAGAAAAAGTTTAACTAAGCACATATAGTGCACCACACTTCATCAACTTACAAACCTCGGTTGATAATTTATGAAAGCAATTTAGGACACTAAATTGACTGCACAAGACTACCATAGATAGTGGAAAAATATCATAGGGGAAAACACTTCAAGGGTAAGGAGTGGAACTACTTTTTGCAAAAGCCTAGAAAAGGGACAGTTAGTTGGAAAATTGGAGTTATAAGATATTAGCTTTAGGATCCCTGGAAGGAACTCGTCTTGGTCATTCAAAAGTATCTGACCTATGATGGAAGATACAGTATGGTGCACATGTGCCATGTTAAAATTCTCTAGCAAATCCAAAGGGAAAACAAAATTAATCTACCCTACTTCTTTACAATGAGCCACCTGAAAATGATTGAGGAGCTTAATCAAAAGAAACACATAAAGGAAACAAGCTATTATCATCAAGGGCTGATAAGAATCATGGTTGAACATCAACTGGAAAAAACAACACAGGAGACATGGGAAGACTTCATTAAGCGGAATAAGTTCACAGAAAATCAAGAAGAAGAAAAAAAAATACCCAAACAAGTTTTTCAAAGGAGATAATGAACACATCCTCATATCTAGGAACAAGGTCAAGGCAAAAGCTCCAATTAGAAAATAGTGAGAAGGATAAACCTTTTTGTCTCTTTCCTTAGGAAATCCAAGAAGAAGCTACCAAAAGAAAATAGGATGCCTGAGGAAACTAGTCATATTGAAATTTAGGATGAAGATGAACAAGGGAGTTTCAAGGAGATGCCTATTGATGAGGCACAACAAGAACATCATGACCACCTCAAAAATTTAGAGAGACAAGCAAATGAAGGATCGAAAGAAGTAGAAGAAGACAAATGTGATAGGCGGTGTAAGGAAACTAAAAAGTATCGTTCATATTCATACTCTGCTTATGAAAAACTAAGAAGGAAACTTAAGGAAGTCACAAAAGAAACATATGGAGAGACCTCCCAAACAAGAAAGGAAATTGAAATAGAACGGATAGAGAAATTAAAGGCAAAAATTCTGGTATCAGAGATCATGGAGAGGCATCTAAAGAAAGAAAATGAAATGTACAAGGCACAAAATAACTAGCTAGTGAAAGCAAATAAAAAACTAAAAAGGAAGGCAAAGAAGCTTGAAACACAAAATATTCTCATTTCAAAACAAGCTTATAGATGGTTGAAGGAACAAAAACACTGGAAATACAAATATGAATACCAAAAGGTGAAGTCTGACATCTATAAGAGGCAAGAGGAAATAGTAGGGATAGAGGCACTTTTACAAGAAGCATAGGTAGCGACCTCAACATCAGCTCCGAGAAAGAGAAAAAGAACTAGAAGATGCAACCAAGCATGACGACATGCTTGACGCTTAACAAGGGGGAGTGTTGGCCTTTGATTTTGACTTATTTTTATTATGCTTATTTCGATATTTATCACTTTTTACCACTATCTTGCTACCATACTCACCTCATTTTCATCCATCCATGCATAACAAGGTAATTTAACTAAATATTTTAATTATTCTGGTATTTTTCTTAAAATTGAGCTTTTAATTAAAATTCATAAAGAACTAAAAAAACTTGTAATGGCTCCATTGAAGTCATGATTGCAAGACACCTGGGCTCAAACCAAGCATATATTTGGAAACTACGGGAACCAAGTATGAATGAACATCTATTGGAGCACATTAAAACAATTGCGAGGTAGCCGGTCAATGCTGGTCAGACTTGACCAGTTATCCAGAAGATCCCCTAAAAAAGGGGCAGTTTTAGGATTTTTGGGATTCATCCAAGTTTTTGTAACAAATGGATAGTTTAGACCTGAGGAAGTGAGATAGAATTAATGATAGTTGTTTCAGACTGTTTAGCTTATATTGTCATCATTTTTCATATTTAAGAAGAGGCATTCATAGTTAGAAACATTGGAGAAAAATTGAAGACTATTATTTTGAGATAATTGGAGACATAACTTCTTTCATGATTTCTTTATGATTTCTAGAGTGAATGAGTTGTTGTAGCTTAGTGCTTTAACAATGTACCAACAAGGTTGGAGGGCCCCCATATCAAGCTAAGTACACTTTGTTGTAGAATAATGTTTATAATTGTGCGCATGCTAGTTTAATTCTTCATGTTCATCATATTTATTTGTTGTAAATATTTGCATATATTTTTAGTATGAATTCATTTTATGGCCATGTTTTAAGTGAAGATTTCTTTCCTTTCAATAATTAGCTTGAATGTGGAAAGAAAACCAGGACCCTTAGAAACAAGCCTCTTCTACATCTTCTAAAATATACTAATCTCATTGACCAATCATTTATATGCTTTCATAGAGTAGATCTAAATGTTTTTACTTTCTTTTGTAGAATAAATTATATTTGTAATATGCTTTTCCATCATTTTCACAACTACTTTCTATATTAGTTTTATAAAAAATTCCATAAATTGTGGTTTTATTCTAAGATTACCAACCTGGATTGATGAGTAAAATACATGTTTTAATTTACCAATTAAATTGAGATCACAATGATCATCAAGCGAGAAGATGAAGGAACACTAGATTGCAAAAGAAGATCAAATATCAGGACTGCATGAAGTCTCCATCTAATTCAAAACCCTTTGGAGGGTTGGTATGAAGAAAAAAGATCTCTCATGAATATGAAGCATTGCACATCTCTTATTGAAGAAAAAGGAGCAGCAAGAATGGCTTTGTTGGCTCACGAGAGTCATCAGGGGGAAGACCTTGGGTTTGGGCACAGGAGGCCAACAGTGGTCCGCTATAGTCTAGGACAGTGTCAGCATTTTCACCTTACCCCAAGGGGTAAGGAGTCTCACCTAAGGTGTGTCGCGACCAAAAGGGGGAAGGGTTCATAATGGAGTCATGGAAGGCTTAACCGAGTTGCATTTGAACAAACACATGAATACATTATATAAAACAAAGAGATAATGACATGCTCATGATGTCACACGAACTACTGATTACATGCAATTGGTAAGTCATTCGAAAAAAGTTTAAAGATCCCTCATACACAGGGCCGGATACATAATAAACTGCAACTGATCTTAGCATATATTTATATTAATCATAACAGTAAACCATTACAACATCACTCGGCTTCCACCATAAACAACTACATAAAATACCTGGGTCAGTCCTGCGAGTACTATGCAATTCCACGAATTAGGTCTTCTCAGCTCCTGTGTTCTTCCCTTCCATTTGCTGCAACCAGAATTCCTTTCACCTTTTCTTAATCTTGCTCAATCTAACTCTCTCCTTTCCTGGTCTTCTCTTTTTATATCCATTCTTTATTACTTGGACTTCCAATTCTTCCCCTCGGCTGCTTCGGCACCTTCCCGTGCCCTCGATTTCCTTTGCCTCCCACTACCACCTTGTCGCAACTCTTGCACAACTGCTTGTTCTGCCAGCCAACCGTTGCTGCCACCCGTTTCCTTCTCATCCCTTGGTCAGTAAAAATGGGTCAAATATCTAAAAAATTTAAACAAAGGCCCCAACAGGCCCCAACCACAATTCCTTGACTCATCCCCAAGTCAAGCCATTTCATCCTCTGTCAATCCTGCTGATCCTATGGGTGGTGGCTGCGTTGTTCCCTTCTCTGGTTCTGCTACCGACTGTGCAATTGCCTCCTCTGCTTCGATCATTTCTTGTGGGGTGGCAGATGCTTTTGTTATGCCTTCTCACTCTTGTAGTTCCCCCATTCCAAATTAAGGCTCCAACTCCAGGACAGAGGCCATTGTCTGCTACCTAAACACTGTGTAATTTTGAATGATGATGTCCCATCGGGCAAGAATTGCATCGGCAGCCTAGGTAAACATTTTGGCTAAGTGCAACATCATTTCAATTGATCGCTAGCTTTCGATGTTGCTCGATTGCTACCCCTAGAGTTGCACACCTCCTTTAGAAGTAACACCTGCATTTGTACTGGTGGCTGTAGATCCTTGACGATCTTCTTCGTCCCTGCGGACTCCTCCTCTATATTATCAATTTGAGCCTCGAGGGTGTCCATTTGATCATTGATTTGCTGTAGTTGGGTGGGGTCTGTGCAATCATTCATGCTAGCAAAAAAAGTTTGTATTTTCTCTCAGAGGGGGTAGACCAAGTGGTTTTTTAGTGCTAGGCTGCGAGACCAATCATGGACCTTGTTCACCAGGGCATATCTTTCAACAAGGGAATCAGCTAAGGATTTCTTCTTAGCTTCCAACTCCCTAACCTTCCCCTCGACCAACCTTACATAGATTGCTATTAGATCCGATAATGTGGACCTCACCATCTCCAATTTCCTCTTCATCTCAGCATTTCTCACTACCAGGCACGAGCATGCCACTTGAATGTGGGCGCAGAAGCTGACCAGTGTGCAATTATCCATGTCTGTCGGTACTTCGGCATCTGCCTCAGTGATGGTCGGCCATAGTGATCTGAACTGTTGTGTTACTTGGTTGACCTGGGCCTGCAATCCAGCATTGGCTTGCTGCAGGTGATCCCGCTCATCGGTCACCATCTGCAACTATTTCGCTTGTCGTTCACGCTCCTGGGCTAGGTCTTCATGGAGCCTTTCGGCTCTATGTGCTACCTGCTGAATAAATGAAAGCAATTGGGCTGACAACTAGTGCTAGAGCATCTCGACCTGCATTTTGCTAGGTTCTAGGAACTATTGCTATAGGGGTAGGTCACTGGTGATGGATTTGTCGGAATGGGAGGTGAGCGAATTGGCTTTATGTGATGGTGGGGTGAACTGTGGAGTGGGTTCAATGATGTTGGGAACCGAGCAGACTGAGAGGCTTATAGGGAAGGATGGTAGGTATGGTTCAACCCTCCTCCCCCTGTAGAGTAGACTCCAAGTTTCCCCCCTCTAGTGGTTCTGACCTAAGCATCAGGAATGTGGTGAGTTTTGTAGGTTGTGTCTCAGTGGTATGAGCGGTACCCTCTGTCTACCCAACTAACTGGAATTCTACTTCTGTATTCATCCCTCGCTGGTCAAGATGAAGGGTTTCAGATACAGTCGCGGAGGTTGATGTGGTGTGCAGGGATGACTCCCACTACTGGTGTAATGCATTGGAGGTGGTGGTGGGGATCTCTTCAATGATGGTGGTTGTAGGGATTGATTTCTCGACCTCCACAGTGAGGTCAAAGATCGTAGCTGGCGGATCAAATTCTGGTTTCTTGATAGTTGGGGTTTGAGCAACTCACTTTTTCTTCGGCTTGGGGACCGTGGGCTAAGAGGGGGCTTATTGTATGCCTATTGGGAGCTTCATGGATAGTAGTTTCATGACGATTGGCATAAACATGGTGGAGCCTTGAAATATGGCGGGGTAGTTGCTCTCACCTGACCTGAAGCTGGCGATTGTTCATCGGAGCTCAAACATCTTTTCTTCCATTTGGAGCACCATTGGCTTGATTTCGTCCTTGGCTGGCTAGTTCCTACTGCTCTCAGCCCCATCTCTGCCTTGCCCTTGTGAAGTCAGCACTCAAAAAAGGTACTTGCGCCTGCCTTCTATCATCCCGCAGGCTACTCCCAGCCATGAGCCCAGTTCTCTGTGTAGAGCTTCTTCGGTTAGGACAAACCTCATAGGTCTCATCTTGAATGTTCGAGGATGGGCGCACCTAGGCTGCAGGTACGTATGTGCAAGGGAGGCACCAAACCAAAGGTCTTTTGAGAATTCATCTAACAGAGCCTTCAGTATCCTATCTATCAACCTAACAATGGCCAACATCTACTCATACTAGTCCCTAAAGGCTATCTCGTTGATCTCCTTTGTGCTAGGGTCTCCTGATGCCTTCCATGGATCATATTGGAGTGCAATTGGTTGCCCCTTGAGGATGGGTGCCATTTTCTTCTGCTTTGGTGGCCTCCATTTCCACATTGTCAGCGACATCAATAGATATCCAAATACAAACTCGGTACCCCTTCTGTATACATCCTCACATGCCTCAAACAGCTTGTTGGGAACATAGGCTGACTAGTTGAGCACCTCCCCTCAGTAGTAATGTTCCGCAACTAAGATGGCATCCAAGGTGCATTCATTCTTTGTGAAGTGCCACATATTTTTTCCTGCAATGAGGTAACATGAAAATCTAATTTCATCCTTGTTGATCTTATCCAACTTCACCCCTCTGCCGCCCCACTCGGTCCATATCTAGCTTAAATGTTGTCTTCACTCTACTTCTTGCCCCGCTTCTTCCCTTCCTGGAACGTGGTGTTGAATGCATTTCTACCCTCAGCCAGTCATGTGAGCCGACTGGTATCTTCCACGTGGATGGGGTACTCCTTATCCAGCCACAGTGAACCTCCATCATCCTGCTCACTAGCAGCTTGGTACACTGCGCCGCGGAAAATTGAGTGTCGAACACAGGTAGGCTCCTAAAATGGAGGAGTGTTAATCTCTGTAGTCCCTTGAATTCTTCCCTAACCCTGGAGGACTTAGTTCCATCGTCCTTTAGGAAATCCTCCATGTAAACTTCTCTCTTCATTGCCAGGAAGTGGAAATAGTCTATGAAGTCATTGTCTATTAGGTTAGCCTTGTCATACTTGCCATATAAATTGTTGACTGCTTCAGCTCGTGCATCCAATGCATCTTGTGGAACTGATACAAGTCTCTTGGCAATCTCCTTTCCCCTCTGATAAACTATTTTTATTGGAGGCTTCCCACTTTTTTGTCTTTGCTCTTGTTCTTCAGAGCAAACCTGTAACTCTCTTGTTGTTTGCAATTGGAATTCTGGAATTCCCTTCATTCTTCTGCGACTTAAGTAGCCAGTCCTGACATGATGTTCCCTGACTGACGAGGCCTTAATAACTAATTACTTCGTCAATGTTCCCATGTGTTTTGGCTAGACTTTGCTGCCATCGGCCAACTTGGATGTGACAACCCTAACATGCATGCGAAGGTACATAGTGGGCTTCCTAGCGTATTTATTTTGTCGTGATGTGTTTATTTATTAACTAGCTTTAAGCTTAGTGGGAAAGGATATCGCGGGTCATACTCTGACAGCTACTTATTTAGTTACTTAATCAAGAAATGACCATCGGTATGATAGACCAGATGGGTCTCTGCGTGGTCATAAATGTTGGAAAAAGTGCATGCCTATGTGTATTTTGCTGATTGGGATTATGTATGTGGCCACTGACTCTACTAACTGGGATTGCATGTGTATCCACTGATGCTACCACCCCCACTAACTCTACTGATGGGAACTACATGTGTGCCTAGTGGCACTACTTCTCCCCCTCGACCACAAATGGGTTAGGATAAGAAAAAGTCTACCGCAACCTTATTGATATCTGTCGTCTGTTTTATTAATTTTTTTTTTAGCTGCAGAAGGGATTTAGGCGTATGTTATTCACCCATCCATGCAGTAACAGTCCATCCAGTTGTGTGAGCCTAACCACACCCGAATCTCGTATTTTTGTTACTATGAATGGACCCAGCCGGTGCATCTGTAATTTCCCTTGGAACTTCTGGAACTTGCTATCATAAAGGAGCACTTGTTCCTCTCTGAATGAGAAGTTGCTGACAAATTGTGCCTCCATGGTATCCCAATCTGCTATCTACCGATGGACCTCCTCTTGGATATACCATGCCTGGGGAACAGGTCCAAGGGTATGTCTAAATGCATGTACCCACTGGTCCCTCGGCATTCCTCTGCTTTTCCAATTGACCATGCAATCCTTGATGTGCTCCTCGGGACTTGAATCCCCCTTGTATTTTTCCTTATCCTGTGGCTAATCTTTGTCCCTGGAAAACCTTTCCTTCATGGTTTGTTTAACGCTTGATCAATCTTTTAATGTATTGCAGTGCGTTCTCCACCATCTTGCCGGAGTTTCCATGAGGCTGATACTTAGATAGGAGATCATTTGATCCTCTGTTACTTCCTGGTCTAATCTGTCAAAGAAGGTTTCCACTGGTTCAATCCCATGGTACCTCGAGTAGTCATCTATCTCCCTTTCTCCGCAGTTTACTCGGCTTATCATCGAAGAACGTCTAGTGGTCAATTCGTATCCCCCCTACTGTCATGCATCCCATGCAGCTTTTGAGCCGACTTCCGAGCTTTGGATACTTCAGCAGCTCATTAACCTTATGGCCATGGGGTTGATGTAATCCTCCCTCTTCCCTGCTATGAGCATGTATACTTGATCTAATGCTCCTGGCTCATCCCTATCATTTGCTAGTTCTGTGAACTTAGGCCCTTGGTAGGGGTCTAATGGTTGATCACCCAGAACCGTCTACTTCGAAAATCACCAGTTCTTTCTTTAGGTCTATGACTGCATAGTTCTTGTATGCCGAGTCAATCCCAAAGAGTGTTGGGTATGGGTCCTTATCCCCCATGATGTCAATCACCTCAAATTTTGTGTGTGTCTTCACCCCATGATGTGAATGTTTTTAGAATTAACAAGGAACTGCTCAAATTTTTGGAACAACTATCTAGAGTTTAAAACTAGCATGAAGTTTGACTGAAGCAACTTTTATTTACTCCTGTAAATGCAAAGCAAGAACAGTTTCAAAGGCTTTCTGGCTGACATTCAGGCTTCATCTGTAGTTTCTTCCCTTCCCTAGTGACTATATTAATATTGGTTGCGGGGAGGCTGTCATTGGCCCTTGGTTCAACATTCACCAAGTTGGCCCCTCTTTGTCTAGTCCTTTCTTCCCATTTTGAAATGAGTTCCGGACAATCCTCCATTGCGTGGGTATTAATTTGACATTGCAAGCACGAGGGTCTCCTCAGCAGCAGACATTCTCTAGCAACATGCCCTTCCTGATCGTAGTTGTAGCACCTCACAGGCCCTCTTCCTCTTGTTCTTCCTCCTCACCCATTTCCTCCTCGTCCCCCCCGGTTTGATTCATTGACCCTGAATGTGGACCTGTCCAGCCTTTCTACTAAGGCATCCAGTGCTCGGCACTGATCGTTGTGATGTGTCGTTGATGTGCAGAACCCACAGTAGGTATTATTGGGGACATTAGAGTATTTTTATAGAATGGGGCACATTCATTGCAGGTGTCCATATGCCCTACAGACTTCACACAAGTCTTGAGTATTCCTCCCTGGGAAGGATCCTTACGCTCCCACTGCCACAACTCCTGCATTTGGTTGCTCTCTTGATGACCCTACAACCCCATCTGCCTAATTAATCCCTTGCAACCTCAGGCATTCTATCATGAAATGCCCCTCGACCATGCAATGGGTGCACCAAACGTTGGGTTTGGCAAGATGCACTGGCTGAAGATCTTTCAATTTCTCTGTCAAGGTCGCGATCTGGTTCTGCAGGCCCAAAATCGATGGGTCTGGTAGGCTCACCCCTCCCCTATACTCATGCAGGTATCTCTCCATCTCTTCTATGTGGGATGCTTGTTCCAACGCACCCTGGAGGATTCTTATCATCTGTTGTGTTAGCGGTGTTCTGGTCAATGGAAACAATGCCTTAATTAACCAATCCCACTGGTGGTTTGGGTCCAGAGTGTAACTCAACTTGGCAATGGCATCCTTAAACCTTTGCATAAGCTCCCAAGCCATCTCTCCTTCCCTTTGCTTAATCTGCCAAAGTTCTGATAGCCCTTGGTGATCTGTCTGCGATACCTTAAACTCCTGAACAAACCCTCTCTTGATGTCATCTACTATGGGCATCGGATTCTACTCCATCCACTTTATAAACCAACATAGAGCCCTTCCTCTTAGCATGGTTTGGAATTCTACTTCCCTTACATTGTATGGAGTCTGATGGGCCCTCCAAATAGCTTCATAGAGATACCAATGCTGCTCTACATCCTTGTTTCCTCTTCCTTTAGATTCAGGGTATCTAGTAAAAGATCCCACCATATTTATTTGTGTAGGTGCTATCAGCATGAACCCCCTGCTCCCTTGCTGCTGGGATCATTGTAATCCTAAGTTACTGATATTACTGGTTCCTGTGCCACTCCCATTGTTGAACTAGGCTCGGTATTTCTCCCGTGTGATATATACCTGCACTGCCTTCGCTAAGCTAATAATAAATTCCTTTGGGTTGTGATAAAGTACCAGGGGAAGATCAAGGGAAACGCTACCTTCATCTCGGAGGTATTTTTGCTGACTCTCGATGGATGCTTCCTCTTCACTGAATAACCTCCTCATCAACTCTCCCATATCATCCTTGCTTCCTTCTCCATGCCCATGCAGCCCCTTCTCTTGCGATACGTATGTCACAACTTGTACTTGCGATATAGATTTTGCAACCTATAGGGAAGGCCCATCCTCATTTACCCATGACTTCCATCTTCCTTCACTGCTCTCGCTTTTTGCATTACCATCTCCTCCTTCCTCTTTGACTCATAGTTTTCCCCTCACTGCTCCTACTTGGTGGGGCCCCATCATTTTCTTCCTTAGAGTTTGAATCACCCTCGCTTACCACTTATTCGCTAACAGTGCCCTTCTTTGTGCCCTAACGTCTCTTTCTTTCTTCAGTTCTTCAACATCCATCCCTTCAACAACATCTTTACCCCTCAACCGACAGCATTGCCCCCTCTACATCTCCCCTCGGTACCAGGGATTTACACTACCATCCCCACAGCGAGTGGAGACAACAGTCCTTCTTCCACCATAAAGATCTTGATCCACATCAGTACTTCCCTCATAAACTCACCTCTCAATCCCGAGCCGAACATAGCTTCTGCTTTTGAGAAAGGTTGATAACTCTGCACAGAAAACTCAACTACGCATCCCTCCACCGTAGTTCTTACCCAAAAGTCAACTGCTCTGGTCATATCATTATCCAACTATTGCAACAGGGTGACATCCGATGGAGTCCAGCTTTTGTAGGTTGTTTCCAATCCACCCGAATGAGTTTTCCTCTTCAGCCTTCTTAACCAATTGTATAGATCCTCTGGGAACTTACACCAGAAAATTTCATACTGATAATTAGTGCCGTCAACATATAAAATTTCCTCACTTACCTTGCTGATCGGTTGACTTATACGGGTAGCCTGTTCCACTACAAACTGATCTACTTTATGGTTCCACCAATCCTTGATCTCTCTTTTAAATATCCTCGACACCATAGTCTGAACCAGTTCTCGTACCTTCAGGTCCTGACAACGGAACCATTTGTTGGCTCGCGAGAGTCATCAGGGGGAAGACCCTGGGTTCAGGCACAGGAGGCCAACAGTGGTCCATTGTAGTCTAGGATAGCGTCAACATTTTCACCTTACCCCAAAGGACAAGGAGTCTCACCCAAGGAGCATCGCGACCAAAAGGGAGAAGGGTTGAAAATGGATTCATGGAAGGCTTAACCGATTTGCATTCAATCAAATACATGAATACATTACATAAAACATAGATATAATGGCATGCTCATGATGTCACATGAACTACTGATTACATGCAATTGTTAATTCATTCAAAAAATGTTTAAATATCCCTCATACATAGGGCTGGATACATAATAAACCGCAACTGATCTTAGCAGATCTTTATATTAAACATAACAGTAAACCATTAAAACATCACTCAGCTTCTGCCGTAAACAACTACATAAAATACCCAGGTCAGTCATGCAGGTACTTTGTAATTCCATGAATTAGGTCTTCTTGGCTCCTCTATTCTTCATTTCCATCAACCGCAACCAGAATTCCTTTCACCTTTTCTTAACCTTGCTCAATCTAACCCCGCTTCTTTCCTGGTCTTCTCTTTTTATATCCCTTCTCTATTACTTGGACTTCCAATTCTTCCCCTTGGCTACTTCTATACCTTGCCTCCCCCTCAGTTTCCTTTGCCTCCCACTGCCACCTTGCCACAACTCTTGCACAATTGCTTGTTCCACCAGCCAACCGTTGCTGCTACTCGTTTCCTTCTCGTCCCTTGGTCAGTCAAAATGGGTCAAAACCTTTCCAAAATTTAAATGAAGGAACACTAGATTGCAAAAGAAGATCAAATACCAGGACTGCATGAAGACTCCATCTAATTAAGAACCCTTTGGAGGTTTGATATGAAGAAAAACGATCTGTCATGAATATGAATCATTGCATATCTCTTATTGAAGAAAAAGGAGCAGCAAGAATGGCTTGAAATTTCCATGTCATAAAGAAGTCCTTATCATCAGTGTCTTTCCATGTCATGTCATGGGTTGTCATAGGCCACATCATTCATGTGTATTATATAATTTCTTATTTGAAAATGTATTGTAAAGTGGAATTCCAAAGGACATGTACAAAAGATGATGAGTCATATAAAGTTGAAAAGTCATAGGAAGTCAAATAGTCATGAGGGTAGTCAAAGAGGCACAATGGAGGTGAAGCATCACCCCATTGGTTATATATACACCCTCATTGTATGAGAAATAGCATTTTCACCTTGGCTTCTCCCATAAGGCATCAAAGAGATAGAGTTAGTGTTTTTGGGGCGTAAATCATGGCTCCAATGATTCACTATTGGAGCTAGTGATGCTTATTGTATTCATGTATCTTGGGACTTTTACTTAATAATTGAAGCCTGATGGATGACATGTTTTCATGCATGGATTGTGAATATTTGTAAGATTGTTTAGTGAATATTTATGATTCATATTTTCTTTCTTTTTTTTTCCTTTTTTTTATTACAGAGGAATTGGCAACTGGAGCAGCCTCTCAACTCACGTAACACGGGGTCGATTCTGACCACTACCACTATAACCCCTGGGAACTACACCCACCCCTCTCCACAGCTTCAGGCTAGGCTAGGGGATTTGAACTCGTGACCTTTAGTACAAATCCCGCCTTTCTAACGAACTTCACCGCATTGTGATTACCAACTTGCCTACCACGTGGGGCTGATTCATGTTTGCTTTCACTTGTACTAAAGTAGTTAAATTATTTCGATTATTTTAGTGCTTATCTAATTAAAGATGTGTTTTAATGGTTGTAACAATCTTCACATCTATGTGGACTATTATGCTTAATTTTAGGTGGTTATCTCTTTGTTTGTGTGTTCCTCTACTATGTAGGTACTATTACCTCTCTCTTAGAGACTCGCCTTTCCTCCCTCTATAGTAGAAGAACTTGGATAAAACTGCAAGTGAACATTCACCAGGCACACTTACTTGCATTTTGGAAAGGCACATATATGCTTCTCTCTCTTACCAACAATTAAAGCTAGGGAAAATATATAAGAAAATATGGCAATTGGGTCGATACTCCAGATGGGAATCTTATTCCAAATGGTGTGAGGTCTAATTGAACCCCTTGGTTTATGGATTTCTAGTGCCATCAAAAAATGGAACTAGGAGGGTTAGAAGATAGGTTGTGCTCATTGACTCTACTTTGAATCTCATATTCAATATGGCTCTTCCCCAAAACATAATCCCAGGATTTTTTCTAAAGAGCCTAAACTTATCATCCTTGCAGAAGTTTTTCGTAACCTCTCCCAACTTAATTTTGATGTGTAAAGGTGAATTAGCTCTTCATGGACATCTGTTATCAGTTGTATGTCTATACCTTCCTAATGGAATACATTCCAAGGATGTCATGGCTATATTACTCACCCACACATCTTAAGGTCACGTTAATCGGTGGTGTCACACATTACCCATTGCTTCAATCCATTCATTCAACCAGATTAGAAAGGAGCTTCATAAAACATTTGACAGGAATGCTTATTATAATTTTCTTAAAAGAATTAATCAACTAGGAATGAAGCCTAATGAATCAGTTGAGTACTTTTATGATCGATTCCTTCACTTTTGTTATGAGTTTCCAAGAGAAGATAGGTTTGAGATTTATTTAAACAAAATTTTAAGAATTTGGTTCATATCTCTTTGCATGGCGAATCTAAACCACCTGATGCTTTTACTTCCCACACTCTTGTAAATCATGAGACACTTCGAATTTTAGAGCAGGAAACTGCTACCCGTTTTGTTCCTTTTCCTCTTCCTTTTCGAGTCCTGATGTGGGTGCCTCCTTGCGATGATAATAAATTTGGTAAATCTTCAAATCAAATTCCTTATCCATCTCTTCATCCTCCTTCTACTTTGCATGATTCAAATCTAATGAAAGAAACCCTGGAAAGGTTAATGGTGTCTAGGGTGAAAACGAATCCTTTACTTCCTCAGGATGAAATTATCACTCTTAACATCACTCTTGAATCTGGTTCTATTGAAAGTGTTACTTCTTCAAGGGGCATCTGTATTCCTCTATCATCTACATGTCATGACTATGAATATCATGATATTCTTTATCAATTCGCTCCACCAACTAACTCTTCATGATGTCCTCATTTTTTAGTTGTTGGTTCAAATTATGACCAGATACAAGGGAGTCATATTACACTGGTAGAGGACGAGGAAAGTGAATATACTTTTGATCTCTCTTCCCTTTTTCAAAGTCCCCCATGTCAAGAGGATGCACTTCCATTCTTGGATGATTTTCAATATGCTAATCTTGGTAGTGAATCAAATGAAATCAGTTCTTTCAATCAACTCATCACATCAAGCAATAATCATTTAGATGATGATAATTTTGTTGATGTAAGAAATGACGAATTTCCAAGTGCACCAGTTGATCTTTCAATTTCTCATGAAGATTTTAATTAGATCTAGAATCTGATTCAATCAAATAATATGTTCTTATTGAAACTTTCTCTTCATTTAACTATTCCTTGTGTTCTATTGTTTGTGATGTATCTACATGTGATGAAGATGCTCCATGCTTGTCAAGGTCTCCATCTAATGAGTTAAATTCCCAATTGAAACAAGGCAAATAGGTTATCCATGACATGAAAGGAACTAATCAAATCACTGAGTATTATTTTCATCCCTCATCATATCTTGTTTTGCATGAAGACAACTCTTCAAATAATCTTGCTCATGAAATTTCTCTGATTCATACATCTTCGGATTTGCGATCAGAATAATCTTTCAATTGAGTAATATGGTTATTGAAGTTGCAGAATCTTGTCAAATCAATAACAAAGATGGCTTCCATCTGGTTAGTAGCAGTCCCATTGAGATCAAAGAAAGTATCTATCCTCACACCGTGCATCATTTAATTCAATATGTAGGATGCAATTTTATAATCCTTGAAAGTTTCGGGACTTGCCAGTAAGTCGAGGAACTTCAACTTTTGTTGATGGTTATGTGAAGATCTTGCGACTCTGGTAAGCCCCCCGAACAAAGTCAGATCTGGTTTCTCTCACACAATCCTTCTATTTGTATGGTTCCACTCGATGTAAATTTATTTTTGAAATATGTTTGCTATTTCAGATGTAATCTTTCAAACTTTCGAAATTAAGTTTTTGATTGGATTCAATATTTTATTTCACATGATTTTTGGGCCAATTAATTTTTCCTAAAAAGGACCAACTAACTGCTACACATGAATTCATCAAACCGAGATTTCATTTTTCTATTTCAAGGTTATCGACACTATTTGTGTAAGAGGAATTTATATATGACTAGTTGTTATTATCCTATTGAAAAGCAAGACTACAATATTTAAAGAAATTCACTCAAGATGCAATCTCTAATTATCACAAATTGTTCAAATCATTAACTTCTATGGGATTCTAAAGGAAACATAAAAAGAAAACATATTGAGCAACAAGTTGTTTCTTAGGGAACAATAACTGCAAAGTAAAAGGATAACACTACAAAATTATACTATTTAACAACAATTGAACAAATGAAATAGAAACCTATGATAATATACAGGAAATAGAAGAAAGAACCACAACAAGTCTACTATATAACAGTTCCAATAAACCTTATTCAAGATAGAGCATTCAATTTAACAAATCGGTAGCGAGAAATAAAAAACAATTACGCAAATGGAAATAGTTGGAGCACAAAAATCAAACGCTAATTTTAATGATACAAGAGAAGACAACATTGTTTCCAAGATTGGGCCCAAATGCGAAAAAGAACTGCCTTGGAAGAAAATCAAAATAGTAAACTAAATCTGACTAATAAATACTTCAATTAAAATTGCAGAGAAACCAGTTACAATTAATGCAACATAATTATGAGCTTGTGTCCAAAATAATATTACAACTTGAACAACCCTTTCGAGGTTCAACACCAATTTTTATATCGTAACAGTAAAATATAAAGATCAAAGAATCTATTTTTAAGAATGAGAGATCTTAAGAATCTAAATATTCTCAAGATGCTCATTTAAGTTACAAATATCTTAATGCATCCAAAAATCCAGGCCGAGAGGTCATCCTCAACTAATTCATTCCAAATGGGGTGTAACAGCCTGAGGCTTACACGATATCCTACAACCATTCTAGGAAACAACATCAATTATCAATGTGTCAATAGATTCATGCCTAATAACGAGGACCCCTTCGTTAGGAAATAACACTTTATCGATTGAATTCGTTCAAAAAATAGTAAAATGATAAATGTGTATATAATACTATTAAAGTCCCTACTATACTAATTACCATAACTTAATTTGACAAAAGATTTTATAAAATGATATGAAAACAGAGAAATAAGGCAAGGAAAATATGACAAATATGAGGCCCAACATCAACCCCCAACTGACCTTTTTGCATGACCTCATGCAAATAAATGATTAACATGTAGGACAGTCAAGGAGTAAGCTTCATAAGCTTCTTGTCCTATATTCTTGAACCCATTTCTTTTTTGGAGCTCTTCAGAAGCCACTAAATTACATTCTTATGATAAGTCATAATCATATTTATAAAATTACTGGGGACACCAAATGATGGGGCATCGATATCTGCATCCTCTCCAGTGGTTAACTCTTTCCAACACAAAGTGAACATAGTCTTCTATTCTAGCCATAGCATACTAAAAGTTGTGATAAAAAATTGCTCTTGACTTCATTAGGTGATGCCTACCATATCTCCTTGGCTCCACGAAGAGCCTCATCTCTAATGTCTTCCAAATATTCCATTCCTGAGTACAATACATCATATTGGGTTTGTACAAGTGTAAGAGAAACACTAGGTTTCTGTATGAAAATACTATGACGAATATGTGTTCGAAAGGGGTTATTATGTTCCCCTCTAACATAAATATCATGGCCATGTTCTTGCCTCTGGAAGGTATGATAAGCCTTTTCCCACTTAACCCAGTTCCTCGCAATGGACATAAAAGCTTGAAATTGAATATATCCAATGAAAGGGACAATATTTTCTTCTGCCTTCTCATCTAAAAAGAAGTAATGTAGATACAACTCACACTCACACAGAAAATACTGTGTATACTCATCTTGTTTTCGAAAAATAGAAATAAAATCCAGTACATTTTTTAACTCATGTGGTTGTCCAGATTGTATTGCTTTCACTTTAAGAAACAAATATCACTCAAGCAAATATAAAGCATAATTTCGGGCTGGGGACCTGCATGCCAAGACATCTGAATAAATAGAGAAAATGTTCTTCATTTTATCTACATCTTTCTTAAGGCGGTCCTTTAAATCCTGGACTTCCTTTTCAAATTCTCTTAGTTGTGCATACCTCTCATATTTTGTTGTCATTAATGCTTTAAATCGTTGTAAAAGCTCTTGATGTTCCCTTAAATGCACTACCTCTCCCTAATAACTTGTTATCGTGTGTTCTTGTTCCTCCATATTTTTATGCATGACTCTAATAGAGGCTTCTACGATCAGTGAAGTATAGGGAGGCACCTCTTTATTTTTTACCCCTTTGTCATTAAAAGTGAATGGTAGATTAGCCTAAATTCCTATTTCAACAAGGGTAGGAGGAATGTCTGTCACCTATACCTCAAGGTCAATCTGGGTTCCTACTTCAACAATAGTAAGAACAAGGTCTTTCTAAGTGCTAGCTTCATTAAGGACATATATAACATCAGTCTGGACTTCCATTTCCTGAGTTCCCTTCTTTCTTTTAGGCCTCTTCACATAAAATTTGTGAAACTTCTTGCCACCATTTAAGCAATTCTTTAGCTATTGTACTTTCATTTCTAGTATCTTATTTTCTTCCTTTAATTTATCAATTTACTCCTGAAATTTTCTTTTTCCTTTCTTTCTCCTGGCGTTAATGCCTATGGTCATCTGAACAAGACTGCTAACCAAGGCTGTTGGGAAAGAGACAACAACTACTATTTCAGCTTCTTTGGCAATAGTTTCCTGAGTGCATTTGACTTTTGGTAAGCTACCATCTTCCTTTGTCGTTATATCAGTACCAGATTCCAGGAGGTCATTATCAGAAAAATCAATCTGTGACTCAACTAAAAATCTAATGCTAAAATCTTGTTCTTCATCAATAAAATTTTCAAAATACTATGGAGTCATTCCCTCCGGAGAGGAAGGCTATATTAGAGTAGCAAAAGAGTATTTAAAACACCCTTGGGATGAAACAACTTTAGGATCACTATCTAAATTCAGGATAACAATAAATGCAGAACTGAAAGGAGAGGTTACAACCAACAAATTCATTGAAGCTCTCTTGTCAAGAGGACTATCAGAATGGACTGCAAGTTCTTTTGTTGAAGTGGTTGCATCTTTTCCAAAAGTTGTAGTATCTAGTAAAATCTATAGCCATTCTAATGCTTGGGCTATTGTTATTTCCTGATCCATCTGATCTGAAGTTGATACATTTTGAGCTTATTTTTCTTCTGTTAGCTACTTAGGAGGGTGCAAAGAACTCTAACCCTACTTCACAAATCTAGCAGACTTCCTTCTTCTCTTAGGCATTGAAGCTAATAATAATGCCATTCTTTTCTCCACTTTACTGAGTTTCTTAGCTTTCACAATTTGTATAGTTTCTCGTGAAATATTTACTATCACAGGAGTTTAATTTAAGTTTTCCTCATTGTCTTCCTTTGGCTTCTCATTACTAGTTGGAATGTCCCTAGATGTTCCAACAATTGTTTCATCTTCTGGTGGTATCTCTTGACCAACATCAAAGTTTCCAAGGAACCCTTCCCAAGTTTGTTGAACTTTGTTAAGACTTATTATGACTAATAACTTAATGAGTCCATTGTGACTTACAACCAAATCTTGGTCCTTGGACCTCCTTAATCTAGTAGTAATCTCATTCAATACTGCCTTAAGAAAATATGGAAGGTTCAGAATTACATTTTACAACAGGAGTTCCATGATTTTGATATGAACCCCCCTTACCATTTCGTACCTTCCATCACAGGTGATGCATCTCTAAACAATCCCTTCTATTTCCTTCCATAGCTTAGGTAATGAATTGGGGTTATACCCCTTCCCTTTTCTGATCAATTCCTCACCAAGATTTAAGAACATAAGGGTCACATTTTGAAGAGAGGTGTGTATCTCATACCACTTTCTCCTTCCATAAAAAACCCTGTCACTTTTGTTATTGCACTTTCACTTACTTGTACCTGTACATTTCTCACCACTGTTATGTCGTTGTCCAAACTCTTTGTAAATTCCAATGCCACCATGTTGTCGAACCCTTGTAACCGTTCAAAATACTCTATTCATCCAACTTAAATTAAGATGTGGTGTACCTATTCTAAAACTTGTAATTGCATGGGTTTGTATCAAACTAAATGCCCACCAATTGTTAACTGTTCAACAGGACGCGGTCTTGCAATTAGAAACAACATAATTCACAATGTAGAATGACAGTAAGCTTGTACAGAGTATAGAGGTTTCAACGAGATGCAATGTTATTCAAAAATGTGAATGAAAATCATCTGTCAGTGATAACTCACTCTCCTAATAAGAGTAAAGGTCGTCAGCTGTCATTAATCAAATTTTGACAAGATGGAAGATTTTGCACATTTAAAGGATAATGGTATATTAATGTAGTGCAATAAAGTGGCTAAAAAGAGGAAAAATAGGAATCATGGTATATCTATGACACGAGTAAATAATTAAAATTTTTACAACTCGTGTGCGGTAATGATAGTGCAATTTATTGAGACCCATAGAGGATGTGGACAAAATAAAGGCATGTGGAAATGTATACAAAAACTAGATGGATAGAAGTAATAGTTGTATCGAGCGCATCATTATAGAAAGGAAGGGATATCAATTTAGAATATTGAATTTCCAAAATAAATAAATAAAAATAACATAAAAATTAAATAAAAATAAAAAATAAAAAATAAAAAATAAATAAATAAATAAAATTCTAGTATGTAGAATTATAATGAAATAATGATAAGTAACCAAACATCAACACATTCTAGGAAGGTTTTAAGAATGCCCATAATAAATTTAACGACTGTTCTTGTTTTAATTTTGAAGGAACAAAACAACCAAGCCATATTGTAATTTTTAGTTTTACTCCAATACCAGAGGCATGTCCTCTATTGCCAACAAGCCTCCATAGTCTCGAAAGGGTTTCCCTTTTAACCCGTTGAGATCCCAATGTCCCATTTACTAAAGAAATTTTCAAATTTTGTTGTTACCTATAAATTTTTCAAGTATTTATAGAAGGCCATTGTTCTGGCGTGGTAACTAATAAACAACAATGTCATTTGCCAAAGCTAATGAATTGAAAAACTCGTCTCGTGATGAGACCTCTTATCCTTTGACTTAAGGCCAATGTCTGTTACCCTAGCTTGGTAACCATAAATAGTAATGTCACTCCACTAGGTCCTATGATCATGGTAGGCTGACTCATGATCATACCTCCTATCCTTTGTTAAATTGTAATTTTCATTAATCTCTATAGATTTTTTTGTAAATGGGGTGGCATGTCAACTCCTTAAGAGTTAGGAATGGTGTAAGAAGTATTATAGTAATTACTTGTCTAGCTTTCTAATTTTGTCCTATAAAAAATTTGGTCCTTTATTGTTGCAAGATTGGAATTAAAAGATATTCTATAAGTGGTGATGAAAGGAATGCAGTATAAGTGTTTTTATCATTTTTCTACGATTCTAAAAAGGATTAAAAATCATGGAAATTTCAAAATTCTGATAATTATTTCTCATAAACAATGTAAACTTTGAAACGGGAACCCATACTATTACCCATTTTGTAGAGATAGTAAAAAAGTGACCCGATTTCGAAAAGGGGTTATGCAGAAGACACGTGTTTTTTAAAGCTTAGTTTTTGGCAATATAATTTTTTTATGTACATTGCATTTTATAATGGTAGTGTTTTGTATGCTGATTAAAAAACGTGGTAATTCTGCACTAGACCCTTTTTTAAAAGGGTTTTCTTTTTTAACTTTTTTAATTTTCTAATGTATGAAATGTAAATAATTATTTTGTAAACTTAATAATTTTTGAAGTGGTCTTTTTCTTCATATTTTCTTGTTTTTATTTTTATTTTATTTTCTTTGTAGTGAGGTTTTTATTGTTTCGCATATTTAAAGAAGAAGGTTGATATTTTGAATTTTCGATATTCTACATATTTATACATTGTTAATTAATTTTTCAATCCACAAGAAATAATTGTTTCTAAAAAACAATATTTTCTAACAATTGACATAAAAATAGCCATTTTTAACATAACTATAATTAAAAAACTACATGTTTTGATAATTTTTTGTTACAATTGACATGCGAAAATCACATTTTTTATACGAAAATTTTAACTAAAAATAGTTAAATAATAGTTTCTTTTATGAATTTCATGTCAAAAAAATAATAATAATCACTTTTTTTTCAAGAAATAATGGTTAACTTAAAAATTAATGGGAAAATCACGTATTACAAATATTGAACGCATAACAACCTTAATTGAGTGTATATTCTTCTCATAAAATGTCAAAGTCAAAACATTGCAAGTATAACTACTTAATAGTTACAAAAAATGAGCTTGATTTCCAAGCATAACTTAAATTTAATCAACAATGTCACGTACCCAAACTCTTCGTCCTCTAGAGTTTCATCATTGTTTTCTTCCTCAATATTTTCTGCTTCCTTTTGCTCATTTTCGTCTTCTAATGGATCTTTCATGTCTGCCAATCTCCCAATGTATGTCTTTCCAAACATCCCATGTAATGGTGGTTGAGGTTCCTTCGCTTTTTTTGCCACACGTATTCACTAAAGTCCCTTTTCTTCAACACAATTTCTTGCATTGCATGCGGAAGAAATTGAAGAGAATTATTTTTTTGCTGAATGAAATTGCATTGTAATAGATCTTTTTCAATTTCAATGTAATTTCTTCCTTTTTGAAGATAGCATGCTAGTGTTGTACCTAGTTATCAAGCACAAAAGAAATAATGAAGTAAATTAGTACAATGACATATTAATTAAAAGAATAACATATTGAAATTCAATTCTATATAATAAAACTTACATGAGCCAGAAAATAAATCCAGAACCCAATCTCCTTCATTTGAACATATGTCTATAAGATAGTTAATCAATAATTGTGGCTTTTGATAAATGTTAACTATCTCTCATTTTGCTTCTTTGTCTTCACACGTTAGTTTTCTCACAACAGCATCATAACTCAGTATTTGGCTATGACTCTTTCTGACCACCCGATTAAAAATCATAGACATATAGCTATCATCTTTTTCCCAAGTATCAATATGAATGAACTCACAATCATTTATAAATACTTGATCGTCACGGTTAAGAAGAATTGACTTTTGCCTGTAACATGAAATAGTAAAAGTTCAATCAACTTGTACATAAATGAATTTTTCAACATTAATCAAATATACATTTTAAACGTCTTACCATGTAAGCTGCATCCTTGAATTTGTTTTCCCTTTGAAGCTTGACAATATCATTGCCAATTGTGTGTCTGAATGAAATGTCACAAATCTCCATAATGGTGATGACGTGACTTCTACAAATCCCGCAACCAGTTTACTAAAAGCTTGATAAGTATAAGGGTCACTATCATAGTCAATATTTGGAATATTGAAGCCATGGGGAAGATCTGCAATAACTAGGGCATACTCCCTTTTAGGTATGAGTTTAGCAATGTCTTCACAGTCGTCTTGTATTACTTAATATTGAACAGCGTCTAGCCCATTCCAAATGAAATGAGTAAGAGTTGGATCAAGTTCAACATTCTTAACACATTGCTTCCTCAGTCTTTCAGTCTTTATTTTTTCAATAAAGGTTTTGAAGCTAGTTGGCACTCCATTATCATCCTTCTTCATCTTTTATAAAATAAACAAATATATGTGTAAGTTATAAATTAAAAATAGTACAAAGATGAATAAAAACGAATGTGTAAATGAAGATACCTTTTTAAATGCAAGATAAAAAGCTTTTAATGTTAATGTAGAACTTGAATCTAGATAGTTGCGTACGACATCATCCCAACTATCTTCATTCAACAATCTAACCATTTGTTCTTGAATTTTCATGTAAACTTTGTGACTACATAGATAAAGTAACAAAAAGTCAATATACTGATATGTATAAAAAATACTACCAAGAACAACATGTTTTATTTAAAAGAAAATTATAATCTAGAAATAAATAAAAATAATTCAACAAACTTACTTTTGAAATTCCTCGGACATTTCCTCCAATGATAATTCCCCTGACTTCACGCGAGATAATATTATTTTGACAATTTTTTCATCTTTCACTCCTTGCATTGCTCTCCAAGGTGTGATAGTCATATCTTCTGGAAGTTGCTTCAAGTTAGGACCTAATTTATTGCCGCCACATATCAATGGCTTAGAATTTTTAACCTTCTGGTTTTTAATGCCAATGTTTTCGCACATGCTAAAAATCCCATCAATCAAGTTCCAAACATCTCCAATTCTAAATGCCAATTGGAAAATGTTATCAACACCTCTGAATATATCACTAGGAAGGTTGCTTTTTCCACCTTGAATTGGGTTTCTCTTCAATTTGATAGCCTATTTCCATACAACATTCCCTTCGAAAATCTGCAGTAACATTTATCCTATCCCCACCACATTTTTCTTGAAATTCACTATGAATAAATCTAACCCTTTGGATGAAAGTCATAGACATCCTATATTCATTATCTAAATTACGATCCCATGCCACTAACTTTGCTTCTGTATCTGATAAACTAGCATAAATGATACATTTCATTGTTTCAAAACATGGGTTATTGGGATATTCCTCCATCAATTGTTTTTGAGCTTCTATAGAATGGTTCCCCCCAAGCACATAATAATTGTATTCAAAACATTTTGACTTATCAAATGCTTCTTTGTTGGGAACTTGAAGTGTATCAACAAGAAGCACATAATTAACCACATGAGCATATGGATTATACCTCATTAATGTCTTCAAGTTGTGAACATGCAGATGGTGTGGCTTTCTAACTTGATATTGACATTGTCCTTCACCTGCCTTATAGGTTTGTCTGACATTAAGCTGAAATGTACGACCACCATCAATTAAGTTTTTCTTTGTCAAATTCTGTCGAATGGCATTTTGTTTTGTTTTGATAATGCCATCCTCTAAATCAGCTCCTGGTGTAATGATTTCTCTGCTTTCTTTTGAAGTTTCACTAGGTTCTTGACTGTTGGTAATGACTACTTCAAAATCTTCAACTTTACTTTTCTTCGTCATAACATTCTCAACAAATTTATTTTTGGGTGTTGTTACATTTGGTATTTTACATCTCTTCTCAGTTCCAATGTCATCTTCAGTAACGACAACATATGCTTCACTGTCAATTCCAACTTCATTGCCCTCAAAAGTACCTTGTTTACCCTTGCTAGATTTATCCACTAGAGGCCTTTCTTTCTGATCCTTTGGATGTAGTTTTGTAACATCATCAATTACTACATTTTGCTTGTTTTCCATATCTTCTTCTGACACCGAGTAAAAATTATTGACAACTTTCATGATATCATGCTCTATGAAATGAATGCCTCCCAACCTAATTGAACAACTTTCAACAAAATTTTGCCAAACAAAATATCATGTGTCAATAAAAACAAAATTAAAAAAATATAGCGAGACACTTTCAAGAAAAAAAAATACAAATATAAATAACAATACTTACGATGTTTTGTTTCATCTCATTTACGATTTGTTTACACAACTTTGTAGATACCTCTCTCGTGTCATACAATGAATATGTTAGTTGATATTTAATCCTTTCATGTGACTTGGGAGCTTTTGTAAGTCTGTAAAAAACATCAGTGTCCGGTACCAAACACATATCTATGACTCTTCCCATCAGCTCAAAAAATCCATTTTCATTCGGTATATCAATATATAGATATATGTTCACATTTTGGCTTTCTCTTTCTTTCACATACCAGATTCTTGATGGGAATTTCACCTCTTTTGAATTCTTCCAATTTGAAATCATCTTCTTATCATTTGAGGCACTTGAAAGATTTGTAGCCATGAGCTTAGGTGGAGTTCATTCACCAATGTTTTTTGAAGATGCACCTTTAAGTGTCTTTGGTCCAGACATATTCACATAAATCTTCTTTGATGCCATTTTCCTAAAAAATAGAAACACATAAATTAGTAAACAATGAAAACATATTAACTTAAATCCACAACGAAAATATATCCTAAATTTTTAATTTGTATAATCAGATAATTGAAATTAAAAAAATATTAACACTAAGAAATGGCAGAAGCCCATTGACACCACCCCGTCCATCCACGGAGTGGCAGGCGATTTCCCCACCCCTTACCCCACATTCCCTCCTACCCCTCTTCCCCCTCAACTGACCCACGCCACCCCACACCGCAATTAGACGGCCATCCAACCACACCCTTACCCCCCTTCCACACCTCCCCCCTACCCCCACACCACCCCACCCCCCAACCACTTCCCCTCCACGCCCCCCCCACCCCCTAGCCCCCCTACTAACCCACAACCCCCACACCACTTCACCCCCTTCCCCCTCTCCCCAACCCCCAACAGCCTACCCCCTTCCCCCCCCCCAACCGAGCCACCCTACCCCGCAATTAGACGGCCACCCCAGCCCATCCTTACCCACCTTCCACCTATTCCCCCTACCCCCCTCGCCCCCAACTAAACCACCCATCCCTGCAATCAGATGACAATCCCAACCCACCCTTACCCCCCTTCCCTCTACCCCTTAACCCCCCCTCTAACCTACCCCCTACCCGGCCCCCTACCTCACCCCCTCGGGGACCCATCCTTCATCCACCCCTCCTCCCTCCCTCTCACCTCACCCCTCATCCCCCCCTCTTCCTAACCCTCGTCCTCACTCTCCCTTCCACCCCTCCACCGGCGCCCCCCCCCAACCCCTCATTCCCCCTCACTCTACCCCCACTCTCACCCCTCATCCCCCTAACTCCCCTTTCCCCCCCTCTACCCGGCCCCACCCCTCATCCCCTCCTTCCCCCTCACTCTACCCCCCCCCCACCCCTCATCCCCTCCCCTCACCATACCCATCATCCCCCTCACTCCCCTTTTTCCCCCTCTACCCACCTCACCCCTCATTCCCCCTCCCCCACCTCACCCTAATTCCCCCTCCCCCACCTCACCCTAATTCCCCTCACTCCCCTTCCCCCCCCTCTACCCTTCCCCCCCTCATCCCCCCTCCCCCACCTCACCCCTCATCCCCCTCCTCTTCCTACCTCTCCCCCTAACTCCCCTTTACCCCCCTCTACCCTTCCCTCCCCCTCACCCCTCGTTCCCCCTCACTCTACCCCTCCCCCTCCCCCCCATCACCCCTCATCCCACCTCACCCCTCATTCCCCCTCCCCCACCTCACCCCTCATTCCCCTCACTCCCCTTTGCCCCCCACTACCCTTCCCCACCTCATCCCCTCTCCCCCACCTCACCCCTCATCCCCCTCCTCTTCCTACCTCTCCTGCTCACTCCCCTTCCCCCCCCTCTACCTGGCCCTCCCCCTCACCCCTCATTCCCCCTCAAACTACCCCCCCCCCCCCTCACCCCTCATCCCTCCCCCTCACTCCCCTTCCCCCCCTCTACCCGACCCCCCCCACCCCTCGTTCCCACTCACTCATCCCCCCCCCCTCCCCACTCACCTCACCCCTCACTCCCCTTTCCCCCCCTCTATCCGGCCTCCCTTCCTCACCCCTTGTGCCCCATCACTCTACCCCCCCCCCCACCACCCCTTATCCCTCCCCCTAAACTCACCCCTCATCCCTCCCCCTCACCTCACCCCTCATCCCATCACTACCCGGCCCCCCCACTCACCCCTCGTTCCCCCTCACTCTAACGCCCCACCGCTCATCTCCCTCCCCACCTCACTCCTCATCACCCTCACTCCCCTTCCCCCCCTACCCGACCCCCCCCCCCCCACCTCACCCGTCATCCCCCCCTCTCATCCCTCGTTCCCCCTAACTCTACCCCCCACACCCCTCATCCCCCTCCTCACCTCACCTTTCATCCCTCCCCATCACTCCCCTTTCCCCCCCTCACCCCTCGTTCCCCCTCACTCATCCCCCCCCTCACCCCTCATCTCCCCCCTCACCTCACCCCTCATCCCCCTCACTCCCCTTTCACCCCCCCCACCCCTCATTCCCCCTCACTCTACCCCCCCCACCCATCATCCCTCCCCCCCACCTCACCCCTCATCCCCGCCTCTATCCGCCCCCCCCCTCACCCCTCGTTCCCCCTCATCCCCCCCTTCTACTCGGCCGCACCCTTCACTCTACCACACCCTCACCCCCCTGCCCTCGTATCCCGCCCTACTCGCGCCCCCCTCCGCCCCTCACCTCACCCCTCATCCCTACCCCTCCCCCTCACTCCCCTTCCCCCCTTCTACCAGACCCGACCCCTCGTTCCCCCTCACTCTACCGCCCCCCCCCCCCCCCCCCGCCGTCACCCCTCACCCCCCCTCCTCATGTCCCCCCTCCCTCCCCTTCCCTTCCCCACCCATCCCTACCCCCTCCCCACCCTCCTTCCTCCCCCGCCCCTTGGCCTCCACCTCCCCGACCCCTCCTTCCCCCTCCTCCCTTCCCCACCCCTCAGCCTCCCCCTCCCCCACCTCCTACTCCCTCCCTCCCCCTCCTCCCTCCCTCCCACTCCTCCCTCCTCCCTCACCTGCCCCTCGGCCTCCCCCACCTCCCTCTCCCTCCCCACCCCTCCCTCCCCCTCCCCCTTCCCCACCGCCCGCCTCCCCCTCCCTCCCCCACCCCTCCCTCCCCCTCCCCCTCCCCCTTCCCTGCCTCCCGCCTCCCCCTCCCTCCCCCACCCCTCCATCCCCCTCTCCCTCCCTTGCCTCCTGACCTCCGCCCCCTCGGACGGCCACCCGGGCACGCCAGCGGGCCACCGGGGTGGTGCGGGGTGGGCGGCCGCGCCCCACCCCGCGCCACTGCTCCGGCCCACCGACCCGCGTGGGGTGGCCGTCCGATTCCCGAAATCGGATAACCACCCCGGGCGGGCCGGCGGTCCACCGCGGTGGCATGGGGTTGGGTGCGGCGATATCGGATGGCCACCCCGAGTGAGCCGGCAAGCCACTCGGGTGGCGTGGGGTGGGCGGCGTGGGTCGCCGGGCTGGCGTGGGGTGGGGCGCGGTGGAATCGAACAGCCACCTCAGGCGGTCCGACGGGCCACTGCAGTGGCGCAGGGTGGGCAGCGCTCCCTTCTCCCGCCCCCTTCCTCCCCCCCCGGAAATGCACGGCCACCCCGGGCGGGCCAGCGGGTCGCTCCAGTGGCGCGGGGTGGGCGGCGCTCCCTCGTCGCCCCCCTTACCGCCCCCCCTCCACACCCCCTCACCCTACCCTCACTCTGCCCCCCCCACCCCTCACCCTACCCTCCCTCCCCCCGCCCCACCCCTCGACCCCCCTCACTCCCACTCACCCTACCCTCCCCCTTCACCCCCCCCCCACCCCCACCCCTCACCCTACCCTCCCTCGTCCCCCCTCACTCCCCCTCACCCCTCACCCTTCCTTCCCCTCCCCCCCTCACCCCTCACCCTACCCTCCCCCATCCTCCCCCACTCCCCCCCTCACCCCTCGGCCCCCCTCACCCACCTTCCCCCCCTCACCCCTCGACCCCCTTCCCTCCCCCTCCCCCCCCTCACCCCTCAGCCCCCCGCCCTCCCCCTCCCCCTCCCCTCCCCCTCTGCCTCCCGCTCCCTCCCTCCCCCGCCCCTCCACCTCCCCCGCCTCCCCCTCCGACTCCCTCCCTCCCCTCCCTCCCCCTCCTCCCGCCTCCCGACCTCCTTCCCCTCGAACAACCACCCGAGCGGATCGGTAGGCCACCGAGGTGGCATAGGGTGGGTAGCCGCACCCCACCCATTACCACCCAGTTAGCCCGCCAGCCCACCTGGGGTGGCCGTCCGATTCCCGGGCGCGCCAGCTAGCTGCCGAGGTGGCTCGGGGTGGGGCGCGGCCGCCCACCCCGCGCCACCCTGGCAGCTCACTGGCGCGCTCGGGTGGTCGTCCGAGGGGGCGTACGCCCCACCCTACGCCACCCCGGTAGCCCGTCGGTGTGCCTGGGTGGCCGTCCGAGGGGGCGTAGGTCGGGAGGCCGGGGGCAGGGGGAGCGGGGCAGACGGGAGGAGGGGTGAGGGGGGCCAAGGGGTGAGGGGGAGTGAGGGGTGCCGAGGGGTGAGAGGGGGGGGGAGGAAGGGAGGGATGAGGGGTGTGGGGGGGAGGGAGGGGCGAGGGGTGAGGTGAGGGGCAGGAGTAGGGGTAGGGTAGGGGGAAGGGGGGCACGAGGGGTGAGGGGGAGAGGTAGGGGTAGGGAGGCGGTGGAAACGAGGGGTGAGGGGGAGGTAAATGTGGGGTGAGGTGAGGGAGGGAGGAACGAGAGTCGAGGAAATGAGGCATGAGGTGGTGGGGGGGGGAAGGGGAGTTGTGTAGGGGAGGGGCCCGCAAGGGTGTGCGGAGGGAGTGGGTGGCTGGCCGATTGCAAGATGGGGTTGCCCTGGGCCCACCATGCTCACGGCGAAAATATTTGTTAATTTGGTTGACAAAAAATTTTAAGTTTAGAAAAAAAAAATATGGTGGCTGGTCGATTGCAAGATGGGGTTGCCCTGGGCCCACCATGCTCATGGCGGAAATATTTCTTAATTTGGTTGAAAAAAATTATTAAGTTTAGAAAAAAAAATCTACTTCGTTAAACTAATTTAATATGAGAAATTTCATGGAAAAAAATTTAACTCACCTTTCAATTGCAGGAATTCTTCGTTGAATATGTTGTTTATCCCAATGTAGCTGCTCCACAAATTTGCTCCAAGTCTTCTAACGAACCTCGGAAAACCTTGATGTAACGTGAGTAATAGTGATAATGGAATATATAGGTGAAACTACGGAGATTTTTTACCGTACGGTGAATGCGGGATTAATTAGTTTTAATAAATTTTAACATGTTAATTTTTTTATGGCGATGAATGAAAATATGATAAAGTGAACAATATGGAATTGTTTTATAGTGGGGTGAATGTGGGATTAACTTGTTTTATAATGTATTATAAAAATTTAAAAAAACATTCAATTGTTTAGTAAATATTATATACTTTGACTATTAAAATAATTTAGGTAGAAGTTGTAGTTTACAATTTTAACTTTAGTGATTTATTTTATAAAAAAATTAAGTTTACATTTTTCATTAAATTGCATAATAAAATAATGAATTGAAATAAATCTCACAAACTTTTAGGAGGGAAATATTTTTGCGAAATTTTTTGGGTGGAAAACTTTTGGAGGGAAATATTTTCACGAAATTTTTTGGGAGGGAAATTTTTGGAGGGAAAATTTCATTCTCTAAGCTATATAATATCTTTAGGAGACTTTCCATTTGTATCATTCATCATCTTCTATTTGAAAGGGACGGATTGTCCTGATAGTGAAGTTTCGATTTATACAACATCAACATCTTCATCGTGTAACAACTCTATTCATATGGATGAACATAGCGGGAATTCTTCCACTATGAATAGAAAGTCAATTCTTCCACTTAGTCCTGATCCTAAGGACTATGAGAGTAGCAGTGATGAAAGAGGGGATGGAGAATTTCAAATAAATAAAGAGTCAAAAATTCCACTTAGTCCGAATTCGAAGGACTATGAAAGCAGTAGTGATGATTGAGCTTGATGACAAATTTCAAAGGAATGGAGTCTCACGGTGTCCACTTAGTCCTAATTCTATGGACTATGAAAGCAGCAGTGATGAAGAGAAAGATGGTGAAGTGCAAAAGAATGGAGTGTCACGGTGTCCACTCAGTCCTAATTCTAAGGACTATGAGAGCAACAGTGTTGAAGAGCATGATGACAAATTTCAAAAGAATGGATTGTCATGGTGTCCACTTAGTGCTAATTCTGAGGACTATGAGAGCAACAGTGATGAAGAGCATGTTAACTAATTTGAAAAGAATGGAGTGTCAAAGTGTCCACTTAGTCCTAATTCTAAGGACTATGAGAGCAGCAACGATGAAGTGCATGATGATGAATTTCAAAAGTATGGAGTTTCATAGTGTCCAGTTAGTCCTAATTCTAAGGACTATGAGAGCAGCTTTGATGAAGAGCGGGATGATGAATTTCAAAAGTATGGAGTGCCACAGTGTCTAGTTAATCTTAATTCTAAGGACTATGACAGCAGCAGTGATGAAGAGCAAGATGATGAATTTCAAAATAATGGAGTTTCATAGTGTCCACTTAGTCCTAATTCTAAGGACTATGAGAGCAATAGTGATGAAGAGCACGCTGATGAATTTCAAAAGAATGGAGTGTCACAATGTCCTCTTAGTCCTGATTCTAAGGACTGTGAGAGTAGCAGTGATGAAGGACAGGATGATGCACTTAGTCCTAATTCTAATGAGTATAAAGGTAGCAGTGATGAAGGACAAGATGATACACTTAGTTCTAATTCTATGGACTGTGAGAACAGCACTGAAAATGCACATGAGGAAGAATATCCAATAAACATCAAGTGAAAATTTCCATTGAGTCCGAGTTCTATGGACTATGACAGTAGCACTAAGGAAGGGGAAGATGAAGAATATCCTCCAAATCAGTATTTGAAAAGCACAGTTGATCATAGTGTGGATAACATTCCTCTTAATGATGATGAAAATCCTTATACAAATGATGATCTAATGATGGTGATGTTGCCAAGAAATATTGTATCGATGAGTAGGAGCAGACATTTTCGTATCAATGCAAGATGTTCTATTTATACAAGGGCTAGACCAGAATATCTAATGAGAAGAAGTTCTATCAGCGCACTCATTTCAAGTGAATGTTGCCAAAAAGATTGCTTGAAACATATGGATTTCAAATTTTCATTAGAGAGCAGGAAGAGATATTTGTCAACGAATAAAAGCATGCAAAATTTATATTTAGTTGGGTGCATGCAATCTACATTGTCAGGTTATGATTATCATATTAAGACTTTATTTATCTGTAGAAAAGCTTTCAAAATGTTTCATTCGATTGGGAATTTTCATCTCTCAATAATTCAAGAAAATTTGGAAAAAGATCCCACATTTTATTCTAAAGTACATCATAAAAGATAGTTTGGGCCATTATCAAACACTGCAATGTCATGGATGAAAGATTTATTTTCAAAGCATGGAGAGTGTATGCCAAATAGAGAGACAATACATATTCCAAATAATTTTTCGAGACACGAAATCTACAACTTATACAAAGAATATGAA
This sequence comes from Pinus tabuliformis, assembly GCA_031772625.1. Classification (NCBI taxonomy): domain Eukaryota; kingdom Viridiplantae; phylum Streptophyta; class Pinopsida; order Pinales; family Pinaceae; genus Pinus; species Pinus tabuliformis. Next base: position 1,432,963,125 of record CM062819.1, on the reverse strand, counting down.
AAAGGTGTTGAGGGACATGGCATGTTTATTACATATGAATATTTTGTGAAGATATGGAAGAAAGAATTCAACAATGTCCGTATTCCTAAGAAGACAAGGATGGGGATTTGCAATACATGTGCTTCTCTTAAATAAAAAAGGGACAAATGTGAAGGGTCAAAAAGAGGTAGGCATTCATAACTTTAACTTTTCAAATTGTATATTCATCAAGTATGAAAACATATTTCTTAATGGCTTTCTTTTATGTTGTGTAGATTCAATTCTCAAAGAAATTCAGGAGCATCGCAAACAATAAACAAATGAATGGAAAACTTTTTACAAGCATCGAAAGAAGTGTTATGATAATCCGAATAAATATTTGGGTTTGATGATTGTTGGTATGGACCAGAAGAAAACACTTTTACCACATTTTGTTCGCACACCCAAAAATTTACAGGAGGAAAATTTTATTCAATATCACTTGGTCAGATGTATGGTCTTCAATGGGAAAATGTTGCCAAAGGTGTACTTCACAACTCCAAATATTCATAATGATGCAAATCTGACCATAACCATAATTCATGATGTGCTTTCTCATGTCTGGTAATCTTCTTGAAGTCTTGTATCTACAATTGGACAACACTTGCCGTGAAAACAAAAATCAGGGTGTTTTTCGATATCTAAACATGCTTGTTGAATTGAGAATTTTTCAGAAGGTAAAGGTTGGTTTCCTTCTTGTTGGGCACACTCATGACCATATTGATGAAATGTTCAGTCGTTTTTTAGTCACATTGAGGAGGAAGGAAGCTGGGAGCTTGCCGTCATTAATTGAAAGTATTAAGAAATCATACATGCCAGAGCCTACTTTTGATATGTTGGAAGAAACTATTAACATGCGAAGGTTTATTATGGGATCATATGGTGAGGGGAAATGCATTGAACAACTTAATGACATTAGCTTCCAACATCAATTTCGTATCAAAAAAATTGATGGGAAAACACTAATATGGGGCAAGAAGTATTCAACTAATATAGAATGGGCACCGTCATCAGGTTTGCAATTTTTGAAGTTCATTCCAGATCATCCAATATTTGCATCGAAAATATTGTTATCACAATCAGTTGGTGAAGTTCATAATGCACGCAAACAAAATAGAGATATAAATTATTCTGATTGCCTAGAAGAAATTAAAAAATGTATTAGATATACATATGAGTACTTTGACATTGCTGATTCAGTTTGGTGGAAGTCATTTTTCAATAATCAAAGTGATATCATTTCAACAAGAACAAATGAAGATATACCTTTGAGAAATCCATTTATTTGGCCACAAAATGTGTCGAATGCATATAAGGAAATAAACATTGTTGAACAGCAACAATCTCAAGGTATCATTAATTCTTCATAGGCAGAGGAAAGAGAGATGTATATTGGTTCCAGAATATCTCATGCACAACGTGAAGCCATGGAAGACCTTTACAGGGGTTCAGTACAGGATATTAAGGAGGGTTGCATGATCGCAGTGCTAGCAGATGGAGATTTCAATGGATATCCATTCTGGGTTGCTAAAGTTATAAAGGTCTTTACAGAAAATGAGGATGTTACAAGTGTTTAAGTACATTGGTATGCCACAAATACACACCCATTCAATGGTGTGTATAAGCCAGAGATGGTAGTTGACAAAAAAAGTGACGGAAAGAGAAAAAGAAAGGGTACAAATATAAATCGTCGCCACACATACATATTAAAATTGGAGGATGTTGACATACTTGTTTATGACTTCAATTTAACAAAGAGGGGAACTCTTCACTTCAAGATGATAGAGATTCTGAAAAGGTTGTTACTAGAAGGAACAATATTGAGATGGGAGTCTGCTGAAACCAGTCGTAGATCTAGAAGAATTTTGAAACCTGAAATAATGGGCATGCATGTGGACTCAGATGGGGCACTAGTTGATGAAAGAGAAGAATATGGAACATCCTCGCTGTTATCACAAAACCATCACAGAGGGTTGCAACTAAGCATGATCTCATGTAACTATTTCAACCTATCTTTAGACCAAAGATCAGCCTCTTTGATCAGAGAGGGCTCTCTCAAAACTCTTAATGAAATTCTTCACACACTAGAGGATTAACTCTTTGTCTTTTTATGAAAACATAAATGGTTGGAAACACACCAAAATGAATCCCATTGGGCTATGGAGTCTACAATATCCAGTGAACAAGAAAAAACACAGTGATCTCATAGAAATCAAGGCTCTAAACATCACAAGTCAAACAAATTCCACCACATATAGTCGGCTGTATACACAGGAAATCAGAGCATATAATCATGAGTTCTGAGTGATTGCATACAACAAAACCATAAAATAACATAAAACATAAACCATCATTACTTCATTTGACCATGATAACACTTCGAGAATCTTGAGAAGAGTATAACTCTGTTTTTACTATTACTGTCAAAAAAGGTCTTACAGTGGCCCAAAACAACACACTTTTTCTATTAAGTATCCAACAGCACCTCATGATCAAATGCGCTCAGCAGCAGTTGGGTCCCTCTTGTGCCGAATTTCATAGGACAGCATTGTCACATCTTCAAAGAACCAAACCACCTTCTTCTACCTGAGGCAGCTGGAAATGCGCGCCAATGTCTTTGATAAAACTGCAGTAGGACTTCCGCAAATTAGCCTTCTTCTTAGCGTCGATACCATCAAGTCTAGAAGGCGAAAATTTATCAATCTGCTCCCTAGTGAAGTGCCATCCATCTCTGATAGAGAGTAAAATATAACCTATCATAAGAGCCTCAATGACTGCTACACAAACCCTGACACATACTGATAGCTGTGCAGTGCGTGAGCGTTCAGCTCCTTATTCCTTGGAAACTTGTGTACTTACAGCAACACCGGAGAAGAGAACAAGCATTTCAAAAGACCAACATTCCAAGCAAAGACCAGTATTCCAAGCAACGCATTACTAATTCAACTTTGAACACCAATACCCAACAACCGGGAACATGAGCTTTATCATAAATATTTCACAAATCTTTCAATCCATTGTGGCGCCCTGCTGTGTGAAAGAAGTTACAGATTGTGAAAAGACAATTCCAAATATCAAACACTCTATGACTTATAAAATTTAATAGGTTCTTTGTCTAGAGGATTCAACACAACATCTCCTGCAAGTCTCCCACATTAGTATGTACATCTTTCACAATCACCCATGAGCCAGAATTCAGAGACAACTCCCTTAATGTATATGATGGCAATCCTACAATAGCTGTATCATCATAAGGTGTCTCCTTGAACATACTGCCACTGCTCTCATCAGCATTCCTGGAGGGAAACAAAACTCTATACTATAGGCATGCTAGGATTCGGACCTTCACTTAGAACTCGAACCAATTCCCAATTTCGTAGCGCGCTACGAAACCACGCAAACAGGCAGCGCTGCGAAACTGCTAAAATAATTCAGGCGCTGCGAAAACACCCAATCTTTAAGCCAAGCTAAAAATTTTTGACAACTGCGTTTTCAGTGATAACACTCGCCAGCATCCCGTCACTCATCTAAAGATGTGAATTCTAATGGTGTGCAAGAAAATATGAGTGATTTTGAATAATTTTTTAAGACAGTTTATCTAACTGATGTATGCATCGTATCTTGAAATGAAATTTTTGATTTCCATATGGTGTTAACTGAGAAGTTATGAGTCATTTTTATGTTGTTAGATCATTTTACTAGCATTTTTTTTTAAATTTTGAAGATTGACCCTAAAAAAAAATCATCGTTCCAGTATAACCACTTTTTCATTTTCAAGCTATATTTTGCACGAAAATTTTGTTTTCACTGCCATTTTTAAAACATGTTCAAAATTGTCCCTGAAAAAAAAAAAACCATCGTTCCAGTATACACACTTTTCATTTTTAGCATTGTTTTTGATGTTTTTTTGGCGTTTTTTGGCCAGAGTTCCCGTTTTGAGTTTATAGTTCCCGCTTCAAAGTTTACATTGTTCATAAAATATTCTCTAATGATAACCATAAACCAATTAGTTTTCCACCATCATATGATAAGGCAACTAAGAAAATGTTCCTTTCCTTAAATAAATAAAGATATAACTAAGCTAGGAAATGATAATCGCATGTTAAAAATCAGCAGTTGTATTTAAAGGAAACAACACTATGACTAAAGAAACAACAACATAATGAAGGAAAAAGCAGTTGTGACCGAGGAAACAACAACTGTGACTGAGGAAACAGTGGCTACGACTAAGGAAACAACAATTGTGACTGAGGAGATAACAGTCCTGACTAAGGAAACAACAACTATGACTAAGGAAACAATGATTGTGACTAAGGAAACAACAACTATGATTGAGGAAACAACAACTGTGGCTAAGGAAACAAAAATTGTGAGGAAGCAAGTGTTGTGACTGAGGAAAAAACAACTATGACTAAGGAATGATGGTTGTGACTAAGGAAACAACAACCGTGACTGAGGAAACATTGGCTATGAATAAAGAAATAACAACCGTGTCAGAGAAAACAATAGTTGTGACTAAGGAAACAACAACCGTGGTTCAGGAAATAGTGGTTGTGACTAAGGAAACAATGGTTATGACTAAGGAAACAACATCCGTGATAAAAAAAATTAGCGATTATTTATTTTTATTTATTTGTTTTACTATTATGATATATATAAGAACAAAAAAAAACATTAATTACATTATGTACAAAATAAAGAAAATTTCTTAAAAAGATTTACCTGGTTATGGCCACAGGGAAATTTCCCCGGTCAGCTACAACCTGCAAATTGGCATCATTATTAATTTTGTGAAGGAAATATTCTCAAGTGAGTGGATGATGGTACAGATAGAGCCGATGCCCATTAGCAAGTAATGAAATACCATAATTATCAATTGTGGTAAGGCATATCACTCCATAGTCATAAACCTTGGTAATTCCGTCAGGACCAAGTCAGCTTGTTTGAGTTTACCTTGAAAGTCTTGGAATCTTGAGTCATATAGCAGTGCCCAGTCTCCTTTCCAAACATTTTTATTTTTAATCAACCTAACATGTCGTTTATCTCTCTACTGTTGGATTATGGCAGTGCGTTGTAAAGCAAGAAGATGTATTTCATCTAATTCGTTGAGTTGTTGTAAGTGACTTTATTCAATTATCTATAGTCGACGAAAATTCTCCATTTTCCATTCTTTTTGGGGACTACCACCAGTGGTGAAACCCACTGACTATCAAAAATAGGATATATAAAATTAACATCAAGAAGTTTTTGAAGTTCTTGTTTTAATCTGAGGTGTGGATTTACTCTTCTTTGCGATTGACAAATGGCTCAGGCATATTTCTCAATATAAATATGATGTGTACATAGTTGTGGATCAATGCCCTTCATATATGAATATTCCCAGGTAAAAGCTTGTATGTATTTTTGAATAATTTCGATCAGCCTTTCACGCTAGAGGTCATTAAGGTTGGCATTAATTTTCAGGGTCTTTCCAGACTCAATTTCAATAGGAATACTATTGTGAACTTCAGCCATGGGTATGTGTTCATAATTCAAGTCATCTAATGGATCTCCTTGGGCTTCATTGTCAAGTACAACTGGTGCAGTGCTTCCAAACTTGCACAAAAAGTTTCATTAACTAAAATCACACTCCAAATCTTTAATTAAATCAAAACTCTCAAACTTGATTTTTCCAAAAGATTACATGACTATTTATTTAGAGAGAAATCTCTTAAATCTCTTCTAGAGAAACTTCCTCCTAGATATTTGAGAGTTATCCTCTCAATTTTAGGATTATATCCTAAATTCCCTATCTCCTAATTAATTCCAGAATGACTCACTAATTCTAGAAAATCCTAGACTCTTTAATTAAATAATTACATAAAAAATAAATATGAGATGCTCCTGCATCATACTACCGAGGAAGAAAAAAATACATTTATATGCTTTGTTTATGGAGTTCCTCAATACTGGTACCATATTTTGAAATCTCTGTTGTTGTCATCCAAGTAGTGTCTTCAACTGGTTGATTTCTCCATTTAACCAAGTATTGAAAATACTCTTTGTTTTTGGTCCCTTTAACTACTTTTTGATCGATGATGGATTCAATATTCCTTGTTGATGCTGAAGGTAGCTACTTCTCCCACTAAATTTTGTCATGAACAAGTGCATCTGTAGAGTCATCCATTGGTTCCTTAAAGGGGTATAGATCTAAAACATTAAAGATTGGTGAAATACCAAAGTTTTTGGGTAGTTCTATTTCATAAGCATTTGAGGAAAATTTCCTCAAAGCTTTGCATGGTCCAATCTTTTTCAATTTTAATTTATTATATTCCTCTTTCGGAAATCTTTCTTTCTGAAGGTGTGCCATAACTAAATATCCAACATTAAAGTCCATCTATCTTCTTTTGGAATCTGCTCTTTGTTTATACTTGTTGTTGCTTTCTTGTAGTTGATGTTTGATTATGTCCTGTATTTCTTGCATACTCGCTGCAAAGTCTTCACCATATGCACTTCAGAATTGTTGTTTTCCTAGGTTCCTCCATTCATAAAATCCCTCTTGGATGCATTCCATAAATAATTTGGAATGGAATTAATCCTGTGCTTCTATTAGGTGAATCATTATATGCAAATTCTGCCTAAGCAACTACCTGATCCCATTGTTTCGGATGCTCACTTAACAAACTTCTCAAGATATTTCCAAGGCTTCTATTTACCATCTCGGTCTGGGGATGATATTCTTAGTTGAAACTGAGATTGGATCCCAACCTTTTCCATAGAGTTCTCCAAAAATGACCCACAGACTTGGTGTCTCTGTCAGAAACAATACTTGTAGGTAATCCATGCAATCTAACTATCTCTTTGAAGAATAATTTTTCTATGTTAGTTGCATCATTTGTCTTTTTACAAGCTATAAAATGTGTCATCTTTGAGAATCTATCAACCACAACAAATATTGAATCGTTTCCTTTTTGTGTTTTGGGCAAGACTAATACAAAATCCATTTTGATGGAGTCCCGTGGTCGATTTGGTATTAGTAAAAGTTGATATAATTTAGTGTTTTGACTTCATTTTTCATATTGACATATCTTGCATCTTTCACAAATTTTCATACATCTGTTGACATGTGAGGCCAATATTAGAATTCTTGTAGTTGTGCTAAAGTTTTATCTTGCTCGAAATGACCTGCTAAACCTCCACTATTTTTTTATTTCGACAAATTTTCTCTCATTGAACATCTAGGAATGCACAATTGTTTTCTTTTAAATAGAAGTCCATCCTGTATCAAATAATCTAGCCATGGAGTTCTGTCTGTACTGACAAGATTTTAAAAAACTACATAAACTTCCTTAAAATATGGATCATCTTGATACATATCTTTCAATTCATCAAGTCCCAAGACATTTATTTGAAATTCTTGCAAAATTAAATTGATTCTGCTTAATGAATCTGCCACTTTGTTTGATTGCCCACTTTTATGTTTGATGAAAAATGTGAAATTTTGTAAGAAATCAATCCATTTAACATGTGTTTGACTTAATTTTGTTTGTTTGTTGATATATTGTAGGGCATGATTATCTGTGTAGAGAATGAATTCCTTTGGCATAAGATAATGTCTCTGTTTCTTTAAAGTTTGTAGGATGGCATAAAATTCTTTATCATGAGAGGAATACTTTTGCTTAGCCTCATTAATTTTTTCACTGTAGTAAGCAGCTAGTTTCCCTTATTGACTTAAGACAACTCCTATTGTAGTTCCACTGGCATTAGTGTCAACCTTAACGAACTTATTAAAATTTGGCAGTGATAAAATAGGTTGTTCTGTGATATTTTTATTTAATAATTGTAAACTTTTATTAGTTGCTTCTGTCCAATGGAATGGTTGATTTTTCCCATTAATAGTTTCTACAATTCGAGCACATATGCCATTGAAATTTGTAATTAATTTTCTATAGAAGCTTTCCAATCCATGAAAACTTCTTACCTTTGAAATGCTTTTTGGAATTGGCCAATTGATTATGGCCTTCACCTTCTCCTAGTCCATCTTTAGGCCTTTCCTTGAAATCACAAAGCCTAAGTACAATAGTTTTGTCTTCATGAAACTACACTTCTTTAGATTGATTAACAATTTCTCCTGTTGTAGCTTCATTAAAACCATCTTAAGATGTCTTAGGTGCTCTTCTTTTGATTGACTGTAGATTAAGATATCATCAAGGTAAACTATAACAAATTTTCCAATGAATTCTTTTAAAACTTCATTCATTAGCCTCATAAAAGTGTTGGGAGCATTGGTAAGTCTGAAGGGCATTACCAACCATTCATATAAACCATTATTAGTTTTAAATGTTGTTTTCCATTCATCACCTTCTCTGATTCTGATTTGATGATATCCACTTTTTAAATCTATTTTAGAAAAATATGCAGCACCACTAAGAAAATATATAATAAAATCAATATGGGGTAATGGAAACGTGTACCTGATTGTGATTTTGTTGATTTCTCAAGAATATGTGCAAATTCGCCATCACCATCCTTATTTACAATTAACACTATTGGAACAACACACGGGCTTAGGCTTTCTCTGATGAGACCTTTATCCAACAAATTCTGCACTTGATTTTTAATATCTTCATTCTAGTTTGGAGTCATTCTGTAAGCTGATTTGTTTGGAAGGCTAGCACCTAGAATGAGATCAATATGATGGCTAATAACTATAATGGGAGGCAATTCATCATGCAAGTAATCCAATACAATATCAATAAATTCATTAAACATGTTTTTAATTTCTTCTAGATGATCATTTAGATTTGTATTTGTGAGGACTACCTTTGGCTTACCGATCAAGGAAATTTAGCTCCTCATGCTTGATTTCTTGAAGAAATTATTTCCCACTAAGTAACATTACCTTGGATTGGTCTTCTTTTGGTGATTTCTCATTCTTCAAAGACAAAAGTACATGCCTTTCACCATCATTTTCAAAAGTGTACATATTGCTCCTTCCATTGGGCATTACTTTCTTGTCATATTGCCATGGCCTTCCAAGCAATATATGCCATACATCCATAGGCATAACATCACAAAGAACTTTATCCTTGTAACTTCCTATTTAAAAATGCACTTCACATTGTTCATTAACTAATATCTGATGTCATTTTTGCAACCATGAAACTTTGTAGGGAGTAGGATGTTCAGTTTTTCTTAATTTTAACTTTTCTAGAATTTCAGTAGAAACTAAATTATCAATAGTCCCACTATCAATGATAACTTTACAACATTTTCCTCTTGATTTACAAAAATTTTGAAAAATGTTTTTATTTGTGTGGGTTCCTTTACTTCTTCAACAAACTTTAATAAATTTCTTTTCATCATCAAAGATTCACCAATTTTAGGTGCATTTTCATGTGTAGACGATTGTACACTTTTTGTATCAGTTTGTGTTATATGTGCGCTTCCTTGATTAGAAAATATTTCTAGACATTCATTATCCTTATGATCAACTTTGTTACATATATAACATCTTACCAAAAAATATCGACCTCTACCTCTTTGATATGGTCTTCGTCCTCTATAAACTCCTCTTGATGATTCCACTTGTTGTGAACTACTACCCTCTTCTCTTTGAAAATTTCCACTAAAACTTCCTCCACTTTATTTTCCTTGGCTTGATGATCCTCTAATGAATTATCCTCTACTTCATACTGTGCTTCATTCTCTTCCTCTTTGACTCTACTTCTATGCTAGTTTTTCTTCAATTTTAAGAGTTATCTAGTAAGCTTCTTCAAACTTTTTTAGAGACAAAATATTCAATTCATCTTGTATTTTCAATTTCAACCCATTAATGTATCTAGCTAATTTTTCTTCATCGGTTTCCAGCTAACCAAATCTTATAATCAATCTATAAAACTCCTTTATATATTCTTTTACAGACATAAAATTTTTCTTAAGATTTTGCATCTGACGAAAGAGATTTAATTGATAATCTCTAGGAAGAAAATTACCTTTGAGTTTAACCGCCATTCGATCCCAAATATTGATATTTCCTTTGTTTCTATTTCTCCTTTCAACTTGTATGTTGTCCCACCATAATGCAGCATGTCCCTTTAATCTGGGCACTGCAGACTTAACGTTCTTCTTGTCTACTACACTTTCATAATCAAAATATTTGTTAATGGCACTGATACAATCGATCAATTCTTCAGGATTTAAACTACCTTCATACATAGGCACGTCCAATCTTGGCTTGGTACTTATTCCTACAATCATCTTGACCATCTTCTCTTCTAGAGTTTCTTCTTCAACTTCTTCTAAAATTTCTTTTGCTTCACTAGTATCACCAATGTCAACATCTCTTTGATGTGTTGTCTCCAATGCATCCAATCTGGTTCTAATATGTCTTACTTCATCGAGTAAGACCTGGTTTTCATTTGGTATTCCTTGACCAATTTTGGCTCCTCTAGCACCTCTAACTCTATGAGCCATTTTAATAATAATATAGAACAAAAACTCAGTTACAAAAGTATTTTACTTTAAAATGACCCTTTAAAATACCAATATAACAATACTTTATGGTGCATAAACATTAACAATCTCTACTTATATAAAGATTGTTTTTTTCATCTTTATTAAAACTAACAACGTGAAATTCACCTGAATTTTATTTTAAATGGGTGAAAAGGGAATATGGAAAAATTACGTAGATCTCCAAAGCAAAGCACACTACTCAATAATTTTATTACCTCTCCTCAATGTGATTTAAGCTTGGGCTTCAACAAATTTCCCACATAAACTAGGCAGAGTTCAATGTAGATTTCCATTGTAGATTGCATTCAATTTTGCAATGTTCACTTGTACCAGTCAACAAAATACAATGCTTCACACTCTATGATTATTCATAGTGGATATGACTTCTCTTTGATGCTCCACGCACAAGCTTTAATTATTGGTTCACAATACTTTGGCTTTACAAAGTCTTCAACACGTTAAGCTCGACGCGTGGGCTTCAACAATGTTCACAATGTTTTGGCTTTACTTTAGGCTCCTCAAAGGATTCTCCACACACAAGCTAACACTTCATACTCTACGCACAAGTCTGTGCATAGGTCCACACACTTTCTCAGCCTCCACCGACTATACTCACCACAACAACCATCTCTTCAACACAGATCTCTCTAACAGACACAACCTCTAGCACTTTGCAATAACTTTCAAACAATAGGCAAATATCGCTAATCTAGCCACCTCTGGTAGTATATCTCAATGGAACAACGAGCTATTCACTTCTCCTTGGTCTCAAGTGCGCACCAATGATATATTGCATAATCAACGACATATAGGGAAACTCATCCCTTTCCCATGCTCTAATACAAAAAATGGTGTAGAGCTTCCAAACTTGAACAAAGAAATTCATTAACTAAAATAACACTCCAAAGCTTTAATTAAATCAAAACTCTCAAACTTGATTTTTCCAAAAGATTACATGACTATTTATTTATAGGAGAGAAGTCTCTTGAATCTCTTCTAGAGAAAATTCCTCCTAGATATTTGAGAGCTATCCTCTCAATTTTAGGATTCTATCCTAACTTCCCTATCTCCTAATTAATTCTATAATGACTCGCTAATTCTAGAAAATCCTAGATTCTTTAATTAAATAATTACATAAAAATTAAATATGCGATGCTCCTGCATCAACAAATTTTAGCATTTGACAAGTTGGGTTTCCAATAATGGAAGGTTGATTAATGAATCCATTAATTACATCATCCTCGATCTATTTTTTAAAGATACGGGCTTTGTCAATAGTGAGAGGAGAGTTTGAATTACCTTCCTCATATTTGGGTGGGGAACATCTAAAATCATCAGTCAATAGGTTGGGTTTAGCACGAGGGTATAAAATGATATTCTTGATGGCTGGTCCTTTAGCAATACCCATACTTCTAGCTCGGAACCTTATGTATGCATTTATAGTGGCAAGCCATGGTCTTCCTAATATCAAAGGATGTCCTTCAGTTTATTTCTAGGATTGAGGACAAGAAAATATATTGCATATACCTAACAATCTACAAAAACATAATATCATCCAAGGTTCCCTCTCATTTTACAATGCTTTTTTCATCCAGCTCCAACATCATCGGAGTCAATTTAAATATAGTTATTCCAAGGAACCCACAAGTTCCAATTGTTATAATATTTATGGCCAATCCCAAATCCACCAAAGTATTTTGGAAACTATGTCCCTAAATCTAGATAGTAACTACAGAGTTTCCAAGGTCATCATATTTAATGGGTATTTGTTTGCCCAGGATGATATCAGAGAGTTTCCCTAAAACATGGACTGTAGGAGGGTCTTTTTATTTCCTACCAAGATTTTTAACAAACAATTCTTTAATGGTTTTAGCATAAATCAACATTTCTCTAATGGTCTATAGGAGAGGATTTTTGATATTTATATTTTGTAATTCCCCTAAGAGGTAAAAATTAGGGTGTGCAGGTGATTTTACTATGGCCAATATCTTAGGGGATGGCGGAGCAGTGTCCATAATCTCAATAGATTCTTGCTTTTCAGTTGTTTTTTTAGATGGCTCTGCTTTATTAATGATTATGACAAGATGAGAATGTTCTCTCAAAGATTGCTCCTTATCGATTTTATCATTTTCTCATTGCTCTTGATTTTTTTGAGTGGTCTTATGGAATTATGGTTCTTCTGAATCTCAAGCATAGTTCATTACATTCCAAAGAAGAAGGGGAATCTGAAGTTTCTAGAATTTTGAAAAAGTGCACATGTCTATTATTTGGATTTGGATTTGGCTATGCAAGTAACTAAGGTCGAAGTGGAGGTGAACTGTTTGGAGGTAAATGAATTGGTGGTTGCACTAATGATTGATTTTGAGGCTGAGGCATCACTCCCATTGATTGATTAATAAATCCAATGTGGTGATGCCAATTCTAGGACCACATTGGCCCTGGAGTAGGTTGGTTTTTCCATTGCGAATGACACAAATTATTTGATGTATTTTTCCATGAAGTTGTGGAATATTGTTGATTCGGACAAGAGGGACCAGGGAATGACTAATTTCACCCGGGTGGTAAAATGTATGGCTACAGCTGCTAGGTATTAGGAGAATGTTACTGGCACTACCAATTTGATCTAGGAAATTATTGCTGAGAAAATTATCCAGAAAAAAACATAGAAGGGTCTTGCAGCATACCTGATGGGTGATTATGTTGTTGTCATTTGTAACATCCCTCATGAAAATTCCATGTAATAAAAGTTAAAAAAAATAACCACATTTGATGGGACACTTATTCCAAGCTAAATGTTGAGAAGTACATCCTAAGGGGTGTTCATTTCATTGTTTATGGCTAAAGAAATTGGCAAAGGCAATGGCTAAGGATTTGCGAAGGAAAAATGGAATTTTTGGTACATTTATTTATGAAAATAATGGAATTTAGGAGAAAATGGAGGTGAAAGGTCACAGGTTGCATGTGAGGAGGAAAATGAAGAAAACAGAGGCCTCATTCATAAAAAGGATTTTGAATATCAGTTGGTAACCTTTTGTTAGTTGATTTTTGGATCTCTCTCATTATTGTCTCTCTCTCTCATACTCTTGGACACTTAGAGTTTCTTGGAGAATTTTTGGCATTGGAGCAAGAAAGGAAAAGAAGGCAAGAGGAAGTAAAGATCAAGTAGGGAAAGGGAGGATTAAGAAGCTACAATAGGCTTCATTGTAAGTATCGACTTGCATGTGTATTTTCCTTGCTAGATTTGGTATGCATGGCATTACATGTGGTTCTTTTCTATAATGGCATGGGTTTTTCCAGGTGTCATAGTGGTTTGAGCCTAGCCTTGCCATTTATAGATAGCCATGGTTTGATGGGGTTCTCATGTTTTGGTTGAGTTAGATTATTGGATGGATTCGAAGTTGAGTGGGGTGGATCTCCAAATGATAGAGCACATGGCCTAGTTTACCCTGAACCAGACTATGGATCACGGTAAAGCCAATGGCCTAGTGACCCCTGAGCTAGACTGTGGGTTGTGGTAAATCTAGGATTGTTTTGCCTCGATGGGCCTAGGAATCCTTTCTAGTGAATGGCAGGATATATGGTAAATCCAAGAGGTGGATTTATCTTTGTTGGGCCTAGTAATCTCAGGTTTGTGATATGTAGTAAATCTTGGAAAGTTGGCCTCGATTTAGGGCCTAGTGCTCTGTGTTTCGATTGTAGTAAAGCCTGAGAGACTAGGAGAGAATAAAATTCCTCATGGTGTAGGTGGAGAAATCCGGTGGCATCCATGCTTGTTTGGCCTAGTGATCAGGTGGAGATCACGATAAATCCTATTATGATGTGTTCATTATGTTGGCCTAGTGATCTGGGATGGATTATGGTAAAGCCTGGTTTATGTTCAGGAGGGTGAGGTGGTTTAGCCTCGGTATGCCCTGGTTGGTTCTTTTTGTTTGAGCCCCACATTCATTTTTGGAATATGGCATGGGGGTGAATGACTAAAGAGATATTTGGCTTAGCCATTCTATGGTCAGGTGGAATGCAGTAGTCCCATCTCTAATTGGTTTATTTCATTCATTAATGAGAAATTCATTCCCTTGATTTCCATGTGCAAATTTATTGATTTATATGTGGATTTTGAGGGCTGATATGTTTATGGTAATTTTGTTCCTATTATGTTGGTTATATGTATATTTTACGACAACAACTATGTATGGCTCTCAGCATGCTTTTACTTGTAAATGAATGGATAGTGTTTCTATGGCCTAATAGATGATAATGTAGCAAATGATATGAGGGAAAAATGGTTCATAGTGATTCTCATATAAGTATGAGATCCCTACACTTAATTCTATTCCTTACATCTGTAGGTTACATGTTGATGTTGTGTTTGACGAAATGCCCGTCATGGCTTGTAGGGGTCTGGTATAGTGTTGTTCAATTTATTTCTTTTGCATCATTGTTTCCCTCATTGACACTCCATTCTGGGCAATGGCATGGGCTCTAAGCCTCAAAACGTGGCTTAAAACCCAGGGTCACTGGAATAGAACTAGAAACTTTGGTCTCTACTTGCTAGCAGGCAAGCCTGTGAGAGCAACTTTGGTTCTTTCATCACTCCCTTTCCCATAGCATGAGAGAAACTAAGGCCTAAGAGATCTAGAACAATAGTGGGACCCATGGACAAGCTATATGAGTGGTTGAATTGTCTCCTAAGGGTTTTGTTGATGATGTTGGATGACTGTGTGTAATGTTCCGTTGATCCCACTTCCTTAAGGTCATATAGGAGGTCGAATCTGATCATAGTAGCCTCTCATCTCATGTTTACCCTAGTTGTCATGGTTACATGGGTGGATGTGGGGGGACAATGTTATAGAGTGGTATCGGAGCATGGATCAACTCTCAGACTCATGGGCGGTGTATGTTGGTCATGCATGCATGTCAATTGCATGTGTGTCTCTTACATTTCATTTCATGTGCTTGTTGCATTTTCTTGATGATTGATTATGCTTGTAGTAATGTTGCCATCAAGAATTTGATATTGATTTCGTGAAATGTATTTGTCATGAATATGTGACTAGTTATATATGGATTATATTTTTCTTACATGTTGATTTTATGTCCCCCGCTTATATCCTTGTATGTTAGGTTACATTCTTCAATATTTTGATTGCATGTATCAGTCGGTTGATTACAATAATTGATCACTAATGTTTGACTACATGAATTTATGTATATGTGTAGTTGATTAGGGATTGCTTATGCATGTGGTTGATTGCATGTGGTGATGTGTACAATGGAGTAATGGTTTCTATCGTGCATGAGTTCATAGCATGCAATGTTGTTATGGCCTTGCATTATTGACTGGAACCTAGCTAAAATGTTGTTTATGTGTTGATGCACTTATTTATTGTATGTCTATATGTTATTATGTCTATGTTATACATGTATCATGTTGATTTGGCGATATTGCATACATGGTATCCTCCCCGAGCTATATTGAGGTACATTTATTTATTGTGATTTTGTTTATCTGACATATTATGCATTGCAAGAAAGAGATCAAATGGATAGCAAGATAGTTGAATACAAATACTCTCCCTATAAACCTGAAGTGCAACATGGTGTTGGAAACTCTTCTGATTTGGTAGTTACATTGAGATGTTTGAAGGAAGAGATAAGGAGGTGTAAGGTGGATAATGACCGGATCATATAGGCATAAGAGAAGAAATTAGAGGTTAATGCTATACTTCTTCAAAGTTTGTTAGACTTGCAGTGACAAGGGCCACTTCAGATCAACCATGGACATGGGGATGGAACTAATGGGGCATATGGTAGTAGGTCCCCTGGTAGACACAAGTTTGATAGATCTAATATAGTTAGAGATGGTAGGTTGTTGGACACTCCAGATAGGAGGGGGGATGAGTATGAGTACTATTCTTGTGCTGGTTCTGATAGACATCATGATCATCATCGTTATCATCCTTATAGGAGGAATGATAGGGGATATTTTCCTGATGAGTTTAAGAAAGTGAAGCCACCTAATTTTGATGGATATGTGAAGAATTAGGAAGGTGAAGAGGCTTGGATACTTGTAATGAACAAATTCTTCAAGCTGCATGAGTAAATAGATAACATGAAGGCCATAGTAGCTATCTTCAACTTGAAAGATAAATCATACATTTTGTGGGAAGATGTGAAGTGGGTGAGAGACATCAGGACGGATGATTTGAGTTGGCAAGAGTTCAAGAGGCTTTTCAGGAAGAAGTACTTGTCAAAAAGGTAATATGACAGTAAGCCTAAGGAATTATATGAGCTAAAGATGGGATCAATGACAGACGAAAAGTACATGACCATGCTTCTGGAGTTATTGAGGTATGTACTGTATCTTACTAATGATAAGGCTAAAGTTCAGAGATTTGTAAGTGGTTTTCCATTAACATTTAGATATCAAATTGAGTATGATGAACCTCAATCACTTGAGGAAGGCATTGGGAAATTAAAGCATTTCTATGAGCAGTCAAAGCATAAGAATGAATCACTGCAAGGATGGAAAGGAAAGGATAAAAGTAAAGGTAAATGACATCCTAAGAGGACAAGGCCTTCGCATGTAGATGAGAAAGAGAATGTGGCACTGCAAAAGAGATTGAATGCAGCTAGACAAGGACATGGCTCACATCAGTAGCATCAGCATAAAGGTGAGGGCACTGGTCAGTTGGAGTGTTGGACATCTAGTAAGGAGCACCTTAATAGAGATTGTCCATGGAATCAAGGTGGTAGTCCTTATATATACAGTGCACTGGAGCCACAGACCTTTGGGGATGTTGTTCAGAGTGTTTCACGTATCTATGTAGTAGTGGATAACAGGCAGGCATAACACTAGGCATCTATCATTGAGATGGACGGTAAGATTTTTGATCAATTTATTTCTATTTAGATTGACCCTGGATCTAATTATAGCTATGTTAGTCTTGATTTGATGGATAAGTGTGGTTTGAGTAAGGAATTGCATGTAGATTCTTTGATAGTGTAGTTGGCTATGTAGGTTTTAACACTGTACAGGAATTACCTGCATACAAATTCTAAAAATAAAAAATAAACAATGGCAGGATCATAAAGCATGAAATCAAATATACACATAGATTTTCCCTTGGATCCCCAAACTGGGACTACCACATTGATTTTTCATTATGTTCCTTTTAATGTTACAATACATCTATATACATGTCGAAGAATCCATAAACCCCAATCCATTAACCCTGGATTGGAACATAATCGTAGTTCCCTTGACCGGATCTACGAAATACCATGGGCAGAAAACCATCATGCCCAAATCCATGTGTGAAAACCATGCACAAAACCATAGGTAGGTCTCCTACCTAATATAGGGTCCCAAAAAAAATTCTCGAGGTGTTGTCTCGAACCTCGTAGAGAGGGCTTACCACCCTCCTCAAATCCCTTGTTGCACCCAACACAACGAACAGGGGGGCCTATTGCCCCCCCATGCATGGGGCTAGTCGTGGAAAGAATATAACACACACCTACCATTCTCCCACTTGTTTTTTTTTCCATGAGAGCCAAAAAAGAGCTTAGTCATTGGTCAAGCCCTACAATGCCCATCGTTTCTCTATACCAAGAAAACTTCTCAATGCTCACAAACTTCATCATTACATTTGCAACATTCTTCCAAGTGTCCAGCCTTACCAGCAACACCTTTTTGTCCTCAACCATATCCCTCACAAAGTGATACTAAACATCTATGTTCTTTGTCTTTGAATGATAAGCAGGGTTCTTTGCCAAGAAAATTGCACTTTGGCTATCACAGTCCATCCTTATAGCTCGATGTACCAACCCTATACTTGAACACAATCTCTGCAACCAAACTACTTCCTTTCTTGCATGAGTGGCTACCATGTATTTTGCCTCTATAGTTTAAAGTGCCACTAAAAACTATCTCTTTCTCATCCAATTGACTGCACCTCCAAATAGGTTAAATACATACCCATTTTTCGATCTTCTCTAATCCATATCTCTAGCCCAGTTTGCATCAACAAATCCACAGATGCCCAAAACTCTATCCAATCTTAGTCTTCCTTGGTAGCACAAACCATAATCACTAGTGCCACATAAATACCTGAAAACCCACTTCATTGTTGTCCAATGGTCCTTCCCTCATTTTTACATAAACATGCTCAATACTCCCACTTTATGTGCAATGTTTGGTCTAGCACATACCATTGCATACATCAGGCTACCGACTACACTTGCGTATGGAACACGAGAGATGTCCTCTTCCTCTTCTTATGTCTCGAGACACTGTTCATTAGATAAATTTACACTGACATGAATAGGAACCTTCACCGGTTTACTATCATGCATATTAAATATCTACAATATTGTCTCAACATACTTCCTCTGGTTTAACCAGAGATTTCTCTTTTCCTAATCTCCTTTAATTTCCATGCCCAAAATATAGTTTGCAGCACCAAGATCTTCCATGTCGAATTTGGAGGACAATTGGGTCTTCAATTCCTAGATAATTTCTTTGTTATTTCCAATCAACAACATATCATCCACATACAATACCAAATAAAACACACGGTCACCAATTAATTTAAAATACACATAATGATTTGCTTTGATTCTGGTGAAGCCAAGTCCCTGTATATATGTATCAAATTTCCAATACCACATCCTTGGTGACTATTTAAACCCATATAGAGACTTTTTTAACATGCATACCAATTCTTTCTTACCCTTCACCATAAAGCCTTCAAGTTGCTTCATGTAGATCTCTTCTTCCAGATCCTCGTGAAGAAATGTTGTCTTCGCATCCATCTGTTCTATCTCAAATCAAAAGCAGCAACAATAGATAAAAGTAATCTAATAAAAGCTGCCTTGGCAACAAGAGGAAAAATATCACCAAAATCAATTCCTGACACCTGGGAATAGCCTTTTTCTCCATCTCGCCTTCTACATTCATCTTCTTCTTAAACACTCATTTTCTGCCAAGGGGTTTCCCTCTAGCTGACAACTCCACCAGATCCCAAGCCTCATTTTTGTGCAAAGATGTCATTTCATTAACCATGGCCTATTTTCAGAGTTTTCCATCATTTGAATCTACTGCTTCCCTGACAGTTCTAGGATCATCATCAGTGATAGATAAAGAAAAATTTGAACAGAAAACAGTTGGACTATACCTTTCTGGATGCCTTCTTTCTCGAACTGATCTTCTCATAGCTAGAGTTTTTGGCTCTTCATCTTTTGATTCCTCTTCTACTTTAGAGTTTGATTCCTCCTCCTTTAGCTAAAACTCTATCTTCTTAGGTTCCTTTGTTTGGACTTCATGTTTAATAACATATTTAACCTCTCTAAACACCACATCATGGTTGTACACAACCTTCCTTGTTTCTGGGTTCCAAATCTTATAACCTTTTAAACCATCTTTATACCCAATAAAGATGCACCTTTCAGATTTACTATCCAACTTGGTTCTTTTCTCCTTTGGAACATGTACATATGCATCACATCCAAATACCCTCATATGTGAAAGAGAGGGTTTCTTACCAGTCCATACCTCTTGTGGAGTCTTATTGTCTAATGCTGATGAAGGTGATATGTTGACCAAGTAACATGCAGTCTTTGCCTAGAATTTTGTCCTAACCCGACATCACTAAGCATGCTTCTTGCCTTTTCCATCAACATCCTATTCATTCTTTCTGCAACTCCATTTTGCTAAGGCATGTCTGCAGTAGTCTTATGTCTTACTATACCACACTTCTTATAGAACTCTTCAAATTCCTTCTTGCAAAACTCTCCACCGTTAACTGTCCTCAGCACCTTTATCTTCTTCTTTGTCCCTTTTTCCACCAAAGCCTTAAATTATTTAAACTTGTCAAAGACTTTAGATTTCTTCCTGAGGAAATATATCAATGTATTCCTTGAGAAGTCATCTATAAATGACACATAGTACACAAAATTACCTAGTGAAGGAACCCACACAAGTCCAAACACATCAATGTGTACAAGCTCTATTATTTGTTTCGCCCTCGTAGCACCAGAGGGGAAACTCACCTGATTCTGCTTCCCACATACACATTTTTCACAGAAATCAAAACCCAACGAGAAATTAGACATACCTTCTACCATACCATTACCATGAAGTATTCGAAGGCCCTTCTCTCCAATATGTCCAAGCCTTTGATGCCATAACATTGTCTTTTCTCCAGATACCACTAGATTTTGTGCTCAACTTTCAGGAACCACAGAACTATTTCACCCATCAACAACAGTGCTGCCCCAAAGCTTGTACAAAGTTCCAATCCAAACTCCATGCATTAATACCAGTGCTCCCTAAACCATCTTACATGTATCTTTCTCGAACACTACCTACATCATCCTGCTTGCTTACACAAATCAAATTTCTGGCCAATGCGGGAATATGCAGAACACCTGGAAGTGCTCTAATCCTTCCACCTTACAACTTCAACTTGAATTTTCTATGACTAGAGATTCTAGCCTTCGTGACATCCCTTAATAAGACATCACCACCATCATATTTATTATACTCGTAAAACCACTCCTTGTGGGGAGTGAAGTGAAAGGATGCTCCTGAGTCAATCAACCATCCCTCATGATCTACATGTGTACTTGAAGAAGAACGAAATTACACATCCCCACCTTCATATGAGGTGGTTTTTGCCTCTATAGAAGGAGTATCATCAGATCCATTTCCTTTCTCAAGAGCTTTAGATATATAGTCCTTTTTGAAGTGCCCTTCCTTTCTGCATTTCCAGCACACCTTTACAGGTTTTTTTGGAGATTTAGATCTCCCTCTAGATTTAGATCTCCCACTCAAGGATTTATTTTTGTTTCTATTCTGGGACCTTCCTCATACAGACAAGGCATCACCATTCTATCCCTCTATATATTTTCATCTCATCTCCTCTGACAACAAGGATGAGAATATTTCATAAAACTGCAAGGTAGTCACATTGCTACCTATTGCAACAACCAAACTATCCCATTAATCTGGTAGAGAACAAAACAAACTAATGCACTTATCTTCATTGGACATTTTTATATCAACAGATAAAAACTAGCTTACCATAGTATTAAAGAAATTCAGATTCTATCTCACCGAGTCTCCATCCTTCATCCTTAGGTTATACAACCTTTTCCATAGGAACAGTTTGTTCACCAGAGACTTAGATTGGTACAAAGTCTGTAACTTGTCCCACAAATCCTTTTTCGAAGCTTCCCATGATACATTAGAAAATAGTGAATTTGATATACACAATCATACTATGCTCTTTGCCTTTCAATCCAACTTCACCCAGACTTCAACTGGCATTATCATTTGTTTAGTACCCAAATCTACCATGATCCATTGATCTTTATCCACCAGTAGATTCTCTATCTTGAGTTCCACAGCTCAAAAATATGACCATTAAATTTCTTGATCTCTATCTTTCCACTGCTCACCATCTTCTTTCACCACGAGAATCGATCCCACAGATCTCTCGCTCAACAGGGTCTACCAAAGGCCCGAGCAAAACGCCTTAGAGGAAAAGGTGTCCCTTTGAATCCAAAACAACTCTGATACCAAACGTAGGTTTTAACCCCATACAAAAATTACTTGCATACAAAATCTAAAAACAGAAAATAAACAATGGCAAGAGCATAAAACATAAAAACAAATATACACAAAGATTTCCCCCTAGATCCCAAAGTCGGGACTACCAAATTGATTTTTCATTATGTTCCTTTCAATATTACAATACATATATATACATGTTGAAGCATCCATAAGCACTAATCCATTAACCCTGGATTAGAACATAATGTTAGTTCTCTTGATTGGATCTACAAAATACCATGGGTAGAAAACCATCATGCCCAAAACCATGTGTGAAAACCACGCACAAAACCGTAGGTAGGTTTGCCTACCTAATATAGGGTCCAAAAAAAATTTCCTTAGGGCACTTCCCCAAACCCCGTAGAGGGGGTCTACCACCCTCCTGTGACCCCCCTCTCATGCCTGATGTAACAAACAAGGGGCCCTCTCAACCCCCCCCCCCCCCCCCCCCCCCATCCCCCCCTCCCTCCCCCGTGCATGGGGCTAGTCATGGAAATAATATAACACACACCCAATAGGTTACAGGTATGAAGAAATGAGTTCATCATTGGGTAAGAGCTTATGCATTTTACTTGAATGGTATGCCTACCACAACACATTTGAATGTATTACTATTGGGTTCATACAATATGTTGTTGGGCATGGATTGGTTGTATCTTCATAGAACCAAGGTAGATTGTTATGACAAAGCCATTGAGTGTGTTGATGGCAATGGAGGACCAAGAGTCTTATAGTGAAAGAAGAAAATCATATCAGTTACGATGGTAAAAACTATGCAAGAAAAGCATAGTCAAAGGAAAGGGTGCAAGTTATTTGCAATGCCCATTTCTAGTGATAAAGGTAAGGAAGTTGAGGATGCAGATGTGTCAAGCAAATACCAAGTTTTGCATCAGTTTCAGGATGTATTTCCTGAAGACATTATAGAGTTTCCACCTCACAGTGAGGTATATGTTTCTATCGAGTTAGTGCTAGGAGTAGCTCCAGCATCAAAAAAACCTTACAAGATGAGTACACTTGAGTTGGTTGAGTTAAATTTGCAGTTAAAGGAAATGTTGGACAAGGGATACATTAGGCCAAGTATATCAGCTTGGGGTGCACCGATCTTTCTTGTGAAGAAGAAAGATGGTACTCTCAGATTATGCATTCACTACAGCCAGTTGAACATAATGACTATCAATAACAGGTACCCTTTGCTGAGGATTGATGATGTGTTCAATCAATTGAAGGGAGCAACAGTGTTCTTGAAGATTGATTTTAGATTTGGATACCATCAAGTACACATCAAAGAAGAGGACATTTAAAAGACTACATTCACGACAAGGTATGGGAATTATGAGTTTGTTGTTGTTCAATTTGGCTTAACTAATGCTACAGCTACATTCACGTGTTTGATGAATAGTGTGTTGCGTCCATATTTGGATATGTTTTTTATTGTGTTCATTGATGATATATAGGTATATTCTAAAAATGAAGAAGAGCATGTCAAGCATTTAGCACCAGTGTTGAGGTTGTTGAGAGAGCATCAGTTGTAGGCTATGATCAACAAGTGTAGCTTCTTTCAGACTGAGCTACACTACTTGGGACATGTTGTTTCCATGGAAGGCATTGTAGTAGATCCAGAGAAGATAAGGGCCATCATGGAGTAGGTAGCTCCTAAGAGTGTGGATGAGGTAAGATCTTTCATGGGTATGGCAGGATATTACAGGAGGTCCATCAAGAACTTCTCACAGATTGTTTATCCCATCATATCATTACAAAGGAAAGGTAAGAAGTTCGAGTGGACAAAAGAGTGTGAGGATAACTTTGAACAACTTAAGTAGTTGTTGATACATGCACCAGTGTTACAAATTGTAGATCCAGACAAAGATTTTGTGGTAAGCACAAATTCTTGCAAGGGACTACTTGGTGGAGTCCTTATGTAATATGGACAGGTAGTATTCTATGAGTCTCAGAAACTAATCGAGCACGAGACAAACTACTCGAAACATGATCTTGATTTAGCAGCAACCATACACGTATTGAAGATGTGGAGGTGTTATAGATCCATTTGGGCACATCAACCCCAACCTATAGATCAGTACTATTAGGGCCCATCAAACCCTAATTCATTTTTTACATTCCCTAAAGAAGTCAACCATCAGAATGCCCAGCTTACCAAGAAGTTCCATGACCAAAATCATCCAAAAACTACCTCTAAGAAGATCAGTGTAGGTAGGCCATCATTAGGGTGCATTGGAATGCAAACCATACATTGATAGGGTGTTATGCAGTGCACTTGGTCCCTCTTTGGCCTGCACTGGGCGAATTTGAGCGAATTTCCATGAGGATTTGAAAGATTCCTTATCCATTGGATGCCTCTAGAAGTTTCTCAAGGGTATCTACTCCTTTGAGCTCGTATTTGGATGAGGAAGGGAGTTAAGGAACATCAATCCCTTATCCCTTCCTCCATGGAACTAAATTCTAAGTCTGGGAGGGCATTCATTATCACCATTTATGGCATAAATTCCTTCATTCACCTATAAAAAGACCACTCATATAAGTGATCAGGGGCTGGAAATCATTGAATTATAGGGACATTGTGTTAGTATGAGACTTGAGTTGGTTTCAAGTATTGTAATGATGTCAAAATGTCTTGCTTGTTATGAGGAGAGCATGGGATTGAACTGGAGGAGTGACATTGAATCAAGAAAATTGGGTTGTAACTCTTCCTTTTATTAATAAAGTGTTCAAAGATTTTTCCATATGTTTGTATTGTTCATTGATGCTTTCATATGTGTATTATGAACTTGTTTCCATTCTATGTTTAATCAGTAGATCATTATCATATGCTTTGATCAGTTTTTGTCTTCTGTCTATGTGCAGGTACTTTACAAGAAGGAGCGACAAAATTGGTCAAGGGGGATAAGGAGTAAACAGAAGCTACAGGTAGGCTTCTTTACTATCTTATTTAATCTATTGGTTATAGAAAAGGTAGAGAATGCTTTGCACTATTATTATAGACTTAGCTACTAGTCTAAGGGTTTAAGCGTTTATCCATGGACACTAAAACTTCCCAAAACAAATTGGCGACTCTGCTGGGTAGTGAATCATCTTTCCTAGTAGCTAATCCACCTCCTTAGACACCTTGACATACTTTACTTGTTGTAATTCAGCCTTTTGCACTGAATTTTGGTAAAAATTTGAGGTTTGATGACTCTTGAGTGTCCTCATAGGAATCAGTGCAGCCTAGCCTTAGAGACAGTGTGCTGCAATGTACCCTCCAGTTAGAGACAGTGCACTGCAATGCAGTTACTCCCTCTTTGGCATGCACTGATCTTCCTAGGGTCAGATTCTCAGCCTTGGAATTAATTTTTTTGCCAAAATTCTTTGGATTGCTTTTTTGCTGATTGTAAATGGGTTTCATGTCTCAGAAAATAGGTTTTCACCTCCTTAGCTAGCCCTACTTAGACTAGGATTGATAAATGTTTCTTATGTATTTACTTTGTCATTTTCAATCTATAGTCGAAAGTTAGTGTTTTGGTTGATTTATCTTTGTCGAAAGAAAGTGTCGTAAAATCGTCTTTTCCATCGAAAATTGAATTGTCGTAAAGTCTTCATTCATGAAAGATCGATTGATTGATGTTTGCATGTGATTAGTCTTTTCATTGAAAGTGTCATAATTCCTCATTTATTTGAAAACGAAAGTGTCGTAACGTCTTCCTTTCCTTGAAAAGAAATTGTCGCAAAATCAACATTTTTATGAAAAGAGTTTATTAATCGATTGTGCATTAGCTTTCCTTTTTGTTCATTGACATTAAGAGAAATCGAAAAGAAATACATGCATTGTGCATCTTAAATTTTGTGAATGCTTGATAGAAATAGCTAGGGAAATTTCACTAGATATTCTCTTTGCTTTTTGTCAATGATCTGATTGCTCTATCCCTTACTAGCTAAGGTTTTCATCATTCAAACCAAATCAAAAGAGTTTGTTTATCATATTAGTTGCATTTTAGGAATTGAAAACATACATCACGTGGTGAACCTTGAAAGGAAAATTCTAAAGAAGATCAACTTCAAATTTATCTGAATTTACCTAATGGAGCATTGTTACCTAACGAAAAACATTTAGAGGTCTAAGCTAGAGACGTGTTCTCGCATTGTAAAACAAAGCAACTGTGGCTAACTTGTCTAAAATACATCCTGAGTGTGATACCTCATTCCACATATGTGAGTATATCGTAGCTCATGCATGTACCTTCGGGTATATAGCGTGGTGTTACAGTACTTAGAGTATATGAGAATGCTCTAACTATGCAGTTTTGCATTAGACAACACTTACATGGATTGGGCCTCCACATACTTTCAGGTATATATGGGAGGACAACACTGGGTTTCTATCCATCCTTAGGTAACCAAGTCAGCCACCTTGTACACTGTGATACACCGAACACAACATTTGGGGAGATTGCCTGCCCATACTTCTTGGTTCGCCAAGAGGTATTTTGCAGTTCACAGTTGCTTGATAAATATTTTGCCTAGAATATCCCTCTTTTGTTTCGTTATGTTACTTTGATTAAAATAAAATTAATTGACTGTGGATAACATCCTCCACACTCACTCCTTAGTTGATCTTAGGTTGAAACATATGGCAACAAATTTGGAGTCCACTGATCAAGGAATTCCTTTTGATGGGAATCCTAGTCCTTTTCCTCCTTTTGGAAATATTGGTGCTCTTTATATGGCTACATTGTCCCTTCCGAGATTTACCATTGGCTTGCCAGTATGGTTGTTTTCAACCTCCTTGGTTCAAAATGTCGTGATTTCTTCACAATCGAGTACTACTCCAACTGGACAAAATTAATCTCCAGTTGATTCTAAAGTTGACCCTTTGCCTTCTTCCTCGATTGTTTCTTCCTCCCTTTTTCCTATTCACCTGGTGAAAGTATTGGTGCTAGTAACCAGGTGGCTAACAAGAAGAAGAAAGGGAAGAAGAAGAAGAAGAAGAAAATTCAGCAAAGGGGCAACCAAGCAACCATTGCTTTAAATGCAACATCTGATGAGAAACTGTCCATCAAGCCTTACAAAGTTTGTTATCCATGCAAACTTTGTCTGAGAGACAATCTTCTTTGAAATTGTCCTG
This sequence comes from Pinus tabuliformis, assembly GCA_031772625.1. Lineage (NCBI taxonomy): Eukaryota > Viridiplantae > Streptophyta > Pinopsida > Pinales > Pinaceae > Pinus > Pinus tabuliformis. Next base: position 1,432,935,880 of record CM062819.1, on the reverse strand, counting down.
ATATTCCTCAAATATTAGGAGAATGGTCTTCTTGTTCACATCATCCTATGTCATCAACTTCTGGAGATCATGTTGGTGACACACCATCAACTAGTGGTAGTAAAGTTCATGGAAAGAAGGGAAAAGTTAAGTTTCCCAGTAGGTTATGTGAAGGGAATCATCCCATTCACCTTTGTCCCTATCTGGATGAAGCCAAAAGAGTGTTGGATAACTGTCCTACTTCACCACCGTGACTTCCATCTAGTTACAAGAAATTATCCCTTAATCCTCCATTAGTTGATGAATTGACTGACCAAAATCAACTATCAGTCAAACACACTCTCTCTGAAATTGAATCCTATGAGTCTATACCCAACCCAAATCAATAGGTCAAGGTAACAGTTGACTCGATTTCACCTTCAGCTAATCGTACCTTTCCCGAAGAGAGTGAATTTGATACCACTCAAGTTCTTTTTGTTTCTTCAGATTCTAACGAGCTTGGGGGCAGTCCTCCTGTTCCATCAAGATAGGAGGAAAAGCCTCCCACTCTCGTAACTCAAGGGGTTAATTCTTTCATTTCTACGATACCCCCTCCAAGTAGTCTGGTCACTTCTTTTGATTGGAATCGACTCGAAGGATTCTGTCGTCCTTCTTATGTGCTTTTCCAGATCATAGTGCATGTTTGTAATATGATTGTATCAGGCACTATTATAGATGAGGGTACATCTGTGAGTATCCTTTCCTCAACTGCTTGGCAAGCGCTCGGTTCGCCACTGCTTATGCCTGTTACCCAGAATCTATTGGCTTTTAACATAGGAACCAATCAACCATTAGGGATCCTCTCTCAATTACCCATTACTTTGGGAGGAAAATTGACTATCTGAATGTGATGGTAATCCCAAGCCCTTTAGATTATAATTTACTTCTTGGGCACGACTATGTTTATGACACGGGAGCTAATGTTTCAACACTCTTTCAAGTGATTTATTTCCTACATGAAGGCAAAATTGTCACCATTGACCAGCTTTCATTTCTCGGTCCAAATATGGCTTCCAGTCAACCATCTTCCATAAATGGTCCTTTTGTACCAATGGTATCATCCCTGCCACGAGTTAATTATGTGGCAACCTATTCCATACCTACATCAACTAACGATCAATTCAGTGATGTTGTACATCATGTACTAGGGGCATTGGAACTAGATCTCTCCTTCATGACCTCTTATGAGTTGTGATATAAGGAGTATGAGGATAGTTATTTTACTGTGTCAACCTTTGATGCCTCAAAAATCGTTGCATCAACATCGGGGAAAACCACTCAGTCCAGACCTTAAAGGCAGCTCCTTATCCGTTTGGTGTGGTGGATTCGACTGGATATAACGGGACCAGTTTCCCAATGATTTATAAATGGGATGGATAAGTGATTGATTTTATAATATCTAATGGTAATGATGGATGATTTATTATAAAATGCAATAATATAAATAACTAATCTATCCTCGGAAGTCTTTCTCTTTAGTGTAATTCTCGATGATTCTTATTAACAAGTAGGCATATAGATGACTCTACTCATAAACAAAAATGTTCATTCATATGCTAATTACTTTGTTCAAATAGTTGAACAAAGTAATAATTAAAACATTCTTACACTATTCTTTATATATCATTGACATAAATATGAATGAAAAATAACAACCCTTAAACATTCAATAGTGATAAGTAAAAGAATTGTTGTGAAAGCACATACATATATCAATAATAGAAAAATGAATAAACGTTGATTCATATAAAAGAATGAAGCAAAAACATAGATAGTAGTACCATATGTAATTTGAATCCCCTCCGATATCAATCGCATTCAGATTCTGCCTTTCAACTTGGAAATACTTTTACAAGAAGCAATAGTGCATATCACATAAAAGTACTCTTCATTAAAACTCAAAATTCAGGTCCAATTTTTATAAATATATATATATATATATATATATATATATATATATATATATATATATATATATATATATATATATATATATATATATATATATATATATAGAAGCACAGTAGTGCAACTCCCGATCCAAGTCTTAATACAAAATTTGAGGACCCTTTCTAAAAACATGAAAGGGTCTATAAATACTATCTAAACTAACAAACTATGAAATAAAAATGTTGTGTGCTGGTATAACCAAATCACAAATATATATGAAAATCTCCCCGAAATAGGCATGCTTGCAGTCGGTCAGAATGGTTCATTGTTTCGGCTGATTATCTTTTGGCTTGAGCTAGCAAATGGTGAGCATCGGTTGCAGTTCTAGAGGATGACTCATGCACGAATGTAACTGGGCAGTATATGTGGCATCAGTAATTTTAGGAATCATGTAACTGATTGCATCGGTGAGGCATTTCATCGCTGTTATCTGACTATATGGTTTAACAAGGAAGAACCAAAAGGTTTCCCATGTTAAAGTTTGAATGCCCACGATCAATCTTTCTCTTTTTTATAGCTCATGTTTCCATGTCTGTTCCAATGTTTTCATTGATGGCAATTTCCCTAGAGAACATTTTGAAATTAAATTTGACAAATAAAGAGTATCATTAATCAATTCATCCAGATTACTAGTCGCCGATCTACATCTGGATGTCACCCTTTCTGCTTTCATCAGTTGAGATTTCCATTCAAGGAATAGGATTTCCTTATGTGATTCCAGAATTTGGGGTAGATTTGTAGCTTGTCCTTCCTTGGTTTCTTGCCAAGAGAGAAACTTTATTAGTATTTCATCTACTTGCTCCAATTTTTGTCTTGCATCAACTGACTTATCAATCATAGAAGAGGAAATTTCACATAAGGGAGGAACAAGAGAAATATTATGACATAACAAGCTCAACTAATTAGATAGTGCTTTAGTAATTTGGAAAGCCTCTGATTTGAATTCTTCTACTTGAGGAAATCCTTTGAACATTTCTATTTGCAGTGACAGTTGAGCGATCTGTCCATCTTTTGATTTGCTCAATTGTTCATTCATTAACTTCAACTTGTTCAATGCTTGAGATAGTTCCTTTTGCTTCTGAACTACATGTTGATCTATTCTATATTTCTCTTTGAGTAATTTCTCGTTTAATTGGTTGTTTGACTGCTTCTGTGCTGCTAACTACTGCTCTAACTGCTCTATCCTCTGCTACTTCTCATGTACCTGTGTCTCTAGTGAAACGATTGCTTGATCCTTTTCTTTAAGAAAATTGCTGACTTCCGATGCCTTGTCCATAGTAGATGCTATGTATGCTCCAACATACTGAGAGAGTTTAGTAAGATCTTCGGAAGAGTTGACTTCCTCTCTCCATACCACATTAGTTATTTCCATCTATTTAGGCAAAAGAGAAGATTGATCAAGTTTTCTCTTTTTCCTTTGTCTCTTTATTGCAGCCCTATGCTTAGGGTTGTAGAAGACATCCAAGGGTGGTATTTCTTCTACATATCGAACAATTTCATCGGATGGGTTCTCTGGAATCATCTCTACATCCTTTTGAGTCATGGTTGGGCCACTAGTTCCTTCAGTCGGAACTGTATTAGTTGTTATCTTCTGACTAGTGGTCACTTCAAGTGTGCTAAATCCCTGTAGGCTCTTAGTATTGCTTATGGTTGAGTCGAACTGTTTCCATTCTTTGAGTATTTTGGGATCAATATGAATGTCTGAATCAATGAGTTCACTACCTTTTCCCTGTTCCTATTCCTGCTCTGGTGTTTTTTCTTTCTCAGAGATCTTTCCACTACAGGAGTCTTATCAATAGCCTTTTGTTCAGTTTGGCTAGATGGCTAAACTGTAGGGTTTGTGGCTAATAGGTCTAAAGGCAGAGTTTGGAACCTCTGGTATCTAAGCTTATTGAACGTTTCTAACCCTTGATCTTCATACTTGATCCTGGCCAATGCTTTAACCTAAAATAATGATTTAGCTGAGGCAAATAAATCATCGAAGACATCTGCTTCATTATCAAATTTAGTAAGTTTGGCTTGAGATGTGACGTTATAAACAACTGTCTTGGATCATATTGCCTATTAGGAATTGTGGCAAGATTCAGCATTTGAATCTTTTCTGCCTCTTTCTCTGCATGCTTGTAGTCATGTAAAGTGAAAATGCCACATCATAAAGGAAATATAGGCCACATGTGTTTCTTTGAATCCCTAAGGGTTTTAGATGTCCCTTCCACTGTAATTTGATAAGCCAATTCCCGAGCTAACAATTTATCAGGTACATAAAGGGCGCAAACATGGGGTTTAATGAGGCTACCAAAAAGCCTTACATAGGTAAAATTTTCCTCCCCGAACCAACTACCTACTGCTATCAAATCAATTTCTACTTCCTGGGAAATCTTGGGGGCAGGCTTATTAAAAATAAAATAATATACAGGTAAAATAAAACCATTGCAAATTCTATACAGGTGATTTTTGTAGTGTGCTTTCCACAACTGCTTATAATAAATATGAATGGGGTTCGGATTTTGAGTAGTCCACTTCCATCCGAGTATTTTATATTCAGAATTAAAGCAAATAGTATCCATAATATATGCACTGTAATAGAAAGGGGGAATGGTCCGAGTGTATTATGTGAATTTGTTCTGTACTCTAAAGTTGTTGTGGCTAGTTTATCAGACAAAATATTTTCCCAATCCATAACATAACCATTGATTGTAGCTTCCATTAGGGGGACCATTTCTATAGTGAATTTGGAAAAATCACGTTCTCCCCACAATCTACACATCATAGCTCCAGCATAGCAATAAGGGGAAGCCAATGAGTCAACAAAGTACTTACCCGATGACTCGTGCTTGTGTTTCTCTAGGAAATGCCTCCATTGCTTTATTGGGCTTGACTCTGAGTCATTTTCCTTTGCAAATGCCTCTAAGAACGTCTTGTTGTATCTCTTCTTCGATTGAGGTAAATGGTACATTTTTCTAAGATCCTCAGGCTAGAATGAGCCGAATATCCTTCCATCAGTTGTGCAAAATGTTCTGTCCAAAACTAGAATTTTCTCTACCAGCTATCTCACCACATCCGTGTATGGCAGGATTTTAGCTCACGCTGCTATCTTGTGAAGATAAGAACAAGCCAATTCTTTAAGAATTCCCTCTGATTTGTTGGTTGAATTAGTTGGGGCTTCCTCTGATAACTCTTCAAGCTCCTCTGCTTCTATCATATTATAAATATTTTCCCAGCCTGTATTTCTAGACCAAGACACGTCGTATCTGAGATTAATCCTTTCTTGCTTGGTTCTGGTTCTTTGGCTGCAGGAGTTGCCGTGGACTTCTTTGATTTCTTCCCCATTTTCTCTGGATTTTAGGGTTCAGAGGAACTCTGCACAAACAGTTGCAAACAGTAATACAGGGATAGTGATACTGTGAGCTAATATGACAATGAATAGAATTACGTTGATTGGTGTATGATAAATGAAATATAGTTAAGGATTACCATAGATAAAATATTTTAAAGGATCTATCCTTAACTGTAATATTAAATAGTTGTCCGAACTACCAATCGTGGTAAATAATATCATAAATTCCCATCTCGTCACTCATATGCTGAATGATTATTTCATATGTGCTTTAGATTTCATTGATCGGCGATCGGCGATAAATCGCAAATCGGCGATCGGGAGTGTCAAAGGGAAGGGCTTTAGCACTTGCTGTAAATATATCCGATTACTGAAATGTGATACAATATAATGCATGAAGACTATTTTAATGTATATTTACCTTTCGAGATGCACGCCCAATTAACATATCGCAATTGGGATTTAGCTTGAGCTTTATCCCTTTATCATGTGACCTTCCAATTGCCGATTGCAATTTACTTTATCGCATCGGAGGAGTTGAGGGGCATTGTTTTATGTACCTTTGGAATTTGTTTTCCTTGATTGCTGACTATGATTACCTTTTCGGATCGGAGAATTGGGTAAGGCTTTGGTTTTATGTGTGTTTCCTTTGTTATTGCGATATGTGATCTCCAATCACTTTATCGCAATATAAAATGGTTTTATAATATTTTAAAGGAACACTTTGTTTCTTATTTAAAAGGCTTTATAAAATGATTCATTTGCAGCGGGCCTTTTAGTAAGGATTTTTATTGTGATGAAGTAATACCATTTTATTTACACATCTAACTAAGTCTATTTAAAAGGGACCCATTTCATATTAAGATTTTGTGTAAAATTTTTATAGAAATAGGGGGCTGTTGTACAACACAACAATTGGCGATTTAGTGGGCGAAATAGTTATCTCTAAGAATATAGTATAATACTTTAAATTTCTTAATCTAAAAACATTTATAGATAGAGAAAATTTAATATAACTAGGTAATCTTAAATTCTAAATATAATGAAAACTATTTTTTCTATCTCTTTCTCATCTCAAAATTAAATACATTCAAAGCTTAAGTAAACCTTAATTTGTTGATAATGATAAAACAAAAGACTTCTCCAACTTAGCTTGTATAATTTCTCCTTTGTCATAGGTAGAGCCACTGCTGCCAGCAAACGTCCATAGTCTCGACAGGGTTACCTTTTAACCATTTGATCATTTATTGTTCCATTTATTTCAGAGTATAATTAAAAAGAATGAATCCAAAAGATATGTTTCTACATTTTTTGTATTACATTTTCTTTTTCCTTATTTCTTTATTTTGTAAGATAAAAAGCCATTGTCCTGGTTTGGTGGCTAGTTGTGGACAATGCCATTCACAGGTTGTAATTTAACTGAACAAGCTGGCTCGTGATGAGACCCCTTGTCTTATAATTATAAGCCATTACCCTGTTTTGGTATGCAGTATTGGTAATGTCAGTTGAACTAGTCCCCTATTATCATGGTAAGCAAGCTTGTGATAAGACCTCTTATCTTTTTATATCAAATATATTTTAGAATTACACTCTGAAAAATTATAAACTTTGATGGATGGGTTGAATGATTTTCTTCTTAAGAGAACATGGATGACAATTTTGAGAGTTAAAGATGCTAAGATTGAATCAATCTTTGCTTTCTATTGATAACCTTTTTAGGCTTTTAAAACTTTAGAATGGTTTACAATGTTTTCAAGTTTTGAGAAGATTTCACAAAAATGAAAATGGTTTTCAGAATTTAATTATACCCAATTTGCTAGGATTTTTCCTTTTCCTTCAAGGCTTCCATCTATCAAAAGTAAATATTATGACTATTTTCTTTTGAGTAACTTTTTCAATATAGTAAAGACCAATAGAAGGCTATTTACAACTTTATTTCCTAAGACAAAAAATAACTAATTATTCACACAAATATAGTTGGAAATTGAATATTTACAAAGTGAGAAGGAGTTACCTCCTCAATTGAAGAATTTTTCCAAAATAAGCCCATTGACAGGAAGAGAATCTCTCTTTCCTGATAGATCTTGCAATATGAATGTAGATGGGCCTATCTTTTTGCTGATTTGGAATGGTCCAAGCCACATTTTCTGAAACTTAGTGTGTTTTCCTTTATCCTCATGGGCTTTGTCCCACTTCAAAACTAGATCACCAACTTGTAAATGTTTTGAGCCGGTTGAAGTTGTATCAAAAGAAGACTTAATAATTTGTTGATGCTTTGCATGTGTAATTCGGGCTTTCTCCCTTTGTTCCTCTAGTTTCAAGATCTGATCATGTCTCAATTGAATAGAAGATGAGGGATTTCTTCAATAAACTGCACTAAAGCAAGTGATGGAAGTATTAAGTTTGATGGTATGACAACCTCCTTTCCATACAATAGATTAAATGGAGAAGTGCATATTGAGGCCTTCTATGTTATACGGTCTGCCCAGAGTGCAAATATCAAAGATTTATGCTAGTTCTTATGATTTTGATCAATAGTTCTCTTAACGATTTTGATAAGATTTTTATTGGTAGATTATGCTAAACTGTTACCTTGAGAGTAGTAGTTTGTAGAATATTTCAATTTGAATCCTCTTTTGATAACAAATTCAAGTATGGAATTACCATAGAAGTAAGATGCATTATCAAAAATAAGAGCGTTTGGGACACCAAACCTGGTAATAATGAACTGATCTATGAATTCAATGATTGCCTCAGAGTTTGTTGCCTTCAAAGGAATTGCTTCCACCCATTTAGTAAAGTAATCAGTAGCTGTAAGGATATACCTATGCTGTTTGGTTGAATGTGGAATAATTTCTCCAATGATGTCCAATCCCCATTGTTCAAAGGGTTGTTCAATGTTAACTGGCTGCAAAGGAAAAGTTGGCTTCCTTTGTCGTCCACTGGTAGTTTGACACGTTTTGCATTTCCTTACATATTCATGAGTGCCTTTAAATAGGGTGGGCCAGTAATACCCAGCATGAATAATCTTGTGAGCTGTTGTATCAGCTCCAAAATGTCCTCCTGCCGGACCATCATGTAGTTCCTGCAAGACCTTTTGTGTTTCAGGTTTTTCTAAGCATCTTAACAAAATTGAATCATAATTCCATCTAAATAAAACATCATCAATAATCATGAAGTTTTTTTCTTTTAGTCTTATGGTACGCTTGTTTTTATAGGAAAGATTAGAGGGATCATATCCATTTTTCAAATAGAATATCAAATCTGCATATTTAGATTGAGGATTAATGGTACTTATCTCATTGATTTCTTCAATATCATTTGTACCTTCATGTTCCTAATATTATAAGATCCTACTAACAACCTACAAAAACCTTGGCCTTTGACAACCTTTGCTGGTTTAATTTCCCAAGTCATATTCTTGTAATGCCGTGACCCAATTTGCCCTTTTTTCTCCCAATTCCCTTTGAACTAGTAACTGTCTTACTGCTGAAAAAGGGACTATAACTTTTGTGTGAGCCTTTAAGAGAAAGGGCCGAAAGTGTTTAATGGCTTTGTATACAGCAAAGGCTTGCTTTTCAACTTCGGAGTAATTAAGTTCAGCACCTTGGAGATTTGAACTATAAAATGAAATTGGTGCTTCCAAGTTTTGATCATTGATTTGTGTTAGCACTGCTGCGTAAGATGAATCAAATGCAAGAGTATAGAGAATAAAATGATTTGAAAAATCAGGAGTGTTTAATGCAGGAGAATTTATGATTCCTTGCTTAATTAAATCGAAAAATTCTTTTTCTATATGTCCCCATTTAAACACTGAATTTTTCTTGATCATGGTTTGTAATGGTAAAACAATATGTGAAAAATTTGGAACAAATCTTTTTACAAAATTAATTTGACCTAAAAATGATTGCATTGTTTTTTTATTATGTGGAAATGGGATGTCATAAATCTCTTTGATTCTATCTGGATCAATATAAATACCATCTTTTGAAACAATAAATCCCAAGAGTTTACCTTGGTCAAGAGCAAAAAATGACTTCTTAGGATTGAGTGAAATGCCATACCTTTTGCAGCGCTCAAAGATTTGTTTCAAATCATGCAAGTGATTTGATCTTTTCTTAGAGAAAATAGTAATGTCATCCAAATAGACAACTACTGATTTATTGATTAGACCTTTGAATGCTATGTCCATCGCTCTTTGGAATGTGGCTCCAACATTGATTAATCCGAAAGGCATTTTTTGATAGGCATAAGTTCCCCACTTGGTTCTGAAAGTAGTCTTAAGTCTATCATCGGGGTGCACCAAAATTTGGTTATACCCTGAAAAACCATCTAAGAAGGACATTAATTCAGAACCAACTACTGAATGGAGAGTTTGCTCCATTGTTGGTAGAGGGAAGTTATCCTTTTGACTTGCTTTATTAAGATTTCTGAAATCAATACAAATTCTAATGTCACCATTTTTCTTCCTTACTGGCACCATGTTGGACACCTAATTTGAATGTCTAATAGGAAAAATTATCTTAGCTTTCAAGAGTTTGTTTAATTCAGCTTTTATTTGACTCTCTAGGTTAGGATGAATTTTCCTTAATGTGTGTTATACTGGTTTTTCTTTAGATATCATTGGAATTGTATGTTGTATGATAGATGTATCATACATTTTCAAATCATCATATTTCCAAGCAAAGACATTTTTATATCTATGCAATAATCTGATAAATGAAATTCTTTCATCTGAAGTAAGTCCTAATCCCAAATTGATGTTTTGTGGATTGTCCTCTATACCAAGATTAACTAATTCAAATCTCAAAGTAGAACTTTGAAGCTTTGAATTAGTAACCTGTTTAAACCTATCTTTGATGTCATAAAAGTCTTCAAGTTTGATCACTGGTTTAGGTATTGAATTTTCTTTAAGTTTTTCTTACATTTGAAGATCATGCCCACTTTCATCAATAATTTGATCATCATAGGACTTATCAAAAGTTAAGAAATTTAAAATGTCATCATCATGATTGAACACTTGCCAGTTAGTGACATTATCAAGAATCGATGGTCTAAAAATTAACTCTACTGAAAATCTATCGGGACTGTAATCTTCAGATGGAAGGAGCTTAGAAGCAACATTGGCTAGTAAATCTGCTGCTGCATTCTGGGATCTAGGGATGGGAGAAATATTAAATGCTAGAAAATGAGATACAAGGTCTTGTACTAAAGATTGATAATGTTTAAGGTGACTAGAAAGACAATGTATGGTATTTCTGACTTGTTTTATAACAATTTCAGAGTCACCGAACACTTTCAAATATTGTACCTTAAGACCGATTTCTTTATAAAGTCCTTGAATCAAGGCTTCATATTCAACAGTATTGTTTGTGCACTCAAATTCTAATCTACATGATAGCATGGTCTTTTCTCCCTCAGGACTAACTAAAATACATCTTGCTCCTGCACCTTCATTAGATTTAGACCCATCAAAATATAATTACCAAAACAAAGATTTATCTACAGTTTTATTTACAGTTTCCTCAGCAATTTTAACACACTTTGATTTATCTGTTTGGGAAAATTTTTCAATTTGAGATGTGAAATTATTAACTAAGAAAGGTGATGATTGAGCAATAAAATTGCCAAAGAATGATTTGGATGAGTAATTACCTAGAATGTTATTGTTGAATGCTATCGGCTGGTTGTCTTGTTTGAACTCAGTTATGGTATGAGTCATATGCTTTTCCCGATCAATCTTTATCTGATTTGGCTTTCCTTTATAGGGCAGCCACATGTGAGACCAATTGGTAGAAATGTAACCATGAAGTTTCTCAGACCAGTCTCTACTCAAAATCAAACCATAGAACTCAGGAATATCAGCGATTAAAATATCAATTCTCTAAACCACTCTTGGATCAGCTGATAACCTAATGGTAACTGAGTCGATATCTCCTAATACCTAGACCTTAGTTCTATCCAACTAGACAATATGGATTGCAAACTTTTGGGGTTCAATATTCAGTTTGGAGAAAACTAAAGCTGGAATTATATTCGAAGAAGCCCCTGAGTCTATCAAGCAATTATGCAGGTTTCTATTATAAATCTCGTAGGTCAAGAGAAAATGAGGAGTATGGGAATTTAATATATCTATGATTAAAATAGCATCAGTGGCTTCTACTCTACCAGGTGGTGGTTTACCTGTCTCATTAGCAGCTTTTGACAATACAACATTTGGAAGAGGAGAAGAAGGTAATGCATCTAACTCCTTAAGCAGTAATTCTTGTTGATGTTTGACTTTACTAAGTTCAAACATAGTGATATTTGCCTTTGTTTTCTTCATGTTTTCAATAATGTTGTAATCCACGGAGTCTATAACTACTAATGTTTTAGATGTTGAAGGTGGATTTGAAGTTGGTGGTTGATTTTGAAAAGGTGTGGCTGTGGACTTCTTTGTGGGAGCTTTTTCTTTAGTAGTGGTACATGTATTCCTTTTCTTTTCAGTTACTTGAACATGTTCTGGAGTGACTTTACTCCTGGTAGTTACTGGGAAAGCTTCCTGTTCATTTTCTGTATCAGAATTAGGCAAAATAAAGTCCCACATCCCATGACATTCTACAGTTACCTCTTCTTCAGTTTCTTCAGATGATAAGACTGTCTCTTCTTCTTCATCTTCCTCGGGGTCTGACTCTATGTTGGATATAGCATTTGGGGGTTTTGATTCTGGTTTCTTAAAGTTTCTAAATGGATTTTTAGTTGAAGTCTCAGCTACTTGCTTCTTGATTTCTATCATTTCATTTGACATAGTCTTGAGAAATTTTTGGAGACCTTCCATATCATATGGATCTTTAGCCATTTTCTTTTTCGAATCATCTTTGAAGGAGACCTTTTTAGATTTTCTATCTTCAAGAGCAGCTTTCTTTTCTAAGGCGATGATACGTTTTTCCACAGCAATTGCCTCTTTCATATTTTCAGCTAGAGTAGTTTTTGCAGCTCTATCTACAAAGATAGCTATGTTTGAAGGTAAAGTTGTTATATACCATTCACTTCTAACTTGTTCACTAGGTTTAGAGGCAGTCGGAATCTTATTTAAGAGTTTATTAAATCGTGAATTGAACTCTTTTATAGGTTCTTTAGACTCTGTTCTAAGATTTGAAAGATCATTGATTAATGTTGCTACAGATCTGTCATCACCGTATTTAGTCAAGAACTGTTCTTGAAAAATATTCCAACTAGTAATGGATCCTGATGGTAAGGAAAAGTACCAAGACCTAGCTGATCCTTGTAGGGTATAAGGGAAAAGTCTGACAACCACATCTTCCTTAGTAACTCCTTTTAAGTTGACTGACAACATAAAGTTGTTAATATGTTCATCTACCTGTATGCCTGCATCTAGATTGAATTTTGGTAACCATTTTTCAGGATGAGCTGGCAATGGGTTCAAAGGTGAAGGCATTGTGACTGCACCAGGATTGTTCCATGGGTTTTGTGCCATTGTCGAGCTACTAATAGATGATAGCGCCGATGAAGTTCCAAATGGTTGGGAAGGAGCAGATATTGAAGTTTGAGGAGGTTGAGAGACAGATGTTGAAGTTCTAGTTCCCTGTTGAACGACAATTGGAGTGGAGGATTGGATGGTTGACTTTGCAATGGAGAAGATGAAATGGATGATGATGATGAGAAAGTTTCACTATTAGATCCTTCAATTGTCTTCCTTGCCCATTTCCTTTTAGGCAAAGGTAACTCAGTAGGTTCAATACCAAGCTTTTCACTCTGAAGTCTGGTGAGGGGGTGAGAAGGAATGAATTGTGAAGTCACACTGCCTTGAGATAGCTCAGATTTATGTGGTGATATTGAGAATCCATGAAGTTTGTGGATTAGAGACTAGAATTCAAGAGATTCAGGAGTTAATTTATCTGGGATATTTTTGGGTTGAGCAATGGTAGTTGTCTCCTCCACTTCTCTCTTGAAAACTGGAGTTCCAGTATGCAAGGGAGAAGTTGGAGGTGAGGTGGAGGGAGATTTACTCTCATAATGGACTATAGATTTGGGTTTTCTTGACATTCATAGTTCATTCCCTCCTTCTAGTGCAAAAAATATTGATGCCTCGAAAATCGTTGCATCAACATCGAGGAAAACCACCTGGTCCGGACCTTAAAGGCAACTCCTTATCCATTTGGTGTGGTGGCTCTGACTGGATATAATGGGACCAGTTTCCCAATGATTTATAAATGGGATGGATAAGTGATTGATTTTCTAATATCTAATGGTAATGATGGATGATTTATTCTAAAATGAAATAATATAAATAACTAATCTATCCCGGGAAGTCTTTCTCTTTAGTGTAATTCTTGATGATTCTTATTAACAAGTAGGCATATAGATGACTCTACTCATAAACAAAAATATTCATTCATATGATAATTACTTTGTTCAAGTAGTTGAACAAAGTAATAATTAAAACATTATTACACTATTCTTTATATATCATTGACATAAATATGAATGAAAAATAACAACCCTTAAACATTCAATAGTGATAAGTAAAAGAATTGTTGTAAAAGCACATACATATATCAATAATAGCAAAATGAATAAACGTTGATTCATATAAAGGAATGAAGAAAAAACATAAATAGTAGTACCATATGTAATTTGAATCCCCTTCGATATAAATCGCATTCAGATTCTGCCTTTCAACTTGGAAATATTTTTACAAGAAGCAATAGTGCATATCACATAAAAGTACTCTTCATTAAAACTCAGAATTCAGGTCCAGTTTTTATAAAAAAATATATATATCGGAAGCACAGTAGTGCAACTCCCGATCCAAGTCTTAATACAAAATTTGAGAAACCTTTCTAAAAACATGAAAGGGTCTATAAATACTATCTAAACTTAACAAACTACAAAATAAAATGTTGTGTGTTGGTATTACCAAATCACAAATATATATGAAAATCTCCCCAAAATAGGCATGCTTGCAGTCGGTCAGAATGGTTCATTGTTTCAGCTGATTATCTTTTGGCTTGAGCTGGCAAATGGCGAGCATCGGTTGCAGTTCTGGAGGATGACTCATGCGCGAATGTAACTAGGCAGTATATGTGGCATCAGTAATTTCGGGAATCATGTAACTGATTGCATCGGTGAGGCATTTCATCACTATTCTTTGAATATATGGTTTAACAAGGAAGAACCAAAATGTTTCCCATGTTAAATTTTCAATGCCCGTGATCAATCTTTCCCTCTTTTCCAGCTCCTATTTCCATGTCTGTTCCAATGCTTTCACTGATGGAAATTTCCCTAGAGAACATTCTAAAATTAAATTTGACAAATAAAGAGTATCATTAATCAATTCAACCAGATTACTAGTTGCTGATCTACATCTGGATGTCGTCCTTTCTGCTTTCATCAGTTGAGATTACCACTCAAGGAATAGGATTTCCTTATGTGATTCCAGAATTTGGGGTAGATTTGTAGCTTGTCCTTCCTTGGTTTCTTTCCAAGAGAGAAACTCTGTTAGTGTTTCATCTGCTTGCTCCAATTTTTGTCTTGCATCAACTGACGTATCAATCATAGACGAGGAAATTTCACATAAGGGAGGAACAAGAGAAATATTATTACATAACAAGCTCAACTGATTAGATAGTGCTTTAGTAATTTGGAGAGCCTCTGATTTGAATTCTTCTACTTGAGGAAATCCTTTGAACCTTTCTATTTGCAGTGACAATTGAATGATCTATTCATATTTTGATTTGCTCAACTGTTGATTCATTGACTTCAACTTGTTCAATGCTTGAGATAGTTCCTTTTGCTTCTCAACTGCATGTTGATCTATCTTGTGTTTCTCTTTGAGTAATTTCTCGTTTAATTAGTCATTTGACTACTTCTGTGCTGCTAACTGCTGCTCTAACTGCTCTATCCTCTACTGCTTCTCATGTACCTGTGTCTCTAGTGAAACAATTGCTTGATCCTTTTCTTTAAGCAAATTGCTGACTTTCGATGCCTTGTCCATAGTAGCTGCTGTGTATGCTCCAGCATACTGAGAGAGTTTAGTAAGATCTTCAGAAGGGTTGACTTCCTCTCTCCATACCACATTAGTTATTTCCATCTGTGCAGGCAAAAGAGAAGATTGATCAAGTTTTCTCTTTTTCCTTTGTCTCTTTATTACAGCCCTATGCTTAGGGCTGTAGAAGACATCCAAGGGTGGTATTTCTTCTACATGTAGAACAATTTCATCAGATGGGTTCTCTGGAATCATCTCTACATCCTTTTGAGTCATGGGTGGGCCGCTAGTTCCTTCAGTCGAAACTGTATTAGTTGTTGTCTTCTGACCAGTTGTCACTTCAGGTGTGCTAAATCCCTGTAGGCTCTCAGTATTGCTTATGATTGAGTCAAACTGTTGCCATTCTTTGAGTAGTTTGGGATCAATATGAATGTCTGAATCAATGAGTTCACTGCCTTTTCCCTGTTCCTATTCCTGCTCTGGTGTTTTTTCTTTCTCGGAGATCTTTTCCACTACAGGAGTCTTATCAGTAGCCTTTTGTTCAGTTTGACTGGATGGCTGAACTGTAGGGGTTGTGGCTAATAGGTCTAAAGGCAGAGTTTGCAACCTCTGGTCTCTAAGCCTATTGAACGTTTCTAACCCTTGATCTTCATACTTGATCCTGGCCAATGCTTTAACCTGAAATAATGATTCAGCTGAGGCAAATAAATCATCGAAGACATCCGCTTCATGATCAAATTTAGCAAGTTTGGCTTGAGATGTGACATTATAAGCAACCTGTCTTGGATCATATTGCCTATTAGGAATTGTGGCAAGATTCAGCATTTGAATCTTTTCTGCCTCTTTCTCTGCATGCTTGTAGTCATGTAAAGTGAAAATGCCACATCGTAAAGAAAATATACACATGTGTTTCTTTGAATCCCTAAGGGTTCTGGATGTCCCTTCCACTGTAATTTGATAAACAAATTCCTGAGCTAACAATTTATCAGGTACATAAAGGGGGAGAACATGGGGTTTAGTGAGGCTACCAAAAATCCTTACATAGGTAAATTTTTCCTCCCCGAACCGACTACCTACTGCTATCAAATCAATTTCTACTTCTTGGGAAATCCTGGGAGCAGGCTTATTAAAAATAAAATAATATACAGGTAAAATAAAACCATTGCAGATTCTATACAGGTGATTTTTGTAGTGTGCCTTCCACAACTACTTATAATAAATATGAATTGGGTTCGAATCCTGAGTAGTCCACTTCCATCCGAGTACTGTATATTCAGAATTAAAGCAAATAGTATCCATAATAAATGAACTGTAATAGAAATGGGGAATGGTCCGGGAAGTTTTATGTTCATTTGTTCTGTACTCTAAATCGTTGTGGCTAGTTTATCAGACAAAATATTTTCCCAATCCATAACATAACCATTGATTGCAGCTTCCATTAGGGGGACCATTTCTATAGTGAATTTGGCAGAATCATTTTGTCCCCACAATCTACACATAATAGCTCCAGCATAGCAAAAAGGGGAAGCTAATGAGTCAACAGAGTACTTACTCGATGACTCGTGCTTGTGCTTCTCTGGGAAATGCCTCCATTGCTTTATTGGGGCTGACTCTGAGTCATTTTCCTTTGCAAATGCTTCTAATAACATCTTGTTGTATCGCTTCTTCGGTTGAGGTAAACAGTACATTTGTCTGAGATCCTCAAGCTGGAATGAGCCAAATATGCTCCCATCAGCTGTGCAAAATGTTTTGTCCAAGACTGGAATTTTCTCTACCACCCATCTCACCACATCCGTGTATGGTAGGATTTTAGCTCGCGCTGCTATCCTGTGAAGATAAGAAGCCAATTCTTTAAGAGTTCCCTCTGATTTGTTGGTTGAATTGGTTGTGGCTTCCTCTGATAACTCTTCGGGATCTTCTACTTCTATCAGATTATAAATACTTTCCCAGCTTGTATTTCCTAGACCAAGACACATCGTATCTGAGATTAATCCTTTCTTGCTTGGTTCTGGTTCTTTGGCTACAGGAGTTGCCATGGAATTCTTTGATTTCTTCCCCATTTTCTCTAGATTTCTGGGTTCGGAGGAACTCTGCACAGACAATTTCAAACCGTAATACAGGGATAGTGATATTGTGAGCCAATATGACAATGAATAGAATTATGTTGATTGGCGTATGATAAATGAAATATAGTTAAGGATTACCATGGATAAAATCTTTTAAAGGATCTATCCTTAACTGTAATATTAAATAGCCATCCGAACTGCCAATCGTGGTAAATAATATCATAAATGCCCATCTCGTCGCTCATATACCGAATGATTATTTCAAGCGTGCTTTAGATTTCATTGATCGGCGATCGGGAGTGTCAAAGGGAAGGGCTTTAGCACTTGCTGTAAATATCTCCTATTAAAGAAAGGTGATACAATATAATGCATGCAAACTGTTTAAATGTATATTTACCTTTCGAGATGTGCGCCCAATTAATAGATCGCAGCTAGGATTTGGCTTGAGCTTTATCCCTTTGTCATGTGACTCTGCCGATTGCCAATTGCGATTTACTTTATCACATTGGAGGAGTTGAGGGGCATTGTTTTATGTACCTTTGGCATTTGTTTTCCCTGATTGCTGATTGCAATTACCTTTTTGGATCAGAGAATTGGGTAAGGTTTTGGTTTTATGTGTGTTTCCTTTGTTATTGCGATATGTGATCTCCGATCGCTTTATCGCAATATAAAATGGTTTTATAATATTTTAAAGGAACACTTTGTTTCTTATTTAAAAGGCTTTATAAAATGATTCATTTACATCGGGCCTTTTGGTAACGATTTTTCTTGTGATGAAGTAAATACCATTTTATTTACACATCTAACTAAGTCTATATAAAAGGCACCCATTTCATATTAAGATTTTGTGTAAAATTTTTATAGAAATGGGGGGTTGTTGTACAACACAACACAACCTCATTAAAAAATGAAACAAGCATGAGGATAGTTCCTGGTCTTGTGTCAACCTCGTTAAAAAATGAAACCAAGGAATTGAGGGTAGTTCGTTGTCTTGTTTCGACCTTGTTAAAAATGAAACCAAATATATGAGGATAGTTCTTTTACTGTGTCAACCACATTAAAAAATGAAACAGGTCCATGAGGATAGTTCCTTGTCTTGTGTCAGCCTTGTTAAAAAATGAAACCAAGGAATATGAGCATAGTTCCTTGTCTTATGTCAAGTTCGTTAAAAAATGCAACAAGGAATCTGAGCAGAGTTCCTTGTCTTGTGTCAAGCTCATTAAAAAATGAAACAAGGTCCCATGTTCCAAGTCAATTATTTGATTAGATCTCGTAAAATCCCAGTCGATTCTTTCACATGATCTCGTAAAATAACCTTCATTCCATCCACCTGATAGCCACGAGTAGTCTACTTAGGTGAATGTAATGAAGCTTCAGGGGCATGCACCTAATAGTAAAGTTAAGTTTCCTTGTAGGTTATGTGAAGGGAATCACCCCATTCACCTTTGTCCCTATCTGGACGAAGCCAAAAAGGTGTTGGATAACCGTCCTGCTTCACTGCAGTGACTTCCATCTAGTTACAGGAGACTCTCCCTTTCATCATGTTGGGGGTATGTAAACCAATCTTAAGCATAGTTTTTTTTTAAAGCTTGCGTAAAAATGAAATTGAATCCAAGCATAGTTTTTGTTTCAAGCTTGTGTAAACATGAAACTGAACCCAAGCATAGTTCCCTATGGTTCAAGCTTGTGTAAAAATGAACTCATTTCCATTTGTAACCCTCGTGATTTCCATTCTATCAGCCTCTTTAGTCAGTTGAGCCTTGGTTGTTTTCATCCCATCGCCACCATCTCTTTAGCTGATCATACGCTTTCACTTGGTTGTTTACCCTTTTTGAGGAACAATTGCAATGAGTGGTCTTATTAGCCAACCTCTTCACATAAATCAACATGTTTTGAGAAGTTCCAACATCACTGGAACTAGTTGCTACCCTTGACACCACTCATTGCTCAAAATGGAGTCCTCTTTAAGCTCTTTTCAGACTCTCTAAACATGAAAATATTGTCGAGCGCTTGTCATTTCTAGCTCGTTAAAGGATAGGGAACAATATCTCTCTTGTATTATTTTACACTTTTTCGAACTTGAGAGATGAACTTATGAAAAATAACTTGTGGAGTTTCCTTTTCGTCACTTTTCAAACTCCTTAAAAATGAAAAGGACCGAGTTATCTTTGTCGTTAAACTCGTTAAAAACATCAAATAGTGACAAACTTGTCCATCTAGACAAGACTGAGTTTCACCTTTGCTAGGCTCGTTAAAACATCAAATAGCGATGGATTTTCTTGAAGGGTGAAATTATACAACAAGCATATGTTATCCTCCTCAATCTTGATAAAAAAATAAAGAGGTACTAGTCAGCAATGACTGGGGAAATGGGAAAAAGGTGAGAAAACTTTATGGTAGAAAGTCACTCTTGAACATGACACTTTCACCTCATCACCATGACTATGTGGGTTGGGTCATTCAGCTTGATGGTTATCACACCGTTGGTCTATCATACCATCCATTACTTTGTTTTGGGTCAATGCTACCAATTCATCTTAGTGTCGCCGACATGTTCAAGAGAAGTCATTCAGTTCAAACTTCATCCTTTGCAATACCGTAAACCTTCATTTTCATGACCGCCATTCCTGAACCTCATGTTGTTAGTCATTTTTTCATCTCCAAAATCATTTACCTCATTTAGTGTCATTGATGTGGAATACATCAAGGCCCTCCTGCGACGAGTTGCTTCTTGTCGACATCAACACATTATCGAAGAAATTGACTTAGGAAAACCCCTTCAGTACCTTGAGGCTTGCATACATCATTGGCAGGTTTCTCGCTTCCAGCGATATGTTGACATCATTGGCCTTCGACTGAAATACTTTGTATGGTGTTCGACATCAAATCATTTATTCACACCATGCGAAATGTACTATAGTACCTTGAGGGTCATTATGATTATCGGTGATTCCTCTTGTGTCTGTTAACGGCTTAAATAATTGGCTGGTAATCAGACGATGTCTTCCCATGTTCAACTTTAGATCATCTATTCACATGGTTAGACTTGTACTTGAGTGAAAGATTGAACGAGATTGAAGACCCCGGATCTAGTTTCATCCATCCAGGCTGCAATATTTTCAAGAGTACTAAATCAAATGTACAATGGCCTTACATTCATGGTCATCCATTCATGGGTCTATATCTGTAGATGACTATATTTGTACATGTAATGAAAGTTTATAAGCTGAGCATGGGTATGCCTTCCCTAAGAAAGTTCATGAGAAAAATCAATTTATTATGATATATGTATTGTAATTGATGCAGGTCACCTTTCGCTTCGAAACCTCCTCTCCACATGATAAAGCATTTCACTAGACATACATATTTAGAACTTCATGCTTTAGGGGGAAACTATTACAGTTTCATTTGGGCACATCAACCCCAACCTACAGATTAGTACTATTAGGGCCGATCAAACCCTAATTCAGTTGTTACATGCCCTAAAGAAGTCAACCATCAAAATGCCTAGCTTCCCAAGAAGTTCCATGACCAAAATCATCCAAAAACTGCCTCTATGAAGATCAGCGCAGGTATGCCTTCATTAGGGTGCGCTGCAATGCAAACCATACACTGATAGGGTGCTATGCAGTGCACTTGGTCTCTCTTTGGCCTACGCTGGGTGAATTTGAGTGAATTTCCATGAGGGTTTGAAATATTCCTTATCCATTGGATGCTTCTAAAATTTTCTCAAGGGTATCTACTCCTTTGAGCTCGTATTTGGATGAGGAAGGGAGTTAAGGAACATCAATCCCTTATCCCTTTCTCCATGGAACTAAATTCTAAGTTTAGGAGGGCATTCATTATCACCATTTATGGCATAACTTCCTTCATTCACCTATAAAAACACCACTCATCTAAGTGATCAGGGGCTGAATATCATTGAATTATAGGAAGATGTTGTTACTATGAGACTTGAGTTGGTTTCAAGTATTGTAATGATGTCAAAATGTCTTGCTTGTTATGAGGAGAGGATGGGATTGAACTGGAGGAGTGACACTGAATCAAGCAAATTGAGTTGTAACTCTTCCTTTTACTAATAAAGTGTTCAAATATTTTTCCATATGTTTGTATTGTTCATTGATGCTTTCATATGTGTATTATGAATTTGATTCCATTATGTGTTTAATCAATAGATAATTATCATATGCTTTGTTCAGTTTTTGTCTTCTATTTGTGTGCAGGTACTTTTCAAGCGGATTAAGTATGGAAAGGAGTGAAATAATTGGTCAAGGGAGATAAGGAGAAAGTGGAAGCTACAGGTAGGATTCTTTACTATCTTATTTAATCTATTGGTTATAGAAAAGGTAGAGAATGCTTTGCACTATTGTTCTAGACTTAGCTGCTAGTCTAGGGGTTTAGGTGTTTATTCATGGACACTAAAACTTCCCAAAATAGGAGGCACTGTATTCTTGGTAGGAGGTTTGTACTTATGAGTGATCACATTGGTTTGAGGTATTTTTTTGACTAGTCGAATTTGAACGTCATGCAGGCTAGATGGTTAGCCACAATCAGTGAGTTTGATTTCGATATCAGGTACATAAAAGGTAAAGAGAACAGGGTGGTAGATGTTCTTAGTAGATGGGTACATGTACATCACTTGGCAGCTATGAGCTCCTATGGTACAGACTTAAAGGATAGGATCCTGCAAGTAGGTCAGTAAGACGTTAGGTGTATGGAGATCATGCACAGGTTGTAGTAGGGTACTGGTATAGATACAGGTGCAGGTACAGGTACAAGTGCAGGTAGAGGTATAGGTGCAAGTTCACAAGGTATGCACTATTATCTTATAGGAGATGGATTGGTTAGGTTCTAAGATAGGATATATGTATCAGATAACAGTGAGCTCAAGAAGGTGATCTTAAGGGAGTTTTATGTGAAACCTTATTCAAGTCATACAAGTTATTAAAAGACACTGACAATGGTGAAGAGATTTACTATTGGCCAAATTTGAAGAGGGAGATAGTAGAGTTTGTGGCAAGGTGTTTCGACTATTAGCAAGTAAAATCCTAGAGTGTAAACATCCAGGTGGAATATTATAGCCGATCGTGATTCCAGAGTGGAAATGGGAGGTTATTTCCATGGATTTAATCACAGGATTGCCGAAGATAGTAAAACAACATTATGCCATTATTGTCATTGTGGAAAAATTAACAAAGGTTTCACACTTCATTCCAGTGAAGTCTATATTCTCAACTAGCGATGTGGCATAGGTATTCATCAGAGATGTAGTTAGATTGCACAGTGTTCCAAAGAAGATTGTGTCAGATAGGGATACAAAGTTCACTTACAAGTTTTGGAAGGAGTTAATTGCATGTTTGGGCATAGATTTGACCTTCATTATAACTTATCATCCGCAGACAGATGGACAGATAGAGAGGGTCAATAGGATATTGGAGGACATGTTGAGGATGTATGTGACGCATCAACAATAGAAGTGGGAAGAGTATCTCTCTTTGCTAGAGTTTGCATACAACAATACTTATCAGGAGTCATTGAGGATGAGTCCTTTAGATGCATTGTATGGGCAGAGTTGTAACACTCCTATCAGTTAAAGTGATCTGGTTAGTAGGGTATTGATTGGACCAGATATGTTGGAAGACATGGAACAAGAGATGTAGGTGATCAAGAAGAATCTAAGGGAAACATAGGATAGGAAAAAGAGTTATGCAAATAGGAACAGGGTGTTTAAGAAGTTCTGGGTTGGGGAACTTGTGAATCAAACAGAAGAAGAGCTCCTTGCAGATTGGATCATGTGCTAAGTTGGCACCACATTTTGGTGGACCCTTCGCTATCATTAAGAGGATTGGGCCAGTAGCCTATCGACTTCCACTTCCTCTGAGAGTAAAAGTCCATGATGTTTTCCAGGTATCTTTGCTTAAGAAGTATGTTAAGGATGTTGATCATGTGATTGACTAGTTTGTATTGCATGTGGAACCAAATGGATAATTCCAGCCAGAGCCTCATTGTATGATGAGCCTCGGTATTGCAACAAGAATGCTGCAATTCCCAAGGATACCAACTTTAATTATCAACTAGGGGTTCGTACAAACTTAAGAGGTATAGACACTATATGTGCAACATACAATGTGTCCTTCCTTTGATGTCATGATGTAATGGAGTGAATTAATAAAATCATATCCTAAACTAATTGCAGAAAATGAAATGCTTGAAATGGAAACCTTAACTATTGCAAGAAAGAAAATACAAGGAATTAAACATATTCTAATTTCATAAAGTAAATATCATGAAATAAATGTCAACCATTACATTTCAAAGAGTTTATATCCATTAACAGAGTTCCTTGGATGTGGCAATCAAGAAAATAATCATTGTATTGTCATGTTCATAAATTTGTCCATTAACCCAAATCGCTGAAATGTTTTGCATGGGTAAAGAGACAATTCCAAGGTGGTATTTAGTATTCCATAATCATTTTTTAGAGCCTAGGGGTCTTTACTCAACCCTAAGTGACATTAACCAAGCTTCTTGAGTAAATCTAAGCAAGTATATACACGTTGGAAGAGTACTACAGGAAACTATAATTCACCGAATGACCAAGAAAATCAAATCCAAATTGGATGGGAAAAACTTCTTTATTGACTAGGACTCCTTAGGTCTCCATTCCAAGAGGAATTACTCAAAAATACCTATGTTAACCCATGCTAAAAATAGCAGAAAATTACTAGTCTAAAATCTATAAATTCAAGAACTAGTGAGCTAGTAAATCTATCAAATGCCTAACCTAATCAAGTGAAAATGAAATGGGGTAATTTTTTTTATTAAGAAGAATTTTTTTTTGATATTATGTAAGTGAAATCAACTCAATTGAAGCTCTTTAGCATCCTCCTAAAAAATAGCAGAAATTTACTATTATTTGCCACAAGGGACTTCTAGAAATCTAGATTTGGGAATAAACAAACTAATCCAAGTAGCTAAATGATTACTATGACCTTCCAAAGTTGTTCCAATGATGAAATTATTCTTTTGATCCTACAAAATAACTTACTTCAACCATTTAACCCAATCCTACAACAAGAAATCATTAATACTAAATGCAGAAATAGAAAACAAGAACAAGAGATGCATGTGAATAAGAAGTGAAAAGAAGAAAAGTAAATGATACAAAAGGGCTCTGAGGCTCCTAGGATGGCCAAGCCCAAGGAAAATCAAATTTATATGGAGGAGACCAAGATTTAGAAGTTGAACATGGAACCAATCTTCATTATTTCCATCAATACAATTATGTCCTTGCAAGAAATGACAATGGAGCTACAAAAATACGAGTTCTCTCCACAAGAAGACTAATAAAATTCCACCCCTAGAGGAAAATTCGACTTGGCACTTACAAAAAATGATTAGAAATAATTCCCCATGAAAGGAGGAAGCTTTCCCCACCAAAATCCCTTGATTAGTGGATCTGGTTCCTAATACTAGGAATCTGCATTAAATGGCAGGGAACAGATTCCTAGATTTTCTCAATCATTGAAACTCCACAATCTATGCCATCATTCTAGAATATCTTGTTGATTTATTATTTAATATTTATCCTCCTATAGTAGGGAGCAGGTCCCTAGATTATCTCCTCCTCCAAATCTCCATAATCTGTCCAATATTCTCACAATATTCCACAAAATAAATAATATTAAGCACAAATATGAAATCATCCATAAACCTTCCCAGTGAACATATTAAATTTAAAAATACATTATCTAATGAAAATAGAGAGATTTAGTGTTAGATCTGAGACTTTTTGGATCCATATTGTAGATGAAAGTCTTTCGGATTAATCACATCATTAGGATTGGGTTGGTGTTTCCAATCAACTAATGTGTTGAAGGATGGTCAGATGGGCCTTGATTTATGTCTAATTTAGAGGCATGGGCCTTAATTTATGTCTAATTTATAGGCCCATCATACCCCCCTACTGAAAGTGCTGCTCATCCTCTAAGCAACTTAGTGACCATATCATGCCTCATTCATGGCCTTGGTGGCCTCTCTCTTGTGCATTCCTCAGTCCTTTCTTTTGAGAATCTTGTCTGTAAGTTCTACAAGGATAAGCACAAAAATGTAGTTGTTCTTTTCATGATTGTTTAATAGTCTTTCAAGAAAAAAAAAACATAACTTTCCTCTTTGCAAGTGAACTTTGTTGGCTTGTAGATCCATTTCATTCATATCCTCACCCTTGAAACCTTCATTCCATTTTCACTCACTTTTCCAAAATTGTTTGTGCACAGAAAAAGTGACAGTGTTTCTTGAGACCATTAGCCTTCCTTCTTCCCTTATTCAAGATGGGTTCTTGAATATTTTTCAGTTTGGCAAGGTATTCCACATCCTTTTCCATCCTTCTACTACCCTTTTCCACCATTTGGACACCTCTAAAACCTTCAAAATTCCTTTAGATGACAACTAGAACATCTTGTAGTAATTCCTGTAGTAACTACAGGAAACCCTGTAACAACCTATAGTAACTCCAAGAAACCCTATAGCAGCTTGCTTAAACCTATTTTGAGTAGAAATGATAGTTTGAGCCTAGGGTAGGCCCTCAACTTGACTTCCATGCCTTTCTCCCCTTTCTATAACATATTTTAGGCCTTGAACATAAGTTATAAAGAGATTAGAGTCTTCTTGGAAAGCCTCTTTTCATCACTGCAATTTGAATTCTATTTTGATGGTGAATGCCTTCTTGCCTTTTGTTTCCTTCTTCTTCTCTTTTGTGGCCTAGATGATTTCCTAATGGCTTCGGAGTTCTCTATTTTGATTAGGTCTCTCTTAGGCATTACCATTTTGGGTTTTAGCACAATTTTTTCATTTCTTCCTTCTTGTAGCAGCATTCTTCCTTTATGTAGCAGTCATTCCTTCTCTTTTAGGGTCTTCTAACTGTATGGGAGAGATGAGAAATGATGTAGAGGGGTTGGAGGATGATGCTAGGGCTCAAATGGCGTAGTGTAGGTTTGTGAAAATGGAGAGGATGTGCTCTGTGTGTTTTTTTCAAGAAATTTTTAGGGTGAGACATTGTGTAGGGTTTGTTCTTGAAAAATATTATTTTTTTCTTATGAAATGAGATGGATTAATGACGGATAGATAGTGGATATGAACTGGATGTAGGGATTGGAGTGATGTGGTGACTTGGCCTTTGCATAAATTTCTTCTTTTAACTATTGTCCTCATTCCTCGAAATCATCACCCTTCCTAATTTGGCTTTTCCACATTGCATGAGTGAAGGCATGAGCTACAATTGACTAGTTGAAGGTGTCCGAGACTATTGACCTATCCCTAGCTTATAAAATTTATTTCTCATGAATTGACAACAAATTTCTAGCTATAATATGCTCAAGAGAATAGGTCAACAATATTGCATGCCTATACCTACCTGATGGTTGTTGGAGAGGCATACATCCTCCTACTGAGTTGATGATCAACCATGGTCCTCTGGAGGTGATAATTTCCTTTGTTCGCTTCTACAAAGGTCTTCATAGCTTGGTGATTCTAAACCTCTCTCTTCTAGTTACCATGAGAAATCTATGTTAGTCAAATCTGACCTTCTTGGAGTGTTGGGCTTGGCCATGGGTGATGTTCACCTTCCCTATACCTTATTCCACCATTAGACACCTTTCCCACACTTTATTTCACCTTCGATACCTTCCTATAACTTTCAGCCTATTTCCTATAGTAAACTAGAACATCCTGTAGTACTACAGTAAACCCTATAGCAACTTGCTTAAACTCATATCTCCCATATGGTATATTGGATTAACCTGAAATTTTTTTAGCATGTTTCCATCATCCTTATGCACCTCCCCATAAAAACCATTTGGCCAATGGATGCACAAATCTCGAGAAAAATAAAAAATGCTTGAGGTTGATGGAGATCTATTTATTGGAAATAGTGCACTAAAATATGCTCAAATTTCTTGGACATCTTACCATCATCCATATTTATCTCCTCATGAAATCGATTTGTAAATGGATGCACGAATATCGAGAAAATTCAAAAATTGTTGTAGGTGATGGAGGTCGATTTCTCAAAAACTGTGCACTGGAATTTGTTGAAATTGCTTGAAAATGTTACTATCATCCATATGCATCTCCCCTTGAAATATCTTGGCAAAAGGATGTATGGTTTTCAAGATATGACAAAAAAACTTTTCTGCTCTATGTATTTCTGTTTATTGTAGTATTTAAGGACAACAAGGAAAGTGAGTGGTAAAATCTTGGGAATGATGAGTGCATGGTGGAAATAAATGAAGGTGATGGATTGGCATGGCCTTGGTACTATTGGAACATTTGAGAAAAGGAGGAGAAATTACAAGTTTGACTTCCTTGAATAAGCTTTTGACCAACTTTTCTTTTGGTGGCTAAGTTGTTTTTTGTTGCTTGTAGAGGTTGGAGAACACTTGCATTCATGAGAGAGAGATACATGGAGCAAAGACTTTTATTTTTTCCTTATTTTTTCTTCTAGGCCTACTAACCACCTCAATGATGTTTTCAACCAGTAGGTCTACCTAGGCGCTTCAAAGAAGGTTTTCACCAAGGATTTTTGTTTTTCTCGTTTCTCTGTTTTTTTTCGACCCATTAATTGCCTCATGAAGGTTTTCAATCAATGAGCCAATCTCAGATGCCTCAAAGGATATTTTCACTTGAGATCTTATTTTTTCTCTTGTTTTTCATTTTTTTCTTTTCCTATCCTACTCTACTTGAGAAAACAAAATCATTTTCAAGCGTTGGAATACTTCCAATGAAGCTAAGTGCACATCGAGATGATAGATAAAATGATGTGTAGGATTGAAATATATACTTTGACAGGTACATAAATATGAGAGACCAACTTCTTTGATTGAGATGAGATCAAGACTTGTTGAAGAAGAATGGGTTGTTGCAACTCGACACTTTACTGGAACCATATTTCAATATAGTTGTGATGCTCCTGGTCCACTTAATGATTTTTATCATATTCGATGTCTTCTTCTTCCATGAAATTTAGATCTTCTTCTTTTTTCTGATTATTCTCTTGAAAAGATAGAGGATCTGATGGTAAACATGAGGAAACTTTCCCAATCTCTGATTCTGATTTATTCTCTTCATCAAGAGCAGCCCATGATTCTTTGGTCTTCCCATTTGAACCTTCTTGTTTTGCATGTTGTCCTTCAATAATATCAAGAGAATTTGTTTTTTGTGATACTCTTCTTGAGCTAACATGAATACCATTTAGATCAA
This sequence comes from Pinus tabuliformis, assembly GCA_031772625.1. Taxonomy (NCBI): domain Eukaryota; kingdom Viridiplantae; phylum Streptophyta; class Pinopsida; order Pinales; family Pinaceae; genus Pinus; species Pinus tabuliformis. The sequence goes on along the minus strand of CM062819.1, from coordinate 1,432,907,265 downwards.
GAGGAGATTTTTGGAAGTTTTGTGCCTCAGCATTCTAAGTGGGATGAGCTACTTCCTTGTGTGGGTTTGGAAATGGTGGTACATCTAGGTGAGAGGGAGTGGATATTTAAGATGGATATGGTTGGGGTTTTGGTTGTGGTGGAGGTGGATGGTAGGGATAACATGGAGTTGAGTATGGAGGATATTGAGGAAAATATAGAGGATATTGTGGATGGCTCCCATAAGTTCATTTCCAACCTTTTTGCGAAGATTGGTTTTGGGGTTGAGATGGCCAAGGTTGCCGAGGAAAGGGTGTGTTCCAATTACTTTGTGATGGATGTGCATAAGCTTTAAATTGTGAATTAGGCTCTTGCCTCATATCAAGTTGAATAATCTACCATGGTCCTCTTGGAGCTACATAACATCGCTGCATCGACAATTGAGTTGCTCCATTGTCCTCTTGGTAAACTTCCTTCAATGTTCGCAATGAGGGGAAATATTTAACATCATGTGATTCTCCATGGACAACACAAATATCAACATATTCTTTTTGCTCATTTTTTATTCTTAACATTTCTACTTGTTGATTTAGATTGCTAATAATTTATGTTTTAAAGTTATCAAGAAAATTTCCAAGTTTAGCTTGACTTATCGATATTGATGTTGATTTACTTACTCTTTCCCTTCCTCTTGATATGTGTTTTCATGTTTAACAAATTTCTTCAAATGATAATTGGTATACATCACCTTTACTCATGAGATCAAGGAGATCAATCCATTCATCCATAATTGTTCTAAGTAAGAGGGTTCTTAGTGTGTTGGACCGTAAATGATGTAGTTTTTACCTCTTAACATTATACATGAACCTCTATACTAGATCCTCTAGACTCTAATCTTCTTTTTAATTCATTCTTAAGATTTATTTTTTAAGATCATGATCTTTATATTTTTCTAGAAATATATTTTTCATCTCACTCCATGATCTTATTGAATTAGACCCTAAAATCATGAATCATTTAAGAGCTCTATCCTTCGATGTTTCTGGAAACAATATCAATTTTTGAGTGTTTAGTAAGTAACCATAATATCTACGAAGGATTTCAAATTCAAAGAGAAAGGATTATGGATCCTCTCACCTTAGACCATGAAATTTTGTAAGAAAATATTGAGGAATATTATTCACGTGCACACTACCATCAGTATATTGAATGGGAAATTTGAGAGGATATTCCTCATTGTCATCATCTCCAACAACTTATTCTACATTCTTTGCCATCTCTTCTTCTTCTACCTGAAAAAGTGGATGGTGATGTGGTTCTTACTACACCACATGATCAAATGGGGGGTGGGTTGGTGTTGGAGACAATTTTTTTTGTTTTTACGATTGAATGAAAACACTAATGCAATGCACTCTTCTATTTTTTGTTTTTGCAGAAAGTAAAGAGAAATGAATCAACTAGGGAAGAAAACAATGCATACTTTAACACCCCCCCAGCAACAACGCCAAAAAGTGATGAGCCTCGGTATTACAACAAGAATGTTGCAACTCCCAAGAATACAAACTTTAATTATCAACACGGGGTTTGTACAAACATAAGAGGTATCGACACTATATGTGCAACATACAGTGTGTCCTTCCTTTGATTCCATTATGTAATGGAGTGACTGTAATAAAATCAGATCCTAAACTAATTGCAAAAAATGAAATGCTCGAAATGGAAACCTTAACTATTGCAAGAAAGAAAATAGAAGGAATGAAACATATTCTAATTGTATAAAGTAAATATCATGAACTAAATGTCAACCATTACATGTCAAAGAGTTTATATCCATTAACAGAGTTCCTTGGATGTGGCAATCAATAAAATAATCATTGTATTATCCAATTCATAAATTTGTCCATTAACCCAAATCACTGAAATGTTTTGCATGGGTAAAGAGGCAATTCTTAAGTGGTATTAAATATTCCCAAATCATTTTTTAGATCCTAGGGGTCTTTATTCAACCCTAAGGGACAATAACCAACCTTCTTGACCAAATCTAGGCAAGTATATACACACTGGAAGAGTACTACATGAAACATCAGATTTACTACAAGAAACTATAATTCACTAAATGACCAATAAAATCAAATCCAAATTGGATGGGACAAATTTTTTTGTTGGCTAGGATTCCTTAAGTATCCATTCCAAGTGGAATTACTCAAAAATATCTCTGTTAACCCATGCTAAAAATAGCAGAAAATTACTAGTCTAAAATCTAGAAATTCGAGAACTAGTGAGCTAGTAAATCTATCAAATGCCTAACCTAATCAAGTGCAAATTCAATGGGGTATTTTTTTATTAACTAGAATTTTTTTTGATCTTATGGAATTTGAATCAACTCGGTTGAAGCTTGTTAGCATGCTCCTAAAAAATAGCAGAAATTTACTATTATTTGCCACAAGGGACTTCCAAAAATCTAATTTTGGGAATAAACAAACTAATCCAAGTATCTCAATGATTACTATGACCTACCAGAGATGTTTCAATGATGAAATTATACTTGTGATCATGAAAAATAACTTAATTCAACCATTTAACCCAATCCTACAACAAGAAATCATTAATACTAAATGCAAAAATAGAAAACAAGAATAAGAGATGCATGTGTATAAGAAGTGAAAAGAAGAAAAGTAAATGATACAAAAGGACTCTAAGACTCCTGGGATGGCCAAGCCCAAGGAAACTCAAATTTCTATGGAATATACCAAGATTTAGAAGTTGAACATGGCACCAATATTCATTATTTCCATCAATACAATTACATCCCTGCAAGAAATGGCAATGGAGCTACAAAAATACGAGTTCTCTCCACAATAAGACTAATAAAAATCCACCTCCAAAGGAAAATTAGACTTGGTACTTAGACAAAATGATTATAAATCATTCCCCATGAAAGGAGGAAGCTTTCCCCACCAAAATCATTTGATTAGCGGATTTGGTTCCCAATACTAGGAATCTACATTAAATGGCAGGGAACACATTCCTAGATTTTCTCAATCATTGGAGCTCCACAATCTATGCCATAATTCTAGAATATCTTGTTGATTTATTATTTAATATTGATCCTCCTATAGTAGGGATTAGGTCCCTGAATTATCTCCTCCTCCAAATCTCCATAATTTGTCCAATATTCTCACAATATTCCACAAAAATAAATAATATTAGGCACAAATATGCAATTATCCATAAACCTTACCAATGAACATATTAAAGTTAAAAATACACTATCTGATGCAAAAAAGACGTTTAATGTGTTGAATTATGGTTAGATGGGCCTTAATTTATGTCTAATTTAGAGGCCCATTAGTGTATATTGCAAAAAAAAAGGTGCTCATGCTTCGGAACCGAGCAATAGAGCAAGTTAAAGTGTAATGTAAGCACTTTCAACCTGATGATACTAAGTGGAAGATGGCAGATAAGATGCAGGATATGTATCCTTCCCTGTTTTCCGGTTGATGCAAAGAAACTTCGATATGGTGGTTTGGTATATGTTTTATGGTGGTTTGGCATATGCTTAGATATGGTGTTTAGTATATGTTTTGATGTATTCTTTGGTATATTATTTGGTATATGTTTTTGGTATATATTTATAGAAATGTTTCTATATGTACACGTGTATATGGATGTAAATACCACCATGAGCTATGTTATAAAGCTCCACTATGCAGTATGGTTGTTATGTCATTATGATTATGTTGTCATGTTACTATGCTATCATGTGGTTATGTTATCATGATGTTATGATGTCATGTGGGTTGGTACTCAGTAGGATGATCATTGTAAATACCATAATGAGTTGTGTTATAAATCTCCATTATGCGGTATGTTATCATGTTGTCATGATGTTTTGATTTTGAGTAGGTCTTTCATTGTAAATAATGCAACGAGTTGTGTTATAAAGCTCCATGAGTAGTATGTCTTCTTTCAGTGGGTTGTTGAGGTATATGTGTGATTGAACACCGAGGATGGTGTCCCCCAAGGGGGAGGGTTCTATAACATCCCTGGTGAAAATTCCATGTAATAAAAGTTAAAAACAATAACCACGGTTGATGGGACATGTATTCCAAGCTGAATGTTGGGTAAGACATCCTAGGGGTCGCTCATTTGGTTGTTTATGGCTAAGGAAATTGGAAAAGGTAATGGCTAAGGCTTTGGGAAGGAAAAGTGGCATTTTTTGGCACATTTATTTATGAAAATAATGAAAATTAGGAGAAAAAGTAGGTGAAAGGTCATAATTTTCATGTGAGGAGAAAAATGAAGGAAAATAATGGAAAATGAAGAAAATAGAGGCCTCAATCATAAAAAGGCTTCTAGGATAAATTGGTAACCTTTTGTCAGTTGAATTTTGGAGCTCTCTCATTAGTCTCCCTCTCTCTAATACTCTTGGACAGTTAGAGTCTCTTGGAGCAATTTTGGCATTGGAGCAGGAAAGGTAAAGAAGGAAAGAGGAAGAAAAGATCAAGTAGGGAAAGGCAGGATCAAGCAGCTACAACAGGCTTAATTGCAGGTATCGACTTGCATGTGTATTTTTCTTACTAGATTTGGCATGCACGACATTGAATATGGTTTTTTTTCTATCATGGCATGGGTTTTTCTAGGTGTAACAGTGGTTTCCGTCTATCCTTGTCATTTCTAGATAGCCATGGTGTGATGGGGTTCTCATGTTTTTGTTGAGCTTGATTGTCAGATGGATTCAAATCTGAGTGGGGGTGGACCTCCAAGTGATAGAGTACATGGCCTAGTGACCCCTGAACCAGACTGTGGATCACGGTAAAGCCATTAGCCTAGTGACCCCTAAGCCAGACTATGGGTTGTGGTAAAGCCAGGATTATTTTGCCTCGATGGGCCTAGGAATCCTTGCCAGTGAATGGCAAGGTATACCGTAAAGCCAAGAGGTGGATTGCTCTCCATTGGGCCTAGTAATACTGGGTTTGGGATATGCAGTAAAGCCTAGAAAGTTAGCCTCCATTTAGGGCCTAGTGATCCGAGTTTCGACTGTGGTAAAGCATGAGAGACTAGGAGAGAAGAAAATTTCTCTCAGTGTAGGTGGAGAAATCCGGTGGCATCCATTCTTTTTTGGCCTAGTGATCGGGTGGAGATCACGGTAAATCATATTATAATGTGTTCATTGTGTTGGCCTAGTGATCTGGGATGGATTATGGTAAAGCTTGGTTTATGTTGAGGAGGGTGAGGTGATTTAGTCTCGGTATGCCCTAGCTGGTTATTTTTTGTTGAGTCTCACATTCATGCTTGGAATATGGCACAGGGGTGAATGGCTGAAGAGAGATTTGGCTCAGCCATTCTATGGTCAAGTGGAGCGTGATAGTCCCATCTCCAGTTGGCTTATTTCATTCATTAATGAGAAATTCATTCCCTTGATTTCCATGTGCAAATTTATTCATGTATATGTGGATTTTGATGGCCGATATGTTTATGGTAATTTTGTTCCTATTATGTTGGTTATATGTATATCTTATGACAACAACTATGTATGGCTCTCAGGATGTTTTAACTTGTCAATGAATGGCCAGTGTATCTATGGCCTAATAGATGATAATGTAGTAAATGACATGAGGGAACAATGGTTCATAGTGATTCTCAGATAAGTATGATATCCCTACACTTAATTCTCTTGCTTACACCTGTAGGTTAAATGTTGATGATGTGTTTGACGAAATGCTTGTCATGGCTAATATGGTTTTGGTTATGGTATTGTTTATTTTATTGCTTTTGCATCATTTTTTCCCTGCATTTTTATTGATTCTAAGCTATCACTCCATTCTAGGTAGTGGCCTCGACTTTGGGCTTGAAAAAGTGGCTTAAAACCCAGGGTCCCTGGCACAAAACTGACAACTTTGGTCTCTTGTCACTGGTAGGCAAGCCTATGGGAGTGACTTTGGGTTTTTGGTTGCTCCCTTGTCCATATAATGAGAGCGACTCTGGCCTAAGAAATCAAGAACATCAGTGAGACCCAGGGACAAGCTGTATGAGTAGTTGAATTGTCTCCTGAGGTTTCTGTTGATGATGTTGGATGATTGTCTATGTTGTTTTGTCGATTCCACTTCCTTAAGGTCACATAGGAGGTTAAATCTTATCATAGTAGCCTCTCGTCTCATGTTTACCTCAGTTGGCATGGTTACTTGGGTGGATGTGGGAGTAGGCTGTTACATCATTGTTATGCAACAAAATACCCTAGTTCTGGCTCTTCTTCAGCTTCCTTAAATAGAACCTTCAACCCAGGAAGTGAAGGTCAACAATTAGGCGAATGATTTTTTTGCAAATGGCACATGTCTCAACTATATCGAATGGAAATTCCTTGCAACTATGATTTTTTCAACAACGAGGACAAAAAATAATCAATGCCTATTCTACCTCATCTTGTTTCTATTTCACTTGTAAAACACCCAACTGTGTTGTCAGGGTACTTCAAATATTAGTTTTAAATTCTTCTAAAAGATTATCGATCCCTTCTCATGTAACTCCTCCTCCTATAATTTTGTTGGATCTACTAAGAGGATCGCAAGTTCCAGGCTTGGTTCTTGTACTTCCTCGGGAACACCTGATACATAGTTTCACAATGTCATCATATTCTTCTTTATAAATGTCACCCTACCCCATTAAATTAAGCATTTATATCCATTCATATTTCATACCTCTAATCAATGTAGTTTTTAACACATCCTTGGGTAGAGTAGTATATGGTGATCTTTGTAAATTATATTGAAATATTTCAACATATTCTTCCAAGGTTTCATCTTCTTTTGACATCATCTTAAATATTTCTTCCCTTAGATCCCTAGATCGGAAATAATCATGGTACTTAGTAAGGAAGGTTTCTTTCATTTGATCCCATTAGGTTATAATACCACCCCCTAGTCCCATGAACCATCATAACGTTGCTCCATTTAAGCTAGAAGGAAACAACTTTAATTTTTTGGGGTCAGTGGTATAATCATATCCTTGGCATAAAACATCAAATTCAAAGAAAAATGCATCAAGATCTTCAAAAGCCATTCTACGGAAATTTGGAATATTTTGTAACAAGATAGCCTTCATTGGTGCATTAGCCTACGGATCAAAAATAAGATATTCTATGTTTTAAGTTTGTGTTCCAGTTATTGTATTCATCATTTGGTTAAAGATATTCCAGTAATCTTTAGGAATCCCATAATCAGGCGGTATTGTCTGGAAAGTAATATGTTGATGGGGTTTCGGGCTTTGAATAGTTCTCACAACACTACTAAAATTATAAACTTCAATTTCTCTCCTTACAACGAGTGTTGTAGGGAATTCCTGCTCAAAAAGTTGTGGATATGGTTCTCTCGTCTCACCTCCCCCCTCCCTTAAATTGCAAGAGTGCCCCTCACTCTTACTAGAAGGACTAAGATACCTAACAAATATGTCTTGGAAGCTCTATTCAAATCCTACAGTTTTATCATGAATCTCAACATTAGTTGTAGTAGATGACCCTACTACTTGAGGGGTAACAATAGTAGAACCCTTCCCAGATGTTGCTCGGGGACCTACTAATGCTGGAGATTTTGATTTGTGAATGATTTCGTCTATAAAATTTGTTTTCCAATGCCAACTTGACCTTGGGTTTTTTTTGTTTTTGGGGTGGATTTATGATCTATATCTATTTGGTTCCTAATCCGAGGCTTCTTTCTAGTCATACACATTAGACGATCTAAACATATCAACTAAGGGTAGGCACCGACACAAACTTTTTACTTAAGTGCATGCGCTGGTTGTTACCTTCCATCTTTAATTCCCATTTCTCAGGAATACAACTAGCAATGTCTTTGACAACCTCCCTAACAATGACGCCAAAATTTAGGGCTAATTAATCGTTTCTAAAAAGGACCAACTAACTTCTACACACTAATTCATCAACCCAAGGTTTCATTTTGGTATTTCAAGCTTATAGACACTGTTTGTGCAAGAGGAATGTAGATATGACTAGTTGTTATGATCCTATTGAAAATAAAGGCTACATATTTAAAGAAATATACCCATGATACAATCTCTAATTATCACAAACTATTCAAATCATTAACTTCCAGAGGCCTCTAAAGGAAACAATAAAAGAAAACATACAGAGTAAAAGGACAACACAACAAAATTATACTATTTAACAAAAATTGAACAAACGAAATAGCAATCTATGATAATCTATAGGAAACAGAAGAAAGGAACACTACCTCGTAACGGATTAACCACAATAAGTCTACTATATAAAAATTCCAATAAATCTTATTCAAGATAGAGAATTCAATTTAAAAAATTAACAACATGAACTAAAAAACAATTACGCAAATGGAAATAGTTGGAACAGAGAAATCAAATGCTAATTTTAATTATATAAGAGAAGACAATGTTGTTTCTAGAATCGGGCCTAAATCTAGAATCAAGGAAAATTTTAAGGATGGAAAATTTTCTTGAAGTTTAAAACATTGGCGAATCTCACTAATCCCTAATATGCAAATTATAAATGTTTATTGATATATTTGTAAAATTAATCAAATTTATAATTATTTTATATATAGTCTCTATATAATTTTGGCAATTTTTAAGGTAAAATAATTTTATATTCTAAAATTTGGGCGAATCGTCTGTTATAAAATTGGAAATTGGCGAATCTTTTTTGTGGACAAATCATGGAAAATTATCCCACTGGGCGAACATTAGCCCCTAAAATTTTCCATGTCTAGAATTGAACTGCCTTGCAAGAAAATCAGTATAGTAAACAAAATCTAAGTAATAAATACTTCCATTCAAATTTTAGAGAAATTGGTTACAATTAATGTAACACAAGTCTGAGCTTGTGTCAAAAATAATATTACAACTTGAATAACCCTTATGAGGTTCAACACCATTTTTTATATCATAACAGTAAAAGATAAAGATCAGAGAATATATTTTTAATAATGAGTGATCTTAAGAATCTAAAGATTTTGACGCTCATTTAAGTTATAAAGATCTTAATGCATCCAAAAATCGAGTTCGAGAGGTCATCCTCAACTAATTCATTCCAAGCAAGGTGTAACAACTCGAGGCTTACGTGATATACTCCGACCATTCCGTGAAACAACATCAATTATCAATATGTCAATAGATTCTTGTCCAATAATGAGGACCCGTTTGTTAGGAAATAGCACTTTATTGATCAAAATCATTCTAAAAATAATGAAATTATAAATGCGTATAGAATACTACTAAAGTCCCTACTATACTAATTGCCATAGCTTAATTTCACAAAAAATGATATGAAACTAAGAAATAAGGCAAGGAAAATATGACAAATATGAGGCCCAACAATGATACATCTCGATGTAAGGCTCTTGTACTTAACTCAAGTTTGGAATATGTTTCTCTCATAGAGTCATGAGATTGCATAGTTGATCATTTCAAAGACTCTCTTTGGTTGAAGGAATCATGCCTATCAAATTCATTTCTTAATAGTCAACTCCTTGTCTCTCTTGTGAATGTTATATTGCAAATATTTCCCTTCATCACACCTAAAATCCTCTTGAGTGATAATGAATGCACAAGTTATTGCAAGAATTAAATGCTTCCCCGTTCTCTATGTCCTGATTGGTCTCCTGTGTTTGTTGCACTAGCATTCCTTTTAACTTCTTTCTATGATTATGATGCTTGTACAGTTTGTCACCAGTTATAGGATAATGGTTTTTTACATTCGACGTGAGGAATTTGATTCTATTGTTTAGAGCATTCATAGAGTTGTTCAAATTGGTTTATCTTTGTTAATTACAAATTGGGAAGTTGATGCTTTAATCATCCCATCTAATCATGATTATGTCTCTAATGACTATCATTTAAATCACTATTTTCCCATCATCACATCCAATGACAGATGTTTTACATCATTTGGTATTTATGGTTTGACATCTCACTGTCTGGGTACTTGTCAAGCAGTTGAGGTGTCTCTGCACTTGCTAATGGTTATGTCAAGTCCTCACTATCTTGACATTCATGTTGAATATGATAAGATCTATTTTCCATCATACGATTCTCATCGTAATCACATCCCTCTAATTTAAAATTCATCTTTTCAAATATTTTGGGGTTTTCAAGAGGATTGTCACGAATTTTATGATCCAATCATTGAATGGTTGGAGAACTCTTACCTGGAAATCTACGTCACAACTAATAAGTTTCATGCTTTCCTTGTGCTTGCAAAGGAGTTCGGGTAGATGAGGATACATTAGCAAGAAGCTACTGAGGTTTGTTGAAAGATGGTTTTCATAAAAAACTTAAGAATATGAACTGGTTAGAAGTAGTGGCTATGGCCTATCTTTTTGCTGGCAGTAAAGACCTTCAAATGTGTGTGCAAGTTATTCAAGTTTTTATCTTTTCCGTTGCACATTTCTTTATGTCATTTTTAATCAGTCATATCTTTGTGTATGAAGGTTGAGAGTAGCTACGGTGGCTACACTGGAAATTTGATTATACGTGACGCTGACCTTCTAGCTGTTTAGGTTAGGAGTAGGACTAGCTGCATTCTAGTTTCCCCTCTCTTGCACTCATTCTGAACCTGTTCTATGTAGTATTTCTCGTGTTTTCATACTTTTGTCTTGCATCATGTTTTGATTTAGATTCCTTTTTATTTCCTTTTGGTTTTTCTTTCTTGTTGTGTCATGTCTTTTCTTTTTTGTTTTGTTACTAATACATTACATGCAGGGTGTCTCATTTGGGCTCAAAAGACAATGTGGCAAAATAAAAAAGGGCTTTGTGACACTATAACTTTTGGCTAACCTTCAGTCCTTCTTCTCTACCCTGGTTACACCTTTTGGTCGATGATTTTCCAATGGAAAATACGATCCTTGCGTAAGGAAAGGTTTCTGTCAAACCATGATATCTATGTCTATTCTAGAAACCTTATTCCTTCACTTGGTCCTTTAGGTTTTATTGTTTTCCATTCTTATCCAATTAAGGAGAGAAGGAGAAGGGGAAAAATCTAAACAAGAAAACCAAAATCAAAGGTCTTATATGTTTCTTTGAAAGAACAATGTTTTCTACCCTCAAGAATGTTGGATCCATCTTCCGCCCATGAAATGAATAAGTTCCTATGCACAATCCTCTATAAAATACATAGATCAAGGCAAAATAAGAGAAAGGATTCCTATGTAGAGAGGTGAAGAAAACAACTCCGTTGGGGTACTGTCCAGGCTCGTTGGTAATAGAGAAATGTTTGTGTTCCTGCAGTGACTCCATGGGGGTATTTTCCAAGCCTAATGGCAGTGGATCAACATTGGAGATGAAAAAAAGTAATCTGAAACTACAAAGCTCGGGAACTATACTACTCCTCTTTGATTAGAAAAATTGTGATATTGTTGATCTTATCTTTATGTTGAATCAAGAAGGGATAGAGGAGGGTACGCTTATTCACATGGTAAGTGGGGAGACCAAAGTGATGCAAGTGGGTAGACCAAAGTGATCTACATGATGAATCAATGCTCCCCCGAAGAACTAGACCATACACAAAAGAATCAACCTAGATAGAGAAGTTAGAGTTCTACTAGTGTGCCGCCAAGTGTTGTCACTGCGATAAACAACCTCCAAAAATTTTCCAATACTTGAATTTTGGAGCCTACTATGGACCTTGTGATCATTCGCTTCATAGTCACTTCTTGGTTGGCCGATGCTTTGTTAAGTCTTCAAGACTGCTTTTGGATAGTATATGTCGAAGTCACCTTCTCGCACATGATTAGTCCATAATGCAACCATGAAAACATTCCTTCACACAAGCTTGAATAGGCATGGTAGAGTCCACTAAGATAGTTCCTATGCAATGTTCAACCCATTTTTCCATTCAATGTGCACATCATTGATAATTTGCCACTTTGTTTGCGATCATACTTATTTTTTGGTGAGTTTCTTCAATTGTCTCCTTTTGCGCACTTTCCTCATCACAAGTGTCATTTTCATGCTTAGGATTGTAGTTATTATTTGCATTCACCTTAATTAGTTTCCTTTTTGATGTTCTTTTTACTCTAGTATGTGTTTCCTTCACTGTCATTTGCATATCGCAAGTGTCATTCACACTTTTCTCTTCATATAATAAACGTCGCCTTTGGGCATGTAGAGTGTCTCACAACACATGAAAGATATTTTTGGTGTGTTTCAAGGGGTAATATTTGTGTTAATGACTTGTAATCACCATGTAAACATGTATCACATTCATTTCCAAATTTTTAAGCATTGTTGCACTAGTGTCATCAAGATCGTCACAAACTGTATCTTTGGTGTCGCACTTGTCATCGCAAATTTGTCGCAATAAGGCAATTTTGTTGTTCATTTGTTTTAGATGATCTATGTTATGTTGTCAAGTGTTCTAAGTGTGTGATCATAGTCAAGTCCCATCACTATTCACAGCAGCTTCATCGATCCCACACTTATCCAAATTCGGAAAAAAAATCCAACTAAGAAACTTAGCCTCATCTGACCATCGTGAAATGTGCATTGCGCAATCTTAACCCTCAAGCTATAACCCTGCCTCTTGACACTGTGAAATGCATAACCCTTGCCTCCTAGAACTTCATAATGCATAGTTTTAATGCTTAAGCTCAAACCTTGACCTCAAAAACTTCGCAATCATGCCCTCTAGCTAAGCTTGAACTGTGCATTGTGCAGTTTCATTCTTCAAGCCTAAGCCTCGAGCTACTGAACTGTGCAATTGTGCAATCACCTGGCCTCCCTGCCTCCCAAAAGTGCACAGTGGGAAAACTCAAGGCTAAATCCTCTAGCCTGAGTCCTTAAGTCCCTCAACTATGTAGTTCCTCTGCCCAGGCCTCCAAAACTACACATTACACAGTCTCAAGGCTCAAGCCTCCAAACTAAGTCCTCGAGTCCCTCAATGGCACAATGCCTTGGCCTTTGTCCTCCCATAACTGCGTAGTGAACATCTTCAAGCCTCAAGCCTTAGCCTTGAACTCTTAAGCCTATCAAATGTGCAATCTCTTGAACCTAGCCATCCTGAACTGTGCATGGCATAGTCTCAAGCCTCAGTACCATACCTTTGCCTCTAGAACTGTCCAATCCATTAGCTAGTCACTTAACCAGTCACTAGTTCTATACCTAACATGTGAGTTCATGAAACATGTTAGGTTAGGGGTTTTTTATTGATGTCAACTTTTCATGAATGGTTTTTAGTTGGAGGCACTCTATCTTATCATGACAGGATGATGAGGGAGGAAAAGTAGAAGCAGACCATGCTATAAGACACATATAGAGCTAAAGAAATAAGATGATCATCAAGAGAGAAGATGAAGGAACACTAGATTACAATAGAAGATCAAATATCAAGACCGCATGAAGACTCCATTTGATTCACAACCCTTTGGAGGGTGGATATGAAGAACAAAGCATATCTCTCATGAAGATGAAGCATTGTACATCTCTTATTGATGACAAAGGAGCAACAAGAATGGATTGACATTGGCATGTCATCAAGAAGTCCTTGTCAATAGTGGCATGCCATATCATGTCATGATTCATCATATGCCACATCATTCTTGTGGATTATGTCTTATTCGAAAATGTATTGTAAAGTGGAATTCCAAAGGACATGTACAGAAGATGAAGAGCCATGTAAAGTTGAAAAGTCATAGGAAGTCAAATAGTCATGAGGGTAGTCAAAGAGTCATAAGGGAGGTGAAACATCACCCCATTGTTTATGTATACACCCTCATTGTATGATAAATGGAATTTTCACCTTGGCTTCACTATAAGGCATCAGAGAGGTAGAGTTAGTGCTTTTAGGGAGTAAGTCGTGGCTCCAATACTCCACTATTGGAGCTAGTGATGCTAGTTGTATTCATGTACCTTGGGAATTTTACTTAATACTTGAAGCCTGATGGTCAGCACATTTCCCTGAATGGATTGTGAATATTTGTAAGATTGTTCTATGAATATTTATGATTCATGTTTACTTTTACCTACACTAAAGTAGTTGAACTATTTCAGTTATTTTAGTGCTTATCTAGTTGAATATGTGTTGTAATGGTTGTACCAATCGTCGCATCTATGTGGACTATTATTCTTGATGTTAGGAGCTTATCTTTTCATTGTGTGCGACTCTACTAGGGAGGTATTATTACCTCTCTCTTAGGGGCTCACCTTTCCTCTATCCATAGTAGAAGAACCTGGATACACCTGCAACCGAACATTCACCAGGCACATTTACTTTCTTTTAGCAAAGGAACATATACACTTCTCTCTCTCGCTGACAGTTAAAGGCAAGGAAAATCTATAAGAAAATATGGAAACCAGGTCGATACTCCAGATGGGGCTCCTATTCTAAATAGCATGAGGTCTAATTGGGACCTCAGATTGGGAGGACCCCCTTGGTTGATGGATTCCCAATACCATCAACAGGGACAATATTTTTGCATGGGGTAAGTGGGGAAGTCAAGGTAATCTAAATGAAGAATCAATACTCCCTGAAGAACTAGACCCTGTACAAAAGAATTAACTAGGGCAAAGAAGCTAGAATTCTACTAGTGTGTTGCCAAGTGTTGTAGCTGCTACAACACCCTCAAGTATTTTGGCCTACATCCAATTTTGGAGCCTACTTTGTCTTTGTATGTTGTCATTGTAAACATTGACTATTATCATACATGTTTTCTCTAAGTATTCTTGTTCCTTTGGGAGAAAAATGTCATCTCCTAGTATTGGCAAGTGTCTCACATTTTGTAAATGTGGTTTTAGGTTGTTTCAAGGGTTGGTCTTCATGTTAATAGGTTTTTCTTACCATGTAAATATTTATTGTACCCATTCTAAAAGTTTTAAGCATTGTTACACAAGTTTTGTCACTATCATTGCAAAGTGTTGGTGTCTCACTTAGTGCAGGCCATTACAAAGTTGTCACATTCAGGAAAAGTATGTTGTACATGTGTTTTAAGTGTTCCATGATTGTGTCCTAAAGTAATATAAGTGTTTGATCATGTTCAAGTCTTTATTTTGTTTAACTCCATCTCATTGATCCAACACTTAATTAAAACTAGGAAAACTCCCTGATCGGGCCACTTAGCCTCTTTCAGACATCCTGAACTATGCACTATGAAGTCTTATTCCTAAAGCAACAACCTTGCCTCTTGACACTGTGCAATGTGCAATCTCTGCCTCCCAAACTCTGCACTGTGAAATTTTAGTGCTCAAGCCCATCCTCTGAGCTCCAGAATTGTGCAATATTTATATCCAACCCAGTATGAACTATGCATTACGCAATATCAATCCTTAAGCCTCAACTTTGAGCTCCTAAAATATGCCACTACATAGTCACTTTCCCTATTATCCTTCCAGAACTGTGCAATGGGAAAACTTAGAGTTCACGCCCTCAACCTGCCTCCTTGAGTTCCTCAGATGCGTAGTTTACATGATCAACCGAGACTAAATTGTGCATTGCATAGTCTCAAGGCTTAGCCCTTGATCCTAGCATCCTGAGTTGCACAACTGCACAATCCCTGAGCTTGATTCCCACCCTATCTCCTGGTTCCAACTCATTTAATGGATTGTTATCCATCATGTTATACTAGGGGATTTTCAGACTTATGTCATCTTATCATGAGTGGATTTTTTTTTCAAGTGTTCAATCATGTTATCACAGGATGATGATGAAAAGTATGAAGAAGGATTCCTTACTAGAAGAGGCTTTCAAAGATACAAGAACAAGTTAAGCAATCAAGAGAAGAAAAAGGAACATAAGTTGTGACAACAATTGGAGATCAAATATCACATTAAATACTCCTTATCCTCAATCCTTATGGAGGAATAAGAAGACCATGTTCCATCGATTATGAAGACACAAAAGAAAGCAACAACAAAGAGTGGCTTGACAATTTCATATTGTCATGTAGTCCATGTCATCAGTGTCATGTTATTCCATCTCATGAGTCACCTTGTGCCACATCATGTAAATTCTATAGTGAAAAATTCAATTGTAAAGTGCAAGTCCAAGAGCCATCTATGTAATAAGAAAATTCATGTAGGAAGTCGAAAGGTCATAAGAAGTCAAATAGTCATGAGGGCAGTCCAAGAGTCACAAGGGAGATGATGGATCACCATTTGTTATGTATACACCCACATTGTTCATGTCAAGGAATTTTCACCTTGGCTCCTCCTACTAGGAATTAGAGAGGAAGATAGTTCTTTTGGAGGAGAAAGTGGTTTCTCTAATGCTCCACTACTGGGGATAGTGGTGTTCGCTGCCTTAATGTATCTTAGAACTTATACTTAATTTAAAATCTCACTAAGGCAACACAATTTTCATGCATATGTCATAAATATTGTAAGGCTATTCATTAAAGGTTTGCAATGTATGTTGTTTCATCTATTGTAAGGAGATTTAATTTCTTCGGCAACTTTGATACTTATCTTATTAAAGGTGTGTTTTATGTGTTAACAATTGTTGTTGATAATTGAACTATTTCATTAGTTGTCCAATGATTCATTCATATGTTATGCTCGTGTGTCTTTCCTAGATTAGTACTATTACTTTTCTTTGAAAGGCTCACTTTTATCTAACCCCCTTTGGTAGAGGAACCTTTATACATTTCGTAATTGAATGACCGCAAGGTATACACACTTGATAATCTGAAATTATGTGTGCATTACTCTCTCGTGCTGAACTTCGAAGCCAAGGTAGATCTGTATGAATATGCCAGCTGAGCCTTTATTCCAGAAGGGATCCCACACCAAATGGTTTGAAGTTTAATTGGGAATTTTCATTGGGGATACCCCCTTACGTGTTGGCGGTATCTAGCACCTTCAAAAGTATCATAATCTCTCTAAGTTAGAGCTTTGTCTCTTATCTAGTTTTCTCCCTTATCCTTCCAAAACAGTGGATTCAAGCTTAAAGTACTTTGGATTTCATCTTAAGCCCAATTGTTATGTTAAAGAGGATTGGGAGTGGTTGGTTGGAAAGGTGGATTGTCATTTAAATTGTTGGTGCCATAGGTGGCTATCAAGAGTGGGTCATCTGGTGTTGATAAAATATGTCCTTGAACTCATTTTTGTTTGTTGCACCTCTCTAGTGTGGATCTTCAAATGCATTCTGGAAAGAATCAGGAAACTATGTTCATATTTTTTGTGGTTTGGTAAGACTAATAAATATGTCTTTCCATGGTTCAAATGGGATTTAATTTCCAAACCAAAATAGTTGGGAGGGTAAAGACTTAAAAATATCTTTTTGTTCTCTAAGGCACTTGTTACAAAGTGTGGATGGAGGCTTTTATCCTCTAATACTCTATGATCCTTAGTAGTAAAAAAAAAAATATTGCTCCATTTTTAGTGGAATATTGATTGAGGATCTAAAATAAACCATGATCAAACATTTCCATTATCTAGAGAGTCATCCTTAACACTTTTGATATCATTGGGAACGAGCTTGCTTAGTGTATTGGTTTTGGTGATAGGCTATGACTAGGCCTCAATCCATGGCATAGCTGTGATATGTGGTATAGGATACTACCTCCTCTGATTGATTAGTTCCATTATTATGGTTTCCATATATTGGCTCATATCGTAAATCTAAATCTTTCTTATTTGTGGCATCAAGCTTGGCTTTCAATGGTCGACCTAGATATTGGGGATGAGTTTAGGGAATGTTTAAACGATTACATTCAAGCCCTTAGGGATGGATACATTTGTATTATGGATAGTCCAGATGAATTTGCGTGGTTTTTATCTCCTCTAGGCATATACATGTAAAAATTGGGATTTATTTCCCTCACAGTTGATCATTTCAACCTGGAGGAGAAGTGGTGGTGAAAAGCAATATGGTGGGAAAAATGTCCGCCTAAATAAAAAATATTCATATGGTGTTTAATGATGAAAAAGGTTCCTACATAGGGGGTTTTTCAACATAGATTTATGGTGTGTCATGGATGGTGTTATCTATTCCAAAATAGTAGAGAAAATGTATCTCATTTATTCATGGAATGTCCTTTTTTAAGATGCTTTGGAAATTGTGTAGGGATGCTCTCGGTCACTTAGTCCCTTGGGCAAGTCCTAATCTAGAAATTGTGTGGAGATTATGGAATTCAAATCCTATCTGTCATCCATTTCATTCTCTTCTTATAATCATATATTAGGGTGTTTGGATTGCAAGGAACCGGTCACAAAATCTATGTTCCTTCCCATATTGCTAATGAAGCACTAGCAATTCTCATCCATTTTCCTCAAGAGAAGAATGCTCCTACTCCAAGGGTGGTTTTAGAATAATTTATTGACTATTCAAAGTTGTGGGGATATTTCAATGGTGCATCTTGGGACAATTAACTATTATGTGGGGGGTGATTTTATTCTTTATCTCTCTCCATCACATTTTTTCAAAGTCAAAATGGGGTTGGGTTCAAACAACAGAACCATGATGTTGGCATGCAATAATTTTGTTTTATTTTCAAATGAATGGCGATGTTCATGCATCCATACTTTTAGGAGCTCAAAGTTGACCATCAACTGGATCATTTGCATCATAACTTGCAAGAACATTTCCCACTGTCGTATTTTAGAGGAGATCATTCATATTGTTGACTCTACTGATGCTTTCTCTTGTTCTCACATTTACAGGGAGAGGAAAAGAAACATTGATAACTTATCAAAAGATGCTCTATATATGGAGAAACATCTTTGGACAATAATAAAGTATAATCAAGAGTAGCTTGTGGAATCCTCTTGACAAGAATAATATTTATAGTTTTTTCCTTTACAAATGTCAGTTTCACCATCTACAACCATTTTTTTTACCATGCTCTAGATTTCTATTCATTATGTTTTTATATGAACTTTACAAAGTGTATTCCAACTATATATTTTTTTTATCAACTTCAGCTACTACATGTGGTTCGAGGAACTCTGGCCAAAAAACCCCGTAAAAACATCAAAAACAGTGCTAAAAACGAAAAGTGTTGGTGCTGGAATAACACCTTTTTTTTTCTAGGGTAAATTTTCAACATGTTTTAAAAATGGCAGTGAAAACCAATTTTTTGTGCAAAAATTGTCCAAAAAACACCCTCAAAACGAAGTGTTGATGTTCGAATAACATTTTGTTTTTTCAATGGTAAATTTTGTGCAAAAAACACCCTCAAAACGAAAAGTGTTGACGTTGGGATAACAAAAAAAAATTCAAGGGTAAAATTTCAACATTTTGAAATAATGGCGTAAAATATTTTATCATGACCTCGAAAAACATTAAAATTTCAAAAAAATAATGAAAACATAAAATAAAAATCAAATTAAAACAATGAAACAACACAAAAAAAAAAAAAAAAAAAAAAAAAAAAAATAGCAAAACATAAATTAAAATATATACTAAAAAAAAAAAAAAAAATCAATCATAAAAATGTAAAAAAAAAAAAAAAAACAAAATTAACCTATAAAAGATAAGAATTAAAAAACTAAAAAAAAATTACAAATTATGAACAAATAAATAGTAAAAAAAACATATTTGAAAAAATGGAAAAAAAAAAAAAAACAAATATGTAAACCATAAAAAAATTTGGAAAAACAAAACAAGATATATATATATATATATATATATATATATATATATATATATATATATATATATATATATATATCTTAGAAAAATTAAAAAAAACATTTAAAAAAACTAGGAAAAAAGAAAAAAATTTAAAAACAAACTAAATTAAACAAAAAATAGAGAATTAACCCAAAAAAAAAAAATTAAAAACTAGTAAAATTAATATTAAAAACATTTTTTAAAAACTAAAAAAATAAAAATAAACTGAAATTACTAAAAAAAAACTAAAAAAACAAGAAAACTTTAAAAAAATATGTCTTTTTAAATTAAAAAAAAAAAAAAAAAATTAAAAAACATTATAAACGTATACAAAAATGTGTTTTTCATTTAAAAAAAAAAAAATTGTTTTTTAATAAAATTTTGATTGTTAATTTAAAAACAAACCAATAAAAACATTAAAAATTTATTTTATTTTTAAACAAAATTTTGTGTTTTTTATTAAAAAAAATTATTAAAAAACATTTCAAATCATGTAGCACTCTGCTCACGGTCTCGCCCCCGTCGGGCAGCGGGTGGGCGCGTTAAATTTTTTTTTTTTTAATATGAAAACAAAATTTAAAAAAAAAATTGAAATTTTTTTAATAATATTTTTTTTTAAATAAAAATCATAAAATTTTGTTTAGAAAAGAAAATTTAAATTTTTAATATTCTTATTTATTTGTTTTTAAATTAACAATGAAAATTTTATAAAAAAAAAAAAAAACAATTTTTTTTTTTAATCAAAAACACATTTTTTTATACGTTTATAATGTTTTTTAATTATTTTTTTTGTTTTTAATTTAAAAAGACATATATTTTTAAAATTTTCATATTTTTTTAGTTTTTTTTTTAGTAATTTAAGTTTATTTTTGTTTTTTTAGTTTTTTCTTTAAATGTTTTTAATATTAATTTTACTAGTTTTTAAATTTTTTTTGGGTTAATTCTCTATTTTTGTTTAATCTAGTTTGTTTTTAATTTTTATTTTTTTTCTAGTTTTTTTTAATGTTTTTTTAATTTTTCTATTTTTAGTTACTTAACTTTATATATATATATATATATATATCTATATCTATATCTATATCTATATCTATATCTATATCTATATCTATATCTATATCTATATATATATATATATATATATATATATATATATATATATATATATATATATATATATTAATTTTGTTTTTTTTTTCCAAATTCTTTTATGGTTTATGAGATAATTTTTTTTTTAAGTTTTTTTTTTGTTTGTCTTTTTCTATATATATTTTTATATTTGTTTTTTTTAACTAATCAATATTTAAAAAAAGAAAAATGAAACAACTTGAAAATTTGTTAAGTAATCATAATTTTTAAAAAAATGGAGATAATAATTTTTAAAGTGTGAAAAATAAGTCCTTTAAAAAAAAGGTATGCTGCATCAACACGTTGCATCTACACATTTTAAAATCAACATGAAAATCACTAATATTTAAAAACAAATATTTATATTTGATACATAAGAGAATTTGAAATGTCAAAAATATGCTCCCAACAAAAAGAAGTGTATTCTGTTTAACCACTTTTGAAAATCGGGTCACGTTTTTACTACCCCTACAAAACGGGTAATCGGATCGGTTTATAAAGTGCCAAAAACTATGCTCTAAAAAAAATATGTGTGTTCTGCATCGCCACTTTTCATAATCGGGTCAATTTTTTGCTATCTCTACGAAACGGGTAACAATATCAGTTCTCGTTTCAAAGTTTACATTGTAAATTTATGTATTTATGTATGCGTCAGTGCAGTGTTATGAGGAGATGTTTTTCTTCCTACTATGCTCTCTTATATGTCTCAAGTTTTTAGTCTCGATATTACTAAATACACTTTGGCAATGTATATGCAAGATGTAATTTTTTTCATCTATCTTTGAATGAACTTATGCATCTTTTTCCTTGAAAATAAAAACATATAACCCCTACACATCTCCCCTATATTGGTTGTATTATCAATAATTATTAGATAGATGATAAATATTTCACCTCCACTAAATATTCTTAATAATATTGATAAATCACATGTTGAGATTTATTTTCAAAATAGTTATGCTTTTATCTTTCTTTTTAATTAAGTTAAATAGCTAATAATAATAAAATCACATAAAAAGTGTCATATGAAGTGAGTTATGGTTTTTTGGACATGTGGTATCAGTAAGTCATGGTATTGGCCCATAATATTGCAACAAACATATTTAAGTATTAAGAGTCTCAATCATAAAGTGGCAAAAAATCTCCATAGTAAATAATCTTGTACCGTGTTTTCTTAAATGTATTTATGTTTATTTTAGTCATTAATTTTTTTGTAGCAACATGAAATTTATAATGAAATAAGTGTTTTGATGTTCATTATTTGATTTATATGGCTACACTAAATTAATTATTGGTAATTATTAGGTGGATGGTAGGGATTTAACATCCACAAATATTCTGGAATATTTTTAGTGGTAAAGGTTGAGATTTATCTCCAAAGTAGATATATCTTATTTTTTCTCTTTTAATTAAATTTATTAGTTAAAAAAAATGTCATATGCACAAGCGTCATATGAAATGAGTTATGGTCTTTTGGGCATGCCATATTCATAAGCCAAGGTATTAGTGCACAATATTGTAAAGAAGTCTATTTACAAATTATGAATCTCTAAAGTAAAGTGGGGGTGAATCTCCATGGTAAAGAATCTTGTGATACATTTTAAATGTATATATGTTTAATTTATATATTAATTCTTTTTATAATAATAATAATATAATGAACTTTTAAGTTTTTTTAAGTGTGAGCAAACAAAGTGAGATGCATTTTCAAGTAAGCGTTTTGATGCTTATTACAGATTAATGCCTATTGGTATTGATCAACCATTTAATTTATAAAATTGTGCTAGTAAATACTGATAAATCACAATCTCACCCAAAATTGTATGGACCATTTATAACAAAAACATTATTAATTAAACTACACTTATTAATCATTATAGAATTCTGAAAATGATCTTTATACCCATAAAATTACCTAACTGATAATCAAATATCAATAATGATTCTTATATCCATGAAATTAACTTCTTCTTCTTCTTCTTATTATTATTATTATTATTATTTCATCACATAATCCCTGGCAAAAGACTAAAGACCCAGGACCTTTGAAGAAATAAATGGTGTATACCTTTTTTCTTTTTTTTTAAGATGTATAACTTTTGTTTTTTTTTTTGGTATCCTATAGGAACCCAACAACCCACTTGACATGTAATTATTAGTAAACCTCTGGGGTCTACGACTTGTCCTCCTCTCTGTAAATTGGGTCACAACCAGGGGGATTTGAACCTTGGATCTCCCAATTGTCACAATTTCACATTACTTCGATCACCATTAGAGAAATTTTTAGGTCTAAAATGGGCCTCCTAAGGAATATTATAAAATAGTAGTGAAATAATAAAATAAGATTATATTACATCATCAAATTTTATAAGAAAAAAGAAAAAAATGTTATTTCAACTCGTATTTTCAACTTATCTCCCTACAGTTTTAGTCAAATTTTGAGCGGGAGTACTCGTTAAATGCAACATTTAATTATTCATCCAAGGAGTACCTATGTTGCATACTTTAGATGGACCTCTCTACATGAAAAATGATAAATACAAGAAAAATGTGATTGCAATAATGTTTTTTCATATATTTATCATTTTTCGTGTAGTGGTGTCGATTGAATGTATGCAACATGGGTACTCCTTGGATGAGAAATTAAAATTTTGCATCCAACAAGTGCTCCTGCTCGAAATTTAGTAAAATCAGAGGGAGACAAGTTAAAAATACGAGTTGAAAAGGTAATTTTTTTATTTTTATTATTTTTTAATATTTTTACTTTTTTACTACAAAAATACTGAGTCATCACCCATGGTTGACATCATCATATTGAATCATATTGGTTCTTATAAAGTTGATTTTGGTGTATATTTATGTTTTGAGGCCCATTTTTACCTCAAAATTTCTCTAATGCAATTGAGTTGTCCCCCTTGGACTAATAATGATGTATACCTTAAAAGAGAGATGTATACACTTATTAAATCCACATAAGAAATTTTTAAATAATATATATGCAAATGAATTTGAATAAGTAAGCATAACAATCGATGAATGTTTGTAGGCCACATACTCCATAAAACAGAATTAAAGACCCTCAAAAAATAAACAATGTTTATGTAAAAAAGAGATATTTTCTCTTATCCAAAAGTATATAGCGATCGATATGACACTGACTCTTGAAAATAACAATAAGAAATGTTAAAAATAACATCTAGAAAATATAGTTTAATTTGTCCGTGAATTAAATTGAGAATTAAATTGTAATTCTTTTCTCATAGCAACTTGTAATAGTTAACTAAGTTTAGTTGACTTAGTTGACTTAGTCAGATTAGGAAATTTGAGTTGGAGGTCTATCTAGAGTCATGTAGAGTGATCCCTAAATCTTAGGGGTCCGGATTGAGTTTATTGGAGTTGTAATTAGATAACTCAGTCTAACTAAGTTATAGTCATTTAAACTAGTTCTAACTATTGGAGGAACTAGTAGAGGTCTAGTAGTGAGTTGGTGCACTAGTGCATCATCAGTGCCACACCAACTGACTGAAGATTCACTCAAAAATAAATCGTGCATGTCAGTTCAGAGGAAGACCCAGTTGAGATTAGAATGCAGGGAAAGTGTACTATTAGTTGTATAATTTTCCAAGTTGTACAAATGGTGCATGCAATTAGTTGAGGACCTAAGTTTAGATTGTGCAGTTATGGAAGACAGATTTCCTCATTAAATAGAGGCTAACTCCTCTAGGAATTGCACAAGGATATAGGGGCTTAGCAGGCAGTGAAAATTGGCTAAGTGTTGGCT
Organism: Pinus tabuliformis; assembly: GCA_031772625.1. Lineage (NCBI taxonomy): Eukaryota > Viridiplantae > Streptophyta > Pinopsida > Pinales > Pinaceae > Pinus > Pinus tabuliformis. Next base: position 1,432,882,793 of record CM062819.1, on the reverse strand, counting down.
AATAGTGGGCTTGTGAGGTAGAGAGTTGAGCATACTTGTGCGGAATTGTTCTTGTGAGAACAAGCTTTGTATCTTCATTCATATTTATGATTAATGCAATACAGATAGGTGGGATTTTGAGTAGTGGATTTCACCAAGAAAACTTATTGTGTTATGTGTCATTGATTTATCTTCTTCTTGTTCATATTTTTTTCGTCGATCTATTGGCCTCCACTAGTTGAAAGTAGAAGTAGATTATTGTCCTGTGCTTTAGTAGATTACATGAGCTTGTGAATCTACAAGAAATTCTACATGATATCGAATCTGATTTCAATACACTAGAGGAGATTTCGATGTTTTGAGTTTTGGGTTTACAAGTGAAATATGAATTTGCAATACATACTTAAGGATCGACAGATGACGTTCTACGGTTTGCGACTTGAGTGTGGCTTGGAAGGAAGCTCAAAGTATATAGCATGGAGGGATAGAATGGAGGTTGTTCTAGAGGATAATGGCTTGAATGAATTCATTGATCAAGACATTCCTAAGCCAGTAGCATCGGATGCAAAAAATCTGGCCGAATGGAAGAAGTGTGTGGTGAAGGCGAGGCAAATAATCCTTGATGTAGTTCAAGACCATGTTGTCTCAAGTCTCCATGGAAAGGAAAATATGTAATGCTATGTGGAAAGAATTGACAGACTTGTATCAAAACAATAGTGACCAAAGGAAATTGGCACTGAAGGACAAACTTTGGAAAATCAAAATGAAGAAAGGTGAGACTATTCCAAAATACTTGACCAAGTTCACTCAATGTCATGATGAACTTGGAAGTGTTGGAATCATGGATGCTTGAGGACAGAGACTATGATGTGATCTTCTTGAAAGGAAGGCGTTCCTTCGACACATAGCCACAGGTCAAGTAAAGAAGATAGGGATTCAGGTGAAGAATTTCTATAAGATGGAGGTAGAGGATTTTGTTGCTTTGAGCATGGAAGTAGAGATGGTGTAGAGCCAATACATTGGTGAGTTGTGGCATAGATGATTAGGTCACTTGCATCATGGAGCTTTGAAGATCATGCAAAAAATCCCCACCGATTTTCCCAAATGTACAATAGAGAAATTTGATACATAAAAGGGGTGTACTTTAGGTAAATACACCAAGTCTTCCTTTCACGAAAAATATAGTATAGTAGAGGCTATTCTAGAGTGAGTCCATTCAGATGTGTGTGGACTGTTCTTGGTAGCATCCACCGCCAAATACAAGTATTATGTTATATTTTTTGATGACTTTTCTCAAGAATGATAAAAAATTTTCATGCAGAAAAAGGATAAAAACTTCACAAAGTTTTGTCAGTTTGAAGCATTGGTGGAGAAAGAGTCGGGCAAGAAGGTTAAATATCTACAGACTGATAACAGTGGTGAGTATGTCTCAAATGAGTTTAAGAACATCTATGTAGTGGGAAGTATTAAACAGGAGTTGATGAATCCCCATAACCCTCAGCAAAATGGTTGGTTGAGAAGAAAAACAAAAGCATAGTAGGGGCAGTGAGCGAAATGTTGCAGATCAAGGTCTCCCACTACACTTGTGGGTTGAAGAATGAAACATAGTGGTTTATGTTCAAAACCATAGCCCGAATTGGATACTTGGGATGAAGACACCAGAGGAGGCTTATTCCGGTAAGAGGCTAGATGTTGGTCACATCATAATTTTTGGGTAATCAGTATATTTCCATGTCACCAAAGATGTATGAAAGAAGCTTGAGCCGACAACAGAGTTGGGGATATTTGTGGAGTACACTAATACACATCACAAATATCAAGTGTACTTGTCGACCAGCAGGATGATAGTGGTTCACAGGGATGTCAAATTCGATGAGGAGAAGACCATGTGAGTTTCCTTTGAGAGGGAGCTTCAACTACATGCAGTTGAGGAGATGTTATCTCCTTTGGTTGAGGAGCCTCATATTGATGTGGAGCAGCCACATGTAAAGGATCTGAGAGTGGAGAGATCCACTAAAGTAGAGAAGAAGTAGTCTCAGACAATTGTGGAGTAGCCAAAATTGGAGAAGAAGAGAGGAGACCGAGTGGAGACATCCACTCATGTAGAGACCTCAAGTAGGGGGAAATTTCAAGCCAGGTGGGCACAAGGAGCACATGAAGCCATATCTCCAAGTGAGAGGTAGGGTGATGTGAAGTGATAGTCCAAAGAGGGGTGAAATTTTGAAAGGTCCATTGAGAGGTTTTATCTCATGGATCGTACCTTACTACGGGAGCCCACAATACATAGTAGCAAGATGGGTTAGCGGTAGTTGATGCAGTCAAAGATCAAAGTGACAGAGGCTAGAGAAGTTAGATACTGAAGAGCACAGAGAAGGGTTGACAATAATGCATAAAGGTAGAGTCATCAAAAGAACCAAGTTTTCAGTCGACAGAGGCAATAGAATTTAGAGAATTTTATGACAGATACATCATATTGATTCAAGTTGGATATCTTTTTTTTGTTTCTGGAGTTGTTGTAGCAGCAACTCTAAATAGAAGTGTTGCATGTAGAACATTCCAAAGGTTCACGATCGGAATAGAGTTGAATCCCTTTCTTGTTGAGAGGGAGTGTTGAAAATAGGAACAAGAAATGTTAAAAATAGCATCTAGAAATTCTAATTTAATGTGTCCTTGAATTAAATTGAGAATTAAATTGCAATTCTTTTCCCATAGCAACTTGTAACAGTTAACTAAGTTAAGTTGAATTAGTTAGCTTAGGAAATTGGATTTGGAAGTCTATATAGAGTCATGTAGAGTGATCCCTAAATTTTAGGGGTCCTAATTAAGTTCACTGGAGTTGTAATTAGATAACTCAGTCTGACTACATTATAGTAAGTTAAACTAGTTCTAACTATTGGAGGAAATAGTAGAGGTCTAGTAGTGAGTTGGTGCAATAGTGTATCCTCAATGCCACACCATATAACTAAAGATTCACTCAAGAATAACTCATGCGTTTCAGTTTAGAGGAAGACCCAATTGAGACTAGAGTGTAGGGACAATGTAGTATCAGTTGTATAATTTTCCAAGTTGTAAAGATGGTGCATGTAATTAGCTGAGGACCTAAGTTTGGATTGCACAGTTATGGAAGAAGGATTTCCTCACTAAATGGAGGCTAATTCCTCTAGGAATTGCGCAAGGAAATAGGGGCTTCGCAAGCAGTGGAAATTGCCTAAGTGTTGGCTAATAGTGGGCTTGTGAGGTAGAGAGTTGAGCATACTTGTGCGAAATTTTTCTTGTGAGAACAAGATTTGTATCTTCACTCATATTTCTAATTAATACAATACAGATAGTTGGGGTTTTGAGTAGTTATGTGCCATTGATTTATCTTCTTCTTGTTCATATTGTTCTTCATTGATCTATTGGCTTCTGCTGGTTGAAAGTAGAAGTAGATTCTTGTCCTGTTCTTTAGTAAATTGCATGAGCTTGTGAATCTACTGGAAATTCTACACTGACTGAATATTCATTTTGTTGACTTATTTTTATATCATTCCTTTAACAAAATTTATTTTTAAAGTATAAATTTATTTTTTTTTTTACTTTTTTTTATACGGCAAGAAAATGAACTTATTATTGCAATCTACATTATTCTTGCTTTCAATTACTCTAAATTTTAGTTGCCAATGGCATATTAACTTTACATTCACTTAAGTTCAAGTTTTGAGTGGTGTGTATATTAGTTATATAACAACATTCCTAAGTTAAACTCATTTTCTAAATTTTCTATCTACATTTTCACATACCCCTTTGTATTTTAGGGTGATAGCATGGAGATGGGTTACACTTTTTAGTGAAATAAGGGTGCATTTTGGTGAAAAAACGATGCTCGATCCAACAATTCTAAGTGCTCAATCAAGAAATTTTTAAGTGTTCAATCAAGCTGTTGAGGCACTTAAAAATAGTTTGATCAAGCATTTAAACAAACCCTCAATCAAGCACCTTTGTAACCCTAGGTTAGAAGTTGGATCGAGCACTGAATCTAGAAATTTTAAAATCTATGTAAATATCAATAATCATAGGCAAACATTAAATTGTAAGTATTTGATAGTTAAAAAAAATAACCAAATTTAATTGCTAATTACATTTGAATAGGTAATTAACAATGGTGCAGATTAATTTCTCATTACATTTCTAGTGTTTTGGTGTATAGATTTGAAAAAGGATTTTATCCCACTTACAATTGAAATTGTAATGTTCTTATATTTATAATTTGGTAGCTTAAAAAATAGTTTTTACTACGATTTAAATTTTAAATATTATAATATAAATAATAAATTGATTAAACATAAGAAAATTTATCAATTTGATTTTAATAAATATTATAATTTTTTATATGAATGAGTGTAACTAAAAAATGTGAACTTCACACTGCTCGAAATGTATATTTTATAAAATTCACTAAAGAGTTAATAAACATGATTCCCTCGATTAGAATAATATCGATTAAAATCATACACACACAGATATATATATATATATATATATATATATATATATATATATATATATATATATATATATATATATATATATATATATAGATAGATAGATAGATAGATAGATAGATAGATAGATAGATAGATAGATATCCACTTTTTCACGCAAAAAAAGACTGCAGTAATAATTAATGTAGTTGTAATAGTTGTAATTTATTATTAATATAGTTGTAATGGATGCAATGGTATATACGGTTGTAAATCTCTCTCAACTTGTAAAATGTGATTGCACTCAATTTTGTCCTCGGCCTACACAAGTGTGAAGTATATATAGAATTTTTTACTCCCGTCTTAGGTTTGCAATATATATTTTTAAAATAATAAAAACATAAGGAAATCATAAATTATAAAACAATATTTGACTAATTTGAATCTGAGAAATCTAGATTTAAATGTGTGTATGAAATTATTTTTAAATTAAAAATATTATTAAATTTAGTTTAGTTTGTTGTTTTATTTATTTATTTATTTATTAAAATTTGATTTATTTTTATTGAAATTTTTTGCATAAAAAAAAAAAGATAAATAAATAAAAATTTATAAAATGATTAAGTATAAAAATATTTTATATTTAAAATCAAAACAATAAACAAATTATCATTTTTAAAAATTTCAGAATTGAAAAAGCAAACTTAAAATCTTTTATAGAAAATTATCTATATATTATTATAGTTATTTTCTTGGTAAAATATGATAAAATTTGGATTTAAAATTAAGGAAAATTATAGTTTGGGATATATTTGAATATTTATAAAAAATATTTTTTTTTAATAAATAAATTTTATAATTCGCTTAAAGACAAGTATTGAGAGGCTTCATTTCTTTTTAGATAATTTTGTTAGCTCGATTGAGCCTCTATTTAACCATGTTAAGGGCTTGATCGCGGGTTTAAGAAAAAATGAATTTCAGACACTCGATTGAGTGCTTAAAGCACTCGATCGAGCTATTGAGAGCCTAAAAATCATAGTTAGCTCCTATTCTACATGTTTCTCCATAACACCATTTTGTACCCTAACAGACTCCAAGCACAATTTTTCATTGAGTGCCAGAGTTAATCATGTTGGACTCAAGAAAGAACCCTTTATCTAATAGCATATGAGTTTGACGTTTTCGCATTCATATCATATTTTTTATCTAATTTATTTTAAACATAATGCTTGAAATTGTTTTGGACAGTTTCAAAGGGGTTGAATAAAAAATCAATAACATAGAATATACACAATGACAAATTTTAAAAAAATACCACTATCATCGTTTACAAGTCCTCTTCAAAAGGGTACTCTTGGTTTTTTAATTTATTTAAAGAGTTGAAAAAAATCTTACATGAACACGTGTCTCCAAAATTCAATTGAATTATTACTTTGACAACTTTGAAAAATATTAAAAAATATAATTTTGTATGAAAAATAAATTATTAGTATGAAAACCTTAGTTCTTTCTGTGTAGGTCATGATGATATATATATTAGACTAAGTTATGCTATGTGCACACACACATACATCTTAGGTTTTGTGAAAATTTGCAAGGACATAATTGCATTTAATGGAAAATTGAGAGATTATACAACAATAATTTTTTTTGCAAAAAATATCATTATGACAACAACATAATTCTCCGCATATTGTTGTTTTACTCCAAATCAAAATTCAGAATACTTATATGAATTTTGAGGGATGTAATTCAATAAAAGAGAAAAAACTTGAAATTTAATCGCCACATTTAGCCCAAAAGTGTAACTCATCTTCATGCATTCACCCTTTTGCTAATACTTACATCTGACATATTACATACATTTTACATCCTTCTATTTTAGCAGTGCCTACACCTTCCACCACCTAAACTCACCGCCACATTTTGGATTTGTTCTTCTTTCTTAGGAATTTGCTCCCCGTCTGCACTTCTAGTAATCCCTCTATGCATACTTATGCATTGTACATGATTCCCTCTCTGAATTTGTCTATAAAAAATACCTTGTATGAACTTATCTTAACATATCTTGTAGATTCACCAAAAAATGATCCTAGTGATGAAGGTGATGCACTTGAACCAATTGTTGTTAGTTGATCGAGTATTTACCATGCCCACTATTATACATCAATTGTTAATATGATTATGTACGTTAGCCACTGACTACAGAAGATATTATACACCAACTACAAAATATTTTGTAGTAGACATTTTGAAAGCAAGTAATGAATATATTGGAAAGTCATTTAAACTTGAATTGTGATTTAAACATCCATTATGATTACTAGATTACTAGTGTGTGCATTTGAAATAAGATTACTAGAATTTATGGATAATTACAAGTGGAATACAATAATATATACGGTTGCAGAATATTTGTATGGATAATTGTAGGTAAATAATTGCAAGTTTTAGATTTATTTTACCAATAATGAGGTTCAAGAAATTCAATCTAAGACAGATAATATTAGACTATAACATCAATTCATGAATAAAATTTTATATGCATGTATATCTAGATTCCTAACTCCACCAAGTTATTTGGATAACAAAGGATACATGAGAGAGATATTGCATTCTCTGTGAATTCGTTTCATTTCTATTTTACAGATGAAGGGTGTTACCTAGATTTCTTTTTGTTGCAACTAGCAGCTTGAGGTTTTCTCCTTCTCATTCTGGAAAATATTGATATTTTAAACAATGGAAAGTATTCTCATTATTTCCTTAGAAAAAATAACCCAACTTGTCTCTACATCCACCACTGGCCATCCCCACCTTTAGCAATTTATGACGCAGTAATTTCTTAGACTTGAAAAGATTTGAAGAGACACATAAATCAATATCAGATGATATTTGAAACAAGGAATGGTTGTGTCCAGCTTTACAGATAGAGGAAGAACCTAGCTTGACCCGAGGTGCTTTCGCAAGGAACTTTGTATGTACCTTTCCCATAACAAGCGAGTCACTTAACATACATCATCCTATGGTTGTGTCTTTGTAAAGTGACATTATTTCTTCTCAATAATCAGCATTAGAGATTATATTTCTTTAGATTATATGAATATATTAAATACCATCCCATTGATTCTTGTAAATGTTTTCTCTTGGTAACTATGGCTTCTCTCTTTGGACTACTCCAGTCTGCCTACTCTAGGTAATGGCTTAATTTTAGGAGAAGTTAGTTCTTTCTTGGGATCTTGGTTCTCCCGATTGATGAAGGATAATGGGTTCTTTTGTGGTAACCAGTCAAGCAATTTATCAACCTTATAATGGAGGATTGGACCTAAATGAGGAGTAAGTCACGAGGAATGTGCCCAATATAAGAAGCTTCATTCTTTGAATGGTCCAAGCATCTGACATCCTCCCACTATGCCATCTCAAAACCACCAGATATTTGGCATTAAAAACTCAACCTCCACCTACACAAGAAAACCATGTTTATTAATAACAACTTCTTACATGGTACAATAGCTTGACTGGAAAATATGATCCATATGTGGGTTTATCAGGACCATAATACATATTCAATTCCTCCAAGACTTTTCATTGGACTATTGGAGTTAGAGTACATTTGAATCATATTTGAATGAGTTGAGTGGGTATATTCCTTATAGTTGATAGGTCATGGACCCAACATGTCTTCAATAATTAGTTGAAGTGAAACATCACCAAACTTCTAGAGGACTACATCTCACTAATCACATCCAACTACAAAAGACCTCTTCACAAACTTTATACTTGGTTACAAAGCCTCTGACTGCAAAAAAAACTCTTCATTGGCTTCATACCATGTAACATTTATAAGCTCTCCATGTTGGGTGAAAGCATGGAGTTAGGTTACACTTTGAGACGTAAGAGGGTGTGTTTGGGTGGAAAAAACAATGGTTTGATCAAGTCATTTAAGCGCTCGATTCAGCTCCTTGGGCGATAAAAAGGTAGCTTGATCGAGCTCCTTGGGTGCTGAAAGGGTAGCTCAATCGAGGGTTAAAAACAAACCCTTAATTGAGCTATAATGCTCGATCAATAATTATGGCTCGATCGAGCCCACCTTTTTTTATAAATATTGTTCCCACAGTTTACCAATTATGTTTTCATAGATCGTGGGTAAACTAAGAGCTTAATTGAGACTGTGACAGTAGCTCAACTAAGAGTATTGGAGTTTGATTGAACAATTGGAGCATGGAACATTCAAATAATATCGCCAACCACCCCACCAACATCCCAGAGGCTCAAATGAAGGTAGTTATTCTATATTTTTTGTCTTTCTTATTTTAATTTTTTTTTGCAAAATAAACAAATTATTAAAATAAAAAACAACCATGTACAAAAACCATGAAAACCACAAAAAAAACCCTTCAAAAGAACATAGAAAATCACAAAACCAACCAAGAAAACCATAAAAGAAACCCTTCAAAACTACTTAGAAAACCAAAAAACCAACCTAGAAAACCATAAAAAAAACCTTTCAAAACAACCTAGAAAACACTTTGAAACCACCAAAAAAACTATAATTTAAGTTTTAAATTTGTTTCTTACTTGTCATGTTTTGTTTATTAAATGCATATTTTCTTATTTTGAATGGTAAAAATAATTTTTTTCTAATTATTTTAGGCTTTAAAGTTTTTATTTAGGAATTTTGTGAAACAATTTTTCAAATATTTTTTAATTTTTTGTTATTTAAAATGAATTTTAAATTTCTAGCAAATTTAACAAAATATACCCCAAAACGAAATTATAACCAATAAATAAGTAAATTAAGAGCTTGAGATTAATGTGATAAATATAGTTGTTCATGGTGAACCTCTATTTGTAAAAATAATAACATTTATTTTATTTTATTATTTTAAATTTAAATTAATTTATATTTTAAATAATTTTTAATAATAAATATGATATGATTCTAATTTTAAAAATAAAATATTAATATTTAAAGTTAAAAATCTAAAAGAGAAGCTTTTGGTTCTATATATATATATATATATATATATATATATATATATATATATATATATATATATATATAACAAAACCTTTAACTTAGTTATATATAATATTTAACTGTATATAATCATAACATATATATATATATATATATATATATATATATAGCATCACATCACTATATATTATATCTATATATTATAGTTCTATATATATGATTTATAACATAACATATTTCTATAACTATTTAGTTCATAACATAAAATTATAGCATAGAACTCTATAATTATTTAACATGTATAACATAAAGTTATTTAACATACACACACATATAATATAGCATGTAACATAACTATAACTATTTCATAAATATATAATTATTTAAATATAACTATATATATTTAACCAGAATATAAGCTTCTAACATATCACATAGCTAGATATATTAAAGTTTTAAATATATTGTTTATAACATAACATAATTCTATAATTATTTAACATAACATATAAAGTTGTTATATATATATATATATATATATATATATATATATATATATATATATATAGATATAGATATAGATATATATATATATAGGCTCATACACAATTATATAACTAGATATATAATTTAACTATTATAACTATAACATTATATATATATATATATATATATATATATATATATATATATATATATATATATATATATATATATATATATATATATATATTATAACAAGTATGGTGCATAACTATAACATAATATAACTCTAACTATAATTATAACATTACATAGCATAATTATATAAAACATAACATGTATACACACACATATATAGCATTTAACATATAACTATATATAATTATATAACTATATATATAAGTTCACATTTCAACAATGCATCATCGATAGATACATTAAATCCATCATGAAGAGTGTACTTGGTCTAGTGAATAAAAGCATTTAGACTCTTTTATAATTTGTACTATATTTTTTCATTATGTAATGTGTTGTACAAGAAACATTGTCTTCATGTGCTTGCACCTAGTACTTGTCATGTATCAAATTCAAACATTATGAACTTAATGTCTATTGTAGTATTTGATTGGTGTTGTCTCTTTTTCTAGCACCTAGAGTACAAATGCCTCACGAGATATAGAAAGCTTCCTAGAGACAACCTTTGGGTTGATTGTATACCAGCGCCTAGGAAATCTTAGATAGAAGAGTACATGGAAGATTATCTGAGAGGGGTTATTGCAACACTCCAATTGTCACGTAGTTAAAAATATAATACAAGGGGCTTGGTTCAATAGCCCTTCGTTAAGGTAAACTCAAGCCAATACATGGATCCAGATGTAGGGGGTAAATTGGGGTAACCTCAAAGAGAAATGTCTTGTTATAGTGGCCGACACACAAGAACAGGCAGATTAATATTAAAGTTGTAGTAAAATGAAGAGGAGGAGAGAAAGGAGGGGAATAGATGCATAGGGCTATAAACAAGACAGAATCCAAGGCATCAATGTTCCAAGAGAAGTATGAAAGACTGAGGAGATGAAAGAACAGAAAGAGTGGAGTGCAAATTAAGGTTTCATGCATATACATCACGGGTACCTCTGTCACCAAACAATGTGAGTAAATATGTGCTCATACTGGTACTGCGGATTAATCTAATAACACAAGTAAATCTGTAATTACTACAGGTACTATAGGCTATTGAATAACACAAGTAAAACTATAATATGCATAGGTATTGTTCTCTATTTAGCAGAAAAATATAAGGCCATGAAAGCATGAGACTGACAACTTCATTACACAATTTCAGTAGAAATAAAAACATATATGAAATTAGATTTACAGAGTGGAAAACATACTGCACATTGCTCTGATTGGAATCACCAAATAGTTTCATTAATCTGATATGAGTCCAACATACCATTCCATTACATTCAACCAAATATCACTCAAGTCCCTCGTGAATAGGCAAATAGAACCAAAAAAGGAATCACATAATTCCTACCCTGCAAGTGCAAAATTCTGCAACCTTTATTAAGTGTTTCTCCCCCTTATTTATACAGAAAAGGGGGGCTTTGAATCCACATTTTCAAAATGTCTTAGCTAAGGGCCAACTGTCTAGTGGACTAGCTGGCTCGGCCTGCAATAACTCTGCTACCAAAAATGATTTCCAAGGATTTGATTCCCTTCTTGGAAATAAACAGAAATTATAGAATAATCAAAAATAAAGAAAAATGAAAAATGATGGGAGGAAGTATCCCTTTTTTACTCCTATTGAAACCCTTGTTAAAGCCACATCTCTATCATCGTGCATCCCTCTAGCTTCTCAGCTGGTCCCTGTCACTTTCACCTTAACTGCCTGACCTTCCCACTCTCTGAAGATGATAACGGTCGATTGTGGTTGCCAGTTATAGAGTAAAAGTGGAGGTTGTCCTAGCAGTATTTCACTCTGTATCTAAGAGGAGCCCCATGCCAAGCCATTAAGCTTTCCTAAGTCCCATACCTTCATTTACATGCCGAAGACGTGCAACGAAGCAAATAAAATTCATTTATGAGGGGATTGTTGTCCTCGATTTCGTGTTGAGGAGGTTTCCACAGAATTAGCCCATATCGCTCTCCAACTACTCCATGCCTTCATTTAATACCTCAGCTACCGACCCATAAGCCGAAAAATACCCTCGTCGTCCCATTGAGTGGAAGTGAAATAAACATTTTAATGTTCATTGATCTGGGTCATTGATCCGGGCCAATTCTATCTGGGTCGCTGATCCAGGCATGTTGGTATCATAATCGCAACATAGGAGAGGGCCTTTGTAACATATTTCATAGTGCTTGCCAATGGGCTAGACTCAAAACTATAACAAACTACAATATATAAAATATCACATCCATCGCAATCGCATGTCCAAAGGGGCTTCAGCGGAGGAGGAACTTTTGACTTGAGCAATCCTCGATTGCGATATCATAATCAGTGGGGGAAGACTTATCACAATTGACGAGGGGAGAGAGAACTTATGATATCGCAATCAACAGGATGAACTTGCAATATCAGCAAAGGAGTGGTGATGGGACTTATGCGATATCACAGTCAGTTAGGGGAGACAAAACTTTATTGTGGTAAGCAGGAATCTTTGCAATATGTGATATCGCAATCACAAAAGAAAAAGGGAGACGAGCGAATATGTATCACAAAAAAGTGAAAAACCTGATTGCGGTTTGCGATGGGCCCCCCGACCTCCGATATGCTCATCTCCTTCATTTCAAAGGCAACAGAACCCCTGAACTTCAATAGGCCATACCCTTTGATCCAAAAGTCCATTTTCAAACTTCCTTATACCATTGGAAAGCTCGTTCTGATCACTATCTAATTGATAGGGGCTTATTTAGCTTTGATAGCCTATGCAACTTAAAATATGGCTTCAAACTTCACTTCCATTTTGCACTTTGGATAACTGGAAACTCATTATGTAGTGAGTGACAACATTGGCTCCAACTGGGACAGTGCCTTGTTGGCAAGGTGTTGAGAACCTGTAGACCAGTAGCCTTTACCATGGGGCATGGATTCAAAAGATAATGAATCTATATAACTAGAAAATCTCCATGGAACCTTGTTTGCAGGGAGACCTTTCCTCCTCAAACTAAAATGCAGAAAAATAAATTCTACCTACTAGAAAGTAACTACTCAACTAGTGAGCTTATTTATATACAACTCCTATCTACGTATAGGTCTCAATTCACCTAAGTGAGTTCAACCCTCCAATGGATCCAAGCCATCATTTGGGTGTTGGACCTAACAACTCCATGTTGCTGCAATTTGAAAATTAAAACAAGCATGTACCATCAAAAATCTACAAACGAAAGATATGATACATGCTTTAGGAACAACCCCTGTTGCTAACTTAAGATTGTCATAATGTAGTCAGCTACACGGTCACAGAACTGAAAATAAATTTTTGCAGCTGCCCTTTTTTCTTGCAAAGCATACTAACCAATATCTTCTTGGTCAAGGCAGTCGTAAATATGGTTAGGCTCCTCAGCTTTAGATTTTTTGAGAAAAACTAGTTGCTAGAAGCCTTCTTCCCCCATGTTGGTAAACATATTCATTTGACAATCCTCAATCATCTCATCCTCCTCTGAATTATTGAATTATATGAATCATAAATTGGAGGAGGTTCTTGATCTTGTTCTCTAGGTGAAGGATGTGCATTGTAAACTGGAGCCTCTTTTCTCACCTCCTGGTGAGCCTCCTCTTCTTGTGCAACTTCCTGTGACTAGGAGCGTTGTGGCTCTACATCACTTGACTCTCCATTAGAGTCGTATTCATCATAGGAAGGAAAAATGTAAAATTCAGCCGAATAAGACCTCTAAGGGTTTATTTTCAGCTCGATGATGTTTCCTTCTCTGCATTCTCGATCATTTGGTGATGCTTCTTGATGAGCAGGGCTCGACAAACATCTTTTAGGATCATTAATCTCAGACATATTTTCAACATTAAAATGTGTACAAGAATCTTCAAACAGAGCATTTGGTTGATATAATCTTTTGCAATAATGATTAAATGCTATGTGAAAGATCTTTAAGGAAGATATCCTACCATGAGGTATTTTTGTATACCAAACTCTAATAGCCTCTTCTAAAGAATACATGAACAATTTCATTTGTATATCTCCAAGAAAATTACCATGTTGTTCCATGCATTCGTGAAAATATTTGAGGTGCTGGTTAAGTCTTCTATCTGTGTCTCCACTAAATCTAGGCAAATAGGTATTCCATTCATGCATTGAAGGGACATGATTTGGATAACCAACAATAGAGGAAAAATCTAGTGGGGCAAATTTGTTGGCCAAGAATGATGGAATGGCCATTTTGAAAACCCCCTAGGTGAGTTATCTCAGTTTCAAAGGTAGGGAAAGTTTTTGACTGCTTTAGCTTCAGAGTAAGTATGAGGCTGCTTGAAAGCCAAAATGGTCAAATAGAGATATGGACAGTGGAGTCACTCAAATTTTTACCATAGAATTAAAATAGTGGAGTGACTAAGGTGAGATATCTTCAACCAACACTTCCCTTGCTCACCTGATAGAGGGAATGTAAAAAAATTCGTATCCCAGGGGAAAAATCTTTCAATATGTTCCCCGGAAATGGCGCCAGAAAGATGTTGTCACTTTTCTAGATCCTAGAACACAAATTCCTCAAGAGATATAGAAATCTTCCTAGAGACCACCTGTGGTTTGATTGTAGACCAGTGCCTAGGACATCTTAAATAGAGGAGTGCATGGAAGATTATCTAAGAGGGGTTTTTGCAGCACTCCAATTGTCATGTAGTTAAAAATATAATACAAGGGGCTTGGTTCAATAGCCCTTCATTAAGGTAAACACAATCCAATACATGGATCCAGATGTAGGGGGTAAATCAAGGAAACCTCGAAGAGAAATGTCTTGTTCTAGTGGCCGACACACAACAACAGGTAGCTTAATATTGAAGTTGTAGTAAAATGAAGAGGAAGAGAGAAAGGATGGGAATAGATGCATAGGGTTGTAAACAAGACATAATCCTAAGCAGAAATGTTCCAACAGAAGTATGGACGACTGAGGAGATGAAAGAATAGAAAGAGCGGTGCACGAATTAAGGTTTCATGCATATACATCATGGGTACCTGTAACACCAAATAGTATGAGTAAATCTATGCTCATCAAAGTACTGTGGGTTAATCTAATAACACAAGTAAATATGTAATTACTATAGGCACTGTAGGCTACTGAATAACACAAGTAAAACTGTAATACGCATCAGTATTGTTCTCTATTTAGTAGAAAATTATAAAGCCATGAAAGCATGAGACTGACAGCTTCATTACACAATTTCAGTAGAAAGAAAAACATATATGAAATGAGATTTATAGAGTGGAAAATATACTACACATTGCTCTGATTGGAATCACCAAATAGTTTCATTAATCTGATATGAGTCCAACATACCAATCCATTACATTCAGCCAAATACTGCAGATTAATCTAATAACACAAGTAAATATGTAATTACTAAGGTATTTTAGTCTATTAAATAACACAAGTAAATCTATAATATACATAGTATTGCTCTCCATTTAGAAGCAAAATATAAACCTGTGAAAGCATGATATCGACAGCTTCATTACACAATTTCAATAGAAAGAAAAACATATATGAAACGAGATTTACAGAGTGGAAAACATACTACACATTTCTTTGATTGGAATCACCAAAGAGTTTCATTAATCTGATATGATTCCAACATACCAGTCCATTACATTCAGCCATATATCACTCAAGTCCCCCGTGAACAGGGAAATAGAACCAAAAATGGAAACATGAAATTCCTACCGTGCATGAAAAATTCTACAACCTTTATTAAGTGTTTATTCCCCTTATTTATACATAAAAGGGGGGCTTTGAATACACATTTACAAAATATCTCAGCCAAGGTCCATCTGTCTGATGGACTAGCTACCTCAGCCTACGATAGCTCTGCTGCCCAAAATGAATTCCAAGGATTTGATTCCCTTCTTGGAAATAGATAGAAATTACAGAATAATCATAAATAAATAAAACTAAAAAATGATGGGAAGATGTATCCCTATGTTGTTCCTATGAAAAGCCCTGGTCAGGCCACGTCTCTATCATCGTGTGTCACTCTAGCTACTCAGCTCGTCCTTGTCACTTTCACCTTAACTACCCATCTTCTCCACTCTCTGAAGCTGATAGCAATCGACTACGGTTATCATTTACAGAGTAAAAGTGGAGGTTGTCCTAGCAGTCTTTCACTGTGTATCTGAGTGGAACCCCATGCCAAGCCATTAAGTCTTCATGAGTCCCATATCTCCATTTACTCTTTGAAGACATGTAGCAAAGCAAATCAAATTCATTTCTAAGGAAATTGTTGTCCTGGATTTCTTGTTGCAGATGTTTCCACAGTATTAGCCCATATCTCTCTCCAACTACTCCATGCCTTCTTTTAATACCTCAGCTACCGACCCATACGCTGAAAAATACTCTCACCGTCCCATTGAGTGGAAGGAAAATAGACACTTTAATGTTCATTGATCCGGGCCGATTCAATATGGGTCATTGATCCAAGCATGTTGGTAGCACAATCACAACATAGGAGAGGGCCTTTGTAACATATTTCATAGTGTTCGCCGATGATCTAGACTCGAAACTGTAACAAACTGCAATATATAAAATATCACATCCATCGCAATCGCATGTCAGAAGGGGCTTCACGGGACGACGAACATTTTACTTGAGCAATCCCTGATTGTGATATCGCAATCAATGGGGGGAGGACTTATCAAAATCGATGAGGGGAGATGGAACTTGGGATATCGCAATCAACATAATTAACTTGCGATATCGGCGAAGGAGTGGTGACGGGACTTATACAATATCGCAATCGGCGAGGGGAATCAAAACTTTATTGCGGTAAGAAGGAAGCTTTGCAATATGTGATATTGCAATCACAAAAGAAAAAGGGAGACAGGTGAATATGTATCATGAGAAAGCGAAAACTCTTATTGCAGTTGTGATGGGCTCCCTAGCCTCTAATATGCTCATCTCCTTCATTTCAAAGGAAAGAGAACCCCTAAACTTCAACAAGCCATACCTTCTGATCCAAAAGTCCATTTTTTAACTTCCATATACTATTGGAAAGCTCGTTCTAAGCACTATCCAATGGAGAGGGGTTGGTTTAGCTTTGACAGCCTATGCGGCTTAGAAGATGGCTTCAAACTTCACTTCCGATTTTCTCTTTGGACAACTAGAAACTCATTATGCAGTGAGTGATAACATTGGCTCCAACTGGGAACAATGCCTTGTTGGAATGGTATTGAGAACCTGCAAACAGTAGCCTTCACCATTGGGCATGGATTCAAAATATAATGAAGCTCTATAACTAGAAAATCTCCATGGAACCTTGTTTGCAGGGAGTCCTTTCCTCCTCAAACTAGAATGTAGAAAAATAAATTCTACCAACTGGAAAGTAAATGCTCTGCTATTGAGCTTATTTATATACAACTCCTATATATGTATAGGGATAAAATCACCTAAGTGAGTTCAACCCTCCAATGGAGCCAGGCTAGCATTTGGGTGCTAGACCTAAGTCCTCCATGCTAGTAAAATTTGAAAATCAAAACAAGCACATGTACCATGAAAAAGCTTCAAATAAAAAATATGATACATGCTTTACGAACAACCTCTACTGTTGACTTAAGAATGTCGTCATGTAGTCAGCTACAGGGTCACAGAATTGACAAGAAAGTTTTGGAGCTACCTTTTTTCATGCAAAGTCTGCTAACCAATGTCTTCTTGGTCAAGGTAGTCGCAAATATGTTTCGAATCCTTAGCTTTAGATTTTTTGAGACAAACTAGTTGCTGGAAGCCTTCTCCCCCCATGTTTATAAAAATATTCATTTGACATTCAACAATGTAAACTTTGAAACTGGAACTATAAACTCAAAACGGGAACTCTCGCCAAAAAACCCCGAAAAAACATCAAAAACAGTGCTAAAAACGAAAAGTGTGTATACTGGAACGATGGTTTTTTTTTTTAGGGTCAATTTTGAACATGTTTTAAAAATGGTAGTGAGAACAAAATTTTTGTGCAAAAAACACCTTGAAAATGAAAAAGTGTTGATATTGGAACGATGATTTTTTTGTAGGGTCAATTTTCAACATTTTTAAAAAATGCTAGTAAAACCAAATCTTTATGTTCAAAAAAATTGTTGTTTATGAGGAAAAAAACACACTAATGTTTTTGGTAGAATAACATTTTTCTTTCCTAATTATAAACTCAACATGTTTTCAACCATAACATGCTAGATACAAAATAAATTGAAATTTTTTCAACCATAAAATTAAAAAACCATGACATTATGAACAAATTACATGACTAAATGAATCAAAATGTCATTATTTGTATATTGAATGAAACATACATTATATCTCTAATTTAATGTTGCATTGTAGATATTCTAAACAATAAAAATTATCATAATTAAGACATATAATCCAACAACATAAAAATGACTCATAACTTCTAATTTAATACCATATGGAAATCAAAATTTTTATTTCAAGATACGATGCAAACATCAGTTATATAAACTGTCTTAGAAAATTATTCAAAATCACTCATATTTTCTGGAACACCATCAAAATTCACATCTTTAGATGAATCACTGGATGCTGACGAAGATGTTCCATATTCTTCTCTTTAAGCAACTAGTGCCTCGTCTGAGTCCACATGCATGCCCACCATTTCAGGTTTCAAAATTCTTCTAGATCTATGATTGGTTTCAACAGACTCCCATCTCAACACTGTTCCTTCTGGTAACAACCTTTTCAGAATCTCTATCCTCTTGAAGCAAAGAGTTCCTTTCTTTTTTAAATTGAAGTCATAAACAAGTGTGTCAACATCTGCCAATTTTAAGATGTCTGTGTGGTGGAGAGTTATATTCGTACCCTTTCATTTTCTCTTTCTGCCATTATTTTTGTCAACTACCATCTGTGGCTTATACACACCATTGAATGGGTGTGTATTTGTGGCATACCAATGTACTTCAACACCTGCAACATCTTCATTTTCTATAAAGACCTTTATAACCTTAGCAACCCAGAATGGATAACCATTGGGATCTCCATCTGCTATCACTGCGACCATGCAAACGTCCTTAATATACTATATTGAACCAATGTAAAGGTCTTTCGTGGCTTCACGTTGTGCACGAGATCTTCTGGAACCAATATACATCTCTCTTTCCTCTGGCTGTGAAGAATTAATAATACCTTGAGATTGTTGTTGTTCAACAATGTTTATTTCCTCAGGTTCATTTGACACATTTTGTGGCCAAATAAATTGATTTTTCAAAGGTATATCTTCATTTGTTGTTGTTGAAATGGTATCACTTTAATTATTGAAAAATGACTCTCACCAAACTGAATCAGCAATGTCAAAGTATGCATATGTATATCTAATACATTTTTTAATTTCTTCTAGGCAATCAGAATATTTTATATTTCTATTTTGTTTGCATGCATTATGAACTTCACCAACTGATTGTAATAACAATATTTTTGATGCAAATATTGGATGATCTGGAATGAACTTCAAAAATTCCAAACCTGATGATGGTGCCCATTCTACAGTAGTTGAATACTTCTTGCCCCATATTAGTGTTTTCCCATCAATTTTTTTGATACGAAATTGATGTTGGAAGCTAATGTCATTAAGTTGTTCAATGCATTTATCCTCACCATGCGATCCTAGAATAAACCTTTTCATGTCAACAGTTTCTTCCAACACATCAAAAGTAGGCTCTGGCATGTATTATTTCTTAATACATTCAATTAATGATGGCAAGCTCCCAACTTCCTTCCTCCTCAATGTGATTGAAAAACAACTAAACATCTTATCAATATGGTCATGAGTGTGCCCAACAAGAAGGAAACCAACCTTTACCTTCTGAAAAATTCTCAATTCAACAAGCATTTTTAGATATCCAAAAACAACCTGATTTTCTTTTTCACGGCAAGTGTTGTCCAATTGTAGATACAAAACTTCAGGAAAATTACCAGACCAATGAGAAAGCACATCATAAATTATGGTTATTGTCAGATTTGCATCATTATGAATATTTAGAGCTGTGAAGTACACCCTTGGCAACATTTTTCCATTGAAGACCATACAACTGACCAAGTGATACTGAATAAAATTTTCCTCCTATAAATTTTTGGGTGTGCAAACAAAATGTGGTAAAAGTGTTTTCTTCTAGTCCATACCATCAATTATCAAACCCAAATATTTATTCGGATTATCATAACACTTCTTTCGATGTTTGTACAACTTTTTCCTTTCACTTGTTTATTGTTTGCGATGCTCCTGAAGTTCTTTGACAATTGAATCTACACAACATAAAAGAAAGCCAATAAGAAATATGTTTTCATAGTTGATGACTATACAATTTTGAAAGTTAAAGTTATGAATGCTTACCTCTTTTTGACCCTTCACATTTGTCCCTTTTTTATTTAAGAGAAGCACATGTACTGCAAATCCCCATCCTTGTCTTCTTAGGAATACGAACATTGTTGAATTCTTTCTTCCATACCTTCACAAAATATTGATATGTAATAAACCAACCATGTCCCTCAGCACCTTCTACATAATCTTTGTATAAGTTGTAGATTTCTCGTCTTGAAAAATTATCTGGAATATGTATTGTCTCTCTATTTGGCATACACTCTCCATGCTTTGAAAAGAGATCTTTCATCCATGACATTGCAGTATTTGATAATGACCCAAATTGTCGTTTATGACGTACTTTTGAATAAAATGTGGGATCCTTTTCCAAATTTTCTTGAATTCTCGAGAGACGAAAATTCCCCATCGAATGAAACATTTTGAAAGCCTTTCTACAGATAAATAAAGACCCAATATGATAATCATAACCTGACAATGTAGATTGCATGCACCCAACTAAATATGAATTTTGCATGCTTTTATTCATTGACAAATATCTCTTCCTTTTCTCTAATGCAAATTTGAAATCCATATGTTTCAAGCAATATTTTTGACAACATTCACTTGAAATGAGAGGGCTGATAGAAATTCTTCTCGTCAGATATTTTTCTCTACCCCTTGTATAACTAGAACATATTGCATTGATACGAAAAGGTCTACTCCTACTCCTTGATACAATATTTCTTGGCAACATCTCCATCATTGGATCATCATTTGTATAAACATTTTCATCATCATTAAGAGGAATGTTATCCACACTATGATCAACTATGCTTTTCAAATACTGACTTGGAGGATATTCTTCATCTTCCCCTTCTTCAGTGCTACTGTCATAGTCCTTAGAATTGGGACTAAATGGAAAATTTGACTCGATGTTTATTGGATATTCTTCCTCATGTGCATTGTCAGTGTTGCTCTCATAGTCCATAGAATTAGGACTACGTCGAAAATGTGACTATTTACTTACTGAAAATGCTACATCCCATCCTTTGTCACTGTTACCTTTATAGTCATTAGGATTAGGACTAAGTGCTTCATCATGTCCTTCATCACTACTCTCATAGTCCATAGGATTAGGAAAAAGAGGACATCGTGACACTCCATTCTTTTGAAATTTTTCATCATGCTCTTCATCACTACTGCGCTCATAGTCCATAGGATTAGGACTAAGTGGACACTGTGACACTCCATTCTTTTGAAATTTGTCATCATGCTCTTCATCACTACTGCTCTCATAGTCCATTGGATTAGGACTAAGAGGACACCGTGACACTCCATTCTTTTGAAATTTTTCATCACTCTCTTCATCACTGCTGCTCTCATACTCCATAGGATTATGACTAAGTGGACATCGTGACACTTCATTCTTTTGAAATTCTTCATCATGTTCTTCATCACCGCTACTTTCATAGTCCATAGGATTAGGACTAAGTGGACATTATGACACTCTATTCAGTTGAAATTCTTCATCATTGTTGCTCTCATAGTCCATAGTATTAGGACTAAGAGGACACCATGACACTCCATTCTTTTGAAATTTGTCATCATGCTCTTCATCACTACTGCTCTCATAGTCCATAGGATTAGGACTAAGAGGACATCGTGACACTCCATTCTTTCGAAATTTGTCATCATGCTCTCCATCACTGCTGCTCTCATAGTCCATAGGATTAGGACTAAGAGGACACCATGGCACTCCATTCTTTTGAAATTTGTCATCATGCTCTTCATCAATGCTACTCTCATAGTCCTTAGGATTAGGAGTAAGTGGATACTGTGAGACTCCATTCTTTTGAAATTCATCATCATGCTTTTCATCACTGCTGCTCTCATAGTCCATAGGATTAGGACTAAGTGGACACCATGACACTCCATTCTTTTGAAATTCGTCATCATACACTTCATCACTACTGCTCGTATAGTAAATAGGATTAGGACTAGGAGGACACCCTGACACTCCATTCTCTTGAAATTCGTCATCATGTTCTTCGTCACTGTTGCTCTCATAGTCTATAGGATTAGGACTAAGAGTACACTGTGACACTCCATTCTTTTGAAATTTTTCATCATGCTCTTCATCACTGTCGCTCTCATAGTCCTTAGGATTAGGACTAAGTGGACACCATGACACTCCATTCTTTTGAAATTTGTCATCATGCTCTACATCACTGCTGCTCTCATAGTCCATAGGATCAGGACTAAGAGGACACTGTGACACTCCATTCTTTTGAAATTCGTCATCATGCTCTTCATCACTATTGCTCTCATAGTCCTTAGGATTAGGACTAAGTGGAAACCGTGACACTCCATTCTTTTGAAATTCGTAATCATGCTCTTCATCACTGTTTCTCTCATAATCCATAGGATTAGGGCTAAGTGGACACCATGACACTCCATTCTTTTGAAATTCGTCATCATGCTCTTCATCACTATTTCTCTCATAGTCCATAGGATTAGAAGTAATTGGACATCGTGGCACACCATTCTTTTCAAATTATTCATCATGCTCCTCATCATCGTTGCTCTCATAATCCTTAGGATTAGGACTAAGTGGAATCCGTGACTCTTTATTTATTTGAAATTCTTCATCCCCTCTTTCATCAGTGCTTCTCTCATAGTCCTTAGGATTAGGACTAAGTGGAAGAATTGACTTTCTATTCATAGTGGAAGAATTTCCGTTATATTCATCAATATGATTAGAGTTGTTACGCGATGAAGATGTTGATGCTTTACAAAGTGAAACTTCACTATCAGGAGAATCCATCCCTTTCAAATAGAAGAGGTTGAATGATACAAATGTAGACTCTCCTAAAGATATTATATAGCTTAGAGAATGAAATTTTCCCTCCAAAAAGTTTTGCCAAAATATTTCCCTCCAAAAATTTCGTTTCATGTATTTCCCTTCATTATTTTATTCTACAATTTATTGAAAAATTTTAACTAAATTTTTTTATGAAATAAATCTTTAAATTTAAAATTGTAAACTAAAACTTTTACCTAAATTATTTTAATAGTTAAACTATATAATATTTACTAAACAATTGAATGTTTTTTTTAATTTTTATAATACCTTCTAAAACAAATTAATCCCACATTCACCGCGTTGTAAAACAATTCCATAATATTCATTTTATCATAGTTTCCTATATCACCATAAAAAAATTAACATGTTAATTTTTTTTTTAAACAAATTAATCCCACATTAACTGTATGGTAAAACATCTCCGTAATTTCACCTATATAATAAATTTCATTATCACTATTACTCACATCACATCAAGGTTTTCTAAGGTTCGTTAAAAGACTTGGAGCGAATTTGTGGAGCAGCTACATTGCTATCAACAACATATTCAATGAAGTATTCTCGCATTTGAAAGGTTAGTTAATTTTTTTCTTTGCAAATTTTAAAATTAAATAAGTTTAATGAAGTTTAATTTTTTTTTAAATTAAAACTTTTTGCGGACCAAATTTAACCACTACGTCCACAGTGGGCATGGTGGGCCCAGTAATGCTCACAGTGCCCAAACGGGCCTGTAGGTTAAGGGTGATGGGGATGGCTACCCGGCTCTCCACCCCACCCCGCCACCCTACAGGTGGGCAAGCCGCCAGGGTGCCATGGGGGGGAGGTACGACGAATCGCCATCCCGCGAGTGGGTGGACCACCGGGGTGGCACAGGGGGAGCTGCCGCAGCTCCCCCCACACCACCATGGCGGCTCACCTGCCGCGGGGTGGCAGGCGATTTCGGCAACCCACCCGCCTGTGGGGTGGCGAGCGATTCTAGGAATCGCCCGCCACCCCACAGCCAGGCGGGTCGCCAGCGTGGCGCGGGGGGAAGCTGCCGCAACTCTTCCCATGCCACCCCAGTGGCAGCTCCCCCCTGCGCCACCCCGATGTCCCACCTACCCGTGGGGTGGCGCTGGGAGAAGTTGTGGCAGCTCCCCCCATGCCACCCCAGCGGTCCGCCTGCCTGCGGGGTGGCAGGAAGATCATTGGAGTGGCACGGGGGGAGCTGCCACAGCTCCCCACCATGCCACCCCAGTAGCCCGCCCACCCATGGGGTGCATCGGGGGAGCTGCGACAGCTCCTCCCGCGTCACCTCAGCGGCCCGCCCGCCAGCGGGGTGGTGGGGCGATTCTGAGAATCGTCCCGCCACCCCGCGGGCATGTAGGCCTCCACGGTGGCGCAAGGGAGCTGGCCACCCTAATGGCCCATGGGCAGCCGCTCCACCCAACCCCGACAGCTCGACTGTCCGTGGGGTGGCGGGGTCACCGGGGTTGGGTGGGGAGCAGTGGTTGGGCCACCAAGGTGAGCCAGCGGGTCGGACCCAACGGCCGACTCGGTTGGCTGGACAATTTTCAAGGTGCAGCCGTAGGGTGATGTATTTTTATTTTTTTTCGAAATTGTTATGATTTATAAAATTAATTATCATTTTTAATTTTTGTGTATCTTTTTTTCAGGAAAATGGCATCAAAGAAGAATTCTATGAATCTTTTTGGACTAAAGACTCTTAAAGGTGGATCTTCAAAAAACATTGGTGAATGAACCCACCTGAGCTGATGACTCAAATCTTTCAAGTGCCTCAAATGATAAGAAGATGATTTCATACTGGAAGAAATCAAAAGAAGTGAAACTTCCATCAAATGTCTGGTATGTGAAAGAAAGAGGAAGCCAAAATGTCCAGATATATCTATATGTTGATGTACCTAATGATAATGGAATTTATGACGTGATGGGAAGAGTCATAGATATGTGTTCAGTACCAGACAATGAAGTTGTTTACATACTTACAAAACCTCCCAAGTCACATGAAAGGATTAAATACTAGTTATCATATTCATTGTATGACATGAGAGAGGTATCTACAAAGTTGTGTAAATGAATCGTAAATGAGATGAAACAAAATATCATAAGTATTGTTATTTATATTTGTGTTTTTCATTCTTGTAACTGTCTCACTATATTTTTTTAACTTTGTTTTTATTGACATATGATATTTTGTTTTGGAAAAATTTTGTTGAAAGTTGTTCAATTAGGTTGGGAGGCATTCATTTCATAGAGCATGATATTATGAAAGTTGTTAGCAGTTTCTACTCAGTGTCAGAAGAAGATATGGAAAACAAGCAAAATGTAGTAATTCATGATGCTACAAAACTACATCCAAGGGATCAGAAAAAAAAGCCTCTAGTGGATAAATCTAGCAAGGGTAGACAAGTTACTTTTGAAGACGAGGAAGTTGAAACTGGCAGTGAATAATATGTTGTCATTACTGAGGATGACATTGGAACTGAGAAGAGCCGTAGAAGACCAAAAGTAACAATTCCCAAGAATAAATCTGTTACATTTACTGATGAGAATGTTATGAAGAAGAAAAGTAAAATTGAACATTTTGAAGTAGTCATTACCAGCAGTCAAGAACCTAGAGCAACTTCAAAAGAAAATAGAGAAATCATTACACTAGGAGCTAATTTAGAGGATGGCATTATCAAAACAAAACAAAATGCCATTCGAAAAAAATTGACAAAGAGAAACTTAATTGAGGGTGGTCGTACATTAAAGCTTAATGTTAGACAAATCTATAAGGCAAGTGAAGGACAATGTCAACATCAAATGAGAAAGCCACACCATCTGCATGTTCACAACTTGAAGACATTGATGAGATATAATCCATATGCTCATGTGGTTAATTATGTGCTTCTTGTTGATCTAATTCAAGTTCCCAACAAAGAAGCATTTGATAAGTTAAACTTTTTTGAATACAATTATTATGTGCTTGGGGGGAACCATTCTGTAGAAGCTCAAAGACAATTGGTGTAGGAATATCCCAATAACCCATGTTTTGAAACAATGAAATGTATCACTTATGCTAGTTTATCAGATACAAAAGCAAAGTTAGTGGCATGGGATCATAATTCAGATAATGAATATAGGATTTCTATGACTTTCATCCAAAGGGTTAGATTTATTCATAGTGAATTTGAAGAAAAATGTGGTGGGGATAGGATAAATGTTACTGTAGATTTCTGAAATGAATGTTGTATGGAAATAGGCTATCAAATTGAAGAGAAAATCAATTCAAAAGGCGGAAAAGGCGGCAAATTTAGTGATTTATTCAGAGGTGTTGATAACATTTTCCAGTTGGCATTTAGAACTGGAGAGATATGGGAGTTGATTAATGAGATTTTTAGCATGTGGGAGAACATTGGCATTAAAAATCAAAAGATCAAAAAGTCTAAGCCATTGATATGTAGCAACAGTAAATCAGGTCCTGAAATGAAATAGCTTCCAGAAGATATGACTATCACACCTTGGAGAGCATTGCAAGGAGTGAAGGATGAAAAACTTGTCAAAGCAATATTATCTCGTGTGAGGTCAGGGGAATTATCATTGGAGGAAATGTCTGAGGAATTTCAAAAGTAAGTTTGTTGAATTATTTTTTTTTATTTCTAGATTATAATTTTCTTTTAAATATAACATATTGTTCTTGGTAGTATTTATAAATATCATTATATTAACTTTTTTTACTTTATCTATGCAGTCACAAAGTTTACATGAAAATTCAAGAACAAATGGTTAAATTTTTGAATGAAGATAGTTGGGATGATGTTGTATGCAACTATCCAAATTCAAGTTCTAAATCAACATTAAAAAAAATTATCTTCCATTTAAAAAGGTATGTTGATTTATACATTCATTTTTATTCATTTGTATAATATTTTTAATTTATAACTTACACATATATTTTTTTATTTTATAAAAGATGAAGAAGGATGAAAATGGAGCACCAGATAGTTTCAGAACCTTTATTGAAAAAATGAAGATCGAAAGACTGAAGAAGCAACGTCTTAAGAATGTTGAACTTGATCCAACTCTTACTCATTTCATTTGGAATAGGCTAGACACTATTCAATATCAAGTAATACAAGGCAACTGTGAAGACATTGCTAAAATCATACCTAAAAGGGATTATACCCTAGTTATTGCAGATATTCCCCATGGTTTCAATATTCCAAACATTGAATATGATAGTGAACCTTATATTTATCAAGCTCTTAGTAAAGTGGTTGCGGGATTTCTAGAGGTCACGTCATCACCATTATGGAGATTTGTGACATTTCATTAAGACACACAATTGGCAATGTTATTGTTAAGCTTCAAGGGGAAAACAAATTCAAGGATGTAGCTTTACATGGTAAGACATTTAAAATGTATATTTGATTAATGTTAAAAGTTTCATTTATGTACAAGTTAATTGAACTTTTAATATTTCATGTTACAGGCAAAGTCAAATCTTCTTAACCGTGAAGATCAACCATTTATAAATGATTGTGAGTTCATCCATATTGATAGTTGGGCAAAAGATTATAGCTATATGTCTATGATTTTTAATCAGGTTGATGGAAAGAGTCATAGCCAAATACTGACTTATGAGGCTGTTGTGAGAAAACTAACATATGAAGACAAAGAAGCAAAAGGAGAGATAGTTAAAATTTATCAAAAACCACAGTTATTGATTAACTATCTATGGACATATGTTCAAATGAAGGAGAGTGTGTTTTGGATTTATTTTCTGGCTCAAGTAAGTTTTATTATATGGAATTGAATTTCAATATGTTATTTATTAATTTATACGTCATTGTACTAATTTACTTCATTATTTCTTTTGTGCTTGATAATTAGGTACAACACTAGCATGTTGCCTTCAAAAAGGAAGAAATTGCATTGCCATTGAAAAAGATCCAATACAGTGCAATTTTATTCAGCAAAGAATCAATGCTCTTCAATTTCTTCCAGATGCAATGCAAGAAATTGGGTTGAAGAAAGGGGACTTTAGTGAATCATGTGTGGCAAAAAAGGAAAAGAAACCCTAGCAACCATTACATGGAATGAGTGGAAAGGCAAAAATTGGGAGATTCGCAGACATCAAAGATCCATTAGAGGAAAATGAGAAAAATGAAGCAAAAAATATTGTGGAAGAAGACAATGATGAAACTCCAGAGGACGAAGAGTTTGGATTACGTGACATTGCTGATTAAATTTAAGCTATGCTTGGAAATCAAGCTCATTTTTTGTAACTATTAATTAGTTATACTTGTAATGTTTTGACTTTGACATTTTATGAGAAGAATAAGCACTCAATTAAGGTTTTTATGCATTCAATATTTGTATTATGTGATTTTCGCATTAATTTTTATGTTAAACATTATTTTTTGAAAAAAAACAGTTATTATTATTATTTTTTGACATGAAATTCATTAAAAAAAACTATTATTTAACCATTTTTAGTTAAAAATTTTCTATAAAAATTGTGATTTTGACATGTCGTCTCTAGCAAAAAATTACAAAAAAATATCAAAACATGTAGTTTTTTAGTTATATTTATGTTAAAAATGGTTACTTTTTTGTCAATTGTTAAAAATTATTGTTTTTTAGAGACAACTATTTCATGCAGATTGAAATATTAATTAATGATTTATAAATATGTATAATATCAAAAATTCGAAATATCGACCTTCTTCTTTAAATATGCAAAACAATAAAAACTTCACTACAAAAAAAAAAAAAAAAAAAAAATTAAATGAAAACAAGAAAATATGAAGAAGAAGACCACTTCAAAAATTATTAAATTTAGAAAATAATTATTTACATTTCATACATTATAAAATTCAAAGTCAAAAAATAGGTCTTTTAAAAAAAGGACCTGATGCAGAATTACCACTTTTTTAAATCAGCATGAAAATCACTACCATTCTAAAACATAATGTACATAAAAAAATTTAAAGTGCCAAAAACTATGCTCTAAAAAAAACATGTGTGTTCTACATCACCTCTTTTCAAAATCGAGTCACTTTTTTGCTATCTCTACAAAACAGGTAACAATATCAGTTCACGTTTCAAAGTTTACATTGTTAATCCTCGATCATCTCATCCTCCTCTAAATGATATGAACCATAAATCAGAGGAGGTTCTTGATCTTGTTCTCCAGGTGAAGGTGTGAATTTTAAACTAGAGCCTCTTTGCTAACCTCCTAGTGAGCCTCCTCTTCTTGTGCAGCTTACCATGATGGGGAGCATTGTGGATCTGCATCACTTGACTCTCCATCAGATTCGTATTCATCATAGGAAGGAGAAACATCAAATTCATCCGAATAAGACCTCTGAGGGTTTATTTGTAGCTCAATGATGTTTCCTTCTCTGCATTCTCGGTCATTTGGTGATGCTTCTTGATGCAAGTAGATGTTTTCTTGGAGTGGAGCTCCACAAACATCTTCCGCTAGATCATTAATCTCAGGCATATTTTCAACATTAAAATGGATGCAACAATATTCAAACATAGCATTTGGTGGATATAATATTTTACAATAATATTGAATGCTATGTGAAAGATCATTAAGGAAGATATGTTGCCATGAGGTATTGTCCTATACCAAACTCTAACATCCTCTTCTAAAGAATACATGAACAATTTCATTTGTACATCTTCAAGAAAAATACCCTATTGCTTCATGCATTCATGAAAATATTTGAGGTTTTGGTCAAGCCTTCTATCTGTGTATCCACTTAATCTAGCCAAATATGTATTCCATTCATGCATTGAAGGGACATGATTGGGATAACCAGCAATAGAGGAAAAATCCAGTGGGGAAAATTTGTTGGCTAGGAATGATGGAATGGCCATTTTCAAAACCCCCTGGGTGAGTGATCTCAATTTCAAAGGTAGGGAAAGATTTCGGCTGCTTTAGCAAAAGAGTGAGGATGAAGTTGCTTGAAAGCTAGGATGGTCAAATAGAGATATGGACAGTGGAGTTGCCAAGATTTTTACCATAGAATTAAAATAGTGGAGTGGCCAAGGTGATATATCTTCAACCCATACATCCCTTTCTCACCTAACAAAGGGAATGTAAAAATTTGGCGTATCCCAGGGGAAAAATCCTTCAATACATTCCCTGAAAATGGCACTAGAAAGATGTTGTCACTTTTTCTAGCACCTGGAGCACAAATTCCTCTGGAGATATAGAAAGATTCCTAGAGATAGCCTCTGGTTTGATTGTAGACCAATGGCTAGTACATCATAAATAGAGGAGTGCATGAAAGATTATCTGAGAGGGGCTTTTGCAGCACTCCAATTGTCACGTAGTTAAAATGACAATACAAGGGGCTTTGTTCAATAGCCCTTCATTAAGGTAAACTCAAGCCAATACATGGATCCAAATTCAGGGGTAAATCAGAGCAACCTCAAAGACAAATGTCTTGTTCTAGTGGACAACACACAATAACATGCTACTTAATATTGAGGTTGTAATAAAATGAAGAGGAAGAGAGAAAGGAGGGGAATAGATGCATAGGGTTGTAAACAAGACAAAATCCTAAGCAAAAATTTTCCAACAGAAGCATGGAAGATTGAGAAGATGAAAGAACAGAAAGAGTGGAACCCAAATTAAGGTTTCATGCATATACATCATGGGTACCTCTATCACCAAACATTGTGAGTAAATCTGTGATCATACAGGTATTGCAGGTTAATCTAATAACACAAAGTAAATCTTTAATTACTACAGGTACTGTAGGCTATTGAATAACACAAGTAAATATGTAATATACACATGTATTGTTCTCTATTTAGCAAAAAATATAACACCATGAAAGCATGAGATCAACATCTTCATTACACAATTTTAGTAGAAATAAAAACATATATGAAACAAGATTTACAGAGTGGAAGACATACTGGACGTTTCTCTGATTGGAATCACCAAATAATTTCATTAATCCGATATGAGTCCAACATACCAGTCCATTACATTCAGCAAATATCACTCAAGTCCCCCGTAAATAGGCAAATAGAACCAAAAATGGAATCATAGAATTCCTACCCTATGGGTGCAAAATTCCGCAACCTTTATTAAGTGTTTCTCCCACTTATTTATACATAAAATGGGGGCTTTGAATCCACATTTACAAAATATCTCAACCAAGGGCCAAATGTCTGATGGACTAGCTACCTCAGCCTATGACAGCTCTGCTACCCAAAATGATTTCCAAGGATTTGATTCCCTTCATGGAAATAAAAAGAAATTACAGAACAATCAGAAATAAAGAAAACTGAAAAATGATGGGAGGAAGTATGTCTTTGTTGTTCCCATGAAAACCCCTTATTAGGCCACATCTCTGTCATCATGCATCCCTCTAGCTGCTTAGTTGGTCCCTATCGCTTTCGCGTTAACTTCCCGACTTCCCCACTCTCTGAATATGATAGCGATCGACTATGGTTATTAGTTACATAATAAAAGTGGAGGTTTTCTTGGCAGTCTTTCACTATGTATCTGAGCGGAGCCCCATGTCGAACCATTAATTCTTCTTGAGCCCCATACCTCTATTTACTCTCTGACGACGTGCATCAAAGCAAATCAAATTCATTTTTGAGGGGATTTTAGTCCTGGGTTTCTTGTTACAGAGGTTTCCACTGAATTAGTCCATATCAATCTCCAACTAATCCATGCCTTCATTTAATACCTCAGTTGTCGACCCATACGCCGAAAAATACCCTTGCCATCCCACTGAGTGGAAGTGAAATAGACATTTTAATGTTCGTTGATCTGGGCCATTGATCCAAGCTGATTCAATCTGGGTCATTGATTCAACCCTATTGGTGTCACAATCGCAACACAAGAGAGGGCCTTTGTAACATATTTCATAGTGCTTGCCAACGAGCTGGATCTGAAACTATAAAAAACTGAAATATATAAAATATTGCATCCATCACAATCGCAACTCGGAAGGGGCTTCAACGGAGGAGGAACTTGTGACTTGAGTGATCCCCAATTGCGATATCACAATCTGTGGGGGAGAACTTATTGCAATCAGCAAGGGGAGACAGAACTTACAATATCGCCATCAACAGGATGAACTTGTGATATCAGTGGAGGAGTGGTGACAGGACTTATGCGATATCACAGTTGACGAGGGGAGACAAAACATTATTGCGGTAAGAAGGAAGCTTTGCGATATGCGATATCGCAATCAAAAAAGAAAAAGGGAGATGGGAACATATGTATAACGAAAAAGGGAAATCTTTGATTGCAATTTTCGAGGCTCCTGATCCTTCGATATGCTCTTCTCCTTCATTTCAAAGGGAACACAACCCTTGAACTTCAACATGCCATACCTTCTAATCCCGAAGTCCATTTTCATACTTCCATATACAGTTGGAAAGCACATTCCGAGCACTATCCAATGGAGAGTGGATGATTTAGCTTTGAGAGCCTCTGTGGCTTGCAAGATGGCTTCAAACTTCACTGCTATTTCAAACTTTGGACAACTGGAAACTCATAATGCAGTGAGAAACAACATTTGGCATGAAATTTTATTAGTTTTGTAAATAGGTTTATTTCAAATTTTTACATATATATTTACATATTTATGCGTTATGAATAAAATGCATTATTTAGAAATGAGAAAAAGTGTGGAGGTAGACTTGATCACTTCTTTTGATTGTGTTTACATGGAACTTAATACTTTGGTTTATAAATTATCAAAAAATGGACTCTAAAGCTTAGGACTTCAGGCTAGATTATTTTTCTTGAGTTTACAAATGGTTTTCACCAACAATTTTTTCTTGGATTAGTTTTTATGTATTATATGTAATATGTTAAGGCATCCCATATACATGCCCCAAATGCAAGCCATCACAGTGCAAGGGGTTTTGTTATACGTGGTCGAGCTCATGAAAGATCACAGAGCCCACCGACAATTCATGTTCCTCTCATAGATCCTACCTCTGACGCCAGTCAGAGTGTTAGAGGCAATGTTTTTGTCTCTATTGATGACCATGGTACATCTAGTGGACCTTCTTCACCTATTTTAGGTACACCTCCTACATTTTTAAATCCTCTTTAAACTTTATGTGTTTATGTCTTGAAATTGTATTTAATTTTTAAATTTTCTTCAACTAGTGTTTAAATTTAATTATATGTTATTATGCTTCTAGATAATTATATTTAAGATTTATAGGCTCTCAGCGGGTCGAAGCTAAGGATTAAAGTGCAACATCAATCCCTCTGTGGGATGATGCTACAACTCATATCACATTAGAGGATGTCACAACCCGTCATACACAGATCACAATAGAGATAAAGAAGATCTCTGAAAATTCATCGACTCATATTGCATTGTCTTTGATGTTGGATAGCATCAATAGGTTGATCGAGACATAGCATAGTTTAGGCCCACATAGCCACATATTACAGTCTAGATAGAGGATTAGGAGGCATGCGTTTAGGGGCCTAGATACTTGGGAGGTGGTGAAAGAGGCCACTAAGGACATTGATGTTCATGGGGAGTTGTTCAACATACCTATGGATCACCTCGCTAAACATAGAGGTATGATTCTACTAAAATATTTTAGGAAAGTTGATACAACCCCTTTTGTGTATGAAATATTCATTAGAGCTTGGGACCAATTCCCCCACCATGACCAAGTCACCATTTATTTTTCCAAGAATTTATATGCAGATTTTGTGTTACATATAAGGTCGGATTAGACATATACCAGATCTCATTATTATGGACCCAGCTTAGGACATACCTATGAGCATGAGAGGCTCATAAGGACCCTAGGAATGTACCACCACCTCTGATATCCTTGTCACTACCATCTTAGAGCTTGGTATTACTAACAGAGCTATAGGAGTTATCGTAGCTTGGTGGTGAGACTGGGGAGACTATTGTAGACAACATGCAAATGTCATTGGCTAGTGCACATGTTGCATTGTATGGAGAGACTAGGATACCACCACCATTTCCTTGTGATCCGCCAGTTCCCTTATATGATGATTCATTTCTCGCAAGTTTATCCTTTGATCATATTTTGACATCTACATGTATGTATTGTGATGTCATTCGTGACACTTGGAGGGTGCACGACTTACATGACACAAACCAAGTACATATATGTATGAAATTTTTTACTATTATTGTTAAATTATGCACAAATATGTATATTAAAATTTCTAGTTCATATGATATTATATTTTTATTAATAAGTTCATGATAACATGTAAACACATCCCATCTACATGGATGAGCTTATGAGGTCATTCGAGGGGGTAGCTAATCAGCCATGCCATTTTCGACTAGAGAATGTTTCCATGGATTATCCTCCACCCCCACCTCCACCTCATATATTCATTAATGTGGAGGAGAGTCACTATGTACAACCACATGGAACAACAATTCAGGTAAACTTTTTTATTCCTAAGATTTGAAAATTTCCTTTTCTTAAGTTACATATATGCTAATTAAATTTTAGATTAATTATAATTTGTCCTTGCCATTGTGTACATAGGACCATATGCAGAGTGTCGTTGATGTCATTGTTATGTGGAGACATGGATGGGATGTTGTATTTAGAGGCACTAATGACGTGGGTTCATCGATGTAGGCCCTAATCATTAGGCCATCAGCAGGGGAGCATCAAACCTAGTTTCATGATCAGACCCCCATCCTATCTGTATTTAGAGGCACTGATGACATGGGTTCATCGATGTAGACCCTAATCATTGAGCCATCAGCAGGGGAGCATCAAACCTAGTTTCATGAGCAGACCCCCATCCTATCTGAATTGAATTTTAACTCAACTGGGGTTAATAGATTCATGTATATGTAATTAAAAATGTGGTTCAAATTCATTTATTTTCATATTATTTATTTTGCACAAATAATGATCTAATTATATTGAATTTGAATGTGTTATATTGCAATACCAGCTTATGGACACATACTTTGCATGGCGAAATTCGCATAGGAGTTCTGGCAATACTTAGAGTGTCATAGTTTGTATATTTTCAGGCTCATTTCATAGGGAATATTCACATGTGTGAAAAGAGTTTGTATCTTCACATACATGTACAGTTTATGGATGTACATCATGGACATAATTTTGGTTTATGGATGCTTATTATTTAAGTTTATGGATTTTCATGTGACATTTGTAATTTGCCTATATTTTCATATGGATAGTTTACTGATACATTTATTCACTATTTCAGTTTATGGATTTGTATTAATCGTGTTTATGGATGCTCATTAATTTTTAAGTTTACAGATCTATTAAAATTATTTTGGTAAGTTAATGATTTTTCTATATACTATAACTTTTATTAGTAAAATATATGTTCAATGTTTATTTTGAGTTTTATAGACTAAAAAAAAGGCACAATCTTAAGTTACGATGCAAGTCACTTTGATACTTAACATGAACTAAAATATATCATATATCAATCTAATATTGAACATGAAAAGAATTCCAATCATGCTTCATATTGGTTTGTAGAAAGTGTCTTTTAGTGCAATCAACATGTATGTTATTACAATTCAATTTTAAAAATAAATTATTTCAATTATAAAGTTATATATATATATATATATATATATATATATATATATATATATATATATATATATATATATATATGAAAAAATATGAAAAAATTTGTGACCCACCCATATACCATTGCATGGAAAACCTTTTTAAGTATTTCAATCAATTTATTATATCAACGTTCAATTAAAAGGTTACACAAATCTGATTGAAATAAGCTTTATTCAATTTTAATAAATAATGTCATGTAAACAATAAATAGGTTTTATTTAGCGTTATTTATTTTGAGATCGTCTACAACAACTTAGTCATAACCTGATATAAGTTATCAACTTTCTTGAATTTACAAGTACTTATGCAAGTATTTCAATCAATTCCTTATGATGGAAATAAGTTTTATTCATTTTTTAAAAACTCAAATATGATTGAAATAAGTTATATATTCAATTTTAAAAGATGTGGAGATGTAAAAGTTACAAATACAAGTTTTATTCAATTTTATTTTGTTTGAGTTTATCTACAAAATCTTAGTCATAATACACGTGCCAATAATTTTTTTGTGCTTACACTAAAATCAATGAATCTAATGCAAGAAACCAAATATGATGAGAAATAAAAATCTACACTCAAATCAATGCATCTAATGCAAATAATCCAATAGGATTAGAAATCAACATCTGTAATGAAATCAGTGCATTTATTGTTGCAAGCAATCATATAGGATTAGAAATCAGCATCTACTTGAAATCAATGCATCTAGTGCTAACAATCAAATATGATTAGTAATCAACATCTACAATGAAATCAATGCATCTAATGCAAGCTCAATCAAACAAGATTAGAAATTAACATCTTTACTGAAATTAATGCATCTAATGCAAGCAATAAATTAGAATTAGAAATCAACATCTACACAGAAATCAATGCATCTAATGCAAGAAATCAAATAGGATTAGAAATCAACATTTTCACACTGAAATCACTGCGTCTAGTGCAATAAATTTTCTTCCCTTTCTCTCCTCCCTCCATTTATATTGATATCTCCCTCCATTTTCCTTTCTTTGTCTCTTTATCTCATGCCCCAGAAATAGACGATCTCTCTCTTCATATACATCTATCTCTCCTTCCCCCCTATCTCTCTCTTCTTCCCTCTCTCCCCCTTCCATCTATATCTTTATCTCCCTCTATCTCTCTTCCCTCCTACTCTCCTCCCTCCCTCTCTCTCCACCTTTCTTTCTCTATATGCATTTATTCTTACCTCCCTGTCTCTCTCCCTCTCCCTCCCTCTCAATTCCTCTCTCTCCCACCTCCCTATGTCTCTCCCCTCTCTCTCTCTCTCTCTCGATATATATATATATATATATATATATATATATATATATATATATATATATATATATATATATATATATATATATATACATATATATATATATATATATGTATATATATATGTATATATATATGTATATATATGTATATATATATATATATGTATGTATATATATATATATATATATATATATATATATATATATATGTATATATATATATATCTATATCTATATATATATATATATATCTATATCTATATATATATATATATATATATATATATATATATATATATATATATATCTTTTTCTCTATCAAGCTTTGTCCTACAACTCTATTCACTATCACCCTCCCTCTCGCATTCTCTCTCCCCCTTCTATCCATATCTCCTTCTTTGTCTTTCTATCTCACCCCAAACATACACACTCTCTATCTCTCCATTGCCACTCCCTCTCTCTCTCCACCTTTCTTTCTCTATATGTCTTGAACTTATTCCTTCCATATCCCTTCCTCTAACTCCATCTCTCAAGCCCCCTCTTGTCCTTGGAGACTCTCTCCTCTTCTCCCTCTCTCCATCTTTCTTTCACCCTCTCTCTCTCTCTTACCCTTCTCTCCCGCTCTCTTTCTCTATATATCAAAAAATTTAAAATACTTTGACAATTAAGATTCTTTTATTTTATATAATACATATTTAAAAGTCAAGATTTCAAATGTGTGTTGGATATTCACCTCGAGGGAAAATGATAATTTTCCATGGAAATATTATGTAAAATGTTCATGTCTTCCAATTGAAATTGTCTAGGTTTTATTTCTTTAAACGTAGTTTTAGGTTATGATTACTTGATTTTAAAAATATTATATATTTTATTATGTTAGATTTATAAAAAATTAGGTTAAATAAAATTAACATATTTAGCAAGCTTGTATGACTATTTTTGTGTTATTGACTCTTTGTTGACCCATATGAGTATGTCAACCACATTTATTAATGTGGTTAATGTGGTTGTGCTAGTATATATTATAATATAAAAAATTTATATTATATTAAAGTTAATAATGTTATATTAATCCAAAACTAATAAATTTAATATTAACATTAAAATATATTAATATTAACTTTTTTATATTAATATCATTTCATGTTTAATTTAATAATAATAATAATAATATTTTTTAATATTATTATTAAAATTAATAAAATTTCTATATGACATGATAACAAAAATTCTACTAAAATTTGGAATTTTTAAATGTGGTAAAAGCTTATTTTTAAAGCATTTAACTTTTTTTTATAGATGCTCAATCTAAAGTTAAAAAAACCCTCAATTGAATTATTTGAATTTGAAATTTAGTCTCTCATATAATACATATTTATAAAACAAATTATTAAAAATATGAAAATTTTATAATCAAATTTTGAATTAATATGAAATGAATATCAAACAAACTTAGATTAGCCTAACATCACAATCCAATGATAAGACTTCAAAATTATTCACCAATACCATGTTAAAAATAAAACACAAAACTAAGTGGAAAACATATCATGGAATGAAATAAAGCAAGTGGAAATCATATCATGGAATGAAATAAAGCAAGTGGAAATCATATCATGGAATGAAATAAACTAAAGTGGAAAACATATCATGAAATGAAATAAAGTAAGTGGAAAACATATTATGGAATGAAATAAAATCTAAAATTCAGAATCATTAAAGAGTTTGTTTGAAAAATTAGAAAGCACTTGGAAATGTTCAATCAAATCATAATGAGGCCATTGCAAAAAGGTATATGAAAATTTATCATTAAATCTTAAATTAATAAAAATTCATTATCAAACTCATTATCATAATAATTTTCAAATTCACATAAAGTTAGTATATATATATATATATATATATATATATATATATATAAATAATATTGATATTAAATAAATTATTATAATATTTAAATTAATATTAAATTTATTATAATAATAATTAAGAATATATATTGTTTCATAAATTTAAAAAATATATCATTTATTATAAAAATATCAAATATTTATATTAAATTTCAATAAATATATATGTATAGATATTACTATAATTTTTAAATTAATACTAAATTTATTGTAATAATAGTTAAGAATACCTATTGTTTAATAAAAAGTTGTAACTTTAAAAAGTATATGCATATTAATAATTAAATTATTTATTATAAAAAATCAGATATTTATGTCAAATTTTACTAGCACAATTGATTGAGAATAAATCTTATCAATAAAATAACCTAAAATCAAACCTCATATGCCTTACAGTATGAAAAAATAACATACTAACAATCGCAAACAACTTAAAAACAAACAAAAAAATCAAATACCTTATACAATAAACAAAATCATATACAAAACACTTTAAAAATAAATTATTATTATTATATTTAACACAAAATAATTATACACAGGTGACCAATCAAGTAACCTTGCCACTAACTGTCAT
This sequence comes from Pinus tabuliformis, assembly GCA_031772625.1. Lineage (NCBI taxonomy): Eukaryota > Viridiplantae > Streptophyta > Pinopsida > Pinales > Pinaceae > Pinus > Pinus tabuliformis. Next base: position 1,432,843,117 of record CM062819.1, on the reverse strand, counting down.
AGCGCGCTTCGAAACTTACAAAATGTACCCGACCAAAGATAATAAATGCATTATATTCTTTTATAAATAAGTTAACAGGTGTCATTTCATAGTAATTTGAGAAACTTAGCATCAGGTCGACCTCAAAATAGGAGTACACGCACAAAACTGTTCCTTGGAATATGGAATCCCTTGGAATATTATAATTCAAGTTAACGTGGGAGAGGAGATTGTTTCGTAGCAGACTTCATTCCAGTTCGTTGTGAATATGGAGTCCCATGGAGAAGCAATTGCAGGCGCAGGGTCCAGTCAAAACTATAGTGGTGTTAGAAAAAGGAGAATGCACTGGTTGCTCGTTAGCATGAGCGTTATCGCTGTTGTGGTGGGAAAGTCTGGTGGGCTGCTTTTGAGTCGCTTTTATTTTGAGCAGGGTGGCCACAGCCGATGGCTCAGATCGCTGTTGCTCTGCGTAGGATCGCCATTGCTTCTGCTACCACCATTGCTGAACCCACAAAGAAAATCACCCATGCTTGCATTTGTACCACTAGATATCTTCTTGCCTATGGAGCTTTGGGTGTGATGGCAGGTGGGAATTCTCTGCTTTACCACTATGGGATTTCATATCTGCCAGTATCAACGTACTCTCTTCTCTGCGCCACACAGTTAGCTTCCAATGCCCTGTTCTCTTTCATTGTGGTTAAGCAGAGAATAACTCCATATATTCTGAATTCAATCGTGCTTCTTACCTTTAGTGCCCTGTTCTCTTTCATTGTGGTTAAGCAGAGGATAACTCCACATATTCTGAATTCAATCGTGCTTCCTACCTTTAGTGCCATTCTCATAGGTACCCACTCGAGCAGCGAGATACCGGAGGGAGTAAACAGAACCCACTTCGTTATGGGCTTTGTTTACACCATTTTGGCCTGTGCCATTTATGGATTTGTATTAATCGTGTTTATGGATGCGCATTAATTTTGGAAGTTTACTGATTTGTTAAAATTATTTTGCTAAGTTAATGATTTTTCTATATATTATTATTTTTATTAGTAAAATATATGTTCAATTTTTATTTTGAGTTTTATAGACTAAAAAAAAATTACAATCTTAAGTAAGATGCAAGTCACTGTGATACTTAACATGAACTAAAATATATCATGTATCAATCTAACATTGAACATGAAAAGAATTCCAATCATGCTTCATATTGGCTTGTAGAAAGTGTCTTTTAGTGCAATCAACATGTATGTTATTAAGATACAATTTTAAAAATAAATTATTTCAATTATAAAGTCATATATATATATATATATATATATATATATATATGAAAAATTTTGTGACCCACCCATATACCATTGCATGGAAAACCTTTTTAAGTATTTCATTCAATTTATTATCTCAAGGTTCAATTAAAAACTTGCACAAATATGATTGAAATAATTTTTATTTAATTTTAATAAATAATGTCATGGAAACAATAAATAGGTTTTATTTAGCATTATTTATTTTGACATCGTCTACAACAGCTTAGTCATAACCTGATATAAGTCAATCATATTGAAATTTAATATATAGGTAAAAAAAATATAGGACAACATTTCTATAGTTTTATATAATGTTATCAACTTTCCTGAATTTACAAGTAGTTATCCAAGTACTTCAATCAATTCCTTACGATGGAAATAAGCTTTATTCATTTTTTAAAAACTCAAATATGATTGAAATAAGTTATATATTCAATTTTAAAAGATGTGGAGAAGTAAAAGTTATAAATACAAGTTTTATTCAATTTTATTTTGTTTGAGGTTATGTACAAAATCTTAGTCATAATGCACATGCCAATAAATTTTTTGTGCTTACACTAAAATCAATGAATCTAATGCAAGCAATCAGATATGATGAGAAATAAACATCTACATTCAAATCAATGCATCTAATGGAAATAATCCAATAGGATTAGAAACCAACATCTATATTGGAATCAATGCATTTAATGTTGCAAGCAATCATATAGGATTAGAAATCAACATCTACTTGAAATCAATGCATCTAGTGCTAACAATCAAATATGAGTAGTAATCAAGATCTACATTGAAATCAATGCATTTAATGCAAGCTCAATCAAACTAGATTAGAAATTAACATCTTTACTGAAATTAATGCATTTAATGCAAGCAATAAATTAGAATTAGAAATCAACATCTACACATAAATCAATGCATCTAATGCAAGAAATCATATAGGATTAGAAATCAACATTTTCACACTGATATTGCTGCGTCTAGTGCAATAAATTTTCTTCCCTTTCTCTCCTCCCTCCATATATATTGATATCTCCCTCCATTTTTCTTTCTTTGTCTCTTTATCTCACCCCGAGACATAGACAATCTCTCTCTTCATATATATCTATCTCTCCTTCCCCTCCTCTATCTCTCTCTTCTTCCCTGTCTCCCCCTTCCATCTATATCTTTATCTCCCTCTATCTCTCCTTATTCATCTCTCTATATCACCCTGCAAACATACACAATGTTTCTCCATGTCTATCTATTTACCCCTCCCTCTCCCTCTCCCTTACCCTTCCCTTCCTCTATCTCCCCTTCTATCTCTCTTCCCTTCTACTCTCCTCCCTCCCTCTCTCTCCACCTTTTTCTCTCTATATGTATTTATTCTTACCTCCCTCTCTCTCCCCCTCCAACTCGATCTGTCTCTCTCCCTCCCTCTCAAGTCCTCTCTCTCCCACCTACCTATGTCTTTCCCCCTCATCACTCACTCACTCACTCTCTCTCTATACATATATCTCCTTCTCTCTTAAGCTTTGTCCTACAACTCTATTGACTATCACCCTCCCTCTCGCATTCTCTCTCCAGCTTCTCTCCATATCCCCTTTTTTGTCTTTCTATCTCACCCCAAACATACACACTCTCTATTTTAAAGTCGACCTGATTGTAGTCGAACAACATAAGACCTCTCAAATTATTATGAAATGACACGTGTAAAATAAAATTAACTTATTTATAAAAGAATATAATGCATTTGTTATCTTTGGTCCATGTTTTAAGTTGGAATCAACCAATTGAAGAGAGAGGTGTCAGGTACATTTTGTAAGTTTGGAAGCACGCCATGATAGTTAGTGACAAGGTTACTTGATTGGTTAACTGTGGATAATTATTTTGTGTTAAATATAATAATAATATTTTATTTTTAAAGTGTTGTGTATATGATTTTGTTTATTGTGTAAGGTATTTGATTTTTGTTTGTTTTTAAAGTTGTTTGTGATTTTTAGTATGTTGTTTTTTTTAAATGTAAGGGACAACCATCCAGGTTTGATTCTAAGTTATTTTATTGATAAGATCTATTTTCAACCAAGTGTGATAGTGAAATATGAAAAAATTATAAACATTATTAAAAATATGAAAAATTTATAATCAAATTTTAAATTAATATGAAATGAATATCAAACAAACTTAACTTAGCCTAAGATCACAATCCAACGATAAGACTTCAAAATTATTCACCAATATCATGTTAAAAAAATAAAACACAAAAGTAAGTGGAAAACATATCATGGAATGAAATAAAGTAAGTGGAAAACATATTATGGAATGAAATAAAATCTAAAATTCAAAATCATTAAAGAGTTTGTTTGAAAAATTAGAAAGCACTTAGAAATGTTCAATCAAATCTTAATGAGACCATTGCAAAAAAGTATATGAAAATTTATCATTAAATCTTAAATTAATAAAAAATTATTATCAAACTCATTACTGAAAATTCATGTAAAGTCAATATTATATATATATATATATATATATATATATATATATAAAATATTGATATTAAATAAATTATTATAATTTTAAAATGAATATTAAATTTATTATAATAATAATTAAGAATATATATTGTTTCATAAAAAAAAATTGTAAATTTAAAAAATATATAAGTTTTTTTAAAATTTAATAGTCAAATCATTAATCATAAAAATTCAAATATTTATATTAAATTTATATATATATATATATATATATAGTCTCTGTATTTATAAAAAAATTATAAACACTATTTAAAATATGAAAAATTTATAATCAAATTTTAAATTAATATGAAATGAATATCAAACAAATTTAACTTAGCCTAAGATCACAATCCAACGATATGACTTCAAAATTATTCACCAATACCATGTTAAAAAATAAAACACAAAAGTAAGTGGAAAACATATCATGGAATGAAATAAAATCTAAAATTCAAAATCATTAAAGAGTTTGTTTGAAAAATTAGAAGGCACTTAGAAATGTTCAATCAAATCCAAATGAGACCATTGCAAAAAAGCATATGAAAATTTATCATTAAATCTTAAATTAATAAAAAATTTAAAAATTATTATCAAACTCATTTCCATCATTTTCAAATTCATGTAAAGTCTATATATATATAAAATATTGATGTTAAATAAATTATTATAATTTTAAAATTAATATTAAATTTATTATAATAATAATTAAGAATATATATTGTTTCATACCAAAAAAAATTGTAAATTTAAAAAATCTATAAATTTTTTATAAATTTTAATAGTCAAATCATTTCTTATAAAAATTCATATATATATATATATATATATTACTATAATTTTTAAATTAATATTAAATTTTTTGTAATAATAGTTAATATTAATTTTTTTGTAATAATAGTTAAAAATATATATTATTTCATAAAAAATTGTAAGTTTAAAAAACATATGTATAATAGTCAAATTATTTATTATAAAAATTCAGATATTTATATCAAATTTCACTATCACACTTGGTTGAAAATAGATCTTATCAATAAAATAACTTAGAATCAAACCTGACCTGGATGGTTGTCCCTTATATTTAAAAGAAAACAACATACTAAAAATCACAAACAACTTTAAAAACAAACAAAAATCAAATACCTTATACAATAAACAAATTCATATACACAACACTTTAAAAATAAAATATTATTATTATATTTAACACAAAATAATTATCCACAGTTAACCAATCAAGTATCCTCGTCACTAACTGTCGTGGCGTGCTTCCAAACTTACAAAATGTACCTGACACCTCTCTTCAATTGTTTGATTCCAACTTAAAACATGGACCAAAGATAACAAATGCATTATATTCTTTTATAAATAAGTTAATTTTATTTTACACGTGTCATTTCTTAATAATTTGAAAGGTCTTATGTTGTTCGACTACAATCAGGTCGACTTCAAAATAGGAGTACACGCACAAAATAACTCACCCTCCATTAAGGAGGTGATGCTTTCCAAAAGTTGGACCTGTACAGTTAGAACTAGTGAGTTCTGTACTGTTCCTTGGAATTATATTATAATTCAAGCTAACGTGGGAGAGGAGATTGTTTTGTAGCAGAGAGTTCAGTCCGGTAAATATGGAGTCCCATGGAGAAGTAATTGCAGGCGCAGAGTCCGGTGAAAATTACAGTGGCGTTAGAAAAGGGAGAATGCACTGGTTGCTCGTTAGCATGAGCGTTATCGTTGTTGTGGTGGGACAGTCTGGTGGGCTGCTTTTGAGTCGCTTTTATTTTGAGCAGGGTGGCCACAGCTGATGGCTTAGATCGCTATTGCTCTGCGTAGGATCACCATTGCTTCTGCTAACACCATTGCTGAACCCACAAAGAAAATCAGCCATGCTTGCATTTGTTGCCACTAGATATCTTCTTGCTTATGGAGCTTTGGGTGTGATGGCAAGTGGGAATTCTCTGCTTTACTCCTTTGGGATTTCATATCTGCCAGTATTAACGAACTCTCTTCTCTCCACCACCTAGTTAGCTTTCAATGCCTTGTTCTCTTTCATTGTGGTTAAGCAGAGAATAACTCCATATATTCTAAATTCAATCATGCTTCTTACCTTTAGTGCCATTCTACTAGGTACCCACTCGAGCAACAAGAGACCGGAGGGAGTAAACAGAACCCACTTCATTATGGGCTTTGTTTACACCATCTTGGCTTGCGCCATTTATGGACTCCTCCTCGCACTGATGCAACTTGTTTTCCAAAAGCTTGCACCGAATTTCGTTGTAGTTATGATCTCGCAGGCACTGGTTTACATTGTTGGTGCCTTCATTTGTGCGTTGGGACTGTTGGCCAGCGGAGAATTCAGAGACCTGGGATCAGAGTCCCATGATTTTAGGTTACGGGAAATTGGATATGTTATGACTCTACTATGGTGTGCTATAGCTTATCAAATATATTCCGCGAGGACATTTGGATTGATTTTCTTGATTTCTTCGTTGTTTTCTAATGCCATTGGCGCTTTGTCTCTGCTTGTTGTTCCCATCTTGGCTGTCTTCGTCTTCCATGATAAGCTGGACGTGATAAAGGTATTAGCCATGCTTTTGGGAATATGGGGGTTTGTTTCCTATGCTTTTCAAAACTAAGTTTGTTGAATTATTATTATTTATTTCTAGATTATAATTTTTTTTTAAATATAACATATTGTTCTTGTAGTATTTATATATATTATCATTATATTAATTTTTTTTACTTTATTTATGTAGTCACAAAGTTGTTGAAAATGCAACAAGATGATGGAGCTTAGTGAAAATGAGTCACCTTCACTAAGTGGGTCAGCAGGCTATTTTTGGCGCAAAGTCTATTTTTAGACATATGGATCATGGTCTATGAGTTGCAGGAAGCTATTTGTGGATGATTAGTCATGTTGGTAAAAATAGATGGACTTCTATTTTTAGACATATAGGCAGGTTTCTATTTTTAAACTGCCACGCTAAAAATAGAACAGTTGAATATTATTGTCTCATAATAATATTTGGACTATAAACATTATCTTATCCTCTTGGAGCACTTCAGTTTGAGCTACAGATGTGGCACATGTAGCTGTCAGAAGGAAATACGCTTTCTTTGTGGGTCAGTTGAGCTATTGCATGCAGGACTTCAGTTAGAACTCATGTGGTTGAGTTTCGGTGGAGTTGATTGTGGAGTTGATGGAGTTGTGTTCAGTTTGAATTGGTTGAACTAGTTGTATTTTAGTCTAACTAAATAATACACTAGTGATGAGTTGTGTGAATTAAATATTAATTAATTCACTAATTATTAACTCATAAAGCAACTGAATAATACATCAGTTAACTCAGTGCATGTACAGTTCAGTGGAGACAGGTGTTAGAGGTTGAGATTGCTATCAGTTGTGACTATAGTTGTGCATGAGATCTTGCACAATCAATGGGATTGAGTTATGCCAATGAGGACTGCGCAGTGTGGGCCAATACCAAGGTAATTGTAGCTTGTGCTCACGTGATTCTCTTGCAGGATTGCGCAGTGGAGGAGATTTGAACCTGTGATTGATTCATATCTGAGCTAGTTTTGTGTGTAACAGGTGGAGATAGTACTGAGTACTTGTGAGGAGTATTGTACTATGTATTGTTACATGTTCTCAATCAATATAATATACAGATAGTTGGGGGTTTTTAGCTGTATGCTTTCCCCGAGTTACATACTGTGTTAATGTGCGCATGCGATTGATGTTTCATTTTTTTTAATTCCGCAAAATTGATGATCAACGTAGAGGAGGTGTGTATTATGCATGCATTCCACAATAGTGTATAATCAGGATAATCTTTGTGAATAAATGTCATATTATTCAAAATTTCTACATGGTATCAGAGCAGAGTTGATCATCAGATCTATTATTCAGAGAGTGTTTACATTTTATTTCTTCAAGCAGAGTCTGTAATCGGGCCAGGTAGCCTCTAGATTCATCCTTCTTTTAGAAGGTGAGATATCCGGTGAATGCCCATACAGTCAATCTCTATACGAAAAATACTTTGTTCTCACGAATTTTAGATCAGAAGCTGTTGAGTTTTGAGCTGGTGGAATTCGAATTTGTAGCAGTGTTTTCTTCGTGTCAAAGTTGAAATGTCTTTCAATGGATTGCGATTGGAGTATGCTCTTGAAGGCAGCTCAAATTATATTGCATGGAAAGACAGGATGGAGGTGGTGTTAGATGACAATGGGTTGAAGGAGTTCATAGATGCTGAGGTCCCAAAGCCTACTGATGCTGCTCACGTTGAGGTTTGGCAAAAGAAGACAGCAAAGTGTCGAAGGATTCTATTGTAGGGCGTGAAGGATCACATTGTATCCAACCTGCATGGAAATGCTTCTCCATACTTGATGTGGAAAGCGTTGATAGATTTATTCCAAAGCAAGAGCAACCAGAGGAAGTTGGCGCTCAAGGATAAACTTAGAAACATTAAGTGTGAGAATAGAGACAGTATGCCCAAGTATCTCACGAAGTTCACCCAGTGCATGGATGAGCTGGGAAGTGTGGAGATGACTGTCATGATGAGGACTTGGTGAGCTTGGCTCTCCTTAGTCTTCCGAAGAGTTGGCATTCCTATCAGGACTCTGTCAATGGAGGGGAGAAATTGCCAGGATGGGAGAGACTTTGGTCAGATCTTGTGTAAGAGGAGATCGGGCAGAATACCAGGGATGGATCTTCATCAAAGGCAACTGATGAAGAAAATTGTGATTTGGCTGCCAAAGCAAAGAAGGGGAAGGAGAAGGGTTCTCTTTCCGAATCCAGTTCTTCCAATGATGGGAAGAAGGTTGACAAGTCGAAGGTGAGATGCTTTCGTTGTCATGAGTTGGGCCATTATGCTACTAATTGCCCAAAGAGGAAATCCAAGAAGGGATTCGGGGAAGGATCTGAAGGTGAGGCACTTGCTTCACAGTTCGAGTTGGATTTCACACTCTTCGCATGCATGGTTTCATCCATGGTGGGAAGTGGTTGGTTTCTTGACAGTGGAGCTTCTTTCCACATGACCGTTGACAAGAGTTTGTTCAGTACTTTGGAGGAGAAAGATCTCCAGATACTCATAGCGATGGGTAATGATGAGAAGTACAGTGTCTCAGGTGTAGGCACGGTTATCTTTCAGAGGGAGCATGGAGCTCACCTTACCTTGACCGATGTCAAGTATGTACCAGGACTGAAGAGAAACTTGGTGTTGATCGCGATGCTAGAAGACAGAGGCTATGGCGTAGTCTTCAGTAAGGGAAAGGTTTTCCTTAGACACATCATCACTAGACATGTGAAGAAGATTGGTTCACGGGTCAAGAACTTGTATGCTCTTGAGGTTCTAGATGCATGTAAAGCCTTGAGCAATGAGGCAACTGATAGAGACTTGGTGGTTGAGAGGGAGTGTATATTACCTCTCAACATGCAGAGCCAGAAGAAGTCTCAGATGATTGTGGAGGAGCCACGATTGGTGCAGTAGCTTCAGGAGGTTGTGGAGCAGCCACAAAAAGGGAAGCTAAGTGGAGATCGAGTAGAGACATCTACTCATGCAGAGACCTCTAGTAGGGGGAAACTTCAAGCCAGGTGGGCTGAGGGATCACATGCAGCCATACCTCCAGGAAGGAGGTGGGGTGATATAGATTGATCGTCCCAAGGAGGAGGGGCAGGATCCTTGAGGTACCCAACCTCTTGGATGAGACCTTGCTACAGGAGCCCCGATGTGGAGCAGTAGGAACTGACTGATTGGATAGAGACTGATGCAAATGGAGCGGCAGAGAGAGTGACAGTGTAGGGAATCCCAGGACAGTGCATAGCTAGCAAGCTGCAGCAATGCGAGAGGCACAAGTGTTTTGCACAGTGCTAGGTGGCACAGAGAAGTGTGCAATGGTGTGAGATGCATGGAGATGTTGCAGTAGCACAGATGTCAGAGAGGGAGTACTTGTCAGCAGTAGGTAGAGCTTCAGCATCAGAGTATGTTCCTAGCCCAAGAGAGTGGTCAGTTGCGAGTGTTTTTGTTCCAAGTGTTGTTGGAGCAAGTGGACCGGGCAAATGTGTTGCATGCAGAACATTCCGCGGCAGGATAGGGGTTGCAGATAATCCATATCTTGTTGAGAGGGAGTGTTAAAAATGCAACAAGATGATGGAGCTTAGTGAAAAGGAGTCGCCTTCACTAAGTGGGCCCGCAGGCTATTTTTGGCGCAAAGTCTATTTTTAGACAAATGGATCATGGTCTATGAGTTGCAGGATGCTATTTGTGGATGATTGGTCATGTTGGTAAAAATAGATGGACTTTTATTTTTAGACATATAGGCATGTTTCTATTTTTAGACTGCCAGGCTAAAAATAGAATAGTCGAATATTATTGTCTCATAATAATATTTGGACTATAAACATTATCTTATCCTCTTGGAGCACTTCAGTTTGAGCTACAGATGTGGCACATGCAGCTGCCAGAAGGAAATATGCTTTCTTTGTGAGTCAGTTTAGCTATTACATGCAGGACTTCAGTTAGAACTCATGTGGTTGAGTTTCAGTGGAGTTGATTGTGGAGTTGATGGAGTTGTGTTCAGTTTGACTTGGTTGAACTAGTTGTATTTTAGTCTAACTAAAGAATACACTAGTGATGAGTTGTGTGAATTAAATATTAATTAATTCACTAATTATTAACTCATAAAGCAACTAGAGAATACATTAGTTAACTCAGTGCATGTACAGTTCAGTGGAGACAGGTGTTAGAGGTTGAGATTGCTATTAGTTGTGACTATAGTTGTGCATGAGATCTTGCACAATCAATGGGATTGAGTTATGCCAATGAGGACTGCGCAGTGTGGGCCAATACCAAGGTAATTGTAGCCTGTGTTCACGTGATTCTCTTGCAGGATTGCGCAGTGGAGACAGGCAAAACAGTGGAGGAGATTTGAACCTGTGATTGATTCAGATCTGAGCTAGTTTTGTGTGTAATAGGTGGAGATAATACTGAGTACTTGTGAGGAGTATTGTACTATGTATTGTTACATGTTCTCAATCAATATAATATATAGATAGTTGGGGGTTTTCAGCTGTATGCTTTCCCCGAATGACATACTATGTTAATGTGCGCATGTGATTGATGTTTCATTGTTTTTAATTCCGCAAAATTGATGATCAACGTAGAGGAGGTTATGTATCATGCATGCATTCCGCAATAGTGTATAATCAAGATAATCTCTGTGAATAAGTGTCATATTATTCAAAATGTCTACAAAAGTTTACATGAAAATTCAAGAACAAATGGTTAAATTGTTGAATCAAGATAGTTGGGATGATGTTGTACGCAACTATCCAAATTCAAGTTCTACATCAACGTTAAAAAAAAATTATCTTGCATTTAAAAATGTATGTTGATTTATACATTCATTTTTATTCATTTGTATACTGTTTTTAATTTATAACTTACACATATATTTTTTTTATTTTATAAAAGATGAAGAAGGATGAAAATGGAGCACCAAATAGTTTCAGAACCTTTATTGAAAAAATGAAGATCGAAAGACTGAAGAAGCAATGTCATAAGAATGTTGAACTTGATCCAACTCTTACTCATTTCATTTGGAATGGGCTAGACACTATTCAATATCAAGTAATACAAAGCAACTGTGAAGACATTGCTAAACTCATACCTAAAAGGGATTATGCCCTAGTTATTGCAGATATTCCCCATGGTTTCAATATTCCAAACATTGACTATGATAGTGACCCTTATATTTATAAAGCTCTTAGTAAAGTGGTTGTGGGATTTCTAGAAGTCATGTCATCACCATTATGGAGATTTGTGACATTTCATTCAGACACACAATTGGCAATGTTATTGCCAAGCTTCAAGGGGAAAACAAATTCAAGGATGCAGCTTACATGGTAAGACGTTTAAAATTTATATTTGATTAATGTTAAAAAATTCATTTATGTACAAGTTAATTGAACTTTTACTATTTCATGTTACAGGCAAAGTCAAATCTTCTTAATCGTGAAGATCAACCATTTATAAATGATTGTGAGTTCATCCATATTGATAGTTGGGCAAAAGATGATAGCTATATGTCTATGATTTTTAATCAGGTAGATGGAAAGATTCATAGCCAAAAACTGACTTATGATGTTGTTGTGAAAAAACTAACATATGAAGACAAAGAAGCAAAAGGAGAGATAGTTAAAATTTATCGAAAACCACAGTTATTGATTAACTATCTATGGACATATGTTCAAATGAAGGAGAGTGGGTTTTGGATTTATTTTCTGGCTCAAGTAAGCTTTATTATATGGAATTAAATTTTAATATGTTATTTATTAATTTATACGTCATTATACTAATTTACTTCATTATTTCTTTTGTGCTTGATAATTAGGTACAACACTAGCATGTTGCCTTCAAAAAGAAAGAAATTGCATTGCCATTAAAAAAGATCCAATACAGTGCAATTTTATTCAGTAAAGAATTAATGCTCTTCAATTTCTTCCAGATGCAATGCAAGAAATTGGGTTGAAGAAAGGGGACTTTAGTGAATCACGTGTGGCAAAAAAGGCAAAAAAACCCCAGCCACCATTACACGGAATGATTGGAAAGGCATACATTGGGAGATTCGCAGACATCAAAGATCCATTAGAGGAAAATGAGCAAAATGAAGCAGAAAATATTGTGGAAGAAGACAATGATGAAACTCGAGAGAATGAAGAGTTTGGATTACGTGACATTGTTGATTAAATTTAAGTTATGCTTGGAAATCAAGCTCATTTTTGTAACTATTAATTAGTTATACTTGTAATGTTTTGACTTTGACATTTTATGAGAAGAATAAGCACTCAATTAAGGTTGTTATGCATTCAATATTTGTATTATGTGATTTTCACATTAATTTTTATGTTATTCATCATTTTTTGTAAAAAACAGTAATTATTATTATTTTTTGACATGAAATTCATTAAAAAAAAACAAAAACAAAAAACAAAAAAACATATTATTCAACCATTCTTAGTTAAAATTTTCCTATAAAAATTGTGATTTTGACATGTCATCTCTAGCAAAAAATTACAAAAAATTATCAAAACGTGTAGTTTTTTAGTTATGTTTATGTTAAAAATTGTCATTTTTTTGTCAAATGTTAAAAATTATTGTTTTTTAGAGACAACTATTTCATGTGGATTGAAATATTAATTAACGATTTATAAATATGTAGAATATCGAAAATTTGAAATATCGATCTTCTTCTTTAAATATGCAAAACAATAAAAACCTCACTATAAAAATAAAAAAAATTAAATTAAATCAAAAAATTTAAAATTTTAAAATTTTAAAAAAAAAAATTTAAATAAAAACAAGAAAATATGAAGAAGAAGACCACTTCAAAATTATTAAATTTAGAAAATAATTATTTACATTTCATACATTATAAAATTTAACTCAAAAAATAGGTCTTTTAAAAAAAGGACCTCATGCAGAATTACCAATTTTTTAAATCAGCATGAAAATCACTATCATTCTAAAACGTAATGTTCATAAAAAAAATTAAAGTGCCAAAAACTATGCTAAAAAAAAACATGTGTGTTCTGCATCACCCATTTTCAAAATCGAGTCACTTTTTTGCTATCTCTACGAAACAGGTAATAGTATCAGTTCGCGTTTCAAAGTTTACACTGTTAACCCTCGATCATCTCATCCTCCTCTAAATGATATGAATCATAAATCAAAGGAGGTTCTTTATCTTGTTCTCCAGGTCAAGGATGTGAATTTTAAACTAGAGCCTCTTTGCTAACCTCCTAGTGAGCCTCCTCTTCTTGTGCAGCTTCCCATGATGGGGAGCATTGTGGATCTGCATCACTTGACTCTCCATCAGATTCGTATTCATCATAGGAAGGAGAAACGTCAAATTTGTCCGAATAAGACCTCAGGGGGTTTATTTGCAGTTCGATGATGTTTCCTTCTCTGCATTCTCGGTCATTTGGTGATGCTTCTTGATGCAAGTAGATGTTTTCTTAGAGCGGAGCTCCACAAACACCTTCCGTGGGATCATTAATCTCAGGCATATTTTCACAATTAAAATGCATGCAACAATATTCAAACATATCATTTGGTGGATATAATATTTTACAATAATATTGAATTCTATGTGAAAGATCTTTAAGGAAGATATGCTACCATGAGGTATTGTCCTATACCAAACTCTAGCATCTTTTCCTAAAGAATACATGAACAATTTCATTTGTACATCTTCAAGAAAAATACCCTATTGTTCCATGCATTCATGAAAATATTTGAGGTGTTGGTCAAGCCTTCTATCTATGTATCCACTGAATCTAGCCAAATAGGTATTCCATTCATGCACTGAAGGAACATGATTAGGATAACCAACAATAGAGGAAAATTCCAGTGGGGCAAATTTGCTGGCTAGGAATGATGGAATGGCCATTTTCAAGACCCCCTGGGTGAGTGATCTCAATTTCAAAGGTAGGGAAAGTTTTCGGCTGCTTTAGAAAAAGAGTGAGGATGAAGCTACTTGAAAGCTAGGATGGTCAAATAGAGATATGGACAGTGGAGTTGCCAGGGTGTTTACCATAGAATTAAAATAGTGGAGTGGCCAAGGTGATATATCTTCAACCCACACATCCCTTTCTCACCTAACAAAGGGAATGTAAAAATTTGGCGTATCCCAGGGGAAAAATCCTTCAATACATTCCCTCACAATGGCACTAGAAAGATGTTGTCACTTTTTCTAGCACCTGGAGCACAAATTCCTCTAGAGATATAGAAAGATTCCTAGAGATAGCCTCTAGTTTGATTGTAGACCAGTGGCTAGGACATCATAGATAGAGGAGTGCATGAAAGATTATCTGAGAGGGGCTTTTGCAGCACTCCAATTGTCACGTGGTTAAAATGATAATACAAGGGGCTTTGTTCAATAGCCCTACATTAAGGTAAACTAGCCAATACATGGATCTAAATGCAGGGGGTAAATCAGAGCAACCTCAAAGACAAATGTCTTGTTCTGGTGGACAACACACAATAACAGGCTACTTAATATTGAGGTTGTAATAAAATGAAGAGGAAGAGAGAAAGAAGGGGAATAGATGCATAGGGTTGTAAACAAGACAAAATCCTAAGCAAAAATGTTCCAACAGAAGTATGGAAGATTGAGGAGATGAAAGAACAAAAAGAGTGGAGTCTGAATTAAGGTTTCATGCATATACATCATGGGTACCTCTATCACCAAACTTTGTGAATAAATTTGTGCTCATACAAGTACTGTGGGTTAATCTAATAATGCAAAGTAAATCTGTAATTACTATAGGTATTGTAGGCTATTGAATAGCACAAGTAAATATGTAATATACACATGTATTGTTCTCTATTTAGTATAAAATATAACACCATGAAAGCATGAGACCGACATCTTCATTACACAATTTCAATAGAAAGAAAAACATGTATGAAACGAGATTTACAGAGTGGAAGACATACTAGACGTTGCTCTGATTGGAATCACCAAATAATTTCATTAATCCGATATGAGTCCAACATACCAGTCCACTAAATTCAGCAAATATCACTCAAGTTCCTCGTGAATAGGCAAACAAAACCAAAAATGGAATCATAGAATTCATACCCTGTGGGTGCAAAATTCCGCAACCTTTATTAAGTGTTTCTCCCCCTTATTTATACATAAAATGGGGGCTTTGAATCCACATTTATAAAATATCTCATCTAAGGACCAGATGTCTGATGGACTAGCTACCTCGGCTTGAGACAGCTCTACTACCCAAAATGATTTCCAAGGATTTGATTCCCTTCATGGAAATAAAAAGAAATTACAAAACAATCAGAAATAAAGAAAACTGAAAAATGATGGGAGGAAGTATCCCTTTGTTGTTCCCATGAAAACCCCTTGTTAGGCCACATCTCTGTCATCGTGCATCCCTCTAGCTGCTCAGTTGGTCCCTATCACTTTTGCCTTAACTACCCTACTTGCCCACTCTCTGAAGATGATAGCGATCGACTGTGGTTATTAGTTACAAAATAAAAGTGGAGGTTTTCTTGGTAGTCTTTCACTATGTATCTGAACAGAGCCCCATGTCGAGCCATTAATTCTTCCTGAGTCCCATACCTCCATTTACTCTTTGACGATGTGCATCGAAGCAAATCAAATTCATTTTTGAGGGGATTTTAGTCTTGGGTTTCTTGTTGCAGAGGTTTCCACTACATTAGCCCATATCGCCCTCCAACTAATCCATGCCTTCATTTAATACCTCAGCTGTCGACCCATACGCCAAAAAATACCCTCGCCATCCCACTGAGCAGAAGCGAAATAGACATTTTAATGTTCACTGATCTAGGTCGTTGATCTAGGCTGTTTCAATCTGGGTCGTTGATTCAACCCTATTGGTATCACAATCGCAACACAAGAGAGGACCTTCGTAACATATTTCATAGTGCTTGCCAACGGGCTAGATCCAACACTATAACAAACTGAAATATATAAAATATTGCATCCATCACAATCGCAAGTCGGAAGGGGCCTCGGCGGAGGAGGAACTTGTGATTTGAGTGATCCCCAATTGCGATATCACAATCTGTGGGGGAGGACTTATTGCAATTGGAAAGGGGAGACAGAACTTACGATATCGTAATCAACAGGATGACCTTGCGATATGAGTGGAGGTGTGGTGACTAGACTTATGTGATATTGCAGTTGACGAGGGGAGACAAAACTTTATTGCGGTAAGAAGGAAGCTTTATGATATGCGATATCGCAATCAGAAAAGAAAAAGGGAGATGGGAACATATGTATCATGAAAAAGGGAAACCTTCGATTACAATTTTCGAGGCACTTGATCCTTCGAATGCTCTTCTCCTTCATTTCAAAGGGAAAACAACCCTTGAACTTTAACATACCATACCTTCTGATCCCGAAGTCCATTTTTAGACTTCCATATACCATTGGAAAGTGTGTTCCAAGCACTATCCAATGGAGAGTGGATGATTTAGCTTTGAGAGCCTCTGTGGCTTGGAAGATGGCTTCAAATGTCACTGCTATTTCAAACTTTGGACAATTGGAAACTCATAATGCAGTGAGCAACAACATTTTGCATGAAATTTTATTAGTTTTGTAAATAGGTTTATTTCAAATTTTTACATATATATTTACATATTTATGTGTTATGAATAAAATGCATTATTTAGAAATGAGAAAAAAGGTGAAGGTAGACTTGATCACTTCTTTTGATTGTGTTTACATGGAACTTAATACTTTGGTTGATAAATTATCAAAAAATGGACTCTAAAGCTTAGGACTTCAAGCTAGATTATTTTTCTTGAGTTTAGAAATGGTTTTTGCCAACAATTTTTTCTTGGATTAGTATTATATGTAATATGTTGAGGCATCCCATATACATGCCCCAAATGCAGGCCATCACAGTGCAAGGGGTTTTGTTATACAAGGTCGAGCTCATGATAGGTCACATAGCCCACCAACAATTCATGTTGCTCTCATAGATCCTACCTCTGACACCAGTCAGAGTGTTAGAGGTAATGTTTTTGTCTCTGTTGATGACCATGGTACTTCTAGTGGACCTTCTTCACCTATTTTAGGTACACCTCTTGGATTTTTAAATCTTCTTTAAACTTTATGTGTTTATGTCTTGAAATTGTATTTAAATTTTAAATTTTCTTCAACTAATGAATTTGAATTTAATTTATATGTTATTATGCTTCTGGATTCTTAAGTATATATTGTTAAATTATATTTATGATTTATAGGCTCTCAACGGGCCGAAGCTGAGGATTAAAGTGCAACATCAATCCGTCTGTGGGAAGATGCTACAACTCATATCACATTAGAGGATGTCACAACCCATCATACACAGATCACAATAGAGATAAAGAAGATCTATGACAATTCACCAACTCATATTGCATTGTCTTTAATGTTGGATAGCATCAATAGGTTGATCGAGACATAGCATAGGTCAGGCACACATAGCCACATATTACAGTCTAGATAGAGGATTAGGAGGCATACGTTTAGAGGCCTAGATACTTGGGAGGTGGTGAAAGAGGCCACTAAGGACATTGATGTTCATGGGGAGTTGTTCAACATACCTATGGATCACCTCACTAGACATAGAGGTATGATTCTATTAAAATATTTTAGCAAAGTTGATACAACCCCTTTTGTGTATGAAATATTCATTAGAGCTTGGGACCAATTCCTCCACCATGACCAAGTCACCATTTATATTTCCAAGAATTTATATGCAAATTTTGTGTTACATATGAGGTCAAATTAGACAGATACCATATCTCATTATTATGGACCCAGCTTAGGAGATACCTATGAGCATGAGGGGCTCGTAGGGACCCTAGGAATGTACCACCACCTCTGATATTCTTGTCACTACCATCTTAGAGCTTGGTATTACTAACAGAGCTAGAGGAGTTATCGCAGCTTGGTGGTGAGACTGGGGAGACTATTTTAGACAAAATGCAGACATCATTGGCTAGCGCACGTGTTGCATTGTATGGAGATATTAGGATAACACCACCATTTCCTTGTGATCCGCCAATTCCCTTATATGATGATGCATTTCTCACGAGTTTACTCTTTGATCATCTTTTGACATCTACATGTATTTATTGTGATGTCATTCGTGACACTTGGAGGGTGCACGACTTGCATGACACAAACCAAGTACATATATGTACAAAATTTATTTACTCTTATTGTTAAATTATGCACAAATATTCATATTAAAATTTCTAGTTCGTATTATATTATATTTTTATTAATAAGTTCATGATAACATGTAAACACATCCAATCTACATGGATGAGCTTATGAGGTCATCCGAGGGGGTAGTTGATCAGCCAGGCCATTTTCGACTAGAGAATGTTTCCATGGATTATCCTCCACCCCCACCTCCACCTTATATATTCACTAATGTGGAGGAGAGTCACTATGTACAACCACATGGACCAACAATTCAGGAAACTTTTAAATTCCTAAGATTTGAAAATTTCCTTTTTTAAGTTACACATATATGCTAATTAAATTTTAGATTAATTATAATTTTCCTTGCCATTGTGTACATAGGACCATATGCAGAGTGTCATTGATGTCATTGTTATGTGGAGACATGGGTGGGATGTTGTATTTAGAGGCACTGATGACGTGGGTTCATCAATATAGGCCCTAATCATTGATCCATCAGCAAGGGAGCATCAAACCTAGTTTCATGATCAGACCCCCATCCTATCTTCATTGAATTTTAACTCAACTGGAGTTAGTAGATTCATGTATATGTAATTAAAAATGTGGTTCAAATTCATTTATTTCCATATTGTTTATTTTACAAAAATAATGATCTAATTATATTGAATTTGAATGTGTTATATTGCAATACTAGCTTATGGACACATACTTTGCATGGTGAAATTCACATAGGAGTTCTGGCGGTACTTAGAGTGTCATAGTTTGTATATTTTCAGGCTCATTTCATAGCAAATATTCACATGTGTGAATAGAGTTTATATATTTTCATACATGTACAGTTTATGGATGTACATCATGGACATCTTTTTTGTTTATGGATGCTTATTATTTAAGTTTATGGATTTTCATGTGACATTTGTAATTGTTTATATTTTCATATGGATAGTTTACTGATACACATATTCACTATTTCAGTTTATGGATTTGTATTAATTGTGTTTATGGATGCTCGTTAATTTTTGAAGTTTATGGATCTATTAAAATTGTTTCGGTAAGTTAATGATTTTTCTATATACTATAACTTTTATTAGTAAAATATATGTTCAATTTTTATTTTGAGTTTTATAGACTAAAAAAAAAGTACAATCTTAAGTTACGATGCAAGTCACTTTGATACTTAACATGAACTAAAATATATCATGTATCAATCTAATATTGAACATGAAAATAATTCCAATCATGCTTCACATTGGCTTGTAGAAAGTGTCTTTTAGTGCAATCAACATGTATGTTATTACAATTCAATTTTAAAAATACATTATTTGAATTATAAAGTCATACATATATAGATATAGATATAGATATAGATATAGATATATATATATATATATATATATATATATATATATATATATATATATATATATATATATATATATATATATATATCTATATCTATATCTATATCTATATCTATATCTATATCTATATATATATATATATATATATATATATATATATATATGAAAAGTTTTGTGACCCACCCATATACCATTGCATGGAAAACCTTTTTAAGTATTTCAATCAATTTATTATCTCAAAGTTCAATTAAAAAGTTACACAAATATGATTGAAATAAGTTTTATTCAATTTTAATAAATAATGTCATGTAAACAATAAATAGGTTTTATTTTGAGATCATCTACAACAACTTAGTCATAACCTGAGATAAGTCAACCATATTGAAATTTAATATATAGGTAAAAAAAAAATATATGACAACATTTCTATAATTTTATATAATGTTATCAACTTTCCTGAATTTACAAGTAGTTATCCAAGTATTTCAATCAATTCCTTATGATGGAAATAAGTTTTATTCATTTTTTAAAAACTCAAATATGATTGAAATAAGTTATATATTCAGTTTTAAAAGATGTGGAGATGTAAAAGTTACAAATACAAGTTTTATTCAATTTTATTTTGTTTGAGTTTATCTACAAAATCTTAGTCATCATACACGTGCCAATAAATTTTTTGTGCTTACACTAAAATCAATGAATCTAATGCAAGCAATCAAATATGATGAGATACAAACATCTACACTCAAATCAATGCATCTAATGCAAATAATCAGATAGGATTAGAAATCAACATCTATATTGAAATCAGTGCATTTAATGTTGCAAGCAATCATATAGAATTAGAAATCAACATCTACTTGAAATCAATGCATCTAGTGCTAACAATCAAATGTGATTAGTAATCAACATCTACATTGAAATCAATGCATCTAATACAAGCTCAATCAAACAAGATTAGAAATTAACATCTTTACTGAAATTAATGCATCTAATGCAAGCAATAAATTAGAATTAGAAATCAACATCTACACAGAAATCAATGCATCTAATGCAAGAAATCAAATAGGATTAGAAATCAACATTTTCACACTGAAATCACTACGTCTAGTGCAATAAATTTTCTTCCATTTCTCTCCTCCCTCCATCTATATTGATATCTCCCTCCATTTTCCTTTCTTTGTCTCTTTATCTCACCCCCCAAACATAGATGATCTCTCTCTTCATATACATCTATCTCTCCTTCCCTCCCTCTATCTCTCTCTTCTTCCCTCTCTCCCCCTTCCATCTATATCTTTATCTTCCTCTATCTGTCCTTATTCATCTCTCTATATCACCCTGCAAACACACACATTGTTTCTCCATGTCTATCTATTTACCCCTCCCTCTCCCTCTCCCTTCCCCTTATCTTCCTCTATCTCCCCTTCCATCTCTCTTCCCTCCTACTCTCCTCTCTCCCTCTCTCTCCACCTTTCTCTCTCTATATGTATTTATTCTTACCTCCCTCTCTCTTGCTCCCTCCAACTCCATCTCTCTCTCTCCCTCCCTCTCAATTCCTCTCTCTCCCACCTCCCTATGTCTCTCCCCCTCATCACTCACTCACTCACTCACTCACTCTCTCTCTATATATATCTCTTTCTCTATCAAGCTTTGTCCTACAACTCTATTGACTATCACCCTCCCTCTTGCATTCTCTCTCCCCCTTCTCTCCATATCTCCTTCTGTGTCTTTCTATCTCACCCCAAACATACACACTCTCTATCTCTCCATTACCACTCCCTCTCTTTCTCTCCACCTTTCTTTCTCTATATGTCTTGAACTTATTCCTTCCATATCCTTTCTTCTAACTCCATCTCTCAAGCTCCCTCTCTTTCCTGAAGACTCTCTCCTCTTCTCCCTCTCTCTGTCTTTCTATCACCCTCTCTCTCTTACCCTTCTCTCCCGCTCTCTTTTTTCTATATATCAAAAAATTTAAAATACTTTGACAATTAAGATTCTTTTATTTTATATAATACATATTTAAAAGTTAAGTTTTCAAATGTGTGTTGGATATGCACCTCGAGGGAAAATGATAATTTTCCATGGAAATATTATCTAAAATGTTCATGTCTTCCAATTGAAATTGTCTAGGAATTATTTCTTTAAAGGTAGCTTTAGGTTATGATTACTTGATTTAAAAAATATTATATATTTTATTATGCTAGATTTATAAAAAATTAGGTTAAAGAAAATTAACATATTTAGCAAGCTTCTATGACTATTTTTGTGTTATTGACTCTTTGTTGACCCATATGAGTATGTCAACCACATTTATTAATGTGGTTAATGTGGTTGTGCTAGTATATTATAATATAAAAAAATTATATTATATGAAAGTTAATAATGTTATATTAATCCAAAATTAATAAATTTAATATTAACATTAAAATATATTAATATTAACTTTTTATATTAATATCATTTCATGTTTAATTTAATAATAACAATAATAATAATATTTCTTAATATTATTATTAAAATTAATAAAATTTCTACATGACATCATAACAAAAATTCTACTAAATTTTGGAATTTTTAAATGTGGTAAAAGCTTATTTTTAAAGCATTTAACTTTTTTTATAGAGGTTTGATCTAAAGTTAAAAAAACCCTCAATTGAGTTATTTGAATTTGAAATTTAGACTCTCATATAATACATATTTATAAAAAAATTATAAAAATTATTAAAAATATGAAAATTTTATAATCAAATTTTAAGTTAATATGAAATGAATATCAAACAAACTTAGCTTAGCCTAATATCACAATAGAATGATAAGACTTCAAAATTATTCACCAATACCATTTTACAAAAATAAAGCACAAAAGTAAGTGGAAAACATATCATGGAATGAAATAAATTTAAGTGGAAAACATATCATGAAATGAAATAAAGTAAGTGGAAAACATATCATGGAATGAAATAAAGTAAGTGGAAAACATATTTTGGAATGAAATAAAATCTAAAATTCAAAATCATTAAAGAGTTTGTTTGAAAAATTAGAAGGCACTTAGAAATGTTCAATCAAATCATAATGAAACCATGTATATGAAAATTTATCATTAAATCTTAAATTAATAAAAAATCATTATGATAGTTTTCAAATTCACATAAAGTTAGTAATTATATATATAATTTTGATATTAAACAAATTATTATAATATTTAAATTAATATTAAATTTATTATAATAACAATTAAGAATATATATTGTTTCATAAATTTTAAAAATATATAATCTTTTATAAATTTTAATACCCGAATCATTTATTATAAAAAAATCAAATATTTATATTAAATTTAAATATTTATATTAATTTTATATATATATATATATATATATATATAATTTTTAGATTAATATGAAATTTATTGTAATAATAGTTAAGAATACATATTGTTTCATAAAAAATTGTAAGTTTAAAAAATATATACATATTAATAGTCAAATTATTTATTATAAAAACTCAAATATTTATGTCAAATTTCACTAACACAATTGGTTGAGAATAGATCTTATCAATAATATAACCTAGGATCAAACCTCATATAAATGATTGTCCCTTATACTAGAAAAAAAACATCATACTAACAATTACAAACAACTTAAAAACAAACAAAAATCAAATACCTTATACAATAAACAAAATTATATACAAAACACTTTAAATATAAATTATTATTATTATATTTATCACAAAATAATTATCCACAGGTAACCAATGAATTAACCTTGTCACTAACTGTCATAGAGCGCTTCCAAACTTACAAAATGTACCGGACACCTCTCTTCAATTGGTTGATTCCAACTTAAAACATGGACCAAAGATAATAAATGCATTATATTCTTTTATAAATAAGTTAATTTTATTTTACGGGTGTCATTTCATAATAATTTGAGAAACTTAGCATCAGGTCGACCTCAAAATAGGAGTACACGCACAAAACAATTCACCCTCCATTAAGGAGCTGAGTTCTGTATTGTTCCTTGCAATATGGAGTCCCTTGGAATATTATGATTCAAGCTAACGTGGGAGAGGAGATTGTTTCGTAGCAGACTTCATTCCAGTTCGTTGTGTATATGGAGTCCCATGGAGAAGCAATTGCAGGCGCAGGGTCCAGTGAAAACTATAGTGGTGTTAGAAAAGGGAGAATGCACTGGTTACTCGTTAGCATGAGTGTTATCGCTGTTGTGGTGGGACAGTCTAGTGGGCTGCTTTTGAGTCGCTTTTATTTTGAGCAGGGTGGCCACAGCCGATGGCTCAGATCGCTGCTGCTCTGCGTAGGATCGCCATTGCTTCTGCTACCACCATTGCTGAACCCACAAAGAAAATCACCCATGCTTGCATTTGTTACCACTAGATATCTTCTTGCCTGTGGAGCTTTGGGTGTGATGGCAGGTGGGAATTCTCTGCTTTACCCCTTTGGGATTTCATATCTGCCAGTATCAACGTACTCTCTTCTCTGCGCCACACAGTTAGCTTCCAATGCCCTGTTCTCTTTCATTGTGGTTAAGCAGAGAATAACTCCATATATTCTGAATTCAATCGTGCTTCTTACCTTTAGTGCCATTCTGCTAGGTACCCACTCGAGCAGCGAGATACCGGAGGGAGTAAACAGAACCCACTTCATTACGGGGTTTGTTTACACCATTTTGGCCTGTGCCATTTATGGATTTGTATTAATCGTGTTTATGGATGCTCATTAATTTTGGAAGTTTACTGATCTGTTAAAATTATTTTGCTAAATTGATGAATTTTCTATATACTATAATTTTTATTAGTAAAATATATGTTCAATTTTTATTTCGAGTTTTATAGACTAAAAAAGAAATTACAATCTCAAATTACGATGCAAGTCACTTTGATACTTAACATGAACTAAAATATATCATCTATCAATTTAATATTGAACATGAAAAAAATTCCAATCATGCCTCATATTGACTTGTAGAAAATGTCTTTTAGTGCAATCAACATGTATGTTATTACAATTCAATTTTAAAAATAAATTATTTCAATTATAAAGTCATATATATATATATATATATATATATATATATATGAAATTTTTTGACCCACCCATATACCATTGCATGGAAAACCTTTTTAAGTATTTCATTCAATTTATTATCTCAAGGTTCAATTAAAAAGTTACACAAATATGATTGAAATAAGTTATATATTCAATTTTAAAAGATGTGGAGAAGTAAAAGATACAAATACAAGTTTTATTCAATTTTATTTTGTTTGAGGTTATGTAGAAAATCTTAGTCATAGTGCACGTGCCAATAAATTTTTTGTGCTTACACTAAAATCAATGAATCTAATGCAAGCAATCAAATATGATGAGAAATAAACATCTACATTGAAATCAATGCATCTAATGCAAATAATCCAATAGGATTAGAAATCAACATCTATATTGAATTCAATGCATTTAATGTTGCAAGCAATCATATAGGATTAGAAATCAACATCTACTTGAAATCAATGCATCTAGTGCTAACAATCAAATATGATTAGTAATCAACATCTACATTGAAATCAATGCATCTAATGCAAGCAATAAATTAGAATTAGAAATCAACATCTACACATAAATCAATGCATCTAATGCAAGAAATCATATAGGATTAGAAATCAACATTTTCACACTGAAATCACTACGTCTAGTGCAATAAATTTTCGTCCCTTTCTCTCCTCCCTCCATATATATTGATATCTCCCTTCATTTTTCTTTCTTTGTCTCTTTATCTCACCCCAGACATAGACGATCTCTCTCTTCATATATATCTATCTCTCCTTCCCCCCCTCTATCTCTCTTCTTCTCTCTCTCCCCCTTCCATCTATATCTTTATCTCCCTCTATCTCTCCTTATTCATCTCTCTATGTCACCTTGCAAACATACACAATGTTTCTCCATGTCTATTTGTTTACCCCTCCCTCTCCCTCTCCCTTACCCTTCCCTTCCTCTATCTCCCCTTCTATCTCTCTTCCCTCCTACTCTCCTCCCTCCCTCTCTCTCCTCCTTTCTCTCTCTATATGTATTTATTCCTACCTCCCTCTCTCTCTCTCCCTCCAACTCGATCTCTCTCTCTCTCCCTCCCTCTCAATTCCTCTCTGTCCCACCTACCTATGTCTTTCCCCCTCGTCACTCACTCACTCACTCTCTCTCTCTCTATATATCTCTTTCTCTCTCAAGCTTTGTCCTACAACTCTATTGACTACCACCCTCCCTCTCGCATTCTCTCTCCCCCTTCTCTCCATATCTCCTTCTTTGTCTTTCTATCTCACCCCAAACATACACACTCTCTATCTCTCCATTGCCACTCCCTCTCTCTCTCTCCACCTTTCTTTCTCTATATGTCTTGAACTTATTCCTTCCATATCCTTTCCTCTAACTCCATCTCTCAAGCTCCCACTCTTTCCTAGAGACTCTCTCCTCTTCTCCCTCTCTCCATCTTTCTATCACCCTCTCTCTCTTACCCTTCTCTCCTGCTCTCTTTTTTCTATATATCAAAAAATTTAAAATACTTTGACAATTAAAATTCTTTTATTTTATATAATACATATTTAAATTTCAAGATTTCAAATGTGTGTTGGATATTCACCTCGAGGAAAAATAATAATTTTCCATGGAAATATTATCTAAAATGTTCATGTCTTCCAGTTGAAATTGTCTAGGTTTTATTTCTTTAAAGATAGCTTTAGGTTATGATTATTTGATTTTAAAAATAGTATATATTTTATTATGTTAGATTTATAAAAAATAGGGTTAAATAAAATTAACATATTTAGCAAGCTTGTATGACTATTTTAGTGTTATTGACTCTTTGTTGATCCATATGAGTATATCAACTGCATTTCTTAATGTGGTTAATGGGGTTGTGCTAGTATATATTATAATATAAAAAGATTATATTATATTAAAGTTAATAATGTTATATAAATCCAAAATTAGTAAATTTAATATTAACGTTAAAATATATTAATGTTAATTTTTTTGTATTAATATCATTTCATGTTTAATTTAATAATAATACTAATAATATTTTTTAATATTATTATTAAAATTAATAAAATTTCTACATGACATGATAACAAAAATTCTACTAAATTTTGGAATTTTTAAATGTGGTAAAAGTTTATTTTTAAATCATTTAACTTTTTTTATAGAGGCTCGATCTAAAGTTTAAAAAAAACCCTCAATTGAGTTATTTGAATTTGAAATTTAGTCTCTCATATAATAAATTATAAACATTATTAAAAATATGAAAAATTTATAATCAAATTTTAAATTAATATGAAATGAATATCAAACAAACTTAACTTAGCCTAAGATCACAATCCAACTATAAGTCTTCAAAATTATTCACCAGTGCCATGTTAAAAAAATAAAACACAAAAGTAAGTGGAAAACATATCATGGAATGAAATAAAGTAAGTGGAAAACATATTATGGAATGAAATAAAATCTAAAATCCAAAATCATTAAAGAGTTTGTTTGAAAAATTAGAAGGCACTTGGAAATGTTCAATCAAATCCTAATGAGACCATTGCAAAGAAGTATATGAAAATTTATCATTAAATCTTAAATTAATAAAAAATTATTATCAAACTCATTACCAGAGTCTTCAAATTCATGTAAAGTCTATATATATATATATATATATATATATATATATATATATATAATATTGATAATAAATAAATTATTATAATTTTTAAATTAATATTAAATTTATTATAATAATAATTAAGAATATATATGATTTCATAAAAAAATTGTAAATTTGGAGCTTTGCAGAATGGCTAGGGTTTGCTCGAGCAGGGTTCTGGCTGCTGCCGTATCGGTCCCTAAGGCCGCCTCAGGGGCTGAAGGCGACTCAGGGTGTGGGAAAACGGAGAACGCGGCTGGTTGGCTGCCTTTAACGCGTCCGTCTACAGTGAAATACTTTGTCTCCCGTAGTCAAACGCCGCAGATCTACTCAGATCTGCGCGGCTATGTATCTGTGGGGGCTGCAGTCAAAAGGAATCAAGCGATCCTGGATCGGGGGCGAGATAAAAGTCTTCAGCGAGACCGTGAGGCGAAGGAAACAGCGGTAGGCCTCTTTTCTGCGTGGATATATGAGGAGGGCTTTATCCTGCGAGAGAACAAGATCCTGAACTGTGTATTCGAACACAGAAGACCATATGGCGTATGGCGTTTAGAGGATAGGAGCCGTCAAAACAAGAATGCTCGGAGAAACGGCAGGGGGGGACTGCACATAGCAGAACCGCTCTCTCCTTTTTCGCATGGACCCAGACATTGCAGTCTTGGCTCGGATCTTCACGATCTAGCCCTTATCGGAGTACAGTTTGATCTCAGGCCTCAGATCGAAGGCAAAAATCATAGATTACAGCAGGAGACCAGGCGGCAGAACGGAGACATCAATCCTAGATCGGGCAGAGATTATGCAGATCTAGACATGCAAAAGGAAAAACGAATCAAAACGGAGCCAGATCTGGAATTTCGCCATCAGCCAAAGCAGGTAACAAATATTTGTTTTCAGATTCTGATTAAACCCCCCCAGGGGAAATCTCGATTAGTATGGGTTCATGCAGGAGACACCTCCATGCAGCTAAAACAACAAATATGGGCAGAAATGGGATACCCAGTTCAGGCCCAGCATCTGGTTAGTGGAAGGCGGTCCCTCCAGGACTGTAGATCTTTGGAAAGTTATGAGATTGGGCCAGGATCAATCATTATTTTAAATCTCAGATTGAGAGGAGGGGCTCTGCCTCAGGGACAGACAAGCTCCTCAGGGGGAGACAAGGGGAAAAAAGCTGCAGCCCAGCACCAACCAAAAGGATCCTATAAAAACATTTTACAGGGCAGCAGAAATTCAGGGTTCTCCCCAGATCAAGGAGGACACATGCCCAGGCCATACATAGTAGATCAGTCAGAGCAAACCCCAGCTTTAAACTTAGATTCCTCAGGGCTCGATGATTTCGTCAAGTCCTATGAAACGCAAGCTTTAATTTGCCGTTTCAACAGCTTTTGGCCTAAACCTATGGATCTTTTCCATTGGATCTTCACCAGCTGGACCATGGAGTGTGACATTCATTTATGTGCAAAGGGTTTTTTCATAGTAAGATTTACATCCAAGGAAGTCAGAGATACAGTCATCAGTGCCGGGCCATGGTTTTGGGGAACAGCAGGGCTGTTTGTGACTCCATGGTTCCCAGATTTTGATCCAAATAAAATGACGGTAACCAGAATGCCAGTTTGGGTTAGACTACACAATCTTCCATTGCACTTTTGGGATGAACGAGTGCTGGAAGGCATTGGGAACAGCATAGGGAAATATATCAAAACAGACCTGGATAGGATCGATGAAAGGATCTACACTTACGCACGTATCTGTGTGGAAGTAGACTTAAGTAAAGGGCTGCTGGAAAATATAAGGTTGATCTACAAACAACAGAACTGGTTGCAGGTACTAGATTATGAAAACACCGCTTTCAGATGTAGGATCTGCAGGCAGACAGGACACTTACAAAGCACATGTCCAGAAGCCAAGAATAAAAAGAAGCAGAAAGGGAAGCAGAGGAAAGGTTGGAATTTTTCTCCCCCAGATTCAGAGGACGAAGAATCAGAAGCAGCAGAGGAAGAACCTCCAGCAGAGAAAACTGAGGAAACTCAAGAAATGGAGAAACAGAAAGGAATCTCATCAGACAACAAGGCAGTGGAGACAAGCATGGATCCT
The DNA here is from genome assembly GCA_031772625.1 of Pinus tabuliformis. Classification (NCBI taxonomy): domain Eukaryota; kingdom Viridiplantae; phylum Streptophyta; class Pinopsida; order Pinales; family Pinaceae; genus Pinus; species Pinus tabuliformis. The sequence continues at coordinate 1,432,813,448 of CM062819.1, read as the reverse complement.
AGTACGGGAGGCACCAAGCGGCACCACCACTCAGATACTTCAGATTCAGACAAAGAACCTGGCCCACAGAATACAGAGACACAGTTAGTCATTGCTTCGATCGAGCCCACTCAAGGAGAGTGGCGCAAGGTCGAAAAGAAAAAGGGGAGAAAAACTTGAAGCGTGAGTTCTACTCACTGCCGGATTCCAGTTTTTGCCCCTTTCATACTCTATCCTCTCTTCTCTTTTCTTATTCTTTTTGCACGTTAGTCCTCTAACGTTGCATGGGGTGCGAAAGCACTTGGGCCCTTGTGGCAGCATACGGAATGCTTCATTGCATCTGCTAGTGTAACTTTTCATTATCTTTTTAATAAAAAGTTACCGTTTTTTTCCTTGGAAAAATAAAAAAATTGTAAATTTAAAAAATATATAATTTTTTATAAATTTTAATAGTCAAATCATTTATTATAAAAAATCAAATATTTATATTATATATATATATATATATATATATATATATATAATTTTTAATTAATATTAAATTTATTGTAGTAATAGTTAAGAATATATATTATTTCATAAAAGGTTGTAAGTTTAAAAAATTTATGCATAATAGTCAAATTATTTATTATAAAAAATCAAATATTTATATCAAATTTCACTATCATACTTGGCTGAAAATAGATCTTATCAATAAAATAACTTAGAATCAAAAAATAAATCTTATCACTAAAATAACTTAGAATCAAACCTGACCTGGATGGTTGTCCCTTATATTTAAAAAAAAAACATCATACCAAAAATCACAAACAACTTTAAAAACAAACAAAAATCAAATACCTTATACAATAAACAAAATCATATACACAACACGTTAAAAATAAAATATTATTATTATATTTAACGCAAAATAATTGTCCACAGTTAACCAATCAAGTAACCTTGTCACTAACTGTCATGGCGCGCTTCCAAACTTACTAAATCTACCCGACACCTCTCTTCAATTGGTTGATTCCAACTTAAAACATGGACCAAGGATAATAAAAGCATTATATTCTTTTATATTCTTTCATAATAATTTGAGAAACTTAGGTCTTATGTTGTTCGACTACAATCAGGTCGACCTCAAAATAGGAGTACACGCACAAAACAACTCACCCTCCATTAAGAAGCTGATGCTTTCCATTGGCCCTGCGAAGGACGCATGCGTTCCAAAGTTGGACCTGTGCAGTTAGAACCAGTTGGACCTGTTCCTTGGAATTATATTATAATTCAAGCTAAAGTGGGAGAGGAGATTGTTTCGTAGCAGAGAGTTCAGTCCAGTGAATATGGAGTCCCATGGAGAAGCAATTGCAGGCGCAGAGTCCAGTGAAAATTACAGTGGCGTTAGAAAAGGGAGAATGCACTGGTTGCTCGTTAGCATGAGCGTTATCGCTGTTGTGGTGGGACAGTCTAGCGGACTGCTTTTGAGTCGCTTTTATTTTGAGCAGGGTGGACACAGCCGATGGCTCAGATCGCTGTTGCTCTGCGTAGGATCGCCATTGCTTCTGCTACCACCATTGCTGAACCCACAAAGAAAATCACCCATGCTTGCATTTGTTACCACTAGATATCTTCTTGCCTGTGGAGCTTTGGGTGTGATGGCAGGTGGGAATTCTCTGCTTTACTCCTTTGGGATTTCATATCTGCCAGTATCAACGTACTCTCTTCTCTGCGCCACACAGTTAGCTTTCAATGCCCTGTTCTCTTTCATTGTGGTTAAGCAGAGAATAACTCCATATATTCTGAATTCAATCGTGCTTCTTACCTTTAGTACCATTCTGCTAGGTACCCACTCGAGCAGCGAGAGGCCGGAGGGAGTAAACAGAACCCACTTCATTCTGGGCTTTGTTTACACCATCTTGGCCTGCGCCATTTATGGACTCCTCCTCGCACTGATGCAACTTGTTTTCCAAAAGGTTGCACAGAATTTCGCTGTAGTTATGATCTCGCAGGCGCTGGTTTACTTTGTTGGTGCCTTCATTTGTGCGTTGGGACTGTTAGCCAGCGGAGAATTCAGAGACCTGGTATCAGAGTCCCATGATTTTAGGTCAGGGGAAACGGGATATGTCATGACTCTACTATGGTGTGCTATAGCTTATCAAATATATTCCGTGGGGACATTTGGATTGATTTTCTTGATTTCTTCGTTGTTTTCTAATGCCATTGGCGCTTTGTCTCTGCCTGTTGTTCCCATCTTGGCTGTCTTCGTCTTCCACGATAAGCTGGACGCGATAAAGGTATTAGCCATGCTTCTGGGAATCTGGGGGTTTGTTTCCTATGTTTTCGGTGGATACAAGGACTCCAAGGTTGCTGCTCAGCCTGGTGCTCCTACGGTCATTGAGACTTAACTAGGTTAGTTGTGAGACATTTTCATGTGTTCAGTGATCATTACAGCTTTAATATTAAATATCTGATGCATTGAGTTATACGGTCATTGAGACTTAACTAGGTTAGTTGTGAGACATTTTCATGTGTTCAGTGATCATTACAGCTTTAATATTAAATATCTGATGCATTGAGTTATACGGTCATTGAGACTTAACTAGGTTAGTTGTGAGACATTTTCATGTGTTCAGTGATCATTACAGCTTTAATATTAAATATCTGATGCATTGAGTTATATGGATATGTATATATATTTTGAAATAGAGTTTTTACAGATTATTTAATATCCATGAAATATTTTCAGAATTTAATATCCATGAAATATTTTAGAATAATATTTGTATTAGTGTATGTATAAGTTGAAATTTATTTTTAAAGTAGAGTTTTCAGTATTTAATTCAATTAATTGCAATTATTTTCGGAATTTAATATCTATGAAATATTTTAGAATAATATTTGTATTAATGTATATATAAATTGAAATTTATCTTCAAAGTAGTTATGTTTTTTTTACTTTTTTAATTACATAAATTAATTAAAAAAATTGTCATATGAAAAAGTGATATCAAATGTAATATGGTTTTTTTATATGCCATACTGATAAATCATAGCATTTTCTCCAATAAAAACTATTTATAACTTAAGAATCTCGGTGATAAAGTGGGGATAAATCTCCATAAATAAGAATATTGTTGTATATTTTTTCAAATGTATATATAATTAATTTATATACTAATTTTTTTTTTAATAATTAGTAATAATAATTTTTTAAAATAAAGTTATATTTTAGTTAACTTTATTATTTTTTTAATTTTAAGAAGCCATATGTATTATGAATTAAGTGTTTTGATGTTTATTAATGTTTATTAGCTACTTAATTTATATGGTTGCACTAGTTTGTAGTGTTTATAGGATACATATGTAAAATGTTTTTCATTTCAAATGTTTAGTGTATGGAATTATATACTTGAAATAATTTATAAACAGATTAGGTTTAGATACAATTTTCCATAAGAGTGTAATTTCTTTTTATTTAAAATGTGTTTTTGAATGAATAAATAGATTTACTATCCATAAAAATCCTGGTTAAATTTAACAAAAAGTTTATCAAATAATTTCAGTCCACCATTTAAGTTCATAAGAATTTTTCCGAATGCTAAATCTATTTATATATCAAAAACTCATTTTAAATAACTAGAAATTGTAATCTCACTCAAATTTATATAAATAAATTCCAAAAAAAAATTATTAATTAAACTACACCTATTAATTATTATTATTTATAAACAAATTTTAATAATAATTTTTATATCCATAAAAAACAATTAACAATCGGATCTTATGGATCAGATAATCCGTAACAAATAATCAAAGACCCTCGAAGAAATAAACACGGTACACTTTAAAGAAGTAAGAGAACGCAGCTGGTGTGAAGGGCTTACTACACTCTTAAAGCATAAGAATCTTTAAAACAATATATATTCAAATGAATTTGAATAAAAAATAAACATAATAACCTTTCAGGTAATTCGTATCCTAAGGACCTTTAATAATTTAAAGGTAAAGCACATTTTAAGCAATTTGAATGTGTTTGTATCTTCAATTGAATTATGATTTTGACCATTGGTTTTATATTTATATTTTTATGCTTATGCTATTGTAGAGTTTGAAGATAAGTTTAAGTAGTTAAATTTAATGAAGAACTTGGAAATGGTTTTATGGGTTTAAATTTATTCATTAATTTGTGATATCCATTATGCATATGCTAAAAATATGATTTGTGCCACACGAACTCTCTATAAAATGATCACTAATACTTTCATGGAATAATAATTAAGTCTCTAACGTTAGAGAGCCTTAAATAAGTCGAGGATAAATATATGATTAAGGTTTAACGATTGATTTTCAAATAGAAAAATGAATCCTGAGAAATAATGTGATTTAAAACTGTTAGGTTTTTAATAATTGTAATTGTAATTGTGAAAAATTCAATATTAAGAAAATGTGGTGTAATTTAATGTTTTATATATTAATTTTAAAATTAAAATTATGGAATATTAAAAATTATGAAATAAGTGTAAAATCTACATTTAATTCTAAGATTACAATATGCGTTACAGGAATTATTTATTCATTTCTAATTTATAAAAATGTTCATTGAATCTTTCCTTTATGAAAAACATATATTTTTAATGGTCATTTTGCGGTTCAAGAACCTATAAATACATTGTAAGAAAAGCTCAAACGTTTTTCTATGTGTGTTTCTATGTTAAGGGGGAAAATTATTGTTTATACACAACAATCACAATCATTTAGTCTAAGAAATTAATCCCTTAGTACTTTTATAAATTACAATTACAATTGCGTATTATAACCACAAATTATAGTGTAGGATTATATAGATGGATTCTAAGTCTTAAACTGATATATCGATGAAATTGATTTGTTATTGATGAAATTCATTTGTTATTGATATAATTTTGTTAGTGATGAAATTCATTTGTTACTGATATAATTCATGATTTATGTAACAAAAACCATCTATATTATTCCTAGTTACAAAATTATGTCCCTAATATTTTTATAGGGTTAAGACTATATTTCTAAACATTATATCATAGTTCAAGTCTTTCTATTTTGTATTTAATTATTAATGTTAAAAAGTGTGATATTGTCTAGTGGTTACATTTAATGTCATTAGAAAACTAATGATGTCGTGTTGGTATTATGTAGAAAATTAAGAATGACAAATTTTCACTTCATAATTGCATTTATTAATATTCTTTTTTATAATTAAAAAAATATTTTGGGTAAAATTTAGAAATATCATTTGAATATACTCTACTTTGTATTTAATTATTAATGTTAAAAAGTGTAATATTGTCTAGTGGTCACATTTAATGTCATTGGAAAATTAATGACATCATGTTGGGATTATGTAACAAATTAAGAATGACAATTTTTCACTTCATAATTGCATTCATTAATATTCTCTTTATAAACTAGAAATTATTTTGAGTAAAATCTATAAATATCATTTAAATACATTATATATGAAACTTTTTAAATATATTTTATAGATTTCATTTATAAGTTTGAGTAAAATCTATAAATATCATTTAAATACATTATATATGAAACTTTTTAAATATAACATTTTCATAAATATTTGTAAATACATTTATGAAACACATGCCTATTTTGAAAAAAAAATGGTATAAACCTAACTTAATTGAACATTTACTTTTAACCTGCATTGTACAACATCTTAACTATTTATTAAAAACAAATAGGGTTCCATCACTTAGACTGCATTAAGGATCTAAGCTATATCATTAGAGAGAATGGTGAGAGGAAGATTTCTTGGTTCAATGGCATTGATAGCTTCAAGATGAAGATTTCATTTGTGCTTTTGTATAATCTCTTATGATTCATAGCATTATGATCATGGAATTTTATTGTGTCATAGAGCTTCTACATGCGTTAGTATGCTTTCATCATTGGATATTTCTTGTTGGTGAAGTATGTCTTGAAATTTACCTAAGTGATAATTGGTGTGGAAATTATTTGGTGGGTGATGTCAAATCCTTATAAAAGAAAATGAATCCTAGAGATTCAAGACTGGGATTTCTATGTGTGAGAGAGAGAGATATATACCATTAAAAACCAATTTTATTTGTATACAAAAGTCTCACCTTATATCATATAATGCATATGCAAATGGAATTTGGTAAGGTTGAAACAACGTTATATACGGATATGTATATGTATGTATGTATATATGTACACACATATAATGTTGTTTCAACCTTATCAAATTCCATTATAATAGGTGTTATATGATATAAGGTGAATCTTTGCATACACAAAACATTGGTTGTTAATGGTATTTCTTTCACATATAGATTGAAACACTAAGCATTGATATGGAACACATGTTACTTAATTTTAACAGTGGTGATTTATATGGTTGTTGTATGATTGCTAATATGAATGTAGTATATGCATGTGACCTAATGTTGATATCTTGCCTCCACATGCATGATGAATGCACGAATGGTTGATTAATACATGGATTTGGAATGATCAGGTAGGCCTACCTATTGATTTAATAATATTGACATCTAATGGCTTGCCTGCCACATGTCACCACATATTATGCTTCTTGCTCTACATTTAATGTAGCATGTAATAGGCATTATGTTACACATATGTTGTCATTGATGTAAACTATAGTTCTTTCATTGATGAAAAAGAAGGTTTTGAAGTTTGAGTAGCAGAGGAAACAAATGGGCAGGGAGACTATTTTAGGTGCAAATGATGACAAATGAAGTTATACATCAGAAGAAGAAAAAGGCGGAGTAGACAACTTGAATATGGCATAGATATGATATCAACAGTTATTTCCCACTTCATGGGGTCCCAACATGCTTGACCTTCAATCAAAAGGGGGATCCAACAGGCTATCTAGGCGGTAAACTGTCAAGACGTGTGGAAGATGTATAGGCATAATGGGGGGCTCTTAGCAAATTTTGGAAACCACATTCAATAACACCCCCCCGCCCACCACCACCATTCTTCCGTAAGAAAAGGTAGGGTATATTATATAATCCCAAAATGCACGATGTAGTATATAAATTAAGGGTGAAACTTTATAAGGGTGAAATTAAGGGTGTACATATATGTATGTATGTATATATGTACACACACACAATGTTGTTTCAACCTTATCAAATTCCATTATAATAGGTGTTATATGATATAAGGTGAATCTTTGCATACACAAAACATTGGTTGTTAATGGTATTTCTTTCACATATAGATTGAAACACTAAACATTGATATGGAACACATGTTACTTAATTTTAACAATGGTGATTTATATGGTTTTTGTATGATTTTTAATATGAATGTAGTATATGCATGTGACCTAATGTTGATATCTTGCCTCCACATGCATGATGAATGCACCAATGGTTTATTAATACATGGATTTGGAATGATCATGTAGGCCTACCTTTTGATTTAATAATATTGACATCTAATGGCTTACCTGCCACATGTCACCACATATTATGCTTCTTGCTCTACATTTAATGTAGCATGTAACAGGAATTATGTTACACATATGTTGTCATCGATGTAAACTATAGTGCTTTCATTGATGTCAAAGAAGGTTTCGAAGTTCGAGTAGCAAAGGAAACAAATGGGCAGGGAGACTATTTTAGGTGCAAATGATGACAAAGGAAGTTATACATTAGAAGAAGAAAAAGGCCGAGTAGACAACTTGAATATGGCAGAGATATGATATCAACAGTTATTTCCCACATCATGGGGTCCCAACATGCTTGACCTTCAATCAAAAGGGGGATCCAAGAGGCTATCTAGGCGGTAAACTGTCAATACGTGTGGAAGATGTATAGGCATAATGGGGGGCTCTTAGAAAATTTTGGAAACCACCTTCAATAACCCCCCCCCCCCCCACCCGCCCACCACCACCATTCTTCCATAAAGCAAAGGTAGGGTATATTATATAATCCCAAAATGCACGATGTAGTATATAAAGTAAGGGTGAAACTTTATAACTAGATCAAATGAATTTATCTACCCATGCCACTTTCTTAATCTCACCCACTAATTTATGCTTAACCATAATCAAACCATGATTAGTAGTATCATATAGGTTTATTATGCTAATGCATATTAATATCGGATGGGACCATACCAAGTGCTTTTTTAGTGATTTAAACCATGCTAATGTTAAGTTAAAGCATATTAGATGAAGATTATCATAGCTTAAGTATATTGGGCATTGAGCATTTAGCATAAACATCGGAGAGTAGAGGTCAATATCTGATATGACGTGGAATAGATGATGTGGCACCAAGTAGTAGTCTATGTGACATGGTAGCAACAAAAAGTAACACGTGGTAGGCATAAATAGAGTTTTTGGCCAACCAACTAGACACTTCGTAGGTGACATGTGGTAGGTACATGCCACTACTCATACGTGTGGTAGACAATGATTGTTTGCAACAAATGGCATGGTAGGTGAAGTGGAAAGTGATGTAGTAATGGTTGGGACCCCGATACTAGAGAACCAAGGATTAGAGTTTATATTTATATAGAAATGTTAAGTCCAACACCTAATGTTACATGGAACATATGACATGGCACAGATGACATGACAAAAGAACCATGTGGCAAAAAATTATTGTTCTATGATGGATTAACATTGTAGAACCAGAGGTCTCGAGACTTGTTCCAAAACCTAGTATGGTAAGGTTTTCTTGTGTATTTAAATTTGGCTGGAAAAATTGAAAATCATGGTTATGGGCCAAAAGTCACAGGGCTAAGGGCTCAACCTTTGTGGGCCCGATACCAAGGTACTAGAGTACTATGGTATTGAGATGCATAACAATATTTATCCTTCCATATGAGGTTATTCGATATGTAAGTACTTGGTCACAATGTCAAGTCATAGGTGCTTAACAATTTAGCACTTCGAGCTAAATTATTGGTACTAGGACATCTACAATTGGAAGGCTACTAGATTGATATGTTAGGACCAAGGTCACAACATACAGTTGCAAGTGCTTGATGGCTTCACAGGAGCTTCACTGGGAGAGAAATAGCATACCACATGCATTCATAATGGGGGATATATATTGAGGAAAAAATGACATAATCTATTGAGCATATAATAGGGGGTAAAGGGTTTTTATATTGGCAGGTATAAAAGATGGAGCTCAAAGTTAATGAAAAAATATAAAGGGGTATAAAAAATGTAATGAAAAAATGGATACCTACAATATCTAGTGAAAGTAGGGGTTTTTTAAATTGGAAAGGTGTATTGGGTTCATATTGGTAGGGGGTTAAATAATGTGGTTTTTATAGGTATTTTCCAATATATAGTCAAATTAAGGGTATTATTTAGAATGCCACAAATGCATGTGATATGTTGTAGGTTCATTGAGTGAATCCCTTGTGGATGGCTTAGAGATTAGAGCTAAGGAGATATGAAAAATAATCTAATATTCGATACGAAAGGCCAATGTTCCTATTGTCATGATTTCATCAAAGGACATGGTCATATAATATGGTCGCGTTGAGTTAAAGTCACTCAAATGCTATGATTCAATTGATTGGATGGAAGGGAGCTAACAATTGACAAAAAATTAAAGATAGTGTCATTATGAATATGAATTGCAATGTAGTAGTGGGAGAGCAATGTGTGAGATTTATGGGAGTCAAGAGACTTTTAAGAGTGTGTAAGAAAGTTGTGAGGCCTAGTCAATCCACAATACCATGGGTCAATACCATGGATTGATACCCAAGCTTAAGAAGTCCATAATATATAAACATAGGGTTAAGAAATTGAAAATGTTATTGAGATTGTGCATATGTGAGAATGAGTTGCTAAAACTAGCAAGACTTATAGATTAGTACTATACCAAGTGAAAGGGAGTAAGCCAATTTAAGTAGAGAGATATTGAATAGATTGAACTACAAATTAGAGTGTGGTGAAAGTGAAAATTATGCAAAGACAGAGACCAAAATAGATCAAAATGCTAATCAAATTTGTGATTGAATGTTAAGCTTAGTTATATCAAAAAAACTATGAGCTAAATAGAGACTAGATCAAAAGTGAAATGTGCAAACTTGAAACATATTGAATGTACCTAAAGAAGGATTTGATTAGATCAATAAATATTAAACTTCAAAATATAAAATTGTGAGAGGATTGGTGCCTACTTTGTGTTTGTGTTTGTAAATCAAGGGACTGGTGTATCCTTCAAGTTGGTTCCTATAAATTAGGTGATGAGTGTCTCCTTCTAGATGGTGCAAAATAAATTAATGTAAATGTAGGTTGGTTCCTCCATTCACCTATAAAGAAGAAGTTGTTATGTAGTTTCTCCCATATAGGTTTCCATGTAAAACTCTAACTCTCCTAATCTATGTGTGTGCGTCTTTATTTATGTTATTTATGTATGTCCTATTAGAAAGAGATTAAGATTTTAAAAATTGTTATAAACTATATAATATTGGTTCAACCCACCCCCCCCCCCCCCTAGTATTATTTTGTCTTCAAAATTTGGTATTAGAGTGGGTATCCTTTAGAGAAAGACTAATAATTGGAAGGAAGATCCTACAATAAAATGGATAGCCAAGAAGATTCTTCTTCAAACAAACCTTTGATATTCAATGGAAATAATTATGCCTTATGGAATACATTGTGGGAAAAAATGGACACAAAGTTGAAGAGGTCTTCAACATTCCATCCACAAACAAATGGGAAGAAAGATATAGTCAATAGGACTTTTGTGTATCCTTTTAGCTGTTAGAATAAAAAGAATTTGAACACTTGGAATAAAAATATGGTATATATACAACTCTATTATAATAGAGTAGTCCAAATATGGTGATGAGAATTTAGGGGGATTAGCATGAAAGATATTCAAGTAGATTATTCTTGCAACCTACTTGAGTTCTACCAAATCTGGTTAGAGCCTGTTATCATTTCCATGGCAGATTGTGGGTAAGGCTTGGACATGGCCCATGGATAGGTTTATTTTACCCTTGAGTTTTTTTCAATGCCCGAATCAGTCATTTTTGGTCTGGTGGGAGGATCGGGTTTCGACTCTCTCCTCATACCTCATCTTGTCAATCATTTGGACACTTGTTCATATGTGGGGGTGTCATTTTAGGTTCCAAAAGGCTTGAAGATAAACAATATTCCAAAGGGTGTACTTATTGGTGTAAAAATACTTAGTGACTTTTTTGGCGAAGGATTTTTTTATGGATTTGTCTTTGAAGGGGGAAGTAGGGTTCTCTCCATGAAAGGTACTCCAAACTTAAACCCCTGATTAGACTTGGTGAATTTACTAGAGGCTCTAGGATCCTATGTTCAAACCCTTATAAAGGGGCACAAGCTTCCCATTTCAGCTGGTAGGGTTACATTGGAACCAATGGCAAATTTTGGTGAAGATGTGAGGGTTGATACTAACCAAATCTCAAATTGTAACAAGAAAAAGAGGAAAACCAAGTGTGCCATCATCAAAATAGGATGTTACAAGATGATCCTTAGTGAGAATGTACTGATGCAGGAGGTAGAAAAGAAGGCGGATTTAGATGTAGTAGGTAGAGTTTAAGGCTGCTGATTTAATATGCAGTTTCTTTAGACAAAGCTAACGTAGATGTGGGGGAAACAAATTGATCTACTTCCAATGGTAACCACCTTAGAAGGAGGTTGGTTCTACTTCCTACATAGCGATAGAAAACATGCATTATGCGTGCTTTCTAAAAATTGGGTAATTAACTCAATCCCAGTTCTACTCAAAAGATGGACCCCTTTTTTTGATGCCAGTAAAGAATTCATGGGGAAAGCACCTATTTCGGTGTGAATGTCAAGCTTACTTGTGGAATATTAGTCCTAGGTGGTGTTTTACGATATTGGGAATTATTTGGGGAAATTATTGGATGTAGATATATCCTTCCTCTCGATAGGGGTGATGACAATGACCCATATTTTATTAAATCTTAACACTCATGAAGGCTTGGTGGAAGAATTGGAAATTGGGCAACATGATTATTCCCACACACATATCCTAGACTATGAAGGGATTCCTTTTCATTGTAGGAGGTTCCATAAGACTAGCCCCATTTTGAAGGATTACTCACTTCCCTTCCATGGGAAAAAAGGGAATCAGATCTACCTCCCTACAAGGAAAGCCTTCCCCAAGTAGACTCAACAGATTTTATAGAAGTTCACTAAGGACAAACAAGAGATGGTTTGAGATGACCCATAAATTTCCAGCAAGATCCATAGGGAGGAAAAAAATCGACAAATGATGGGAATTAAAATAGGGTCACCTTCATATTCCATCATTCCCTTAGCTCTTTCTCTAACGAAATATGTTGCACTAACTAATACTCCTATTTTTAATCCCTTGTACTCTTTAGTTGTTTTGATTGTTGTATTGGGTAAGTGTTAGGACAACAATGATAGTTGTGACACAACTATCACCCCACATCCTACTCTCACCAAACCTCCCATTCAACCTTAATTGTGTCCTTTAGTGACTATGGTTACACCATCGACAACTGTCTCCCAAGAGGGCCATGAGAAAAAATCCTCTAATTCAACTTCTCACTACTTCTTGCATTCTCAGCCTACTTAAGATTCCAAAGATAACACTAGTTTTATGTTGGAGAAAAACTCTTTCATAACTTATGAGTAGGGAAGGAGCAAAAAATATCACCTAGCCAAAACCAAAGTCAAAGCATGTTTGGATGTGGCTATCGGAAAGAAACATTCCATCATTTGGGCACTTAGAGCATTGAAAGCCTTAGGAGGAGTTACCCAATGATTATGTCGTATTTCAACTATAGGGGTTTAACCAATCCCTCTAAAATATTGGCCCTTAGGAGGTTAGTATATTTAATTTATCTTGATATTATCTTATTATAGGAGATGATGGGGGACGGGGAAACTATTTCAAAGGTGTTAGAAAATTTGTCTAAAAGTTAGAGTTTTTTTAGTTTTGATGCACGAGGGTGGTTGGGTGGCCTAGCTATTGCACGAAACCCCCAAAACGTCAAATCCATAAACTAAAAGGTTTGAATCAATTTTAGGCATGGATTTCATCTCTATAGAATTAAACTTGGAATTGATAGTTATAAACATCTATGGACCTTTTATGGAGATAAAAAAACTTTTAGGAAATCCTATCAAAGAGGCAACTGTTACATATAGAAAATATAATATTGAGAGGGGATTTTAATTTCTCTTTAGGAGAAACTGAAGTTTGGGGGCCACATGCCATACCAGATCCTATAAAAAAAATTCTTTGAGCATTTACTTCCAAGTCATAAGTTAATATATGTTAAGATGACAAAGATTCAACCATCCTATAGAAATAAGTGAATCAGAGAGGATACAGTGGCCAAAATACTAGAGTGATTCATGCTCTTTGAATTATTGGTAGAAAGTTTACCCGGATGCAATAATGGGTTAGTCAAGGTGAGGAATATAACTACCACCCAATCTTCCTAGAAACAAAAGCGGTGGGAAAGAAGCTAATGAGCCCTTTGAATTTCAATATGGAATGCCAAAAAGAAGAAGTTTTTTTTTAATTGGTTAAATCCAAATGGGTTCCTCATAACCCTACCTCTAGGATTTTTGTTGGCATTCATTTTTCAAGAATATTACCTAGGTGAAGAAGGTTACAATTCAATGGGTATCTTTAAATGAGATCAGGGATGAACAAGAGTTGAAGGATGTTGAGATAGATCTAGAGTAACTTGAGAACTCTGAGGATGGGGGGTTCCTTAGTGATGACACAAAGACCAAACATCTATAACTCGAGACTAGGAAAAGGAAACTTTTGGAAAACAAAGAGGCAACATGGAGGTTAAAAAGAAGACCTATTTTGATTGACGCAAGGGATGAGAATACCAAATTCTTCCAAAAATATGCTAAAGGAAGGAAAATGGCTGACATGATCTAGAATATAGAAAACCAAGAAAGGGGATTTTCCTCTTCTTTTAAGGAGCGAGAGAGCACAAGGAAGCACAATTTTTCACCCATTTCAAAGCCAAGGAATGTTCCTCCATAACAAAGGTTATCACAGTAGTTCAATTACTTCCCAAATTTTTCGAGGAGGATGAAAATCACAATTTAATGGGGGAAATATCAAACACAAAACTATAAGAGGTTTCACACTTTTTAGAAAGATAAGATCCCAAGGCCTAATAGATGGCCCATATATTTTTTTTCTAGGCCTCTATGATATTTTTGGGAATGATTCGTTGAAGGTGGTAGATGAGTCTAGCCAGTCAAGGAAAGTGTTAACCTCTTTAAACACAAATTTCATAGCTCTAATCCCAAAGGTGGAAAAACCTACTAACTTTAATGTATTTTAGCCAATTTCTCTTTGCAATTGCACTTACAATATTATTGCCAAATTTATTGCTCAAGGATTGAAACCCATTTTCTCGAGAGTTTTTTTTTTTTTTTTGAATAAGGCTACTTCTATATTAATACAAAAATATTTTACACCGAGGTCGTGACCTCGTAGAGCTAGCCCAAAATTGCAGCATGATTACAAACAAGGCATATCTATATGCTGAAGTATAGTAGAGTAGTGCCCTTAAGAAATGTGGAGAGCCTGTTCATGAGTGAGGAAAAAATATAGAAAGCCCCATAATAGTACTTAGATAAACCGGGACTATACGACAGCCAAAACTTGGAATTGAGAAATAAACCAGAGCTATACGACAACCCAGACAGTAAAACTAGACTTGGTAGCTATGACCCGCTACACGACAACCCATAACTGTAAACAGAGGTGACTGTGACTGTGACCAAAATTGGAAAATGAAGGCTGGCAGAATGCCCCTTTCGTGTGAAAAACTGGCAGTGTGAGCTAATGCATTTGTCAACATATCTAAGACAGTGATGAGTGAACCTTCTCGAGCTGGCAGAAATCCATGAAAACCAGAAAGAACCAACCTGCTTAAGCATCAGGAGAGGTGTCAGGTGGCTCCTCGGTGATGCGGCATCCATATTTGTAGTCATCGTCGTCATCAGAGGAGCTCTCCTGAAGCTTCATACTTTGAGGAGCTTTACCTTTACCAGAACCTGAGGCTTTGCTCTGATCGAGGTTTGTCTGGATGGGGCCTGGTTCTTCTTCCGCCTGCCTGTCCGAAGTCGCTCTGAAGGAACCAGCCCCTTGACCTGAATTGAGCTCGCTCATCTCGATTGTAACCGTGGCCATAAAGGAGGAGGAGCCGTGACTGCAGGGGAAGCGTAACCGAGCGGCGTTAGTCATGGATTGGAAGGAGCTCGGTGTTGTTATCTGTAATCCTCTACCCCTACCCCGTCCACTCTGAGTAGTAGGGTACCTATCTGAGCGAAGGTCTGGGCTAGAGATTGAAGAGTCTATCAGGGAGGAGGCGGCCTGGCGCCCAATTTGCCCGCGCGAGCTGCCCCTTTTGCAACTCATACGCTGTCGCAGTTTCGGCATGGCTGGAAGGGCGTGATGATCCTGGCTTCGAGGAAGACAAAGGAAGCAGAGAAGGAAAATGACAAACTTGGCTTCAGAGCTCAGGGCAGCGAGCGGGAGGTGGACTAAGGAGCAGGGGAGGCAGAGGATGGCTTGAAGGCAAAGCCAGAAGCTCCGCCAGCAAACCAGAGCGCGGTTAACTTCTGAGAGAGGCTGAGAATGAGCCGCTGCAACTGCAATGGAGGAGAGGCAAGAGCGGAGAGGATAAGTGCGATTATAGCGAGTTGATAGCGCCATGATAAAAAAATTAACGGTCATAGGTGAATTTACAGGCATCATTAAAGTCGCATTAAGCTAGAGCAGAGGCGGAGTAATGACCAAAGCTGCGTGAGGGTGTGTGGCATTGAAGATAAACCACGCACTCATCCATACCTCTGGCCACGTGCCTCTGATGTCGTAAGACACTCGGATTTGGGACATTTTCTCGAGAGTTATCTCAAAAGAATAAATTCATTTCTTGGAAATACACCAAATCCATGAATCCATTGGAGTGGCTCAAGAATGTCTACACAACCTTAAAAATGGAAATTAAAGGGTGTTTTTCTAATCATTGGTCCTTAAAAATCCTATGACTAAGTCAGCCAAATTTATCTTCATAGAGTTATTAACTCATCTTGGCTTTGAAGCGTCTTTCATCACTTGCAGTATGAGTTGTCTCATAACAAATTCCTTTGCAATTTTGATCAAGGGTTCTATCTGTCTTTTTTCCTAGTCTCAAAGGGGATTGTGGCAAGGATGTCCCCTCTCCACACTTTTATTCCTTCTTGTAGATGAAGGGATTGGTCATCTACTGAATGATGCCAAACAAAGAGAATAGTGGTGGTATAAAATCTATTTTTGTCATATTTATTGTCCATAGACAACATTCTAATTTTTTGGGATGGATCACAATGAGATATAGAATTTATTTGAGAAGTCTTAACCCTCTTTTGGAAGGCCATGGGCATAGAAACAAATACCACAAAATTGACATTGTCTAGCAACCTTATGGAAGATCCAGTGGTCTAGTTTGTACAATCCATATTCTCTTTTACTCTTATTCCATTTGATTATGGGCTCAAATATATAGGTTTACACTTGAAACAAAATTCCTACAAGAAAGAGGATTGGTTCTGGTTCTTAGCTAACTTGGAAAAATAATTAAAAACCTAGAGTATGAGATGGATATCCCATGAAAGAAGACTTGTATTGATAAAATAAATAATGGAAATAATAGTACTCTATTGGATGGCTCTCACTTGGATCTCGAAATGAATTTTTGAAATGATGAGGAAGGTTTGCTTAAGATTCTTGTGGGCATGCTCTTGGGATCATTTTATTATGCCCTAGGTAAGATATGATAAAATAGTGTTCCCAAAATCTTGGGGTGGATGGGGCCTTAAAAATCTCCCCCTTATTTCCAAACTGTTAGCAACATAGTTACTAATCAAAGGGGAACTATTACCTGAAAACAGGTATTCTAGCCCAAAAACCCCAAAAAACATGAAAAAAAGCCTGAAAACGAAAAGTGTTGATGCTAGAATACCATTCTTTTTTTGAGGTACATTTTCAACATTTTTTTAAAATGGCAGTAAAAACCAATTTTTTGTGTGCAAAAAACACCTTGAAAAAAGTGTTAATGCTAGAATAATGTCTTTTTGTTTAGGGTTAATTTTCAGCATCTTTAATAATGACGTTAAAAATAAAATATCTTGACTCCAAAAATCTTTAAATTTCCAACAATTTCCAAGCATGACATTAAAGATAAAATATCACGTCTTTGAAAAACCTTAAAATTCCCAAATTTTTAGGCATGACATAAAATTCAAGATATCACGTCTTTGAAAAACCTTAAAATTCTAACAATTTTCACACATGGTGCTAAAGAAAAAATACTTATAATTGTTTTTAACCATAGCATTAAAAATAAAATATCATGACTTAGAAAAGCATTAAAACCTTGACAAATTTTCAACCATGGAATTAAAACCAAAGATTACGACTACAAAAAAATATTAAGTTTTCAAAATATTTCAAACACGACATTATGGAAAAAATTTATGAGTAAAAAAACCTTTAAAAATGAACACCATAATGAAAGAGTTATTATACCAAGAGTAATTTATTTTTTAAATGCTAAATGTATAGCAATTTTAAAATCATAGCCTAGGACAACTTAATACATTGCAACAAAAATTTAAAAATCAACCATCAAATTGACATGCAGTGTAGGTGAACTGGACCCATTAAAATGAAAACTTAGAGACCAACCATGAAATTCACACATTGTGGATACAAACTCCATTCATTGCAACGTAAATTTTAAAATCAACTACCAAATTGGACATAATGGGATCGGGTAGCTAGACGAGCATTGACACAGACCGTGTAGAACAAAAAAAAAAAAAAGAGAAAAAAAAAAATCAAATATTGAAAAAAAAATAAAAACAATAAAAAAAACACAAAAAAATAATACAAAAGAAAACAAAATTTCAAATATTGAAAAATATAAAAACAATAAAAAATACAAAAAAAATAAATTTAAATTTAAAAAAGATCAAAATTAACGTGTAAATTTTAAAAAGGAAAATATTAAAAAAAATACACAAAATTTGAAAAAAAAACAAAAAAAACAACATTTTTTTAAAGTTAAATAAAATAAAAACAAAATAATTAAAAAAATAACAAAATTAAAAATTAAAAAGATAAAATAAAATACAATTAAAAAAAAAAAAAAAAATTAAAACTATAAAAAACCTAAAAAAAAATAAATTAAAAATAAAAAATAAATTAATTAATTAATTAATTAAACATTAAAATGAAAACCATTTAATTTGTTTTTAAATTCAAATTAAAATAAACATTATAATAAAATTGATATAAAAAAAATATTACTTTTTTTAAATAGAAAAAAAGCCCTTAGGGCAGCAGATGCCAATTTCGAGAATCGTCCCCTGCCACCCCAGGGGCTATTGGGCCACTAGGGTGGGCGGGGAAGGACTTGCGTGCAAATCCCTCCCCTGCCACCCCTACGTCCCAACTGACTAGGGGGTGGCAGGGGTCGATTCCCGGAATTGACCCTTGCCACCCCCAAGCTGGTTGGGCCATGGGAGTGGGTGGGGTGAGACTTGTGTGTGTCAGCCCCGGCCAATCCCTAGCCAACTGGGCTGCGGGGATGGCAGGTGCTGACTCCATGAGTCGGCCCCTACCACCCTTAGGTCAGTTGGGCCGCCGGGGTGTGCGGGGAGAGCTGTGTGCAGATCCCTCCCCACTCACCCCTACAACCCAACCAGCCCATGGGTGGCAGGGGTTGATTCCTCGAATCGGCCATTGCCACCTTAGGGCCTTTTTTTTGGTTTTTTCCAAAAAAAATATAATTAAATTTTTATTTATTTTTATTTTAATTTTCTTCATTTTTTTCATTTTATTTTCATTTTTTTAATTAGTTTGTTTTTATTTAATTTTATTTTTTGTTAAATTTTTTTTTGTTAAAATATGTTGTATTATATATCTATATATATATATATATATATATATATATATATATATATATATAGATATAGATATCTATTCACAAGTAAATTTTGATTTTTTTTACATTTTATAGTTTTTTTTTTTACATTTTGATTTTTTTTTTTGTCATGTTTTTTATTTTATGTTTTATTACTTCTGGTTATTTATTTATTTTTAAATTTATGTTTTTATTTTTTTATTGTTTATATTTTTTTCAATTTTTAATTTTTTTTTCTTTTGTATATTTTTTGTGTTTTTTTTATTGTTTTCTTTTAATATTTGACTTTTTTTATTTATTTTTTTCATTTTTTATTTATTTTTTTAGTTTTTTATTTTTACAATTTAATTTTTTATTTTTATTGTTTTTCTTGTCTTTTCTTTTTTATATATATTTTTAAATTTGATCTTTTTGTCATGTTTTTTAATTTTATTTTTTATGTTTTATTATCAACATGAAAATCACCAACATTTAAAAAAAATATCCACATTTAACACATTACAAAATTTAAAGTGTAAAAAATAGGCCCTCTAAACAAAAAGGGTTGATGTTGCATTAGCACTTTTCAAAATCAAGATGAAAATCACTAACAAAAAAAAAATGTGTTGATGTTGCATCAACACTTTTCAAAATCAGCATGAAAATCACTAACATTTAAAAAAATTGTTCATACTCGATACATAAGAAAATTTAAAGTGCCAAAAATATGCTAAAAAATATGTGTATTTTGAATGACCACTTTTCAAAATCGAGTGATTTTTTGCTACCTCAAAAAAACGGGTACTAGGTACTTTTCTCATTTGATCAATAACTATGTTTTGCAACAAAGGTAGGATGACGTCTATTATCTACAGAAGGCCTATGGACAATAATGGTTCACTCAAAATACATCTATCCATACTCGATTGAGGAGTGTTTGATACTTCCAACTAAAGGTAGCTCTAAGATGTCTATAATCTAGAAAGAAGTGCTTGTTTCTTTTCCTTTCATTGATGATGTTGTCTCGTGGAGGGTTGGAAATGGAAAAAAATTGAGAGTGGATATTAACACTTGGTAAAACTATGGGAATGAATACAGGCTGCCTCAAGGGTTAGTAAATTATTTAAACATGGACGGTATCTTCACCTTAAACCTAGTTGTCAATCAAGATTCTATGACCCTTTAGGTACAAGGACGACTTTTGGCCAAATAGCTCAAGATAAGAGAAGAGCTTGACGCATGGAGAGCTTACACTATAGGTTGGAAATCTGCTCCTATCTACTTAATAGACAAATATGACAAGTTGGTTTGGTCACTTTACCCTTTTGGGGATTACACACCTTAGATGGGTTATCTCCATTTAAGAACATTCAAGTTGGGAGAAGAACAAGTATGGTGGTAGAAACAACTGTGAAAGATTAAATGGCCCACCAAGCCTAGACTCTTCATGTGGTTTCTCCTTGAAAATAAGGTCCCAACTTGGGATATACAAAAGACATAGTTCGAAGGACCAAGCTAGTGTACTTTGTGTAATGATGGGAGTGAGGTTGTCTTGCATCTCTTCCTTGATTTACCCTTTACAAAGTTTATTTGGAATGTATTGGCATCGAAGAAATTTACTAGAGGCATGGAGGACCTGGGCTGAAAAAAGAGCTATTAATTTTTTTTGTGATACTCCACTACTCCTTTGCTAGGGCATTTGGCCAGTAAGAAATAGAGTAGTTTTTCAAGATGCCACCACTGCTCTATAAAAACAACAAATCAAAGTTTGGTTATTTTTGCACTCTTCCTCAAAACACATTGGTGCATGGTGAAAGAAACATTTTGGAAGAAGAGATTGACAAGGAAAGACCTTAGGCTTTCTTCGATGGAACCTCCCAAGGTGAGGAAAGGAAATGTGAGTGGGGGGAGTGGTCCTTTATCTTTCAAAAATAGAATTATTCACTCTAGAAATGGGGCTAGGAGTAGGCTCAAACAATTTTTCAAAATTGTTGGCTCTAAAACTACTATTTTTCTTTGCAAAAGAAAAAGGTTTCTCGTCTCTAGAGGTCTTTTTGTACTCTATGCTTGCTATAAATTCGATTACGGGAGTGCAATGGTGTAATAACCACACTTGTTTATGATGTAAATATGTGTATCTTGATATTAGGTTGGTGAGTCGTAAACAATTTTGTGGGCTTGCATGCCCATGTATTTATCTTTTGCATATTTTGGGGGTGAGTATGCCCAAGCTTATATGTTGGTTTTGATTATGTGGCCAAAGGTCCATGATAGTAAATGATGTAAATGTTAATGCTAAATTAATACAAAAGAGGTTGGCTACAAAGCCCACTTGATGGTTAGAGTATGGGGGGTATGCAACTCCATGGTGACATGGGGAAATGGTGGTGGATTACGAATGGATGATGAAAACACCTAGGGCCCACTGGGTTTTGGGTTTCCACATGCCTTATAGAGGCCATGCAATTAAGGGTAGTATATCCATACTTGCGTGTAGGCTTCATTATTATTATATTATTATTACCATGATGATTATGGGTATTAGGAGGATTACGATTTGGATGACGAGGGATTTGGAATTTGGTCCTAAGCGACCAGTTGGTGAGCCCTAAGTATGGGTTTTGATACCAACTAGGAGCTGTTCAGTTTATGCCTGGAGGATGCCTCGAGCCCTAAAACAACAATCTTTTGGGTTGGTACCTTGGCAGTTAGCCTGGAGCCCTAGAGGAACATGATTCTTGGGCAGGAATCTTGGCAGTTGATGTGGCCTAGAGGGTGCCTGGAGCGCTAGACAACATGGGCGTTGGGTTGCTATCTTACCCATGGATGTATGTTTATTTTGGTTATTATTACTCGTGGAGTTGCATCCCTAGCTCGAGGGTGACCCGTGGTTGGAATCCATGAACCACATAGTCTATGGAAGGGTGGAACATGGAGAGCTCGTAGCGAGTTAGTCTATTTTTACCAAATAAGTGTTCAAATTATGTATCTTGTTGTTTATGTGATTTTTTGCTAAAGCCTTAGCTTTGAGTTGTGTACCAATGATTATAATGTTTATACTTTTGTTGTGCAACTTGATTATTTATTGTTACATGTTATTACTTATAGATTTTGATGCTTTTATGTTTATTACAGATTTTGTCGTAAACTCTGATCGAGGTTTATGTCAATATATTTAAATTTCATTATATAATTGTTATTTATGTCATGTAAAGAATAATTATGAATCACATGTGTTAAAATTTTCATTATAAGTGTTATGCATATGCATTCATAAAAACCTTGTATTGTCAGGCATATAAATGTTTGTGTTAAGGTTATGGATTTTTAATCTACAAATAAAACATGTATTTTGAGTGTTGTGTGGTGGTAGTGTTTCCCAATAGGAGGATGGAGACATTACAAGGTGCAATCAAAGCGAAATTTTCAATGTTCGGCTTGATTGAGTTGTAATTAAAATTGAAACAAGAAGTTGCAGGATTGCTCACTAACTGTCCTTCCTGAGGTCTAAAATGGTAAGAAACCACTAGTAAGGAAATCCTAAATGTGTAAAATTGGCCTCCTAAGGAAATTATAAAATAATAGTGGAAATAATAAAATAAGATTAGATTACATCATCAAATTTTAGAGGGAAAAAATAAAAACCTATTTTTCAACTCGTATTTTCAACTTATCTCCGTATGGGTTTACTCAAATTTTGAGCGGGAACACTCGTTGAATGCATAACTTGATTCCTCATCCAAGGAGTATCCATGTTGCATACTTTTGATGGACCCTGCTACACGAAAAATGAGAAATTCATGAAAAACGTGATTGCAATCATGTTTTTCATGTATTTCTTATTTTTCACGTAGCAAGATCCATCGAAAATATGCAACATGGGTACTCTTTGGATGAGGAATTAAATTTTGCATCCAATGAGTACTCCTGCCTGAAATTTGAATAAAACATTAGGGAGATAAGTTGAAAATATGAGTTGAAAAAATAGTTTTGTTATTTTATTATTTTTTTACCTTTTTACTCCAAAAATGGTTAATCATCCCCCATGGTTGACATCATCATCTTGAATCCTATTAATTCTTATAAAGTTTATTTTGGTTGTACATTTTTCTTAGGAGCCCTATTTTAGACCTCAAAATTCCTTTAATGATCTGCCTAGCAAAACACATAGATGCTTCAAAACAAATCAAAAAATAAAATTGTTTCGAATTGAGTAAAAATTTAAAGAAGAGTTTTCATATTTAATCTCTAAAAATAAAATTTATATGCAAAACAACATTTCTATGTGTTATTGGGTTATTTTATAATTGTATACATATACATATACAAATAAATATAATTGTATATATATGTACATTTAAAGTGTATATATATATGTTGAACGTGGGTGATATAATGCATATTATATTATATGGTTATAAGGTTTATTTATAAAGAATATATATATATATATATATCCAAAGTTGACGAGCAATGTGAAGTGTACCCATCCTAAGTAATAAATTTAATTTCAATGATTTATGAGTATGATATAAAAGTGTTTGTATATTTTCTAAATAAGAACAAATAAGGAATAATCCAAATCACGATATCTAAGGCGTAATAAGTTTACATTCTTACATATATAAATGTCCATTTATGAATACATATAATGTTTTTTATATAATTTGATGTCTTGTAAGAAATATATATATATAGCTCAACATCGATCCTCGATTGGGTCAACTATTTAAGTTAGGCCCATTAATGTTTTAAATCCCCCCAAGTGGTCAGTTAGAGCATAGAAGTGCAGGCCCATAATTCAATAATGTATTGTGTATGTCTTCGGTGAATGGGTCCTACATCATGGACTCACGTTGAGATTTGGACACGAAGGAAATATAGGATTTAAGTGGAACTATGTTATATACCTGATTTTATATTTATAGAATATATATATTAGCACAATTATATTAGTAAATATTGTTGATATAGGCCGAAGGTATATAGTTATGATTATTATTATAAATTAATAATAATATTAGTATTATTATTTTTATTATTAATTAAATTTAATAACATTATTAATTAATAATTATTTAATTATTTAATAAATAATAACAATAATCAACTAAGTATTATTATTATTATATATTAATATTATTTTATTAATATAAATATGGTTAATATTATTAGGAATATTATCAATATTGTTTTGTTAATATTATTATTGTTGTTATGGTTAATATTATTAATATTCTTAATATTATAACTATTATTAATGGGGTAGTCTAACTTAGAGATGAAATATACATTTTTATCGGAATTCGGTAAAACAATTGCAAGAAAGAATGTGACTTAAAATGCAGAAATGGATTCTACACCATGAAAAGACTGAGGGGCATTCAAAATCTACATAATAAACAATTTAAACCCGAGTTTTTAAAAAAAAATTGCGCATTTTGGTTACAATTAACCAGAAAAAAATGTCGTGAAAAAGGTCGTTTCGTCTATAAGTTAGACTATGACATTTTTAATATTATTATTATTGTTAATATTATTAATATTAATTAAATAATTAATATTATATTCTTAATTAATTTATATTATATTAATTAATAATTAATACTATATTATATTATTAATATTATAGCCTAGGAATATGAACTCTTTGTAGAAATTCCTTGTAGATTTAGACTACATATTATAATATGCTAAAATAATTGACTTGAATCTACTCTACTCATCAATGGAAACAATAAACGGTTGATTAAATCACAAGCCATAAAAGAGCAAGAATTCAATCACACATAACACAATAATTTTCTGGGGAAAGCCACAACTAAAAACCCTGCTATCTGTACATTGCATTAATTAGAAAATATGAGAAGATTTCAATGCTTTTCTTAAGCTCGAGCAACCTCTACACGATCCCTATCTATCTCACTGCTTCCTAGACAAGCCTTAGATGTATACAATATGCTCTGCTCAACCTTGAGCTCAACCTGCATAAGTATTTTCTATCATCTGCCTGACTAACTATCTTTGGCCAATACTTAGTCAAATTTCCAAGCCTCCAAACTCCTATTTCCTTGCACTCAAAAGCTCCATGTACAAACTTGTGCTCCTATTGTTTGGTATCACCAACTCATTCTCACCAAAACAATGATTAAACTTTTGCCTTCATTCCTCCTTTTAAAGGAAATTCGATTGGTTAAAATTAGTGAGTTTTCTAATTAAGGAATGGTTTATTTTAGGCCTTCTTCTGATTCCATGCACCATTTGTTTAATTTAGATGATTTTCCAACTGATAGTACACGATCCGTGAATTCCAATCTCAAGTGGGTCTTTCTATGACCTGACATGCATGAGTTAATTATGAGAGAATATTCAGTTTACTAGTTAAGCAATGATGGTTAAACCCTAATACTGGATCTCCCACTAATTCCTCCATTAGTTGGAACTAGTTTAACTCAATTTAACTCGGTTAAACTGAATTAAATAATTACAACTCAAAAGAACTCAACCTCAGTCCCTAAAAATTAGGAACCACTATAAATGACTCTAGATAGATTCCCAACTCAAATTAACTGAGTCAACTAAGTCAAATTAACTTAGTTAATGATTACAGGTTGTCATGATATGTGGAATTACAATGTTATTCCCAATTTAATTCAAGGACAAATTAAGTTAATATTTTCCTTGATGTTGTTTTTAACATTTCTTGTTGTTATTTTCAACACTCCCTCTGAACAAGAAAGGAATTCAACTCTAGATCGATATGATACCTTTGGAATGTTATACATGAAACACTTGTCATTGTTGTTGTTGTTGCTGCATCATCTGTAACCAAAAATCATCCAAATAAAATAAACTAAATCAACTGTGTCTGCAACTATCTACTAGGAAAATTGTATTGTTGTTGACTCTTCTACTAACCCTCTTACTCTATTGTCAACAATGCTCTGAAATCCTCGGTGTGTGACTTACAATGATCCTCCTGGTAGTGAATATAATGGGCCCCTATAGCAAGGTAATGATCCATGAGACAAAAAACACCTCAATGGACCCTGCCTAAATTTATGTGCTTTTGGGCCTATGGTTTCATATCACCCCACCTCACACCTAGATTTATGGCTACATGTTCTCCCTCTTCCCACTTGGCTTGAAATGCCCCCCTACTAGAGGTCTCTGCTTAAGTGGATGTCTCCAGTTGGTCTCCTCTTTTCTTCTCCAATTTTCGTTGCTCCACAACTTGTTGAGGTTGCATGTTGAGAGGTAATTCATGCTTCTTTTGAACCACCAAGTATCTAACCTTTTACTTACTCTTGAAGGCTTTTCATGCATGAGCTAAATATGATCTACTCATACTGTTATTTCTACTAATCTACTGCTGCTTCAGCACTGATGCTACAACTACTACAATAATGAGTCTGATCTCCCCAGATCTTGAAGTACTAGCTTCCATAGGGTTTCTCCCTCTGAAACTAGACTTCATATAAGTCTCGATTTCCCTGTGGGAAATCTCTCTCCTCCTCAATATACCAAAATCAATGATCACAACTCCTTTTTGTGTCATTAAACCTTGGCTCATTGATCAACCCACTAGTAGCCTTCTAGCTCCATGAAGAAGTCTTCACATAGGGTCGTCTGGATCTTTCCTAAACTAGAGCTCCATAAATTTTCAAGGACAACTCTGAATTCTTATCTCCTATTGTGATTTCATATCTAATACCATGTAAATATTTCTACAAATCTAGCTCTGATACCATGTACATATTTCTACAAATATAGCTCTGATACCATGTAGAAATTCCTTGTAGGTTCAGACTGCAGATTGTAATATGCTAAAACAATTGACTTGAATCTACTCTACTCATCAGGGGAATAATAAACAATCGATGAAATGACGAAGCATAAAAGAGAAAGAATTCAATCACACATAACACAATAATTTTCTGGGAAAGCCACAACTAAAAACCTCCTCTATTTGTATATTGCATTAATTAGAAAATATGAGAACATTACAATTCTTTTCTCAAGCCCGAGCAACCTATCCATTATCTCTATCTATCTCATTTCTTCCTAGAAAAGCCTTGGATGAATACAATATTATCTGCTCAAACTTTATCTCAACCTACACAAGTGTTTTCTATCATTTGCCTAAATGAATTCCTTTTGCCAATACCTATCCAAATTTCCAAGCCTCCAAGATCTTATCTCCATTCACTCACAAGCTCTACGCACAAACTTGTGCTCCCTATTACTTTGTATCACAAACTCGTGCTCACCAAAACAGTGATTAAACTTGTGCCTTCATTCCTCCTTTTAAAGGAAATCCAAATAGTTAAACTTAATGATTTTTCTAATTAAGTAAAGATTTATTTTAGGCCTTCTTCTAATTGCATGCACCATTTGTTTAATTAGATGATTTTACCACTAATAGTACATTGTCCCTGAACTCCAATCTCAACTGAGTCTTTCTCTAATCTGACATGCATGAAGTATGAGTGAATCTTCAGCTTATTGGTTAAGTAGTGTTGGTTACACCCCACTATTGTAGGTTACACCCAACAACTAGATCTCACACTAATTCTTCCATTAGTTGGAACTAGTTTAACTGAATTTAACTCAGTTAAACTGAATTAAGTAATTACAACTCAAAAGACCTCAACTTGGGCCCCTAAAATTTAGGAACCACTCTACATGGCTCTATATAGACTCCCAACTTGAATTAACTAAGTCAACTAAGTCAAATTAACTTAGTTAACTATTTCATGTTGTCATGAGATGTGGAATTACAATTTTATTCCCAGTTTAGTTCAAGGACAAATTAAATTAGGATTTTTCTTGATGTTATTTTTAACATTTCTTGTTTCCATATTTTCAACTCCCTTAGATTGATAAACCCAAGGGATTGATATTATAAACCCAAGCGATTAATTCTAAAACCCCGTGGAATTATAAGCCCAAGGTACATAAACCCTAAGATAAATATTATAAACCCAAGGGAATAATAAACCCAAGGGATAAATATTATAAACCCAAGGTCTATAAACCTTAAGATAAATATTATCAAGCCTAAAATAAACATGTTTGACCATGGTTGATTTTCACATTGACACATTCTTTGTCATAATGCGACATTGGACTATGGTTGACCATGGTTGATTTGCATATTGAGACAACATTTTTCACAATGCAATGTTCGACAATGGTTGGCCATGGTTGACAATGGTTGATTTTCATATTGAGGCAATCTTCATCGCAATGTGACATTAGAAAATTATTGACCATGGATGACCATGATCATCACAATGTGACTTTTGACCAAGAGACAATATTTGTCATAATGTGACCATGGTTGACGAGGGTTGATTCCCATATAAATACAATCCTTGTAACAATGTGACATTCGAACATGGTTTACGTCGATCAATTTTCCTATTGAGACAATCATTGTCACAATGTGACATTGGTTGATTTTCATATTGAGAAAATATTTGTCACATTGTGGCATTGGACCATGGTTGACCATGATTATAAAACCAATGGATTTATATTAAACTCAAAGATTAATATTATAAACCCTATGAATAATATTATACCCAAGGGATAGATATGAGAAACCCGAGGCATTAATATTGTAAATGTTATGAATAATATTAAACCCTACGAATATGAACCCTTAGATTGATAAACCCAAGGGTTTGATATTATAAACCCAAGGGACTTAATTCTAAAACCGCAAGGAATTATAAACCCAAGGGAATAATATTAAACTCAAGCGATTATTATTATAAACCCAATGTATATAAACCCTAAGATAAATATTAGAAACCCAAGGGTATAATATTAAACCCAATGGATAAATATCATAGACTCAAAGTTTAACATGGTTGATTTTCATATTGACACAATATTTGTCAAAATGTGACAATGGACTATGGTTGGCCATGGTTGATTTTCATATTGAGACAACATTTGTCACAGTGCGATGTTGGACAATGGTTGACCATGGTTGATTTTCATATTGAGATGGTCTTTGTCACAATGCGATGTTGGATCATGGTTGATTTTCATATTGAGATGGTCTTTGTCACAATGCGACGTTGCAGCATGGTTGATCATAAATGACCATGGTTGTCACAATGTGATGTTAGACCAAGAGACAATATTTGTCATAATGTGACCATGGTTCACCATGATTAAGCATGGTTGACCAGGGTTGATTTCCATATAGAGACAATCTTTGTGACAATGCAACATTCAAATGGTTAACCAGGGTTGATTTCCATATAGAGACAATATTTGTCGCAATACAATGTTCGAACATGGTTGACCATAGTTGATTTTCATATTAAGACAATCATTATCACAATGCAACATTGGTTGATTTTCATAATGAAAAAATGTTTGTGACAATGTGACGCTAGACCATGGTTGACCATGATTATAAACCCAATGGATTTATATTAAAGTCAAATATTAATATTATAAACCATATGAAGAATATTATACCTAAGGGATTGATATTATAAACCCAAGGGAATAATATTAAAACAAAAGGATAAATATTATAAATCGAAGGTATATAAACCCTAAGGTAAATATTATACACCCAAGAAATTTATATTATAAACCCAAGGGATTTATATTTAAGCCTAAGAGATTTATACTATAAATTCAAAGGATTTATAGTAAACCCTATTATTATAAACCCAAGGGATTTATATTAAACCCTAGGATTAATATTATAAACCTTATGAATAATATTATACCATAGGAATCTGAACCCTTACATTGATAAACCCAAGGGTTTGATACCATAAACCTAATGGATTAATTCTAAAACCCTAAGATATTATAAATTGGAGGGAATAATATTAAGCCCAAGGGATTAATATTATAAACCCAATGTATATAAACCCTATGATAAATATTATAAACCCAAGGGATTAAAACTAAAAACCCAAGGGTATAATATTAAACCTAATGGATAAAAATCGTAAACCCAAAGTTGACCATGGTTGACCATGATTGATTTTCATATTGACACAATCTTTGTCACAATGTGACGTTGGACTATGATTGACCATAGTTGATTTTCATATTGAGACAACATTTGTCACAATGCGACATTGGAAAATGGTTGGCCATGGTTGACCATGGCTGATTTTCATACTGAGACAATCCTTTTCACAATGCAATGTTGGACCATGGTTGATCATAGGTGACCATGGTTATCACAATGTGACGTTGGACCAAGAGACAATCTTTGTCAAAATTTGACCATGCTTATTGACCATGGTTAACCATGGTTTATTTCCATATAGAGACAACCTTTGTCACAATGGGACGTTCGAACATGGTTGACCATGGTTGATTTTCATATTGAGACAATCATGATCACAATGTGACATTGGTTAATTATCATTTTGAGAAAATCTTTGTGACAATGTGATGTTGGACCATGGTTGACCATGATTATAAACCCAATGGATTTATATTAAATCCAAAGATTAATATTATAAATCATATGAATAATATTATACTTAAGGGATTGATATTATAAACCCAGGGGAATAATAAACCCAATGGATTATAAACCCAAGGGAATAATATTAAAACAAAGGGATAAATATTATAAACCGAAGATATATAAACCCTGAAATAAATATTATAAACCCAAGGGATTTATATTATAAACCTAAAAGATTTATAATAAACCCTATGATTATAAACCCAAGGGATTTATATTAAACCCTATGATTAATATTATAAAGATTATGAATAATATTATACCCTAGGAATATGAACCCTTACATTGATAAACCAAAGGGATTGATATTATAAACCCAATGGATTTATTCTAAAACTCCAAGATATTATAAACCGAAGGGAATAATATTAAGCCCAAGGGATTAATATTATAAACCCAAGGTATATAAACCCTAAGATAAATATAATAAACCTATGAGAATAATTAACCCAAGGGATTAAAACTAAAAACCCAAGGGATTATAAACCCAAGAGAATAATATTAACCCAAGGGAGAAATATTATAAACCCAAGGTATATAAACCCTAAGATAAATATTATAAACCCTTAAAATAAATATGGTTGACCCTGGTTGATTTTCATATTGACACAATCTTTGTCACAATGTGACGCTGGACTATGGTTGACCAACATTGATTTTCATATTGAGACAACATTTGTCACAATGCCATGTTGGAAAATGGTTGGACATGGTTGACCATGGTTGATTTTCATATTGAGACAATCTTTTTCACAATGTGATGTTGGACCATGGTAGACCATGGGTGTCCATGCTTGTCTCAATGTGACGTTGGACCAAGAGACAATCTTTTTCACAATGTGGCCATGGTTGTTGACAATGGTTGACCAGGGTTGATTTCCATATTGAGACAATGTTTGTTACAATGTGATGTTCGAACATGGTTGACCATGTTTGATTTTCATATTGAGACAATCATTGTCACAATGTGACATTGGTTGATTTTCATATTGAGAAAATATTTTTCATAATAAGACGTTAGACCATGGTTGACTATGATTATAAACCCAATGGATTTATATTAAAGCCAAATATTAATATTATAAACCCTATGAATAATACTATACCCTAGGAATATGAACCCTTAGATTAATAAACCCAAGGGTTGATATTATAAACCCAAGGGAATAATAAACCTATGGGATTAATACTAAAATCCCAAGGGAAAAATATTAAACCAAAGGAACAAATATTATAAACCTAAGTTATAAAAACCCTAAGATAAATATTATAAACCCTAAAATAAACATGGTTGACCATGTTTTAACATCATTGGTTTTCATACTGAGACAATCTTTGTCACAATGCGATGCTGGACCATGGTTGATTTCCATATTGAGACAATCTTTGGCACAATTTGATATTGGACCATGCTTGACCATGATTGTAAACCCAAAGGATTTATATTAAACCCTATGATTAATATTATAAACCCTATGAATAATATTATACCCTAGGAATATGAACCCTTAAATTAATAAATCCAAGCAATCAATTCTAAAACGCCAAGGTATTATAAACCTAAGGGAATAATATTAAACCCAAGGGATCAATTCTAAAACGCCAAGGTATTATAAACCTAAGGGAATAATATTAAACCCAAGGGATTAGCAGTATAAATGCAAGGTATATAAACCACAAGATAAATATTATAAACCCTAAAATAAACATGGTTGACTGTGGTTGACCATGGTTCATTTTCATATTGAGACAATATTTGTCACAAAGTGAGGTTGGACCATGGTTGAACATGATTGAGCATTATTTATTTTCATATCGAAACGATCTTTGTCAAATCGTGATGCTGCACCATGGTTGATTTTCATATTGAGAAAATATTTGTCACAATGTGACATTAAACTATGATTGGCCATGGTTGACCATGATTATAAGTTGAAGGGATTTATATTAAACTCAAGGATTTATATTCTAAACCCTATGAATACTATTACACCCTATGAAAATGAGCTCTTAGATTAATAAACGCAAGTAATATTATAAACTCAAGGGAATAATAAACCGAAGAGATTAATACTAAAAACCCAAGGGAGTAATATTAAACCCAAGGTATAAACCCTTACATTAATAAACCCAATAGATTGATATTATAAACCCTAGGGACTAATAAACACAAAGAATTAAATTATAATAAAAAAGAATCCACTTTACGATTATTTTAATAAAAACAATTTATCTACCACACAGAAACCTACTAAGTATTCAGAAAATATGAGTGATATTTCTATAATAATGTTTCTCTTTTCAAAAGTATAAAAATGTTATCTCTACCATATTCCATTTGAAAATTATAAAAATGCTTTGTTAGCTATATTTCCCTAATAAACTTAATTATTATTATTATTTAAATGTCATAACTATGAATAATGTATACTTCTATCATATTGATTTATAAACAACTATGAATATTGTAAAGTTTTATTTTATAGATAATTAACATAAAATTTTGATATTTTCTTAGTGGCGTTGTTATTTCCATTTTTTTATTGCCAATTTTTCTACAGCCGGTGGGAACTTCATCTCTGAATTTAGAATTGTAGGATTTAAGTAATCTTCAAACTGAATCCTAAATTTATATGAGTCGACATTTTATACAAGTAGCAAAGGATTCAAATATCGGGCATCAGTTCATTTGATAGAGCAGAGGACTCTTTTGGATTAAAAGTGTGAAAGATATTTAGGTGGTCGGTTGATTGAATTGTAAATTGTAATGTTGTTTGGCTCAAAAATGGACCAAATTAACTACGAAGATGTTTGGCACCAAATCGATAAAGATTGTAAAGTAAGCTTCATAATTTACACATTATTCCAATAACCATTACACATACACATTAACATTATGTTGAAGAGTTATCATAATTTACACTTTATTCCAATTTTCTTTAGCGTGTTTCTTCCTTTTTATTCATTACCAAGAAAACAACACATTATATACATTTCCGAAAGAAATTGTCTAATTCGAATTTGCGTGGAGTAAAACTATATAGAAGAATGCAGTTGTCTTTAGTAAGATTTTTTGGAGGCTTTTCTGGTGGGTTTTTCCAGTCAAATTTCTCTAAAATCCGGTAGCAATTTATTGAAATCGCAAGGTTGATAGGTAATTTCTGCACAATCAAAGCGTCCTGGGGTTTTTCAAGGTGCTGAATCCAAATACACAGTTAAAAAACCATTTTAAATAATACAAATCAAAATTTAACCTCAATTTTTTCCACCAACGGAATCTCCAAAAAACCGCACTAAAGACAACTCCTAGAAGAATGGCTTTTTAATTCTCACACTGGCTTAGAAAAGACACACTTTATAAGAGAACGTCGAAGCACATAAGAGTATGATATCTTATTTTGTAGAACGATTTAAACGCTTTTCATGAATGGTTTAATCTTTAATATTATTAAAGATTTATTTTTTCTATGAATTTTTTTAGTCTATGGTCACGTAATACAATTCGCCGTCAATTGGGTTCCATCAGTGCTGCTTGAAATGATTGATGGAGGTCCAAAGCGGGAATAGCCATGTTGTCTTAAGGCGTTTTCAAGGAAAAATTTATTCAAGTCTGGAGTGGCCAAAAGATCTGATTGGCTAATTTGTGGTACAAACTCGAATTTAACCTACCAACTAGATTTGGTTCCGGCTCTAGGCTGTCATGTCGGCAGCCATTTATGGTTTATTGGACTGGGACTTTTATTTCCGACTCTATAGCAATATAAATGCTATCTGACATGCGAGTGGAATAGCCATCGCCCTCTGAGTGACAACACATGGAGAGAGAGCGCGAGTATGGAGAGGGCGCTCCATAACTATTCCCCTCGCATGTCAGATAGCATTTAGGGTTGGAAATAGAAGTCGCCTATCCAATGTCTCCTCCTTTCCACGCTGTCACCAGTGGGACCTACTCACCTCTTCAACAACGAATGGTTTAATTTTTTCTCACTCTGCCAAAGCCCTTTGGTTGACCATTTCGTGGGCCCTGTGCGACTTTGTTTCATGGTTTCTAGTTGGTTCCCATTCATATCAGGGAGGCAATCCCTCCACAAATGGCTACAAAGCCCTGTTAAGCTTAAAAGCCACTGCCATTTTTCACCTCTGTCATTTTGATCACACTGGGACATCAGGATATAATTGAAGAATCCATATGAAAGAAGCAACCAAATAATCCACTGCAAATCCGGGGAAGTTTCCCTCCATCTCAAAGTCCGCAGTATAAGGGTGTGAGCAGAATGGTAAAGTCGCACATTGCCTTGGTCTTCACTATCGGATTTATTTCAAAATATGGAGTTTTGTGCTACGCTGCATAATGGAAAGTCAATCGCCTCTAAATGAATTCGACCTCGATATGGATAAATTAATCGAGGTGACTGTGGCAGCAGAGCAGAATCTGGGTTATGATTGCTGGGAAAAAACCTCTCGATGAGGGCTGTAATTGACAGAGATGGATTCACTCAGAATAAAAATTCCAGAACAGAGAGGGAAACACAAAATCACATATCCAAACATCATGAGGGTATGGACAAAGCTTCATCCCTCCCTGAAGTCAACCTGACTGAGACCGATCCGCCCAGGAAAAATCAACAAAAGAAGAACATCGGGTATAGAGACAGAGGAAAGAAACCAATCAGGGCGGAGGAGGAGATACAAAAGATGATCCTAGGAGTCGACTTATACTGGGAAAATGTGGTCAGATTGCGAAAGAAATTGTTGGTGGGACGATGGGAGTTTATCAAGATGAATGGGGTGAAAATGAAAGAATGGATCCAACAAAGTCGGTCCTCTCTTCTTGGATACATGCCTAAAGTCAGCGAGATGATAAATGGTTGGTTTGGGTTCCATTTTTTGCAAGAAGAAGATGCTGCTAAAATTGCGGCCCTCCCTTGGGTCAAGGGGAGAGGCTTCTTGGTTTTACAAAATTGGAAAGTGGGCTTCGATCCAGTGACAGAGAAACCTAAATGAAAAATCATATGGGCTAAGCTGTTGGGCTTCCCCATTGAACTATGGACAAAGGGAGTGATTCACGAAATTACTAGCAAAATTGGAAAACTTTATTATGTGGACGAAGGATGTATGGGGCTTCTTGACAAAAAGGCGGCTTGGTTTCTGGTGGAGGTGGACCTATCTGGTGGTTTTCCAACTTCCATTGACATCTATTGGGCGACCTTCTCCATCCGGAAGCAAATTGATTATTGGGGAGTCCCCTTCAGGTGTTTGGGATGTCACAAAACTGGACACTTATTGGTGAATTGTCCCTTCTGCCATGGGGCATCTAGAGAGGCATCGGAAAGACCGAGTCTAGTTCATAGATTCCCTCCTGGACAGAAACATATAGAGTTACAAGGGAAAAATACACAATGAAGGTCAGAGACGACATTTGAAGTAACCTAATCATATATGATCTCGCATGTCAATGAGAACAGGGTGGCCCCTGAAACACATTTGAAACCAAAAAATAAGAACATAATCAATGGGACCAACAAGAAACCCTCTCTACTACTGCACCAGACCCCCACCAAGAGGAAGGGCTCTACTGCCAACAATGAAGCAATCAAATCCAACAGACTCTCCCTGTGTTCCCCAATATGCAATAGGAATATCCAGGATTCCAATATATCTCCTAGCTCGGTGGACAGAGATTTATTGGCTCTGGCTGGCAACCCAAGTTTGGGGCTAGAACCTTTATCCATCAGAAAAAATCTATTTCAAAATGAGGACATGGTTGAGGACAGAGGAAAGGAAAAAGCACAGTCAATTAGTAGTAGGAAAAAAGTCTCCAAATACAGGAAGATTACTTTGTATGGTTTGAGCGAAGGAGACCTTAATACTCGCTTTTCTGAAGTGGTGGAGGAGACATTGTACTCGTCCTTTGACCCTGGACCTTCTAATATTTCAAATGAATCTCTTGGGACAACATCTGACCAGGACCTTAGAGCATCGATTCCTGTACAATCCACCATCTCATGAAGATCATGTCCCTTAACGTCAGGGGGTTGGGATCTGCCCAAACAATCAGATCCCTCAACCACTACATCAAATCAAAAAACCCTTCAATTGTATTGCTGCAAGAAACCATGGCATCTAAAGAGAAAGCATTGGAAATATTACTCAAAATTTGTCCAGCCTAGTGTGCATGTGCCACCAGTTCAAATGGAAATTTAGGTGGACTCGCCTCTATCTGGAATCCATCAACCTTTTCTTTTCAGGCCTATCAAACATGTGCAGGGATTCTTTTGACTGGATATGGATTGGGGTCAAGTCAAAGAATTTGTATCATGAACATATATGCTCCTTACAACAATAGAAAACCTTTTTGGGAAAAGCTTGAATTATCTGGAATTCTTGATGTTCGACTGAATTTGCTTGCTGGAGATTTAAACTTCACCTTGAATTCAGGGGATATTTGGGGACAAAAGGATGCATCAGACCCTATGTTACCAGAAACGAGAAACGGGAAACAGAACGGGAAACGAGAACGGTACGAGAAACGAAGTTTGGAGGTTTCGCATATAAGAAACGAGGAGAGAGAAAAACACCATATTAAAGGTGAACAATATAAACAAAGCATTAATCATAAACCTGCAATGTTTTTGCTCATGAAATTGTAAAAAACAATTGTAAATACTAATTTAGTTTTAAAAAAGAAGTAATAATTTTTTAGATCCCAAAATTTAGCCATCATTAATTCCAAGAAAATAGCAAACATTGATAAGAATAAGAGATTTTAAATATAAATAATTAAATTTGTTCTTTTCAATATATATGTATCTCTAAAGTCACTTTCAACAATTCATATCAAAATGCAAGTAAACCTAATAATCTAGATTTTGAAGCTCATTTTCTGGAATAGTTGTTGAGCTTGAGCCAATTCCAAAAGAATTATTTTGGTCAATAGATTTCATGGTATCATCAAGCATGTCTTCAGCATTGTCTTCTAGCACCTCAAGTGGAAGCTCATCAATTTCGTCATCTTGTGAACCACCATAATCCCACATTCTCGTGGGTCCAGTTTTGTATTCTAGTTGTTGTCGAGATAACAAACGTAGATTTGAATGTACAAACACCAAATCTTGTGCCATTTTTGTGCCTAGGCGATTCCTCTTCATTGAATGGATGAAAGCATATTCACTCCAATTTCTTTCACATGCAGAGGAACTAGTCACCTATAAAATAAAATTAAAATTATGTTAGTCATAGTCAATCAATAAATCTTATAAGATAAATAATCTAAAATGAGCTTTAGAATTAATTGTTTAAACAATAAATCAATACATTAAAGGTATTTGTTGTTAAGAATACCTGTGAAAGCAAACGGATAGCCAAACGATGAAGCAAGGGGGTCCCTGTACCATATTGTATGCAGAAGTCGATGGGTCCAAGTTGTTGTCTGTTGTATGCACAATCTTCATTTGCAAAGTGGTCTTCTGATCTCAAATACTTTCCTAACTCAAACCATAAAGCAGTGCGATCCTGACGATTGTAACACCTACTTATAAAAGTGTTCCAGTTTTGCATAACCTCTAAATCTAATGATGGTTTCTTATGAAACCATTTAGGATTGAGTAAAAATGTAATTGAATGAAGAGGGCTATGAAGCATTTTCCACCTTGTCAAACTAAGTTCCCACACTTCATTTCTGGTGTCTTTGTCAATCCTAGAATTTTCATCTTCCATTATGTCATTCAAATCATTTCTCTCATTTGATCCATGCTCTCAAAGACATCCCCTAAGCATGGTTGATCACTATCAAATATGCAAAGGGTGGAAACAATAGGTGTAATATGGGTAACAATATCCTCCACTCTCCTCCAAAAATTCTCTGAAGAAAGACCAATAATAATGTCCTCAACTTTTAGGCCATCCCCAGTATGAGAACCCTTCCACCTTTGCAAATCCATTGATACCACCATCTCTCTCAAAGATTGATGCATTTTAATAAGGCGTTGAAGCATAACGAAAGCAGATGCAAATCTAGTTTCGGCACATCGAAGAAGCTGAAGTTTTGCATATTTCCTATACATTGCTATGGATGCTGCATGATTAATAATAAAGTGCTGTAGCATCTTTGCTTCAGTTATAGTTCTATCAACCCATGCAATGTTATTAATATCTTTCAGGAGCAAATTCAAGCAATGCACAGAGCAAGGAGTCCAAAAAATTGTTGGATATTCATCCTCAATCAACCCACCAGCAAGGATATTGTTTGAGGCACTATCTGTAACAATTTGGACCACGTTTTCTCTACCAACCTCCTCTATTGCCTCTTTGAGGAGACCTGTTAGATATGGACCATCTTTTGTCTTTCCTGTAGTATCATAGGATTTTAAAAACATAACTCCTTTTGGACTAGAAACCAAAATATTGATAAGGGGACGATGGTTAACATCTGTCCAACCATCTGAGACAATGGAAACTCCATATTCCTTCCAACTATCTTTAATGTCTTGAAGTCTAGCTTCAACCCGAGCCCTCTCTTCAGATAACACAGTTGTCCTCATCTTTTCATAACTAGGAGGCTTGTAACCTTTAGGAGCATTGTTAACTAGATCTCTTACCATTTCTTTCCAATAAGGAGACCTACAAACATTAAAAGATATGCCATTTGCGAAAAAAAATCGTCCAATGGATGCATCGAGATTTCCCCTTCCTTTTACATCCCATAAGTTTTGAAGGTGAGAAACAGAAACTTGATGTTGAGAACAAGAGTGTGGACCACCAATTGTCAGTCCACTAGGATTGTTGTTAGCTTGAACTAAACCTTCAACAATATGTCTAAGCTTTTCAAGTTCATTAAATTGCTTAATTAGAGAAGCTTTTTCTGTTTTAGGTACACTGCCACATAAAGCTGATTGTTCTTTTTTCCCCATTCCAAGTAAATGCCATCAAACTCTTCCTACATTCCCCGATTTTTGTTTTTTACAATAAGGGAACAACCAAACCTTTGAACCGGATGATCCACTTGATCCTCCGCTGTAAGATTGAGTGCATTTCACAACTGCCCATAACCTTGCCTCAAAGGCTTTTTTTGCTTCTTGATATTCTTTGTTTTGGATTTTTTTGGATGCCTCTATGGAAGATTTTTGTTGGGAAAGGGGTGGTCTACTTTGTGACATTGATGAAATTTCTTCCATTGCAATGAGAAATGAGTGGAATAAGAAATAAATGATTCTCCTCTGCAACCAATTTTAATCTGCACAATTTATATTTGAAAATTAGTTACAGAAAATAAAATAAAAAATTGACACTTAATTAGAAAAATATAATTAACTAAAAATTTGAAGAGAAAATCAAAGAAAATTTTGGAAAACTTAAACAAAATGAAATTATTTATCTTTTTTCAAATTTTCAAACATCTAAATCACCTTACTTCGAGCATAGGAGGGACTAGTTCCAAAGAAAGGGGTCATTGGCCCATCCAATTACCTCCTAGATCCATAGATGCTAGTCCCTTGCTCTGGCAACCCCTCTAGAATCATATAATTGGACCAACCACTTGTTCAAGGGAACTTCGATAGTCAGCGAGTGCCTAGTTCACCTCTAAAGGGACCCATTTTAGACAATTCGAGGAAATTAGAAAGGTGCATCTAGAATTAGGATTGCTTCCTCATATCTCCGGATGTCCCTTTCAGAAGGTTCAAATTTGGCAACGAAACTCAAGCTCAAGCTCTATACCCTGCATTTGATACTTTAATAATATATTTTTGCAGTGTTTTCATTTTACCACATAGAATGCCAACCTCCACCTAGTTCTTACTGTTTTCGGATAAATGGCAATATTTAAAACAAAAAATAAATTTGTATGAACAGATATGAAAAAGAGGTCACATTGCTGCGAGGGTTCAAAAGCCACTTGTTTTTTTTCTCTCTGATATCAGAGGATATAATTTTTGGGAAGAGTGTCATTTTTTTTGTTTTTGTTAAAAATGATGTTGTCTAACTCTTTTAAGTTTTGTTTTGTTATTTTCCTGATATCAGAGGATATAATTTTTGGGGAGAGCATTATTTTTTTTTTTGAAAATGCTTTTTTAATGGATAAATGGATGCAGGTTCTTAAAAACTTTTGAGCTATTTAAATTCAATAGACTACACAGTTCAAACTTGTGATTCTAACGAATTCTTTTTTTCTTTTTTCTTTTTTTTGTTGAAAATGCTTTTTTAATGGATAAATAGATACAGGTTCTTAAAAACTCTTGAGCTATTTAAATTGAATAGACCACAGTTTAAACTTGTGATTCTAACAAATTCTTAACAAGTTTTAAGCAAAAATAAAAGGAAAATATGTAAAAAAAAATAAAAAATAAAAAAATAAAAAAGAGTTACACTACAGGAAAATGAATGGGCCACAACAATCATAATGTAAGATTGGTGTCACAAAAGAAAAGTATTTCCAGAGTTAACTCCACAAGCCAGAATGCCAACCTCTATTTCTTCTCCACCTGGATAAATGGCAATATTTAAAACAAAAAGTAAATTTGTATGAACAGATATGAAAAAGAGGTCACATTGCTGCGAGGGTTCAAAAGCCACTTGTGGTTTCCTCGATCCAGGGAAACCCCGAAGTAAAAAACAGGAAAAAGAGCAAATCTGTACGAAGAAATTCAATATTTCATAAGGATCATAGAAATTAGGTCTAACTGTTTTCACATATATGAAAAACTCTCCCGACATGCATGTGACAAAGTGCACTCGTCCATTGTTTCGGAGCTTAAGAAACCCAAAGCTTGAAAAAGATAAGACAATAAAAGGTAGGGTGCTCTCTTTTAAGTGCTAAAACAAGGCGTAGTTTACCGGGCGGGGGGCCAAAAATGACTGGAATTTGGCAATTTTTTTTTCAAAAAATTTGGCAGTAGGATTGTCAGAATTGTGTTTTTGATGGTGGAAATGGATTCAGCACCATCAAAAACCCTTGGGCACCCAAAATCTTGAAGTTTGACAGCTATAACCTGGGTTTACAAAAAATTCTGCCAGATTTTATCAAAATCTTGCCAGAAATTCCATGATTTTCCGGGCAAATTTGAAGCCTGGTTAGACTACAGCCTAAAGGCTTAATCTAACTGTTCTATGTTTTGATCTTTTTAGCTGGAATCAGGTGAGACAATTCTTGGTGAGATTGTACTTTTTGTTGTTTAAATTCTATTTTGAAACCTATAAATAGATTCAGCATCCTGAAAATAATCCTGAGACACTTGGATTGTGCAGACTACACAATTTAAAGTTATAATTCCAACAGATACCTACCAAATTTTAGGCAAAATTAACTGGAAAATATACCAAAAAAAAAACTAAAATGTAAAACAATTAAACTATGCTTATGTTTGGACATGAAGCTATATAACAGCTACATGTACCCTAGTGGATATATACATGATTTGGACTTTTATTGTTTGGTCAGCAAAAAGAATTTCTTCAGGGGACGTCTTCCTGACTCTGCCATTTTGTCATATCTTCTTTTAATAATAATATTTCAGCAGTTTTCTATAATAATCTTATTATCTTATTTATATTGTAGATACAATGTGTTTTTTTGTTATCCTTTCTTTATTTTGGAAGTTTCTCAGCAGAGTCATTACTCCCATGACGCAGTAGAACACACAATTACTATCACTCAAGCAGATGAACCATAAAGCTTTCAACAATGACTGTGCAAATACCAAGAACATTTGACAGTATTCCATTCCATACATTAATTGGATAACATGTACATGACAAGAAAACCCATGTACAAATTAATGTATAACTTGTACATTACAAGAAAACCCATGTAGATGACTTGTCAAGCCAAAAAAGCAGCTAGGTTTAAAGCCAATATGTTCACTAAAATGAAAATTTCCAAACTCATGGACTTTGTAGAGGTATCTTCGAGAAACATAAACACAATACCCTTCTCTGTAGCTACTACGCCAACAAGAGAAAGTTGAAACGTTTCCCAAAGGTCACAAGCAGTTATGTCAGATAAGAATAGAAAACTCACAGGTAAAGAAGAGTTTAAAGGCTATAAAAAGATGGAGACAACTCCGTACGTTATATGTCCATCGTAATGCTCTTTCAAGCTAGAATAGGCTCCAGGTCTATTAGTAAAAGGCAAGAGACCAGCTATAGGCAACAGAGTTACAGGGGCTGATGGAAGCTTTCATTGGTTCTCTAGGCAAATCCATCAATGATATAAGTGTGAGGCACAGGAACCAGTAGACAATTGTAAAAATAAAAATCACAATCATAGCACTGTACCTAAGTCAAAGGTATAGTTGTAAGTTACTGTACACAGTTTTCCAAAAATAAACTAAAAATTTCAAGAAACTATTCATATCCTGATTAAAAGAAATGGCAAGCTACAATTTCTCATTTAGAAAAACATTCCAAAAATGTATCAATTAATGACTAAGGATACAAAAAAAATGTTCCAAAAGTTGTTAGGAAAGCTTTCTTGGGATTTGGCTTGTCTGGAGCAGGAAACATGGGCTGCATATATCTTTTTTTGTAACTGCCTAATGTAAGACATTTTGAAAGGGAGATTCAAGATGCTTCATCAAGGGGCTTGAAATTTTTCATGTATGGCCATTTTGAAAGGGAGATTCAAGCCCGAGGGGCTTCTAAACATCATGGTGGGCCTCTTCATATTTGTAGTCAATCTCCATTGTTCATTTCATGAAGCTTCAAGTCCCTAGAAATTCAAACCTATGTTATCACTATAATTGGTTCTTACTGTTTTCGGATTAAAGGCACGAGTCTCTTTGTTTGTGGAATTTGATACATCTTCAGATCTTCCTCTAAATCAACGGCCTCATATAAATGTTGGAAATAATACTGAGAGGGGGGGTGAATCAGTATTATCAGAAAAACTTTTTCATTTTATGCTCAGAAACATATATGCTACTTCAGTTAAGTGAAATAGCATGTACACGCTACTGTGTCTAAAGAAACCAGCGTATAACAAGAAAACTTATGATTCAGTAGCTTATCTTCAGTAAATGCATCAGGACATTATTAACCATGATAGTAAGACAGGTGCAGTATAACAGAACAGATCATCACACAGAAAACACACACATGAACACCATGATATAAGGTGGAAACCCAATGTGGGTGAAAACCACCTGCTGCAAGTCGTCTCTATCTTTCTTTAATATGAAACTTCAGTTTACAATCTTTTGTACTGGTGCAGCCTTATACCAGTACGCAGGCTACAACCTGCTGAAGGCTTCAACCTTCTCTCGTTCTCCAAAC
This sequence comes from Pinus tabuliformis, assembly GCA_031772625.1. Classification (NCBI taxonomy): domain Eukaryota; kingdom Viridiplantae; phylum Streptophyta; class Pinopsida; order Pinales; family Pinaceae; genus Pinus; species Pinus tabuliformis. The sequence continues at coordinate 1,432,769,719 of CM062819.1, read as the reverse complement.
TTCCTTGGAAGGGAGCTCCAACCCCCTTTGCTCTTGTAGGTGCTGGCCTACAATCTTCTTTCCTTCAGGTACCACTTTTCATACATTTTCAGACTGGATATTCCTGAAGCACAACATTACAATTATTCATTCAACTTTCATAACGGATCATTGAAGCACAAAACAACCAATACTAGCATCATCAATCTTTGAGTCACTGAACCACTGAAACCCTGTCAACACCAGTCACCAGAACACAGAGCAGACTACAGAACTCTGCAATAGCAGTCAGACCCAACTGCAACCCCAAAAATCAAGCTTCAAAAGATATACGCTACTTCAATGAGAGAAGCCCGCGTATACACGCACTTTTACCAAAGACAACCTACGTACAGATCTAAAAATAAATTCTCTTAACTTGCAGCTGTGCTAGACATAAGTTAGACCCAGAACATAACATTGCGTCAGTATGCAGATCTAGAAATAGGCATAATCAACCATATCATAATAGTGCATTTCAAACCATTAGATCCCGATCTTTCCTTAGATCTAGTCTTCCATCAACCGGTGTGATCTCTCCTTAGCTTAGATCAAGCAACCCAGAACCTACATACAAGATCTCTTTCTTTTTCATATATTCAAGACTTTTCCATTGTATTTTGCCTAATGATCTTCTTCTCCTTATATAGCCTTAGGCCTTGCTCAATACCAAGAGCCAAAACCATAGAAATCCAATACCATCAACTTTAAAACTAGGGATCAACACGTCCGTCGAGACGCCATGGTCCAAAACCATAGGCACAACTTCCAAGGAATAACCGCCACAGACCAAAGATAAGTTTTCCACATACACGCTCTTTTACTGAAGCCAACCTGCGTGTACAAGCGACTTGGTATATAGCGAACCTGCGTATACGCGACTTGGTATATAGTGAACCTGCTTGTATACGCGACTTGGTATATAGTGAACCAGCGTGTATATATTTTCTCTTCATACTTGTAGTCTGATCAACAATTCCTTGCTGCTATCCTTCTACACTATGATTTGTCATCAGTGTGATTTGCCATCAAGGCCAACACTTGTCTCATAATGCCAACAATCTCCCCCTTTGGACTTGATGGCAATCCCAAGATCCTTAGAACCATTCTCCCCCTTTGTCATCAAGGGAAAAGGGTTGTGCTCCCCCTGAGTACATGCTGATATCTCTGCTTGGCTGTGCTGAAAAACATGCTCCCCCTGACTGTAGGCAATATCTGCAAAAGATGTTCTTTAAAAGAACCAAGACTTATACACCGTAAGGGACCTTCCTATCACCAAAAGACTCAATACATACATCCATACTCCCAACCAAGAGGGGATACATCAGAACCAACCAATTATATTACATCATTCATCCCAGGCATAGTGGGGAAACCAACATAGGCCGTTACATGACCTTGACACCATAAAAGAGATATCACAGAAGAGAAACATGACATAGAGACAACAAATCTAGACCAAGACTTATGAAAGTCACAAGCAGCATCTGATACACATCTTTTAGATCAGCAACCAAGATTTCCTTCTGAGCTCCTTCTCCTGAAAACAACAACAGTTGTGTACTAGAACCAAAAGCATCTAAATGCCAACAATGCTTTATGAGACTTTAAGCTGCTCCCCCTGAACCTGTGCCTGCTGCACCCCCTGAAACTGTGTCTGAAGAATTCTGGCATACCCATCTCAGACCTTCTCCAACCAGAGTCTGCCCTTGCTGTTCAGAACTCCATATACGCGACTTCTCCTGCATAAAACAGCGTATGCACGCGGATATGCTTTCTGCAACACGCGTACAACATAAACGCGACTTTCCCAACATAAATCGGCGTATATACGCGGATATCCCTTACGTAACTTGCGTATACCAACTTTTCTGTAGAACAGACAAGCTTCAACAGCAGGATGAAGCATCAACTACTCCCAGCTTTTGTCTGAGATATTCAAAAGTTTCCCTGGGCAGTGGTTTTGTGAGAATATCAGCAACTTGTTCCTTAGAAGGAACATACTCCAGCTTGACCTTCTGCTCAAGCACTTGTTCCCGAAGAAAATGGTACTTGATTGGTATGTGCTTGGTCTTTGAGTGCATGACTGGATTCTTTGAAATGCTGATTGCACTTGTATTATCACATAAGATAGAGACTGGTGGAGTGCAAGTGATTTGAAAATCCTGCAAGGTCTGCATCATCCAAAGAAGTTGTGTGCAACAAGATGCCGCAGCCAATCTGTTTCTTGCTGAACCAAGATACTAATCTGGAACCCATGAAGAAAGCACCACCACTTGTGCTTTTCCTATCATCCACACTTCCGGCCCAATCTGCATCTGTGTAAGCATGAAGAGTGAGATCTGTATCTCTAGGATACCATAAGCCATAGTTTTGGGTCCCTTGAAGATACTTGAAGATTCTTTTGACTGCCTGAAGATGAGTTTCCTTTGGGTTGGCTTGAAATCTTCCAACAATTCCTACTGCATGCATAATATCTGGTCGGGTACCTGTCAAATAAAGCAAACTCCCAATCATGGATCTATAAGTGGGTTGGTGGACTGCTGCTGATTCGTCATTTGCACTGAGGCTGCATCCTATAACCATGGGGGTACAAACTGGATTTGAATCTTCCATGCCATACTTCTTCAAAATCTGCTTGAGATACTTGGTTTGAGACAAGAAAATACCTCCTTCATTTTGTTGGATTTGCAATCCAAGAAAGTATGTCAATTCTCCAAGTAATGACATTTCAAATTCTTTCTGCATAACCAAGGCAAAGTTCTGACTCATAGCCTCTTCATTGCTACCAAATATAATATCATCTACATACACAACAAGTATTAGCAATTTGTTATTTTCAACTTTCATATAGAGATTGCTATCTACTGATCCTTTTGAAAAACCTTGTTTGTGAAGATATTTATCCAAACGATAGTACCAAGCCCTTGGAGCTTGTTTGAGACCATAGAGAGCCTTTTTCAATCTGCATACAAGGTTTGGATCATTCCCAAGAATGAATCCATCTGGCTGCTCAATATATACTTCTTCTTCTAAATCTCCATTCAGAAAGGCTGATTTCACGTCCATTTGGAATACCTTGAAGTTTTGAAAGCTTGAGAGAGCAAGGAACATTCGGATGGCCTCAAGTCTTGCAACAGGAGCAAAGGTCTCTTCAAAATCTATTCCTTCTTGCTGCGCATACCCTTTACAAACAAGTCTGGCCTTGTTTCTAATTACTTCTCCATTTTCATTCAATTTATTTTTGAAGACCCATTTAGTCCCTATGACATTTTTATCTTTTGGTCTAGGAACTAATTCCCAAGTATTGTTCTTTTCGATCTGCTCAAGTTCTTCATCCATTGCTTTGACCCAACATTCATCTTTGCATGCCTCTTTCACATTTTGTGGTTCAGTGGAAGAGAGTAATGCCAAATAGCTTGAAGCTTCTGCAATTCTTCTTCTTGTTTGTATTCCTGCTTCTTTCTGCCCCACAATCTGAGATTCTGGATGATTCTTTTGAACATATCTGGATGGAGTCTTCTCTTCTATTCTTGTCTGCTCCTCTGGTTCTTCTTGAGGTTCTTCTTCTTCTTGAGGTTCTTCTTCTTCATCATTCTGCCTTTGAGGGTAGCCTTCATCTTCTTCAATGTCTTCATGATGAACTTGCCTAGGAATATATCCCTTCTCATCAACCACTACATCAATGCTGTCAACAATTCTACCAAGTCTTTTGTTGTAGCACTTGTATGCTTTGCTATGTGGAGAATAACCAAGAAGAATGCCTTCATCTGCTCTTGGTTCAAGTTTTCCAAGTTGCTCATCAATATTCTTAATATAACATTTGCTCCCAAAGATTTTGAAATGCTTCACCGAAGGAGTCTAACCACTCCAGAGCTCATGAGGTGTTTGGGTGCTGTTTACTCGGACATTTGTTTTGTTAAGAATAATAACCGCAATATGTGTAGCCTCACCCCAGAAGGTTGCGGGAGTACCTGATTCATCAAGCATAGCACGAGCCATTTTTTGGATTGTTCTGTTCATTCTTTCCACAACTCCATTTTGCTGAGGAGTTCTAGCTGTAGAGAATTCTCTTCTTATCCCATGTTCTTCACAGAAATCGAAAAATTCGTTTGAGGTAAACTCCCCACCTCTGTCAGATCTGAGGCACTTAATTTTGTGTCCTGATTCATTTTCAACCAAAGCTTTGAAGGATTTGAATTTTTCGAATGCTTCATCTTTGTGCTTCATAAGCCCTAACCAGACAAACCTGGAGAAATCGTCAATGAATAATATCAAATATTCTTCTGCTCGAGGTGTCCTTTTCCTAAATGGACCACATACATCTGTATGGACTAGCTCAAGAGGTATGCTAGCTGATCCTTCCTTCTCTGGAAGGTTAGTTCTGGTTTGCTTTCCAAACTGACAAGATTTGCATATAGTGTTGTCTGGAATTTTGATATCTGGAAGACCACGAACTGCCTGATATTTGCATGCTTTCCTTATTTGTGAAAAGCTTAGATGCCCCAACCTCCGATGCCATAGCCAGTGTTCATCATCCTTGCTCAAATAGCATTGTTGTGGTCCTTCTTCAAATATGTATAGATTATTTGGAGTCCTTTTTCCTTTGATCACTGTTTTACCTGTATCAAGGTCACGAACACAACATCCATTTGATCTAAATATTACCTCTGTTCCTTGATCGCACATCTGACTGACACTCAGAAGATTATGCTTCAATCCATCAACATACAAAACATTTCCAGCTTTGACCTTCTCTTTCAATGGAGCAACACCTTTTCCTTTTATGGCTGCAGAGATATCGTTTCCAAAAGAAACTTTCTTCCCCTTTTCTAATGCGGTATATGACTCAAGCTTTTCTTTGTCCCCTGTCATATGCTTCGAACATCCGCTGTCAATGTACCATAGACTTTCTTGACCTTCTGCATAAAAGGCTATCCCACATCTTTCTGGTTGCGGTTCCTTTATTCTCCATGTTTTGACATTTGAGGTTTGTTCCTTCTGAGTTGTCTTCCGGAACCTGCTCCTGCATTCAGAGTCTTCATGACCAAAGTTATTACAAATAGAGCATTCAACTTCATTTTCAAGAACCGAAAAGTTGTTATAAGTCCTTTTCATGGTTCCAGTCATTCTCCCTTGCTTTTGAGCTTCTCTAGTCATGATTGTCTTGTAGGCAACACATTGAGCTGCTTTGTGACCGAAGTTATGGAAAGAAAAGCATTGGCCATTAAAGAAACTTCTGCGATAATCAGATCTATCATCCAACCGATTGTAGCTTCTATTCACATTCATTCTTGGAGCAAATTGGGAAGATTTTACCTGAGGCTGATTGTAGTTTTGTTTGTCCTTAAGGTAGTTTGTCCCCGAATTTCTTGATGGTCTTTATTTGTTCTTGAGGTAAACTGTCCCTGATTCACCTGATGACTTTTATTTGGCCTTTGCTCGCTTCTCCTTGTTGCATCAAGATAGCTTTTAGAGGTAGATGCTTGAGATGTTTCTCCATTATATCCAAGACCTGTCTTGATCAGAGGAGATCGTTGCACATTGATAATCTCATCCAAGGTTTCAGATCCTTTAACAAGTTTAAGATTAATCGCTTTTGTTTTCTCAATCTCCTTTCTAAGACAAACAATCTCACATTCCAATTTTTCAAGATGTTTTTCCTTTTCAGCTAGTTGACATTGTAGAGAATCAATAATAACACTCTTCTCTTCTAAGCAAACTTTGAGATCTTTCATTTCTTCACAAAAACCTTCTACATCTATAGCATCCATATAGTCATCATCTTCAAAAGCCATTAAAAGTTTATATCTATTACCTTGTTCATCTTCATCACTATTTGAAAGACCATCACTATCTTCATGAGTGTAGTAGATTTTCTTCTTTTCATTTTGTTTCTTGTTCCATTTAACAGGTTCCTTTCCCTTGTCATTCTTATCTTTGTGAGGACATCTGGCAGCATAATGACCTACTCTTCCACAAGCAAAGCATTTAAAAGGTAACTTACCTCTGAACCTTCCAGAACCCCTTTGAAGATTTCTGACAAAATTTGATTCTTCTTCTTCATCTTCTGGCATGTGACTTGCTTCATAATAATCTCCTTTGCCTGAAGCTTTGAAAGCAGCTTCTCTTCTGTCTGATGGACCTCCCTTTCTCATTTCATAAGCAGTTAGAATTCCATGAAGCTGAGACATAGTAAGAATTCGTAGATTTTCCTTTTCTTCTATTGCAGACACTTTAGATTCAAATTTGGGGGACAATGACCTTAGAACCTTTTCAACCACAATAGCCTCTTTTATTTCTTCACCCAAGTTTTTCATGCAATTAACAATCTCATCAACTCCAAGGAAATAGTTAGCCACACTTTCATCATTATACATTCTGAGAGTCTCATACTTAATCCTGAGAGTTTGAAGTTTAGCACGCTTTACCTGTTCGTCTCCTTCATAGCTCGTGACAATCTTGTCCCATATTTCTTTTGCAAATTTATAGTGCATTACCTTCATGAATTCCGATTGGGATATACATCCCAATAGAGTACTGACTGCTTTCGCATTTGTTTCATATTTCTTTTTCTCGCCTGCATCTGTAGGAGTAGCTGAAGGAAAAGTGTAGCCTGTCTCTACGATGTCCCAAACTTTTGTACCAAGAGATTGAAGATAGGCAGTAACTCTTACCTTCCAATAATTGAAGTTTGTCCCATCAAAAACTGGTGGCCTGATTGATGCTTCTCTCTCATAGTTGCTCATGATGAACGATCTACCTTCAAGCGATCAAGCTTCTCTGAAGGACCTGCTCTGATACCAATTGTTGGAAATAATACTGAGAGGGGGGGTGAATCAGTATTATCAGAAAAACTTTTTCATTTTATGCTCAGAAACATATACGCTACTTCAGTTAAGTGAAACAACGTGTACACGCTACTGTGTCTAAAGAAACCAGCGTATAACAAGAAAACTTATGATTCAGTAGCTTATCTTCAGTAAATGCATCAGGACATTATTAACCATGATAGTAAGACAGGTGCAGTATAACAGAACAGATCATCACACAGAAAACACACACATGAACACCATGATATAAGGTGGAAACCCAATGTGGGTGAAAACCACCTGCTGCAAGTCGTCTCTATCTTTCTTTAATATGAAACTTCAGTTTACAATCTTTTGTACTGGTGCAGCCTTATACCAGTACGCAGGCTACAACCTGCTGAAGGCTTCAACCTTCTCTCGTTCTCCAAACTTCCTTGGAAGGGAGCTCCAACCCCCTTTGCTCTTGTAGGTGCTGGCCTACAATCTTCTTTCCTTCAGGTACCACTTTTCATACATTTTCAGACTGGATATTCCTGAAGCACAACATTACAATTATTCATTCAACTTTCATAACGGATCATTGAAGCACAAAACAACCAATACTAGCATCATCAATCTTTGAGTCACTGAACCACTGAAACCCTGTCAACACCAGTCACCAGAACACAGAGCAGACTACAGAACTCTGCAATAGTAGTCAGACCCAACTGCAACCCCAAAAATCAAGCTTCAAAAGATATACGCTACTTCAATGAGAGAAACCCGCGTATACACACGATTTTACCAAAGACAACCTGCGTACAGATCTAAAAATAAATTCTCTTCACTTGCAGCTGTGCCAGACATCAGTTAGACCCAGAACATAACATTGCGTCAGTATGAAGATCTAGAAATAGGCATAATCAACCATATCATAATAGTGCATTTCAAACCATTAGATCCCAATCTGTCCTTAGATCTAGTCTTCCATCAACCGGTGTGATCTCTCCTTAGCTTAGATCAAGCAACCCAGAACCTGCATACAAGATCTCTTTCTTTTTCAGATATTCAAGACTTTTCCATTGTATTTTGCCTAATGATCTTCTTCTCCTTATATAGCCTTAGGCCTTGCTCAATACCAAGAGCCAAAACCATAGAAATCCAATACCATCAACTTCAAAACTAGGGATCAACACGTCCGTCGAGACGCCATGGTCCAAAACCATAGGCACAACTTCCAAGGAATAACTGCCACAGACCAAAGATAAGTTTTCCACATACACGCTCTTTTACTGAATCCAACCTGCGTGTACAAGCGACTTGGTATATAGCGAACCTGCGTATACGTGACTTGGTATATAGTGAACCTGCTTGTATACGCGACTTGGTATATAGTGAACCAGCGTGTATATATTTTCTCTTCATACTTGTAGTCTGATCAACAATTCCTTGCTGCTATCCTTCTGCACTATGATTTGTCATCAGTGTGATTTGCCATCAAGGCCAACACTTGTCTCATAATGCCAACAATAAAATATCTGGGCTTCCAATAGATTCTGATATCGGGTAGTGATCGTTAAAACTGTGGGCCGGGATTTCTCCATTAAAACACATTGAAGATGCATCAGAAATTCCAACCCGAGGTGAAGGTCTAATGGAAGACCTAGGAAGAGAAGGAGATACTTGTTTTTGACCGCTTGGCAATGCAAGTTTCAGGTTCAAGCACCCCTCTTGATCCATATGGAACTGAACAGAGAACTGCTCATCCTCTGCAGATTGATTTATAGTCATAGTACTTACAACAGGAGAATGACAAGACCGTATAGCAGAGAGTTCAAAATCCGCATACATGATACAACTTGGCAAGCATACAAGGATATTACAGGACTGAACACAGGGATAGCGCATTATGATATGAACAGTTGATCCCAGCGAACCTTACCTACCCAAATCTTGAGAGAATTATGTGGTCTAGACTCTAGAACGAGCATTCATAAAAGAAAACCAGAGATTGAAGTGTGTAGGTAGTACCTTTTGATAATGCTGTTGAAGATGCGGGCATGAAGCTGCTTGGCTCTGATCTGCGCCTGGCTTGCATGTGAGTAGTGATGGGTTTGCTCTCTTCTTCTGCTTAAATCCTTGAAAAAACATGAGCAACTGGAGTCTAGAACTAAAATTTAATGGCAACTGGTGTTTTTCTTTGGCAACGCTCTCACAATACCCTGCGTTCTCAGCTAGTTCTTTCTTCAGCTGCTCGCTCACAAATACCCTGGACTCTGGAGTTCTTATGTTTAATTTCCAGAAACTAACAGTCCAGCTCAGAAACTAACAGTCCAGCGCAGCGGACCAACAGTGAACTGCTAATTAAACTCTCTGTATGTGTAATCAATTGCTAATTAAACTTGATTTAACCCACGTTTGAAAAAATTAAATTTAATCTGAATCTGAAAAAATAAATTTAACTGCAAGTTTATCCAGAAATGGCCAGAAGAAACTGCAAGTCTATCCGGAAACGACCAGAAGAAACTGTTTCGTTTCGCGGGAAACCATTTCTTGCCAGTGAAAACGAAAACGACTGTTGCAGACGGCGTTTCTAGTATGGTCGGGTTTCTCTCGAAGGTTTCTGCCAGAAACGGGGGACATCATCTCGTTTCTGGTAACATAGATCAGACCCTTTGGAAAATTATATTGTTAAGCTCTTGCAGAGGAAAACGCTCATCGATGTTGTACCTTTCCCTTTTTTCCCTACATGGCGTAATGGTCAGATTGGGGATGAGGGCATTACCAAGCGGCTGGACCATTTCTTGGTGAATTCAATTTGGTATCATAAGATGATTCAGCCATAGTCCTGGACTTTCCACACTGGCATCTCTGACCATGCAGCGATTATATTGGAATGGCATTATGATCAGGAACAACACAAGATCCCTTTCAAATTCAATTCTCCATGGTTGAGTGATCCTGAGTTTCAGGGTCTGGTCAACGCCTCTTGGTCTTCTCCGATCCCTATGGCTATTGATAATCTCATGTCTCATGTTCAATTTAACCTCAAAAGGTTGAAATCAGAAGTCAAATTCTGGATTGAGAATCGGAAAATCAAAATCAAACAGGAATTAATGGAAATTGAGAAAGAAATAGAATTATTGATGGATTTGATCGTCCCTGGTTTCTTTTCTGAACACCAATAGAAATCTATCCTATCATTGATGCTGAGAAAGGACAAACTTCTCAGAGTCCAAGAAGAGGAATGGTGTCAAAAAAGAAGGTTGGTCTGGATCAAGAGTAGAGACAAAAATACAAATTTTTTCCACTAGGCTGCTACAAAGCGGAAGCATCAAAATTCCATTTGGGCTATAAAAACTGAAGATGGGTCAATTCTCACATCCACCAGGGACATAAAATAGGTGGCATTCAAACATTTCAGGTCCCATTTTAAAGCAACAGATGGTGACTTCATGGCAACAAAAATGGAGTTGGTAAACTTATTCCCCTAGATGGTCAGAGAGGAGGACATTGAAAGGATGGATGAACCCATATCGAAGGAGGAATTGTTGCAAACCCTGAAAGAAATGGCTAAGGACAAGAGTCCTGGGCCAGATGGATGGCCCATGGACCTTTTTATTTTTTTCTACGAGCTGATGGGTCCGGAGCTGGTCAGCATGGGACAATCAATCAAGAATTCTAGGCACATTCCAGGTGCAACAAATTCAACTTTTCTAACTCTAATTCCTAAAAAATCTAATCCTCGCTCTCTTGATGAATATAGACCAATTTCTTTATGTAATGCAGTTTACAAAATGTTTTCAAAACTTCTTGCAAACAGAATTAAAAGGATTTTGTCTCCTCACATTTCGTTGGAGCAATTTGGTTTTTTGTCCAACAGGAGAATTCAAGATGTCGTAGCAATTGCTCAAGAAACCTTGCACTCAATCAAATCTAGAAAATTAATTGATGCCTCATAAAAATTGATCTAATTCGGGAATCTGATTGTGTGGACTGAGAATTTTTATTAATGATATTTTACAAAGTCGATTTCCCTCATAGACATGTTCAGTGGATCAACGCATGTCTCTCTTCAGCTGCTATGGTCGTCCTTATTAATTCTGAACCTACCCATTTCTTCAAATTATATAGCGGGCTCCGTCAAGGTTGTGCATTGTCCCCTTTTCTCTTCATATTGGTTATGGAAGCCCTTAGCAGGGGTATAAAGGCCAAAATGGAGGCTGGTGACATTTTCAGATGTAAATTAAATAGAAATTGTTCTCCGTCCAACATTTTATTTGTTGATGACATCCTATGTGCAAGCGAGGCAACACTTGATGAATGGGAATATTTCTATTTGGTCCTTGAAAAATTTGGACATGCATCCGGTCTGCTAATTAACAAACATAAATCTGAAATTTTCTCTGATAATGTTGATTTGGAACAGATTTGCCAGATTTCTGCTCTTTTTGGGGTAAAAATCAGCCCTATGTCAGTGGGTCTCAAGTACTTGGGCTTCCATCTCAAACCTGGTAATTATCGCATCACTGACTCGACTTGGCTATTAGATAAAGTTGAAAAGAAACTGACATGCTGGGCTCACAAGTGGCTCTCAATTGGGGGCAAAGTCACCATGATCAACACTATTCTGTAAAGTATCTTGGTCTACTGGATGCATCTATTCTATATTCCCAATGCAACCATTAACAATATTGATGCTCTTATCTACAAATTCCTATGGTCTGGAACTGGACCCAATTGCAAGATCCATCTCACTCACCTAAACATGATTTGTAGGCCCATTCAGTTGGGGGGATGGGGTGTTCGAGACTCTCGGAGGTTTAACATTCCTCTTCTGTCCTCCAATCTATGGAGGGCCTTCAAAGAAAGAGGTTTCTGGCAGAGAATAATTTTCAGCAAATATCTTCCCTATCCTGGGTTGGAGGAATGGGTGGCTGCAGGTGTGCCAATCAATCCCCGTTCATTTATCATCTCGAGAAGCTTCAAACATGTGATTTCGTGGTTTTGTAGTAATCTTCGCTGGTTGGTGGGTAATGGCCAGAGCATTTACATTGGGATGGATGCTATAAAGGGCCTTTCCGGTTCCCATATTCTCTTTGTCCATTGTATTCACTTTTTAAATCAGCAAGGAATCTTCACACTTGACAATCTGGCTAGGGTGTAGCCCTTCCCCCTACCCTCTCCCTCCTAGCCTCACGCTTGGAATTTTCACCTCCCTCAACATTTGGAAGGGGAATGGGAGTCTTACCGCTATCTTCTATGTCAAGCTGGGATCACTCTATCACAAAACATAGACCTTTTGGTATGGTGTGGTCGAATACTAAATGGGCGAATATTCATCAAAGAAGTATATTATTACATTTCCTCCTCCATTCACTCTTTACCTTATTCTGATTAGTCTACTAACATGTGGGGTTGGGACACTCCATTGAAGATCAAATGTTTTTCTTGGCTTAGAGTGTATAACCGCATTCTCACCTAGGATATCTTGTTGAAGAAGGGTTTCATTGGCCCTGACAGGTGCATTCTATGCAAATCAGCTTCTGAGGACTGCTCCCACTTATTTTTAGATTGTCCCTTTGCTTTTGTTGTTTGGCTGGAGGTTTCTCTTTTGCTGGGTGTTTTCGTCACTCGAGATGACTCTTCAATTGTGGCATGCCTTATGACTTGGGCTCAAAATGCACCTGCTTACAGGTTTGTTCCATTATATGTACTATGGGGGATATGGAGGGCTTGGAATGATCTTACCTTTGAAGGAAAATTCTCTGACTCATATCAGGTTGGCTTAAAAATTGTTGCCTTCTTCATGGAAATCGGTCCTTGGTTGCCAAAGGCCTCCTTCCATTTTATTTCCATGCTTGATATGTCTGGCATCTTTCCCATATTTGTTTTTGATGGGGCTTCCTCGGGAGGCATATGTGGTTGTGGTGCTTTCTTGAGAATTGACCCCTCTTCACATTATAGGTCCTGCTGGTCTGGTGGTAGGGGAGACAACATCAGGGCTGAGATGATTGCTTTATGGGGTGCCTTACAATGTTCCTTATGGTTGGGCATCGAGCGGATTTCAATCTTTGGGGATTCCCTTACTTTGATTCAATGGATTTCGGGCCACTCCACCCTTGGGGTCTCCTCCCTCTGCAATTGGATGATCTGTATCAGGGATCTAAAGGCAACCTTTTCTGACATCTCCTTCCAGCATATCTACTATGAACAGAATCTCATTGCTGACACCCTCTCCAAGCAAGGCCTGTCTCTTTCTCCTAATTTTTTCCATTTTGAGTACTTTGTTGCTGGTTCATTATGTGGGCAGGGCTTTTTCAAATTTTCATAGGTGGTTTTTGGCAGGTTTTTTCTATCTCTCGTGGCCTCTCCTAGGCCTGTTGTATGGTTCGATGTCTATCTTTGTTTTCCTTTCTAGTTTTGATGCCATCTAAGTATGCTTGCTGCCATGCTCTCTGAGGGCTGCTCTGTTTTGTTTTTTGGATGGATTTTGGTCTTCAAGGCTCATTGTTGAGCAGCACTAATGAACTGCATTTGATCCAAGCAGATGTAAAACTCTTCCTCATTTTTAATGAAGAATGGTTCTGTTTTTTTCCTCTGAAAAAACCAAAATGGAGTGTTACATAATAAAATCAAATCGTTGTCACGAGTCATAATACAAAATAGAAGCAAATATATGTACAGTAATATGAGAGGATTAACAAACATTAACCGAATCGCCAATAAGAAGACCCAAGGGAAAGTATTTTTTTTAATTCAAACTCTAAATTTTAAATAGTGGAAGTACCTCTACTCATAGATTCGTCATAGTATTTCTCATAATATTGAGGTATTTTTATCACCTATAAAACAATAAAGAAAACTTCCAAGCTTCATTAAAAAAAATAGTTGAAAGCTTCACAATTTTATGAAAATAGTTCTTTTAGAATAAAAGAAACTCAAATAAATCGGGACTAAATAGGCTAACCTACAAAAACAAAGTCCCTCGAAAGCTAAAACAATGAAAGACTAATAAATACAATATTTCACAGATCAAATTTTTAGATACACCATTGAAAATCGTAAAGCACACTTTGAAATGTGACTTTGGTTATTGGTACATTGTAGAAGAGACAATATTTGCACGCTTTATTGAGATATGTATTGAGGTCATTGTATGCCAATCTGCAATCAATTCCATCGGTGCCAAAGTTGATTGTAATGTCGGGCAGGTAACACACAGAAAACCAATTCACATATGGACACCCACATGCATGAATGAATTGAAGGTGCCATCAACTGCATGGGGAAATACACAGTCGATATGTCATTTCGATTTTACCTTAAGTTTAAGTGCCCTGAACCTCAAGGCAAGCATTTGAGGAGAGAAGTGCCCTGAACCTTAAGCCAAGCATTTGAGGAGGGAAAATGTTTGCCCATAAGTTCGCTGCAAACGTTTGTGGATACATTCTTTGTAACCATCAGTCACTTTCCTGCAAGACAACCAAGGTAGGCAAAAAATATGTCACTAGATGGGAATTGATCCACCCGGGGCTGATATAGAAATGCGCTCTGCAAAATATAAAATTTGTGTGGAATAAATTAGGGGGATGATGGTTGTGGATGCCCGGAGAGAATTTTGATATTCATTATTTAATTTCTTCTATGCGTTAGAAAAAATTCAAAGATTATATCTATTTTTCTTGCTTATATTATAAGCTAAGTTTAAATATAACCTATGTGTATATGGATTAGTCAGTCATATATATATATATATATATAAGATTCGTGCATAAGTATAAGTGCAATGCGAGCGTGTGGTTTTTTATATATACTAAGAATGCATTCATTCTTGTATAGTTTTCTGGGTGAAGGATGCATGGGTATATGGTTGACTAGAATCTTATATATGTAGGTGAGTATAAGTGTGCATTATATATATATATATATATATATGGATAGATATATATATAGTCTCATCAAATTTTACATATAATTATTTATAAAATGGAAATGTGTATATATATATATGCAGTTTTGAAGATCGGAAGTACACGAGTGCATGGTAGACCCTTCATAGTAGTGTTTTAAGGGTACCATGTGGAGTAACGACGAGAAAGGCCCTCGTGATAAGTGGAGAGGTGCCGATAACATGTTGGTCACGTTTTTATACAGTGATATGAGGTTCAATGATAAGTTTCCAGGGTGTAACCCGCGAGATGAGGGTTCAAATCTCATTGAGTATATATATGACCTGTTGTGTCTTGCGTAAAAGAGTAGGCGACCCCATAGTGGACGTCTCGGCTCTTGTTGAGGCATAAGTTTCCTGCTATTGTGCGGCTTGCAGGCGGTTGCACGTAGCCTAGGTATATAGTGGTAGCCAGTTAGATTTGATCCCGGGTCTGTTCAGGATAACTCTCACCAGATACCGATTCTCCTAGAAAAAAAAAAAAAAAACATGTTGGTCACGTTTTTAAAGTATGATTTTTTGTTTAATAGGAATAAAGAAAGTAAGGTGTTAATAATTAAAGGTTTAATTTCAGAATTAAATGAGTTTTTATTATAATTTTGCCACATGTGATAAGAAGCAACGAGAGAGACAAAAATTCTAAGGGACATATTTTTGCACTCATAAGTCAAAATTTGGTTTATGAGTAGTAAAAAGAAACAGAATTTCAAGAAAAACACATGTGGGCAAATAGAAACTCAATTTGATAGTAGAAAATTTCTCGAAATTAAAAGAAAGCTATAAGAGTTTGCAAATAAGAATTTATGTTCAACTCCATAACTTTCCGCTCGAGTGTCAAAATTGTGCAATAAAATAGTCTACAAAAAGTCACTGACAAGTAGAACACATCAGTTGTGTTAGAGTTTTGAATTATGAAATAATTTTGTAGAATGTCTCTGGAAGAAGAGTATAGGTCAGGAAGACAACAAAAACTATGAGAATTGAAGAAATATGAGATATGTCGAACATTAATAGTCCAAAAGGAGAGGTGAGAGTAGAGCATATGATTGTGGGGGATGTAAGGAAGAAATCAAATGGTCATGGAAGGAGTAAGTAGGAAAACAAAGATCAAGAGGAGACTATGAGAAGCATTAAAATGGAGGTTCTCAGTGTTAAAGTTGATAATGTCAAACTAGTTAAAGAGCACTGTAACACCACACCCCACATTTACTTGCGTTTATAAGCTCTATAGGGTAAAAATGAGCCGAGAGTTACTATGCATGACTCAACATCCAAGTTCCAGTCATGGAAGTAGGGCCTACTACCTTTAATCTTCACTGCAACCTCCAAGAACACCAGATCACCCAGATGTCAATCAACATCTACTAATCAACTTTTCTTGGACTAGATATACCTTTTTCACTCACCACATAGTTATTCACATGCATTCCAAGCTATCCATGTGGCTAGAAGGCCCCAACCACATGCACAGGTTGCCCTACATGTGACTACAACTGAAATTTCTCATTTGAGAGACTGCAACCAAAAGTCGTGTTCCAGATTTTCAAGGCTAGCTCTAGGCCAACTACTCAGAACTACCCAGAATATTTCAGAACTTTGTCATTAACCTATAGCCTGTAGGAGTATTCATTTACTATTCTTGGCCTTCTTCCTACTCATACTTATCAAATACATGAAAATCATTTAGATAAACACTTAGTAGAAAAGGCACCTGTAGGTCATGAATGCATGAATTCATTAAGTTCATCATAGAATCATTAGGAAGGCTTGCTACCCTCTATTACTAGATAGAATAACACACATTCACTCATGCATTCATACAAGATAACTAAGAACAAATGAAACCATGGAATGGATCCATAACTAGAGCACATCATATTATGACAAATATACCATGCATGTAACCAGCATTTAACTAGATTAGAACCATAAAAAAGAATTCATAAAATAATACATAAAATCAGAACTTGTGCTTATTAATCTCAATAAAAATCAACACATAATAACATATGCAAATGCCAACCAAGTCAGGGACATCCACGTACCACCAGACCATAGATTAGGCTGAACCAAATCTCTCTTTTAGCCAATCACCCTCGTTCGATATTACAAGCATGAATGTGGGATCTCGTGGGATAAACCAAAACAAAACCGATCGGGGCATCCAAATGTTAAACCACCTCATCCCTCAACCATAGTGACTTCACCTAAACTGGTACAGAAATCACTAGACCAACACAAGCTTGGATGCATCCAAATTTACTCACCATACCTGGAGGAATTTTCCGGTATCCATCCACCTGTCAAGGACTTCCCATATAAAACCATCTCCACCCCAAACCCTTGGGATTTTCTTGAGACGACCTCACCTGGATCTAAAATCTTTCAGCAATGTAAAGCTCAACTAAGAATTAATCTAATCACACCATGGGTATCCAGGAAATGAAAAGGAAAGGTTGTAACCACTGTCAATCTAAGAAAATACCATGTCAATGACAACAAGGTAATCATGTAAACCAAATGCATGCACCATACATTCAAATAACACATGCAACTTGTTACCTACAAAATCTTCCTTTTGTAGCTTCTCTTCCAATATTATCCTTGCACTCCCTTTCTTTCCTTTGCTTGTCTTTTACTTTTCCTTTGCTTTTTTGTGTCCAAGTGCTCTTCCTCTCTCCTCTTAGAGCTTTATTCCTTCCAAAACTCAAGTTGTCCAAAGCTAAAAAATTATCAAAAGTTGTCAATTGTTTCTCAGATGCCTTTTTATCAATCATGTCTGATGTCTCTTCCTTTTCCTTTCCTCTTTTCTTTCATTTTCCTATATTTTCTCTATAATTTCCATTACATGCATATTCTTGTCTCTTCATCCTCATTTTCTCCTCATTTCCTTTGTTTTTTTTATTAAATTTCCATTTATTTCCTTTTGCCAATGCCAATGCCAATTTTCATAGCCATTAATTAGCCACAAGTGATACCCACTTTAATGTTAAATTCCCTCCATTCGCCTTGTAACAAGTGTCCCATGACCTTGGTCTTATTTTTTGCTTTATAATGTCCTTCCATTTGTTGAAAAATCAAAGCAGTTATATTAGGGTTTGATTCTCCTTTCTTGATAATTATTTGTGAGTGTGTTGGCTTCTTTTAATTATTTATTATCTTGTCTTTCATCAAGAAATTACCATATTATGTGTGTATGAAGATCACAAAACAAGAGACACAAGATGTAGGCACCATGTTAGGGAAAAACCCAGTCAAGAAAAATCTTCCTTTCAATAGTATTCTTTGAGACTATTCACCCTAGACAAAGACTAGACCTTCCCTCCACACCAAGTTAACCTCCTAGATCTTTGACCTCTTTCCAGCAAGTTTGAATAGGTAGCAGCTTCCAGAATTAGGCAACTTTCGACATCAGTGAAACTTGGAAGACTTCGATCTCCCAATCTAGGGCACAAAAAAGAGAGATATATGCATAAAAAGTTTGATTTTATTCTTCTCCTTAGACTTCCCCAAACTTGCACTTCCTTTGGCTTCCTAGCTTCAGACTTCACACTTCCTATCTACTCTTGAGATATCAAACTAGCTTGAGTTGTGATGCTCCAAATGACTTTGACTAGCTTGTATTTATAGGTTCAATGTGAGGTCAAATAGATGTCCTTAGGCTGACTTGATCTCTTCTAGGTCGATTGGTGTGGAGGATAGATAAATCATATTTGACTCAATAGTAAACCTTTTTACATGATTCAAAATCCCAAAAAGGGTGTCTTTGAATGTACAATGACTCTATAAACTCAATATTAATCCTAGGAGTCCACAATGGGGACTTTGACTAATATAACAATGACCCAAGCATGAAACCCATGATTTAATAAGTCATTGTTATAATAATAAAAATTATTTTTTTATTCTTTTGACAAGTACATTTCATGATGAGTCAAATGCATCAAATGAAGACCAAACCTAGTTAGAACTCCCAACACTCCCACTTAACGAGGGAGGTATTCATTATATACAAATACAATAGAAGATCTCAAACTATATGAACAATGAATAACTTTCGGCACCATAATTCGATGGACTAGATTCCTGACCAAGGAAATCTATCCATTGGTCTCTCAACAATTTAGGCACCGCAATGCCACAGACTAGATTCCTGGCTAGGGAAATATATCCATGTGGGAATAAGGTGGACTCAAGCATTCAACCCCTCTAAGTACCATCAGACTTACTTGCTAACCACCAACCCATGGACCTAGGTGTGTATCCATGGCCATAGCTCTACAACCCATGCCACCCTCCCTACTTTGGGACCTAGAGATCAACACAAAGTTTTGGCTAGACGTCCTCCCAGGAAATGCTTCACTCACAAAGCCTCAACAAATATCTTCCACTTCCTTATCATCAATACAATCAGCAATGTCTACCAAACTCAGTAGGTTTCTCAGATACTCAAACTTCTTATTAGGAAGAGCTTTTGTTAGTATGTCTTCTACCTATTCATCTGTCAAGACATACTCCAACTTCATGATCCCATCATGCACCAGGTTACTAATAAAGTGGAACTTGTTATTGATATGATTCATTTTCGAATGAAACATGAGATATCTAGACATCTTGATACAACTTTTTTTGTCACAATTAATCACAGTAGGACCCATAGACTTCTCGAACAATTCTATCAGAAGCTACCTTAACCAAACAACCTCCTTTCCTAATTCACATGAAGCCACATATTCTACCTCGGCACTACTCAATGCAACAGGATCTTTTTTCCTACTCATCCATGAGATCATAGCAACTCCCAAACTAAAACATCCTCCGATAGTGCTCCTTCAATAGGTCTCACTACCATGCCAATCAGAGTATCTGAAGCTAATTACCTTGACTTCCTTACTATCATACTTTAGGCAATGATATATAGTGCCACGAATATACCTCAGTATATGTTTAGCAGCTATCCAGTGACCATGATGGGGCTCCAATTGAAACTAACTGAGAATTTTTACTGCAAAACATATATCTGGCCTAGTATTTACCAAATACATTTAGGAACCCACCAACTATTGATAGGAGGTATGATCCAAAAGACTAGATTCAAAGTCCCTAAATTTCTTGAGATTAGTGACCATAGGAGTAGTCATTGGCTTGCAATCCATTATCCCAAATTTCTGCAACAACTTGATGATGTACTTTCCTTGCCCCAATATATCTCCCCTAGTCTCTACCATTCTTCTAGACCTAGGTAATAGTGCATCAATCCTAGATCCTTCATTTCAAATTCAGCTTCCTACATCTTCTTGCATTCTTGAATTCTTCGCTCCACACCAGTTATGAATAAATCATCCACATATAGTAGAAAAATGACAGGATCATCATTCATTATGTGCATACTATGCCCTAGGTGCTTGATTCAAACCATATAGGGCCTTCTTAAGTCTCCAAACATGGGAGTCCCTACTATTAACTTCAAAGCCTTTGGGTTGTTCGATGTACACTTCCTCATCAATGGTCCCATTCAGAAATGTGGTCTTCACATCCATTTAATGGATATGATTACTACTATGGATATTCCAAAATTCAACTCAGTAGAAATTAACCACAGAAGTCTAAGTATAATATTCCACCCCACTATAGCAGCCAATAAAACCAACGATCTAATGGTAGTGTACCTTGCTATAGGTGCAAAGGTTTCTTCGTAATCAATGCCTTCCTTTTGAGAGAAACCCCTTGTAATGAATCTTGCTTTATATTTGTCTATACTTCCATCAACTATATGTTTGATCTTATAGATCCATTTATATGTGATAATTGATTTGTCACTAGGTCTAGGAATGGTTTCCCAAACCCCATTCTTCATGATGGATTGATATTCTTCCTTCATTGTTTTCTTCCAAACCTCTTGATGCGTAACTTCCTTGAATGTAGATGCTTCGAATTCAATAAATTTCGTCATATATGTAACATAACCAAAATATCTCTTTGGTCTCTTTCTTTCCCTGAAGGTTCCTTTCGGAACTCCATGTCCTTCAACATCTTCCAATGTAGCTTTAAACCAATTTGGCCTCTTCCTTTTGGTTGGGATGACCACTGATTGAATAGGCTCACTTGGTCCTTCTTATATAAGATTTTTAGTAGAGTTTTCATGATGAACTTATTCTTATTCAAATATGGGAACGTATTCATCATAAAAATCAATAAGAATATCCTTTTATTTCTTGTATCCTTGATTTTCATCAACTATGACATCCTTGCTTACTTCAATATATCTTCCCTCCTTGATGTAGATTCTATATTCTTTTGAAGAGAGACTATATATGGTGAATATTCCCTTGATACTTGTAGAGTCCAACTTCTTTCACTCAACTTCTTTCATGTGAATACTTCTTCAGGTGTTGTATTATCAAGACTCTTATGAGGAATTCTATTTGAATGTAAACGGTTGTCATCGTTGCTTCTCCCATAAGAACTTTGGGAGGTATTGATCAAGGAGCATAGTTTGAATGCCTTCTTCAATTGAACTTTTCTTCCTTTCAACCAATCCATTTTTTTTGGGATAATAGGGAGAAATGAGCTCCCTCTTAACACATGCTTCCTCAAAATATGCAATCAGCTCCTTAGAATTATATTCCCCACCATTGTCAGACCTCTGAGTTTTTATCTTTCTTTCGGTTAGGGTTTCCACTTCAACCCTAAACTCCTTGAAATTATCAAATAATTCATCTTTTGTTTTGAGGAGGTAGAGCCATGTCTTTCTAGAATGATCATTAATGAATGTCACATAGTATAGATGGCCTCCAAGTGATTTTTTAGACATGGGCCCACACACATCAGAATGGATGAGGTCTAATATCTCTTTAGACCTAGTTTCACTATTATGAAATGGCTTTCTTGTATGTTTTTCCAAAGAGAATCCCTTGCACACACCTTCATGATCTAACTTCATATCATGAACCAGTTGACTAAGAGTTGGGATGACCTTATAATGTAGATGACCATACTTGCTATGCCACAACTCAATGGGACTTATTTCCATATGAACCAATGATTGACAAGGTGGTGTAATGACTCTATAAATACTTCCTTCACAAACTCCCATAACCCTAACTTTATCAATGTTAGATTCTTTTCCCCAAACCAATACTTTTCCATCAACAAAATAAATTATTTCCCCTTTATCTTCTAAACAAGAAATAGAAAGCAAATTCTTTTTCAAACCTGGAACATATAGAATGTTGTTGAGGTGCAACTTTAATCAATTATCGAGCTTCAACGATGTTGGTCCCATGCCTCTAACAACATAGCTTTTGTTGCCACCCAATTCCACTGCATGAGAAGATGGATCCTTTGATAGTGTATGAAGTTGTTTACTTTGTCCTGTCATGTGTCTCGATGCTCCACCTCAATGATCCATGCATTGTCATCATTAAGAGAAGCTATAAGAGTAGCCAAGAATCCCTGACTTTTGACCTTGTTGAATAAGTAGTAGATGACCTTCTTGATCCAGATTCCAATATTGTTGATACCCATTCTTATGTAGTTCATCAAAGAGGGATATTCCATTCCAATAAAGTGATCTTCAACTCTTCCTAACCTTAGCTTTGATACCGTGTTGGAAAATCAAAGCAGTTATATTAGAGATTGATTCTTCTTTCTTGATAATTACTTGTGAGTGTGGTGGATTCTTTTAATTCTTTATTATCTTATCTTTCATCAAGAAATTACCATATTATGTGTGTATGAAGATCAAAAAAAATTATACACAAGATATAGGCACTATGCTAGGGAAAAACCCCCCTCGAGGGGAAAACCCAGTTAAGAAAATTATTCCTTTCAATAGTATTCTTTGAGGCTCTTCACCCTAGACAAAGACTAGACCTTCCCTCCACACCAAGTCAGCCTCCCAAATTTTCTACCTCTTTCCAACGACTTTGAATAGGCAACAACATCTGGCATCAGGCAGCTTCCCGCATCAGTGAAACTTGGAAGACTTCAATCTCCCAATCTAGGGCACGTAACAAAGAGAAAGAGGCACCAAAATTTTGATTTTATTCTTCTCCTTAGACTTCCACAAACGCACTTCCTTTGGCTTCCCGACTTCAAACTTCACACTTCCCAACTACTCTTGAGATATCGAACTAGCTTGAGTTGTGACGCTCCAAATGAATTCGAGCAGCTTATATTTATAGGCTCCATGTGAGGTCGAATAAGTGTCCTTAGGCTGACTTGATCTCTTCTAGGATGAATTGGTGTGGAGGATTCACATATCATATTTGACTCAATAGTAAACCTTTTTACATGATTCAAAATCCCAATAAGGGTCTCTTTGAATTTACAATGACTCTATAAACTCAATATTAATCCTAGGAGTCCACAATGGGGACTTTGACTAATATAATGATGACCCAAGAATGAAACTCGTGCTTTAATAAGTCATTGTTACAATAATAAAAATTATTTTCTTTATTCTTTTGACAAGTACATTTCGTGATGACTCAAATACATCAAATGAAGACTAAACCTAGTTACAATTTCCAACACCATTTAGATGGAAAATCAACCTGGGGCTATTACAAAACCCTCCCTTAGGGGGAACACCATCCTCAGTGTTCTTATTGAAGATTTATAACACAACTCGATGCATTATTTACAATGAAACACACACACACACATATATATATCATTTTCTTCAAATAGAAAATAAAGAAGGATATAGTGCTCACATCTAATCATCCATCTCCCATGAAGTTTCATCGAGCCCAAAGTGCTTCCACTACATTTTAACTTTCTTTATTGCTTAGTTTCAGAGCATGAGCTATTTCCACTACAATATGAATTATGGCCCTGGTTGGTGATGAGCGTCATTATTGGGTAATTATATGGGCTTTAATTCACCTCCTGACTTAGTCAAACCAACTTTTCTCACTACTTATTACATGTTTTAATTATATTTTGTTTAATGAGATGAGTTAAAGTGAGATATTATGCCTAGTGGACTAATTTGCATTGAATGTAGGTTTAGAAGAGAAAATCAAGGAATTTGGCAAAGACTAAGGTTTGAAACTCGAAAGGGACAACGGAGAGAGATTGTAGGAGGTAAATCCTCCTCATTTACTCGTTCCCCATTCAAATATTCCTTCATTAATCCCATTAACTCAGAGTGCAAGCAGCCTAGCCATGAAGATTAGAAGGTAGCCGAGCAAGTGATAGACAAGGAGTAGTTCATCTCAAGTTTGGGAGTCAAACCTCCCTAAATTTAAGGAATTCATTGGAGACTTTATTTGTATAAGTAGAGAGGCCTAGAGCCTCATTAGGATTCGAATTTTTTTGGTAATACTCTAGCTATTTTCGAGCTCCAGACTTGTGGAAGACTTTTTGATGTAATTTTCTGTTTTGGCAATAGGAATGAGTATTTTCTTGATTCAGTACTGAGTTAACTCAGAGGGATGAAGCTCTTAGGTTAGCTTAGTTTTATAGATTCATGGTTAAACTTATGTTAGAAGTATTTCATTAAAAGTAGTGTAGATTTAATTAATTTTTTATTAGTTTGCTTTCATTTATGCCTTACTTCAATAGTAGGCTAGAAGGGATAAAAGAGTCTCCACAAAACTATCATTGGGTGTCTTGGCCTCACTTCTTCCTTCTGGGATCAGGATTTGAGAAAAAGACCCTTATGCAGCCCAAAAAGACAGATTTCCATTTCCTTCATGATATTTAGAACTTTTTGTACTTAAGCTAGCATTTGATCAATTTTGCAAAGTAGGATTTCATTACCATCTCTTCTATCTTCATTCTTGCAGTAGATCTCATCCATGACTCCATGTTACTCAACAATTTCTTCATGCATAAGGTAGATAGTTAGTTCATTAAATTCTGCTTTTCTAGTCCATATGAATTCTTCTTGTTTACATGACTTTTTGGAAATTACACATGTTTGATGCAGAGAAGGAACTTTAGAAGTAGATTGAGATCTCATAGCAATAAACCACCTTCCAACTTCATTCCCCCATAGGCATTCCTCGTTTTCATCAAAACCTTAACCAATTTCATCATTTTACATAGAAATTTCCTCAAGCATTTTGACCGAATCCAACCATCTCCTAAACTTGGTTTTGGGTTCTGAGTGATCCTAGGCCTCTCTTCACTCCATTCCACCCATCAACCACCTTCCTTAAGCTTTCCATCACCACCAACACCCATCGTTTTTCTCATGGCTACATCCTCTAGGTTTCTAGTACATCATGTAGGTTTTCCTGTAGTAGCCTGTTTTGAGGCCGAATTGAGGGAAAACCTCTAGGAAGCCTCCCAAGGTCCCCCGAACCTTCTAGCCATGCATCAACAGCCCTAAACCACTTTCCACATCACCAATAGATATTAGTTTGCACACTTGACTTTTCATGAAAAGCATAAAAAGACAAAACAAATTTCTTATAGTCCTTTACATGCATAGCAGTTGTGTTTGATGTTCTTAGCTTCCATGCTTAGGATAGTATCATTTTGTTCATGTTAATTTAGCATCATTGCAAAGCATAGCTCTTAGAAGTTAATTAGGAAATGATGTGCCCTAGCATTGAATTTCAGTCTCTTTCATTATTGTAGTAGATCATCTCTCTCTTAGAGTAGATTTTTGTTTCTTTCATCAAGGAACCAAGATTCTTCTAAATCAATAGAAGTGTGGCTTCCAAACCCTAGTGGTCTCTCACCAGCTAAACAGTGACAAAAGGCAGAACCACCACTTTTGCTTATGTATACAACACTGTCACCTCCAAATTTGTATGAACCCCAAGTTGATAAAGTAAATTTGGTAGTGTTGAAGAGTGTGCAACAAGAAATACTTGTTGAGAATGCAACAAGATGATGGAGCTTAGTGGAAAGGAGTTGCCTTCACTAAGTGGGCCCGCAGGCAAATTATGGCGCAAGGTCTATTTTTGGATCACAGCAGGAGTGACCACAGCAGGAGTGATCACAGCATGAGTGATCACAGCAGGAGTGATGAGAGTCTATTTTTAGACTGTTAGTCAAAAATAGAAAAGTCAAATATTATTGTCTCATAATAATATTTAGACTATAAACTTTATCTTATCCTCTTGGAGCACTTCAGTTTGAGCTACAAATATGGCACATGCAGCTATCAGAAGGAAATACGTTTTCCTATGTGTTAGTTGAGCTATTGCATGCAGGACATCAATTAGAACTCATGTGGTTGAGTTCTGTGGAGTTGGATGAGAAGTTAATGGAGTTGTGTTCAATTTGACTTAGTTGAACTAGTTGTATTTAGTATAACTGATCAATAGACTAAGTGATGAGTTGTGTGAATTAGTTATTAATTAATTCACTAATTATTAACTCATAATGAAACTGAAGAATACATCAGTTAACTCAGTGCATGTACAGTTCAGTGGAGACAGGTGTTAGAGGTTGAGATTGCTATCAGTTGTGCATGAGATTTTGCACATGCATGGATTGAGTAATGCCAATGAAGACTACGTAGTGTGGGCCAATGCAAAGTGAAATATAGCTTGTGCTCACGTGATTTACAGTGTGGATGATTTTCACAAGGTAAAATAGGAGTTTGGATCAGCCATTCTCATTCATTCTCTTGTAGGATTGTGCAGTAGAGGCAGGCAAAGCAGCAGGGGAGATTTGGAGATCAGATCTGAGCTGTATTGTGTGTAACAAGTGGAGATAGTGCTGGATACTTGTGAGGAGTATTTTACTATGTTTGTTACATGTTCTCAATCAATATAATATACAAATAGTTGGGGTTTTTAGCGAGATGCTTTCCCCGGAAAATACTGTGTTGATATGTGTGATTGATGCTTCTATGTGTGCATGTTATTGTTTCTGCTTCTGCAAATTAATGATCAACGTAGAGGAGGTTATGTATTATGCATTTATTCCGCAATAGTGTATAATCGGGATAATCTCTGTTGAATATGTGTCATATTATTCAAAATTTCTACATGGTATCAGAGCTAGTTGATTTGTAGAAAAAGTTCTACAGGATATCAAAGCGAGGATTGATCATCAGATCTATTATTCAGAAAGCGTTTACATTTTATTTCTTCAGGCAGAGTCTGTAATCAGACCAGGTAGCCTCTAGATTCATCCTTCTTTTGGAAGGTGAGATATCCGGTGAATTCCCATACAGTCAATCTCTGTACAAGAAATACTTTGTTCTCACGAATTTTAGATTAGAAGCAGTTGAGTTTTGAGCTGGTGGAATGGCACTCAAGGATAAACTCATAAACATTAGGTGTGAGAATGGAGACAGTATGCCCCAGTATCTCACGAAGTTCACCCAATTTCGGGATGAGCTGGGAAGTGTGGGGGTAACTGTTGAGGATGAGGATATGGTGAGCCTAGCACTCCTTGGCCTTCCTTAGAGTTGGCATAGCTACCAGGACTCGGTGAATGGAAGGGAGAAATTGCCAGGATGGGTGAGACTTTGGTCGGATCTTGTGCAAGAGGAGATTAGACAGTGCACCAGAGACAATTATTCATCTATGCATGATGAGGAGAACTGTGCCTTAGCGAGTAAGGCAAAGAAGGGGAAGGGGAAGGTTTCTCTTTCCGAATCCAGTTCTTCCAATGATGGGAAGAAGGTTGACAAGTCGAAGGTTCGATGCTTTCGTTGTCATGAGTTGGGCCATAATGCTACTAAGTGCCCAAAGAAGAAGTCCAAGAAGGGATCCGGGGAAGGATTTGAAGGTGAGGCAGCCTCGCTTCACAGTTTGAGTTCAACTTCACAATCTTCACATGCATGGTTTCATCCATGGTGGGAAGTGGTTGGTTTCTTGACAGTGGAAGCTTCTTTCCACATGAATGGTGAGAAGAGTTTGTTTAGTACTTTGGAGGAGAAAGATCTCCAGATACTCATAGGGATGGGTAATGATGAGAAGTATAGTGTCTCAAGTGTAGGCACGGTTATTTTTCAGAGGGAGCATGGAGCTCGCCTTACCTTGACCGATGTCAAGTATGTACCAGGACTGAAGAGAAACTTGGTGTCGATCGCAATGCTAGAAGACAGAGGCTATGATGTAGTCTTCAGTGAGGGAAAGGTTTTGCTTAGACACATCATCACTAGATAGGTGAAGCAGATTGGTTCACAGGTCAAGAACCTATATGCTCTTGAGGTTCAAGATGCATGCAAAGCCTTGAGCAGCGAGGCAAATGATAGAGACTGGGTGGTTGAGAGGCAGCGTATATTACCTCTTAACATGCAGAGCCAGAAGAAGTCTCAAATGATTGTGGAGGAGCCACGATTGGTGCAGCAGCTTCAGGAGATTGTGGAGCAACCACAACAAGGGAAGCTGAGAGGAGATTGAGTAGAGACATCTACACATGCAAATACCTCCAGTAGGGGGAAACTTCGAGCTAGGTGGGCTGAGGGATCGCATGCAGCCATACCTCCAGGTAGGAGGTGGGGTGATGTGGATTGATCCTCCCAAGGAGGAGGGGCAAGATCCTTGAGGTACCCAACCTCTTGGATGAGACCTTGCTACGGGAGCCCCGATGTGGAGTAGCAGGAACTGATTGATTGGATAGAGACAGATGCCGATGGAGCGGCGGAGAGAGCGACAGTGCAGGGAATCCCGGGACAGCACATAGCATGCAAGCTGCAGTAATGCGAGAGGCACAAGTGTTTTGCACAGTGCTAGGTGGCACAGAGAGGTATGCAATTGTGTGAGATGCATGGAGATGTTGTAGTAGCGCAGATGTCAGAGAGGGAGCACTTGTCAGTAGCAGGTAGAGCTTCAGCATCAGAGTATGTTCCTAGCCCAACAGAGTGGTTAGTTGGGAGTGTTTTTGTTCCAAGTGTTGTTGGAGCAAAGTGGACTGGGCAGATGTGTTGCATGCAGAACATTCCAGAGTTACAGGATCGGGTTTGAGAGGAATCCTTTCTTGTTGAGAGGGAGTGTTGAAAAGTGTGCAACAAGAAATGCTTGTTGAGAATGCAACAAGATGATGGAGCTTAGTGGAAAGGAGTCACCTTCACTAAGTGGGCCCGCAGGAAAATTATGGCGCAAGGTCTATTTAGTGATCACAGCAGGAGTGACCATAGCAGGAGTGATCACAGCAGGAGTGATCACAACAGTGGTGATCATAGCAGGAGTGATCACAACAGGAGTGATCATAGCAAGAGTGATCAGAGTCTATTTTTAGACTGCTAGTCAAAAATAGAAAAGTCAAATATTATTGTCTCATAATAATATTTAGACTATAAACTTTATCTTATCCTCTTGGAGCACTTCAGTTTGAGCTACAGATGTGGCACATGCAGCTGTCAGAAGGAAATGCGTTTTCTTATGTGTTAGTTGAGCTATTGCATGTAGGACATCAGTTAGAACTCATGTGGTTGAGTTCTGTGGAGTTGGATGAGCAGTTAATGGAGTTGTGTTCAATTTGACTTAGTTGAACTAGTTGTATTTAGTCTAACTGATCAATAGACTAAGTGATGAGTTGTGTGAATTAGTTATTAATTAATTCACTAATTATTAACTCATAATGCAACTGAAGAATACATCAGTTAACTCAGTGCATGTACAGTTCAGTGGAGACAAGTGTTAGAGGTTGAGATTGCTATCAGTTGTGCATGAGATTTTGCACATGCATGGATTGAGGAATGCCAATGAAGACTGCGTAGTGTGGGCCAATACCAAGTGAAATATAGCTTGTGATCACGTGATTTACAGTGTGGGTGATTTTCACAAGGTAAAATAGGAGTTTGGATCAGCCATTCTCATTCATTCTCTTGCAGGATTGTGCAGTGGAGGCAGGCAAAGCAGCGGGGGAGATTTGGAGATCAGATCTGAGCTGTATTGTGTGTAACAGGTGGAGATAGTGCTGGATACTTGTGAGGAGTATTGTACTATGTTTGTTACATGTTCTCAATCAATATAATATATAGATAGTTGGGGTTTTTAGCGAGATGCTTTCCCCAGGAAAATATTGTGTTGATATGTGTGATTGATGCTTCTATGTGCGCATGTTATTGTTTCTTCTTCTGCAAATTGATGATCAACGTAGAGGCGGTTATGTATTATGCATGTATTCCGCAATAGTGTATAATCGGGATACTCTCTGTTGAATATGTGTCATATTATTCAAAATTTCTACAGGTAGCTCCAGGATTTGCAGCATTCTTGCAGCAATACTGGTGCTCATCACCTTTTGGCGCCATTGTCGGGGATGTGTCTGAGTAATATGTGATTATTGCTTTCTTTCTTCTACTTCTTGTTTCTACTATTCTGCCATTAAGTTCATTTATGCAAAAGTAATTTATTTTTCTTCTCATTCTGCATTCTTTGCTTTCCTTTCATTATGCAAGTTAGATTTCGAGCAAGTAGCTAATCTTTTCATTCAGTGAGTAGTTCTCATTCAGTCTGCAATTTTAATTCTGTAAGTTATGTTTCAATTCAACAATTAGTTTTATATTTAGTTAGTAGTTTTCATTCAATCTGCAAATTCAGTTCTGCAAAGCACTTTCAAAATTTGAAAAAATCACAAAACTAAACCAAAAACATTTCCTTTAATGCCTCGTAGGAATAGGGATACCTTAGGGAAATTTTTGCCAAATACTCCCATTACATCCAACGGCTAACCTTCCCTCTTCTTCAGTGGCTGTGAACTGGAGGAACCCTTAGTTGAGCAACCAAACATATTTGAAGAAGCTACAGGGGAAGAAGAACAACCCATTCCTACTGAGCCAATGGCTGAAAATAGAAATGACAGAGGGAATAGAGAGAGAGTTGAGGGTTCCTTCCCCATCAGGGAAACCAATGGGGACACTAAGATGAAAAATATAAGCTCCTCTACCCTTCCTCATTTCCATGGCCTGACCACAAAAGACCTCGAAACTTTCCTATTTGAGTTTTTTGTTATATGCCAAACCTATGACTATACAGATGATGAGCAGAAGTTGAAAATATTACCATCTACCCTCAAGGATGCAGCTCTGCGATGGTTCATGGGTTTACCTGGGGATAGCATCACAACTTGGGCTCAAATGCAGAAAGCCTTCAACAATAAGTATTGAGACTACTATAGGTCTAAGGATACTAAAGAAGAAATTTTTAAGATGACCTTAGGTAATGATGAATCCCTAGAAGATTATGAATAAATGTTCCAACTTAGTTACAAAAGGGCCAAGTGCACACTTGACCTTGAGTCACTGAAGTTGGTCCTGCTTAGAGGAGTAAGGGAAGACCTTTTGGATACCCTACACTTGTTAGCAGGAGGAGATATATACCAGTTACCCTATGAGGATATCAATACTGTCTTTAGAAACCATTCTAGGGCAGCTAGGAAAAAGGGTAGGGGAAGTCAACCTATGGTCAGTACATCCTCTTCCAATTCATCCATCAAGGGTGAAATTGGAAACATGCTGGAAGATTTCAAGAGTGAGATGTTGCAAACCCTTGCCTTGCAAATGGATACGATGAAAATTAGGAGAAGGTAGGAGGAAGCCAAGAGAGCCTTGGCCATTTTCTATCCTAGATGAACTAGGAGGCACCCTAGGAATGAATGTCCATTGAATTCTATTGAAATTTTCTCAGTTTATGAAGAAAACCACTCCAAAAACAAGCACACTTCTTTGCCTGGACTCAAAGCTGTATATCAAGGAGCTGAAGGGGTCACTGAGTATCTCTGTTACATAAACCAAAGGAGACCTCATGGACCTAGGCCATACCAGTAGGGCATGCAAGGGACATCCCATGCATATTATAACCCCAACTAGAGCACATCCATACCTTGTTGGGGACCCCCTGCTCATCCTTCCTGGTCTACACCTCCTCCTTGGTCCTTTGCATCTCAGTATCATGCCCAACCAACCAACCAGTCATTTCAATCATATGCTTTACCACAACCTCAGTGGAATGCACCGCCCCAGGGGTGGAGGCCCCAGTACAACAATGTTCCAACTTTATTGCCTTCACCACCTGCCCAACCACAAATGTTACACTTTGCTCCACTGAAACAACCCTAGATGCCTACCCAGTCAGATCCAAACCCGAATAATAGACAGGCACAACAAGTATGCAGTGGAGAGACATCATATCCAGCTTATGCTATGGAGATCCAAGAAATTAACTTGAGATCTGGGAGAGTTCTCCCAGATAACCAACCTCCACCTCCACCTAAGGAGGTTGAAGAAGAGAAAGAGGAAAGCATTCTTAAAGTAAATCCACCCTTTCCTAAGAGATTAACTCAACCACCCCAGCCTACCCTAGAAGAGATTGAACTTCTAGGAGAATTGAAAAACCTATGTGTCAAGATTCCACTTCTCCAAGGCATCAAGGATGTACCTATTTAAAACAAGTTGATTAAGGATAATTGTTTCAAGAATCTAGGGAGGCCAAAAAGATATGCCCCTACCATTAATGTCATCAGACAACTGTCCGACTTAATGATGGGACAGGTAGTCTATCCAAAGTATTTGGACCCTGGAAGCCCTGTAGTAGATGTGCACATCAATGGCACCATTGTCCCACACACTTTGATCGACACCATGCTCAAGCTCAACCTCCAAGGTTCATTGAGAAAGACCACAATAGTCTTGCAACTTGCAGACTGCTCCATAGTGACCCTTGAGGAGATTGTGGAGGATGTGATGGTTTCCACTGACTCTTGGGAGTACTATGTAGATTTCCTAGATCTCCAGTCTAAGTCCAAGTTTACTGGTTACCCTCTCATCCTTGGGAGGCCCTAGTTTGCCACTTTTGATGCTTGCATGAGCTGCAGAGCTGGGAATATGACCATCAAGAATGGGCATATGTCCAAACAGTTAGTCCTATACCCTCCTGCTCATCCATCTCTAGAACATGATTTACCTTTATGGCTGGAACATGAGGAAGAAGATGAAGTTTATACTTCCCAACTATATACCTTAGAAACAACCATGGGAGGAGGACAACAGGATGAAGACAATTTGATTGAAAACCTGCTCCAAAGTCCAACTCCTAGTACATTGTCCCTAGAAGAAGTAGTAAAGGAAACCTAGAACAACCATCCAATTGATTTGTACTTGGCCGATTCCAACCCTCTCTGTGTCAAAACCATAGAATTTGGCCCTGAGAAAACTTTGAAAATCAATCCATCTCTTTCTGTTCTCCAAGAGGGGAAGTTGTGAAACATGCTAAAGGAACATCTGGATGCCTTTGCTTGGAGTTACAAAGAAATGAAGGGAATACACCCTCAATGTGTACCCACCATATTTATATCAAGGAAGGTTGCAAGCCAGTCCGATAACCCCAAACGAGGATGAATCCATCTCTTAAAGATATAGTCAAAGAAGAACTGCAAAAATTGCTACATGCAGGTTTCATTTATCCTATCTCTGACATTGAGTGGGTCTCCCCTCTGGCTTCAGTTCCCAAGAAAAATGGTAAGTGGAGGATTTGTTTCAATTATAGGGAACTGAACAAAGCCACAAAGAAGGACCATTTCCCTCTACCTTTCATCGACCAAGTGCTAGATGGCCTGGAAGGAAAAAAGCTTTTCTCTTTCCTAGATGGATTCAGCAGGTACAACCAAATCCAGATTAGCCTGGAAGACCAGGATAAAACCACCTTCACTTGTCCTTGGCGAACATTTGCCTATTGGGTCCTTCCTTTTGGCCTATGCAATGCTCCTGCCACCTTTCAAAGAGCAGTCATGAGTATCTTTGTTGAGTTGGTCCATGATGTGGTAGAAATCTATATGGATGATTTCACACCTTATGGGGATGATTTCGAGGAGGCTTTGTCCAACTTAGGTAAGGTACTGCACAAATGCATTGAGATGAACCTATCTCTCAGTCTTGAGAAATGTGAATTCTTGATGACTGAAGGAACTGTGTTGGGTCATTCAATATATCAACAAGGACTACAGGTGGACCCCAACAAAATAGCTATTATCCAAAGGGTCCCACCTCCTCAAAAGCAAAGAGATGTCAAAAGTTTCCTAAGATTAACTAGATACTACCAAAGGTTCATAAAGGACTTCAACAATTCAACCTCTCCTTTGTTTGGGTTGTTGGCCAAGGAATCTGAGTTTATATGGTCAAAAAGTCGTCAAGAGCCTTGGACATCCTGAAGAACAAGTTAACCATTGCCCCAATTCTTTGAGGCCCAAATTGGGCCCTTCCTTTTCACATTCATGTTGATGCCTGACACAAAGACATATGAGCAGACCTAGGTCAGAGAGATAAAAAATTTCCTTATGCCATTTACTTTATCAGTAAGAATCTGTCAAAGTCGAGCTGAACTACACAATAACCGAAAAGGAGCTCCTGGATGTTGTGCATTCATTGAACAAATTTAGGAATTATATTACAAGCTATCAAACATTTGTCCATACTGACCATGCTGCAATCAAATATTTAATGAATAAAACTGATGTGAATGCATGTATTAAATATGGTTGCTTTTATTAGAACAGTTTGATCTAACTATTGTTGATAACCTTGGTAAGGAAAATGTTGTTGCAAACTTTTTGTCCAGATTAACTTTGTCTACAGGTGAAGAGGGAATGGTTGATGACCAGTTACCGGATGAGCACTTGTTCACCATTTCAGTTCTCTCTCCATGGTTTGCTGACATACAAAAATATTTAGTATCTACACATTTCCCACCGAACTTGTCCTCCAAAGAGAAAAGAAAGATTATAAGGAAGAGTGCCCCCTTCACATGGATTGGGGGAAATCTCTTCAAACTTGGCCTAGATCAAATGTTGAGAAGGTGTATCAGGGAGGAAGAAGTCTTTGACATCCTTTTGACCTGTTATGATGGGCCTTGTGGAGGTCACTTTGCAGCAAAGAGGACAACATTCAAAGTGTTACAAGTAGGCTATTATTGGCCCACTCTTCATCAGGATGTGAAAATATATACTAGTTAGTGTGATCAGTGCCAAAGGATGGGACAACCCACTCAAGGGATGAAATGCCTCTGCAACCTCAAGTGACTTTTGAGCCATTTGACAAGTGGGGCATGGACTTCATTGGACCTATTGACCCTCCTTCCAAGCAAAAGCAGTACATCGTTGTGTGAATTGACTATTTGACTAAGTGGGATGAAACTAAGGTAATTAAGGCAACAACAGAGGAGAAGGTGGCTAATTTCTTAAGGGAGAATGTAGTTTACAAATTTGGGTACCCTAGAGAACTGGTCATTGATCAAGGCAGCCAGTTTACCTCCAACATGATTGAAGACTTTCTTAGCCAGCACAAGATCAAGCATAGGACCTCCACTCCCTATCACCCAGAAGCTAATGGGCAAGTGGAGGTGACCAACAAAGCGATGGAGGGCATCTTGACAAAAGTGGTTAACAACAATAGGAAAGATTGGGCAGATAGACTAGTTAAGGCCACTTGGGCCTATAATACCACCTGGAAGACCACCATTGGGTTCACACCCTATTAGCTGTTCTATGGGAAAAAGGCCCTGTTTTCCATTGAGTTCGAGTATAACACATTAAGGATGGCAACCCAACTAGATCTAGATCTCACCAGTGCACAAAAAGGGAGATTGTTGCAGTTAAATGGTTTAGATGAGTTTAGAATGTAGGCCTTCCTGCACACAGGGGTAACCCAACTTCAGAGGAAGATATGGCACGATAAAAACATCAAGGATAAACAATTTCATTAAGGTGATTGGGCCTTGTTATATGATTCCATATATAAAGACTTTAAGGGCAAGTTGAGGACAAGATGGCTAGGGCCTTATGTTATAGAGAGATGTCATGATAATGGTTTAGTGTAGATCAAAACCATAGATGAAGAGGCCATTCATTTACTTGTTCATTGATGGTATCTATAAAACAGTGATTGTAGTGGAGCAAGTTTAGCTCCTGCCTCATCAAATCACTGAGAAAAAAAAGAAAAATAAGGACTTAGGTGAAAACATCCATGAGGTGCTTGAGTCCCACTATTGGGTTGAAAACCTCTTGGGGCGGCCCAATGGTGTCAAAAAAAAAAAAGAGGAAAAAAAAAGATCCTTGGGTGAAAACCTCTCTTGAGGCGCCTAGGGCAAATAGCTAGGATGAAAACCTCTCAGAGGCAGCCTAGTTGTTTTCAAAAAAAAAAGGAAAAAAAGGAAGAAAAAATCATGAAAATTTATTTTTGTAGGTCAGCAAGGAGGACGATTAGAGAACAAAGGAGGATAAAAAAGGGACCTACTTCACTAACATTTTTATTTTTCCACTCATTTTCATTCATCACTCCACCATTTCTTCCATTTTTTCACTCCTTTGCTTCATTTTACAAGGAGACTATGTTTTCTATAGGATCCCCTGTAAACCTATAGGATTCCCTAAAAACCTACAGGATGATCTTGTAGGAATTACAGTGGCTTAGGAATCCTACAGGAAGTGACCCTAGGGAAAAAAAATGACCTATAGTATCGCCATTTCAGTACCATACCTATGTCCACTTTCATCACCCCTGCATTCAACATAAAAAAAATCAGATTCAAAAAAATATATTTGTCACAATATTCAAGAAAAAAAAAGAAAAAAAAAACATGAAACAAAGAGAAGAAGGGAGAAGCACCTGAGTATGTCTCACTTCTCCACAATCCTAGTCTTCCTATAAATCCATGTCACCATCCTCAAAATCCCAGCAGAGTGTATGATTAAGAGTTTTGAGGGAGAAGCAGCTATAGGACATCCTGTAGGAAATCCTATAGCAGCCTATCCCACAGAATACAAATCATGATTGCAACAAGCTTCCAGCATAATGATCCAAGAGTAAAAGGAGCTCCAAAGTGTAGGTTTTAACCCCATACAGAAATTACCTGCATACGAATTCTAAAACACAAAAAATAAACAATGCGAGAGAATAACACATAAAACACATATACACAGAGATTTTCCCCTAGATCCCAAAACCGAGACTACCAGATTGTTTTTTCATTATTTTCTTTTTAATGTTACAGTACATATTTATACATGCCGAAGCATCCCATACCATGGACTGAAAACCATCGCGTCCAAAACCATGGACCGAAAACCATCACATCTAAAACCATGTGTGAAAAACATGCACAAAACCATAGGTAGGTCTGCCCAACCTAATATAGGGTCCAAAACCAAAATTTTCTGGGGCACTGCCCTGGACCCCACAGAGTGGGGTTACTTGCACCCCTCAAACCCCCTATGAATCCCCCCCACTACACAATTGGTGCAACAAAAAGGGGGCTCCGCTCCCCTTCTAACCCCTTGGTTAAGTACGTGAGCTAGTCGTGGAAAGAATATAACACAACCCAACATTCTCCCACTTGTTGTTTTCTTTCCACAGGGGGGCACAAGAGATCTTAGTCATTTACCCAGCCCTGTAGTTCCCATTGTTTCTCTACACCAAGAGAACTTCTCAGAGCTCACATATTTTGTCAATGCATCTGCAGTATTCTTCAAAGTGTCCACCTTTACTAGCAACACCTTTTTTTCTTCTATCATATCCCTCAGAAAGTGATACTGAACATCAATGTGCTTTGTCTTTGAATGATATGCAAGGTTCTTTGCCAATAATATTGCACTTCGGCTATCACAGTGTATCCTTATAGCTCCCTGTACTAACCCCATACTTGAACATAATCTCTACAACCAAACTGCTTCCTTGCTTGCATGAGTGGTTGCCATGTATTCTACCTCTGTAGTTGATAGTGCCATTACAGATTGTTTCTTACTCATCCAACTAACTGCACCTCCAAATAGGTTAAACAAATACCCACTTGTAGATCTTCTCTGATCCAGATCTCCAACCCAGTTTGCATCAACAAAGCCACGAATATCCAACACTTTGTCCAATCCTGGTCTTCCTTGATAGCACAAACCATAATCACTAGTGCCACACAAATACCTAAAAACCTACTTCATTGTTGTCCAGTGCTCCTTCCCTGGTTTTGACATAAACCTGCTCAATACTCCCACTGCATGTGCAATGTCTAGTATAGTACAGACCATCTCATACATCAGGCTACCGATTGCACTTGCATATGGAACACGGGACATGTCCTCTTCCTCTTCTTGTGTCTTGGGACACTGTTCAGTAGATAACTTTACACCTACAAGAATATGAACCTTCATCGGTTTACTATCTTGCATATTAAACCTCTGCAATATTGTCTCGACATACTTCCTCTTGTTTAACTCGAGCTTCCTCTTTGTTCGATCTCTTTTAATTTCCATGCCCAAAATATATTTTGCAACACCAAGATCTTTCATGTCGAATTTGGAGGACAAATGGGTATTCAAATCCTAAATAATTTCTTTGTCATTTCCAACCAACAACATATCATCCACATACAAGATCAGATAAATAACATGATCACCAATTAATTTAAAATACACACAGTGATCTGCTTTGCTTCTGGTGAAGCCAATTCCCCATATAAATGTATCAAATTTTTGATACCACATCCTTGGTGACTGTTTTAAGCCATATAGAGACTTCTTTAACTTGCATACCAGTTATTTCTTACCCTTCACTGCAAAGCCTTCAGGTTTCTTCATGTAGATCTCCTCTTCTGGATCCCCATGAAGAAATGTTGTATTCACATCCATCTACTCTACCTCAAAATCAAAAGCAACAGTAACAAATAAAAATAATCTAATAGAAGTTACCTTGGCAACAGGAGAAAAAATATCACCAAAATCAATTCCTGGCACTTGGGAATAACCTTTTTCTACCAACCAAGATTTGTATTTCTCCACCTTTCCTTCTACATTTTTCTTCTTCTTGAACACCCATTTGCTGCCAATGGGATTCCTTCCAGCCGGCAACTCCACTAGATCCCAAGCCTCATTTTTTAGCAAAGATACCATTTCATCAACCATGGCCTCTTTCCAGAGTTTTCCATCCTCTGAATCTACTGCTTCCTTCACAGTTTTGGGATCATCATCAGTAATAGATAAAGAAAATTTCGAACATAAAGCAGATGGATTATACCTTTCTAGTTGCCTTCTTTCTCGAACTGATCTTCTCACACCGGGAGTTTGTGGCTCTTCATCTTCTGATTCTTCCTCTGATGTAGAGTTTGATTCTTCCTCCTTTAGCTAAAACTATATATTCTCAGGTTCCTTTGGTTGGACTTCATGTTTAATAACATATTTTACCTCTCTGAACACCACATCTCGGCTATACACAACCTTCCTTGTTACTGGGTTCTAAAGCTTATAACCCTTTAAACCATCCTTACACCCAATAAAGATGCACTTTTCAGATTTACTATCCAACTTGGTTCGTTTCTCCTTTGGAACATGTACATATGCATCACATCCAAAAACTCTCAGATGTGAAAGAGAGGGTTTCTTACCAGTCCATACCTCTTGTGGAGTCTTATCCTCCAATGCTGATGAAGGTGATCTATTGACTAGGTAACATGTTGACTCCACTACCTCTGCCTAGAATTCTTGTTCTAACCTGACACCACTAAGCATGCTTCTTGCCCTATCCATCAACGTCTTATTCAGTCTTTCTACAACTCCATTTTGCTGAGGTGCATATGGAGTAGTCTTCTATCGTGCTATACCACACTTTTTATAGAATTCTTCAAATTCCTTACTGCAAAACTCTCCACCGTTATCTGTCCTCAACACCTTTAACTTCTTCTCTGTTTTGTTTTCCACCAGAGCCTTAAATTCTTTAAACCTGTCATAGACTTCAGATTTCTCCTTAAGGAAATATATCGATGTATTATTTGAGAAGTCATCTATAAATGATACATAGTACACAGACTTACCCAGTGATGGAATCTTCATAGGTCCAAACACATCACTGTGCACAAGTTCTAATATATGTTTCGCTCT
The DNA here is from genome assembly GCA_031772625.1 of Pinus tabuliformis. NCBI lineage: Eukaryota > Viridiplantae > Streptophyta > Pinopsida > Pinales > Pinaceae > Pinus > Pinus tabuliformis. Next base: position 1,432,730,176 of record CM062819.1, on the reverse strand, counting down.
CTTACCACCAGAGGGGAAACTCACCCGATTTTGCTTCCCATATACACAATTTTCACAAAAATAAAATTCCAAAGAGTTATTACTCATACCTTCTACCATACCTTTACCATTAAGTACTCGAAGGCCCTTCTCTCCAATATGTCCAAGCCTTTGATGCCACAACATGGTCTTCTCTCCAGAGACCACTAGATTTTCTACTCCACTTTCAAGAACCACAGAATTGTTGCACCCATCAATAACAGTGCTACATTGAAGCTTGTACAGAGTTCCAATCCGAACTCCCCACATCAATACTAGTGCTCCCAGAACCATCTTGTAGGTATCCTTCTCGAACACTGTTTTACACTTGCATCATCCAGCTTGCTTACAGAAATCAGATTTCTGGCCAATGCTGGAATATGCAAAACACCCGGAAGTGTTCTAACCCTTCCACCTTGAAATTTCAAAATTTACTTTTCCGTGACCAACGATTCTAGCTTTCCTGTCATCCCCTAAGAAGACATCACCACCATCATATTTCTCATACTCGCAGAACCACTCTCTATGGGGAGTGAAGTGAAAGGATGCACCTGAGTCAATCAACCATGCTTCATGATCTACATGTGTACTTGAAGAAGCCAAGTACACATCCCCACCTTCATCTTAGGTGGTTTTTGCCTCTGCAGAAGGAGCATCATTAGATCCCTTTCCTTTGTCAGAAGCTTTAGATTTACAATCCCTTTTGTAGTGCCCTTCCTTTCCTCATTTCCACTACACCACCTTTATAGGTTTTCCAGGAGATTTAGATCTCCTACTCGATGACTTATTTTTGTTTTTATTCTAGGACCATTGTTATAGCTCCAAATATCACCCTTGGTATTTGTGATGCTTGGTTTATGGCCTAGGGCAACCCCTCCTTCCAGACTTGGTCCAAATATTTTAAAAATAGTGTTTTACTCCCTGTACGCTACTTTTACCTATGATAAAAGAGTGTACATGCAGGTTAGTCAATATCCAACCCACGTATATGTGTTAAAACACTTAAAAAAATTAAATTTCCTTAACTATGGGTGGAGTTCACGGGTTTTACTTGTTGATTACCTCCTAGTGCCCGTGGCCCAACTGTTCCCAACTGTTTCCCAACTAAAAAACTAATTGGGAGAAGTATAAATAAGACTTATATGGGAAGACCTTAAGGAGGAGAGAAGAGATAGAATTACTATACTGGGATGATCTGTTGGCATTATGTTTTCTGGTATGACTGTATGTTACAGATGTTGTACTTGATGGCAACTCCAGTGGCAAGGCTCTCAGTTTGTTGAAAATTAAGAAGGACGCAGGAAACCAGTTCAGGAGGTGCGTACCCGCAGGTACACCATGCAGGGTCCGCGTCCAGAGACGCTGGCCAACCGTTCAGGAGGTGCGTCCTCCCAGTGCACACATTTCAAGACAGAGAAAAAGCATGTGGGGGTTTCTTGTGTGGTATCTAGCTGATGGTTTTGTGTTTCTATGGTGTCGGCTCGTGGTATTGTTCCATGTTTTGGGGAGGAGCTTGCCTATATAAAGCAAAGGAGTTCATTTGGATTGAGCAATTGTCTTGGGTTGAATATCTTATTTGGTGAGATCTAGTCCAGATCTAAAAGGGCGAATCTTCTAATGGACTGTGATCTCTATGGCGCATGATCAGATCTGTAGATCTGACTGTTTGGGTTTGTTCTGAAGCCTTCATATCATTTATATCTAAAGGGTCGCAGGTCCAGTGAAGGGAAAGTGCGCCGGGACGCAGGTACTGTAAAGGGAAAGTGCGCCGAGACGCAGCACAGTAGAGAGAGACCTGCGTGGGGACGCAGGGCGATCAAGGTTCAGGTGCGTCTCTGAAGCAGAAAGACGCGGCGCGAAAGTGTTTTCAGGTGCGTCTCTGTAGCGAAAGACGCGGCGCGATAGTATCTTTGGGTGCGTCCCTGAAGCAACAGAACGCAGAGCAGTCAAAGGAACAGTGCGTGGGCACACAGTGGAGCAGAAGGATATCTGCATGTGGACGCAGAGTAGCAGAAGGTTAACGGCGTCTGGTCGCAGGCCACAGAAAGAAAAACTACGTCTCTGTTTTAAGATGTTCTGTTGATTGAATTTCTCTATTGATAAGGTGTTCTGGGTTAGTTCTGTTGTTGCTGATCTGATATCTGTAGTGATCTATATCTGTTATGTACTTGTTGATTATCTGATGCTTTATGAAAAGAAATAGGGGGTTGTAGCTCCCTTCCAGGAGTAGACTGGAAAACGAGAGAGAGAGAGAGTTGTAGCTCTCTGCAGGTTGCAGCCTGCGTACTGGTAAAGGACTGCACCAGTACAAAATCATTGTAAAAGAAGTTTCTAAATTGAAAGAAGATAGAGACATATTGCAGCAGGTGGTTTTCACCCACATTGGGTTTCCACCTTACATCTTGTGTTCTTTGGTGTGACTATCTGTTTTTCATGCTCATTATTTTATGGTACTGACATGCTAAAATAATTCAAAGATCAAATAAGGAAGATTTATTAAATTGCTAGATAATACTGATTCACCCCCCCTCTCAGTATTATTTCCAACAATTGGTATCAGAGCCAAGTTCTTCAGAGAAGCTTGATCGCTTGAAGGTAGATCGTTCATCATGAGCAACTACGAGAGAGAAGCATCAATCAGGCCACCGATTTTTGATGGGACAAACTTCAATTATTGGAAGGTAAGAGTTACTGCATATCTTCAATCTCTTGGTACAGAAGTTTGGGACATTGTAGAAATAGGCTATGCTTTTCCTTCAGCTACTCCTACAGATCCAGCTGAGAAAAAGAAGTATGAAACAAATGCAAAAGCAGTCAGTACTCTATTAGGAAGTATATCCCAAACAGAATTCATGAAGGTAATGCACTTCAAATCAGCAAAAGAGATATAGGACAAAATGGTCACGAGCTATGAAGGAGATGAACAGGTAAAACAAGCTAAACTTCAAACTCTCAGGATTCAATATGAGACTCTCAAGATGTATAATGATGAAAGTGTTGCTAATTATTTTCTTCGGGTAGATGAGATTGTTAATTGTATGAAAAATTTGGGTGAAGAAATAAAAGAGGCTATAGTAGTTCAAAAGATTCTAAGATCATTATCCCCCAAGTTTGAATCTAAAGTATCTGCAATAGAAGAAAAGGAAAATCTCCGTGTTCTCACTATGTCTCAGCTACATGGAATTCTAACTGCTTATGAAATGAGAAAGGGAGGTCCATTAGACCGAAGGGAAGCTGCTTTTAAGGCATCAGGCAAAGAAGATTACTATGAAGCAAGCCATGTTCCAGAAGAAGAGGAAGAAGAATCAAATTTTGTCAGAAATCTTCAAAGGGGTTCTGGAAGGTTCAGAGGTAAGCTACCTTTCAAATGCTTTGCTTGTGGAAGAGTAGGTCATTATGCTGCAAAATGTCCTTATAAGGATAAAGGAAAGGAACCTGCTAGATGGAACAAGAAACAAAGTGCAAATAAGAAAAGCTACTACACCCATGAAGATAGTGACGGTTTATCAAACAGTGATGAAGATGAACAAGGTAATAAATATAAGTTGTTAATGGCATTTGAAGATGATGATTATGAGGATGCTGTAGATGAGAATAACCTCTATGATGAAATTACTAGACTCAAGAGATGTATAGAAGAAAAGAATGTGATCATTGATACTCTACAATTTCAAATTGATGAAAAAGAAAAACATCTTGAAAAACTAGAAGGTGAAATTGTTGGTCTCAGAAAAGAAATTGAGAAAACAAAAGCTATTAATCTTAAGTTTGTCAAAGGATCTGAAACTTTGGATGAGATTATCAATGTGCAGCGGTCTCCTCTAAACAAGACAGGTTTGGGTTACAATGGAGAAACCTCTCAAGCATCCACCTCAAAAAGTTATCTTGATGCGGCAAGAAGAAATGAGCAGAAGAACAATGAAGATAATCAGGTAAAGCAGGGACAAAATACAAACAGAAACTATCAGGGGCAATCCATCTTAAGGGTGAACAAAAGCTACAACCAGCCACAGGTAAAATCTTCTCAGTTTGGTTCAAGAATAGATGAAAATAGAAATTACAATCAGTTGGCAGGTAGATTCAATAACCGCAGAAGCTTCTTCAATGGACAATGCTTTTCTTGCCATAATTTTGGTCACAAAGCAGCTCAATGTGTTGCATATAAAACAATCATGACTAGGGAAGCTCAAAAACAAAGAAGTATGACAGGGATGACAAAAAGGACCTATAACAACTTTTCGGTTCTTGAAAATGAAGTCGAATGTTCTATTTGCAATAACTTTGGTCATGAAGAATCTGAATGCAGGAGCAGGTTTCAGCAGAAAAAGGAGCAAGCCTCAAGCACCAAAACATGGAGAATAAAGGAACCTCAAACAGAAAGATGTGGAATAGCATTTTATGCAGAGGGACAGGAAAATCTATGGTACATTGACAGTGGATGTTCGAAGCATATGACAGGTGATAAAGAAAAACTTGAATCTTATTCTGTTCTAGAAAAAGGAAAGAAAGTCTCTTTTGGAAACGATACTCCTGCAACTATAAAAGGAAAAGGCATTGCTCAGTTAAAAGGAAAGGTCAAAGCTGGAAATGTTTTGTATGTTGATGGATTGAAGCATAATCTTCTAAGTGTCAGCCAGATGTGTGATCAAAGAACCAAGGTTATTTTCAGATCAAATGGATGTATGGTTCGTGATCTTGATACAGGTAAAACAGTACTCAAAGGCAAAAGAACTCCAAATAATCTGTACATATTTGAAGAAGGACAACAATAATGCTATCTAAGCAAGGATGAAGAGCACTGGTTATGGCATCGAAGGTTGGGACATCTAAGCTTCTCACAAATAAGGAAAGCATGCAAATATCAGGCAGTTCGCGATCTTCCAGATATCAAAATTCCTGACAACACCATATGCAGATCATGTCAGTTTGGAAAACAAACCAGGACTAACTTTCCAGAGAAAGAAGGATCAGCTAGCATGCCTCTTGAGCTAGTACATACAGATACATGTGGTCCATTCAGGAAAAGAACACCTAGAGGAGAGGAATACTTGATATTATTTATTGACGATTTCTCCAGGTTTGTCTGGTTAGGACTTATGAAGCACAAAGATGAAGCATTCGAAAAATTCAAATCCTTCAAAGCCTTGGTTGAAAATGAATCAGGTCACAAAATTAAGTGCCTCAGATCCGACAGAGGTGGGGAATTTACTTCAAATGAATTTTTTGATTTCTGTGATGAACATGGGATAAGGAGAGAATTCTCTACAGCTAGAACTCCTCAGCAAAATGGAGTTGTTGAAAGACTGAACAGAACAATCCAACAAATGGCTCGTGCTATGCTTGATGAATCAGGAACTCCCGCAACTTTCTGGGGTGAAGCTGCACATGCTGCGGTTGTTATTCTCAACAAAACAAATGTCCGGGTGAACAGCACTCAAACTCCTCATGAGCTTTGGAGTGGAAGGACTCCTTCGGTAAAGCACTTCAAAATCTTTGGGAGCAAATGCTATATCAAGAATACTGATGAGCAGCTTGGCAAACTTGAACCTAGAGCAGATGAAGGAATTCTTCTTGGCTATTCTCCACATAGCAAAGCATACAAATGCTACAATAAAAGACTTGGCAGAATTGTTGACATCATTGATGTGGTGGTTGATGAGAAGGGATACATTCCTAGGCAAATACATCGGGAAGATATCGAAGAAGATGAAGGCTACCCTCAAAGACAGAATGATGAAGAAGAAGAACCTCAAGAAGAACCTCAAGAAGAACCAGAGGAGCAGACAAGAATAGAAGAGAAAACTCCATCCAGATATGTTCAGAAGAATCATCTAGAATCTCAGATTGTGGGGCAGAAAGAAGCAGGTGTACAAACAAGAAGAACAGTTGCAGAAGCCTCAAGCTATTTGGCATTACTATCCTCTACTAAACCACAAAATGTGAAAGAAGCATGCAAAGATGAATGTTGGGTAAAAGCAATGGATGAAGAACTTGAGCAAATCGAAAAGAACAACACTTGGGAGCTGGTTCCTAGACCAAAGGATAAGAATGTTATCGGAACAAAATGGGTCTTCAAAAATAAATTGAATGAAAATGGAGAAGTAATTAGAAACAAAGCCAGATTTGTTTGTAAAGGGTATGCGCAGCAAGAAGGAATAGACTTTGAAGAAACTTTTGCTCCTGTTGCAAGACTTGAGGCCATCCGAATGTTCCTTGCTCTCTCAAGTTTTCAAAACTTCAAAGTATTTCAAATGGACGTGAAATCAACCTTTCTGAATGGAGACTTGGAAGAAGAAGTGTACGTTGAACAGCCAGATGGGTTCATTCTTGGAAATGATCCAAATCTTGTATGCCGATTGAAAAAGGCTCTCTATGGTCTCAAACAAGCCCCAAGGGCTTGGTACTACCGGTTGGACAAATATCTTCATCAACAAGGTTTTTCAAAAGGTTCAGCAGATAGCAATCTGTATATAAAAGTTGAAAATGACAAATTGCTAATACTTGTTGTGTATGTAGATGACATTATTTTTGGCAGCAATGAAGAAGCTATGAGTCAAAGTTTTGCCTCGGTCATGCAGAAAGAATTTGAAATGTCCTTGCTAGGAGAACTGACATATTTCCTTGGTTTGCAAATCCAACAAAAGGAAGGAGGAATCTTTTTATCTCAAACCAAGTATCTCAAACAGATTTTGAAGAAATATGGCATGGAAGATGCAAAACCAGTATGTACACCCATGGTCACAGGATGTAGTCTCAGTGCAAATGATGAATCTGCAGCAGTACACCAACCAACCTACAGATCTATGATTGGAAGTTTACTATATTTGACAGGTACCCGACCGGACATCATGCATGCAGTTGGAATAGTTGGAAGATTTCAGGCAAATCCGAAGGAGACTCATCTTCAGGCAGTAAAGAGAATCTTCAAATATCTTCAAGGGACTCAAAATTATGGCTTATGGTATCCTAGAGATACAGATCTTTCTCTTCATGCTTATACAGATGCAGATTGGGCCGGAAGCGTGGATGACAGGGAAAGCACAAGTGGTGGTGCGTTCTTTATGGGTTCCAGACTGGTATCTTGGTTCAGCAAGAAACAAAGTTCGATCGCCTTGTCTACAGCTGAAGCGGAATATGTTGCTGCTGCATCTTGTTGCACCCAACTTCTTTGGATGATGCAGACTTTGCAGGATTTTCAAATCACTTGTACACCACCAATCCCCATCCTATGTGATAACACAAGTGCAATCAGCATCTCAAAGAACCCTGTTATGCATTCAAAAACCAAGCACATACCAATCAAGTACCATTTTCTCCGGGAGCAAGTGCTTGAACAGAAAGTCAAGTTGGAGTATGTTCCTTCCAAGGAACAAGTTGCTGATATTCTCACCAAACCATTGCCCAGGGACACGTTTGAATACCTCAGGCAAAAGCTGGGGGTTGTTGATGCATCATCTTATTGTTGAACATCTTTTTATTGGTGGTACAGGCTCAGGGGGAGCACATAATGCATTGTTGGCATTATGGAGAAGGAGATCTTGGAATTAGCTGCAATATGTCTCTATCTCTTTCATGGTGGATCTCTGGTTATTTGTTGCAGATCTGGAGGAGCATGAGCTTAGGGGGAGCATACCCTTTGCCCTTGATGTCAAAGGGGGAGAATGAAGCTGAAGTTTGTAAGGTTGCCATCAAGTCCAAAGGGGGAGATTGTTGGCATTATGTTTTCTGGTATGACTGTATGTTACAGATGTTGTACTTGATAGCAACTCCAGTGGCAAGGCTCTCAGTTTGTTGAAAATTAAGAAGGACGCAGGAAACTAGTTCAGGAGGTGCGTACCCACAGGTACACCATGCAGGGTCCGCGTCCAGAGACGCTGGCCAGCCGTTCAGGAGGTGCGTCCTCCCAGTGCACACATTTCAAGACAGAGAAAAAGCATGTGGGGGTTTCTTGTGTGGTATCTAGCCGACGGTTTTGTGTTTCTATGGTGTCGGCTCGTGGTATTGTTCCATGTTTTGGGGAGGAGCTTGCCTATATAAAGCAAAGGAGTTCATTTGGATTGAGCAATTGTCTTGGGTTGAATATCTTATTTGGTGAGATCTAGTCCAGATCTAAGAGGGCGAATCTTCTAATGGACTGTGATCTCTATGGCGCATGATCAGATCTGTAGATCTGACTGTTTGGGTTTGTTCTGAAGCCTTCATATCATTTATATCTAAAGGGTCGCAGGTTCAGTGAAGGGAAAGTGCGCCGGGACGTAGGTACTGTAAAGGGCAAGTGCGCCGAGACGCAACACAGTAGAGAGAGACCTGCGTGGGGATGTAGGGCGATCAAGGTTCAGGTGCGTCTCTGAAGCAGAAAGACGCGGCGCGAAAGTGTTTTCAGGTGCGTCTCTGTAGCGAAAGACGCGGCGTGATAGTATCTTTGGGTGCGTCCCTGAAGCAACAGAATGCAGAGCAGTCAAAGGAACAGTGCGTGGGCACGCAGCGGAGCAGAAGGATATCTGCGTGTGGACGCAGAGTAGCAGAAGGTTAACGGCGTCTAGTCACAGGCCACAGAAAGAAAAACTGCGTCTCTGTTTTAAGATGTTCTGTTGATTGAATTTCTCTATTGATAAGGTGTTCTGGGTTAGTTCTGTTGTTGCTGATCTGATATCTGTAGTGATCTATATCTGTTATGTACTTGTTGATTATCTGATGCTTTATGAAAAGAAGTAGGGGGTTGTAGCTCCCTTCCAGGAGTAGACTGGAAAACGAGAGAGAGAGAGAGTTGTAGCTCTCTGCAGGTTGCAGCCTGCGTACTGGTAAAGGACTGCACCAGTACAAAATCATTGTAAAAGAAGTTTCTAAATTGAAAGAAGATAGAGACATATTGCAGCAGGTGGTTTTCACCCACATTGGGTTTCCACCTTACATCTTGTGTTCTTTGGTGTGACTATCTGTTTTTCATGCTCATTATTTTATGGTACTGACATGCTAAAATAATTCAAAGATCAAATAAGGAAGATTTATTAAATTGCTAGATAATACTGATTCACCCCCCCTCTCAGTATTATTTCCAACATGATTTCCTAATCAAGTCTGAAGTATCCCTGTGCTTCAAGTACTTCTCCATGTTCAGGAAACCCTTATTTCCTTGAGTGTTGATATTCTCCCACTTGCTTGAGATATCATGGTATTGGTTATGGAAGGAGGCTATTGAAGACTAGGATTGGACGGACCTAGAGGATGGTTCTGCTTGGAGCCAAAAGAAGGAGACTCAAGTGAACTCTTTCCATGTTTATTATAGTTTTCTACAATAAAAAGAAATGTTGTCTTATTCCTGAGATTGACCTTGTTTATGCATTAGATGTTGCTATAACTCATGTATGAATGTCATTTAGGTGTATAACTAATCATCTTACTTATATGATATAAAGTTGATTTCATTAAAATGCTTTATCTATATGCCGCTATGTATGCTCGGATTGGTTGATTTGTAGATTCAAAGATCATCAGGAGTTGCAGAGGGTCTGAACCCTGCTGGTACTACCCAAATGAAGGACATCCGAGTATGTTCATCCATACATAGTTTGTTTATTTAAGCACGTTGCCTAAGTTGTATGCGTGTTTCTTGCTATAGATTACTCTTGCTCTGTTGGGGTTCTGACCCAAATCCCTAGCAGACTTATTCCCGTAACAAAATTGGAAACTCCACTAGGGATAACAATCTTGTTATTCCTTGTTTGGGTTGTTCAGTTTCCATCAGGGCTCAGTTCTTAGTTTTCTTGCTATGTCAGTATTGGTTGCTCCTGTAGGAACTCAGACCTCAAGTTTGATCTTTTTGATCAAGTCTTGTTTTTTTACTTTTCTTGCAAAACTTAGTATACGCACCTTTGTTTGTTTACAGAAGCATACACACGCTTGTTTTTGTGAACTGAAATCGCGTATACGTGAGTTTCTTTTGTCAGAAGCACGTGTACACACACCTGTGCTGGAACACAGTCGCGGATACCCTTTTTTGTATGATTTTTTCAAATCTTTCTGCCTAGAAAGATTTGTTTCTTGGTCTGTTTAGTTTTTGAGTGGTTAGTTTCTATCTTCACAATTTAATTATTCAGTGAGTTTACCGTTTTGAATTCTCTCCTGATTTGAAAAGTTTTTGGCCTAGGTTTGCTTTTGAGTGAGTTTTATGATTTGTGTTTTAACACGCAAGGCTCTTATAGAGGTTCTTGATTGTTCTGGTCTTCCAAAACAGCGGATTGTTTTCAATCTTTGTGTCAAACTTGATTATTGGTCTACTTGCTTTGCTTTCTATCATTTGGTGGCCTTACACCTTTTCTTGCTTTTTGAAAGTTTTTTTTGATGAATTTGAAAATGTTTCTTTCCTAACTTCTTGGTCAGTTTCTCAAACCTCTTTTGCTGCTTTTGGATCATTTAGTGCAAGTTGAAGCCATTTTTTGTTTAAGTTTCCATTCAGGTTGAATTGGTAACTTATGAAGTTTCCTTGTGCTTTCCTTCCAGTCTTTGAGTCTTTAGTGGCGTTTTGAGTACTTCTGAAAAGTCGTTTTTTTTCTTTCTAGAAAAAGAAAAGTTTTTAAAAAACATTTTTTTTTCCTTTGCCAAGTTTGCTTTTGGTTTCTTTTGGTTTTTGAGAGTGATTTGTGATCTTTTTGATTAGTCGTTCTTGTTTGGGGAAAATTTTGTATTCAAAATTCGTATTCTTTTCAAACACTTAAGTTGGCTTATAAACAATTGCTTTCATTTATTTTTAGAGTAATCTAGGATTTTGCATTATCATGTACACCTTGCATTAGGGTAGTTTTGCGTCATTAAAGCATCAATAATCTTTTTAGTTTTTGAGAGTGTGAAGTATGCTATAAGAAAAGAAAAGGAAAAAGTTTTTTGCTTTATAGAAGTTTCTTAGAACCCAAGTAGAAGTTGCTTTTCATCGAAGAGCAAACAAGTGCATTTCATATATGTTAGTTTTTCATTATTTTCTTTTGCATCATACAAACACCATCGGTTTCATTTCCATAATGTCCCTTTGACTTAAAATAACAGCCACTTAAAATCAAGCGCTTAATAAAATAAACTAGAACTTTTTGTATTGTCATCAGAATACACCAACAAGTTTTAGGTTTATTTAGGGCCTTGGATTAGGCAAGAGGAGAGTAAACTCTCCAAGGGAACTCTAAATTGTAAAAAATAGAAGTTTGATTAAAGAGTGAAATCCAATAGCATTAGGGAGACCAGGAAAGATCTGTGACTAGGATTTAAGCACGAGGGTTTGTGAAGATAAGGACGAGAGATACCCGCTCTCTTACTTGTTGGATCTTACCTCACAAGTGTTCCACCCGGCTTCTATTACGCGTTGGTGTCTTTAGTTGCCTATCCTAGGGATCTACATAGGTGGCTGCGGAGGAGAATCCAGTGGCACCTAAGGTTGACGTTGCATCATGTTCAATAGTACTTCTTGAGGGTACCCTTACGAAGCTTGGGGGCTTGCACCGGCAAAGGTTGTTGTCTGGAGGTCAGCACAACTACCTCTGATACCTTTGCTAGTAGACCTGGGCCGTAATTACCCCGGTCTATTTTCAGAAGGCCCTTATTATTAACTTTCTTGTATTTTTGTGTCCAGTCCTAGTCACCAGGAGCCGAAATACTTGGAAGTTGTTTGATTGTTGATCTCTTTAGGGACATTTTTAGTGTGTTCTGTGCTTCTAGTTGGCCTAGCTTTCAATTTTATTGAGTCTTTAAGTAGATCTTATAAAAATAATTCAAAGTGGCTGACTAACCACTTAGACAGTCCCGTAGACTTCGTGGGCTTTCACCTACGAGTCCAGAGCCTTCTCCTAGAAGGCGTAGGAGCGATTCTGCCAGTGGTTTTCAACTAGTGGCAACAAGTGCATTGGAGATTGATCCTCCACTTGGGGGCATTAGTTCACAAGATAGACCTGGTACTACTACAGAGTTAGAGAGGAACACACCAGTTCTTTCTTGAGTACTCTTCCAGTCGGAAGATAGTATTGAAGTAGAAGAGCTTTCAGAGTCGGTTGCAGCTCCGAATTCTCCTCTCCCTCTTGATCATCTAGACGTATTGTTATATGTTGGAACTCCGACTCACAGGCCTTCGAGCCCAGGTCCACACACATCTATCCCTTCAATGACCACTGCTGGAAGCATGGCGTCCACCACGAGCATTGCTAGTATGCAGGCTCCCATATCTGTACAAGAGGGAGGAACTATTTCCATCCCTTCTAACACTCCCAGCACATCCTTATTTGGGTCTACTTTCATTCCATCGACGAAGTTCCCAAGCTAATGCATCTAGTTTTGGACTTTTCCCTTTTGGAATGCCCTCTCAAGGTATTCCTTCAGTTCCATTGAATGTACCATCAACTGCCTCCATGCCCATGATGAGTGGATAGACTTCTTTTCAGGGTTTCCCATTTGGAAGTGGTCATATACCACATTCCAATCCGATAGTAGGGTCTATGCCTTTTCCTTTTACAAGTCAAGGTAGTAATCCCTTTCAGAGTTGGACAAACCCTGCGGTTAGTGGGATAGGAGCTAGGAATCCATTTTTCGACCAACAAGGGAATGTGCTATACTCCTCGGTCAATTCATTGCAAAGTTTTCCACCTTTAGATAATGCTTGGAGCCCTTACCAGGGGCTATCAACTCCTTACAATACTTTGTTAGGCGGAAAATTTTCCGGTTACGAAGGATTTCTAGCTGGAGTTGGTCAAACTCCGAGTTTTGCTAGACCACAAGGGTCATTTTTTGGTCCACTAGGTTTTACCAGTTGTTTCAGACAACCTGGTGCCTTTCAAAACCTAGGTCATTCTTTTCAGACTTTTGGGAACCCCACCCCATCTGGGTGGAATCGCCAAGGTCCTCCACGACTTCCTTTGCTGGCCACGCTTAATTTTCCAGAATTAACTAAGTTGAGAAATGATCCAATTAGGTATAATCTGGCTTGGCCTCCAGTCCCAACCAAATTTCCATCAGATATTCTGAAATTCGAAGGGAAGAATGGTGAAGATCCGGGTGACCGTGTAACCACGGTCCATTATGGTGCTCATCCAACTCCCTGATCAATGATTCAATCAAGTTGACGTTATTTCAGTGCACCTTAACAGGGAATGCAACTAAGTGGTATATAGAGGTTCCAGGGGGCACCTTTACTTCTTTCGCTGATTTGGCTAACATTTTCTTAAACCATTTTCAGTTGCCTATCCATTATGAAGCCAGAACTGAGATTTTGGCCAATTTCCATCAGGACACGGCTACTCACATTTCGGATCATATCCAGGAATGGAGACGGAGAAAAAGGCTCATCAAAGCCAAAATTCCACTAGAATTCCGTCTCAAATGGATTTTAAAATCATTACAACCAGAGATCTCTAAGGATGTTTCTATTTCCATCGTTTATTTCGAAGAGCAGACTATCTTTCATGCCCAGCAATTAGAACTGATATATTCTTAGTCTGGGACTCTTCAGAAAATCTTACTTGATGCTCCTAGATCCACGGTTGATGCAGCCAAACCGAAGCCAAGCCCTCACGCTGATGGTATAGTTGGATCGGTTGATGCAAATACGGTGTACCTTTTGAATCAATTACAATAGTTGTCTCTACAAACTGCTTCTTCTAATCAAGCTCCACCATCTACTCCTTCACCTTCCCAACCTTCTTCCATAACTTCCATCCAGGCCTCTAACCCCAAATGAAATCAACAATCTGATGGGAAGAAGAAGGGGCGAGGTAAAAAGAAGAATCAGGAAGGGAATGGTAATGCAAACAAGCCCAACAACGGTGTCATTGAGGGTAGAAAAGAGTCTAAGAAGAAAGTTAAATTTCCATGCAAGTTGTGTAGTGGAGATCATTTGACTCATCTATGCCTGAAAATTCAAGATGCTTAGTGCTTGTTAGTGCAGCAAGGGTCTTCTAGCTCCCAATTTGTCTTAATTGACCCTTTCCCCCAAGGGCAGCAGTTGCTTACTAGTGCTAACTCAAACCCTGGTACCTCTACAGGGGCAACCAGGAGGGGGACAATTCCTCAAATGTTTTCATGATGAGTTTTCACGTCAATGTGGCTACATGGTCACGCGATTATGGTGAAGCAGAAACATCTAAGGATAAATTTGTTCTCGAAACTATGGATCCACTTCATATTGAGCGACCCTCCGTCGAGTCTATACCTCAGATACCAAAAGGTTCCGCCAAGCATGCGACTATTAACCCTAATGCTAGGGTAGCCTAGAACTACTCGATTGTAGAAGATTTGGCTCAAATTCCTTGCGCTATGTTTGCTTTAGAGGTACTTCGGTCGTGTCCTGCTCAATGAAGTGCTTTTTTTTCAGCAATCGGGGCAATAGATCTAAAAAATTCTTTAGTGCTCACTTTTGATATGCTCAATGTCAAAAAGAGACTTCCTCATCATATGGCTTTTCAAATAAAGTCTACTTACTGGAAAACTAATATTTTTTGAACAGTTATAGATGAGGGAGCTTCCACATGTGTAATTTCTATGTCATGTTGGAAGGCCATTGGATCGCCTTCAACTGTTCCTTCACCCACTCTCTTGACAGCATTTGACGGACATTCTCATAGGCCACACGGGATTATCTCGGCCTTTCCTATATGTGTTGGAGGAAAGGTCATTAATATTGAAGTAGAAATCATTGATGCCAACCTGGATTACAATCTCCTCTTAGGGAGGAATTGGATTTATGAAATGGATGTCATAGTGTCATATTTATTCTACATCCTCTGTTTTCCTCATGAGGGGAGAATTGTTAAAGTTGATCAATTGGATTATTCTCTAGGTGACCCTCAGGCAACTTCAGATTCTACGGTTCCATTGGTTGATAACCCCCGCTAACCTATCAAGAATTTAGGAGTTGGGATGTACTCTTCATTGATGGGTATATTTGATCTTCCCACTCCTATAGCTAGAATCAATACCATTTCGTCCTCCAAGGAGTCTTCACAAGAAGAGTTCTTTCGAACTCGTTATTTTTCAGACCCTTGGACCTTACCTTCACCTACAACCACATTAGATGAAGGGCAGGATGGCGGAATGACATTCCCCATGTCTGTAGCAGAGCTTAGATATCAATCGATCATTGACTCTACAGACAACCATCCTACTCCTTTTTCATAGGAGGAGTTAGATGGTGATGTGGCTCCAGCTTGGACCCTTGACTCTAATTCTACTATGGATTTCTTAGATATGGTTTTACCATTTGAGGAAGTGATTTTAGAAGTGATGACGGGTGTAGATCAACTGTGTAAAGATTTACATCATCGTTCATATTTTCTTCCCCCATTGTAGAAAGTGAAATCCAGGTTCTCCAATCTGCTTATTAGCAATGTTTATACGGTTTCAAACCCTTTGGCTCCAACACACATATGTGTCGAAGGTAATATGTCAGTCATTTCAAAAACCGTACCAATAAATATCTCTAGGAACCCTAATGTGATAGAAAATGTCTTCATCGGAGCCGAGTGTTCCCTTGAAGAGATTCAGATTTATACCAACCTCTTTAAAGAGTTTCAGGATGTATTCACTTGGTCTTATGAAGAAATGCCTGGTATTGATCCATCTATCATTCAGAATGAGATCAAGACATATGAAAACACCAAGCTGATTTGTCAGAAGCTTTGGTCGGTCAATCCTCGGAAAGCAGTAGCTATTAAAGCCAAAGTAGAAAAGCTGCTCAAGGTGGGTTTCATATACCTTGTTCCTTTAACGGACTAGGTTTCAAATCCAGTCCCAGTTGATAAAAAGCAAGGAAGGATCCGAGTGTGCATTGGTTTTAGGGATTTGAACAAAGCTTGTTCGAAAGAAAATACGCCACACCATTTATTGATCAGATAGTTGATGAATGTGTGGGTAATGATATTTTCTCATTCATGGATAGATTCCCGGTTATAATCAAATATCTATTCATCTAGAAGACCAACATAAGAAAGCTTTAATTTGTCCTTGGGGTACCTTTGCATACAAAAAGATTCCTTGTGGTCTTAAAAATGCTGGATCTACATTTCAGCGGGCCATGTCTTACACTTTCCACAACATCAAGCATTTCATCGAGCGTACTTGGATGATTTAGCTGCTTGTTCTCGAAAGAGAATCGATCATCCTAGTCAACTTTGGTTAGTTTTTGAGAGATGTCAATTTTACAAGATCCGGTTGAATCCGAACAAGTGCGTTTTCGTAGTTACATCTGGTCAGTTGTTAGGGTTCATTGTATCAATTGAAGGGATTCGAGTTGATCCCTTCAAGGTTGAGACAATAATTTAGTTGCCTCCCCCGTCTTCCATCTGACAACTTCAAAGTCTCCAAGGAAAGGCAAATTTCTTGAGACAGTTTATAGCAAACTATGTTGAGATAACTAAAGGATTTATGCGTTTGCTGAAGAAAGGAGTTCCATTTTTATGCGACGACTTTGTGCAATGATCTTTTGATGCCTTGAAGCAAACGTTAATCTTTGCCCCACTTTTGAGTCGACCAGATTATGGTAGAGATTTCATTTTATATCTTGCAGCAACAGAATTAACCATAGGTATGGTTCTGGTTCAGGAAGATGATGCTCTCACGAAGCATGTGATTTACTACCTGAGTTGAGGCTTGGTAGGCCTTAAACTACGCTATTCTCTGGTTGAGAAACTGGCCTTGGTAGCTATCCATGTTGTCCAGCGGCTTCGTCACTATATTCTGCTATGAAAAACATTTGTCTTAGTGGCGGTCAATCCTTTCCAATTTGTCCTCAGTAGGCAAGTGATTAAGGGCTAATACAATCGATGGATTGTTATTTTACAAGAATTCAATCTCAAGTTTTTGTCAGCCAAGTCTAAGAAGTCATTGGTTTTTGCGGAATTAATTTCTAAGCTGCTTTGTGAAGAAGATATTGTCTATGAGGAAAGTTTCCCAGACAAACATCTATTCCTCATCTCTTCACAAGATCCTTGGTATGGAGATATCATCATCTATCTCCAGACTTCAAAGTTCCCCCATGCTTCCTCCAAGGGTGAACGTTAAAAATTATGTCACCTAGCTAAGAACTATGTCATCGTTGGTGATACATTATATCACCGAGGGGTTGATTCAATCCTTAGGCGTTTTTTAACTTTAGAGGAAGTAGAGTCTGTGATTAATGATTGCCACAGTGGAGCTTGTGGTGGTCATCTATCAGGGCTTGCTACAGCCCAGAAAATCTTGCGTGTTGACTACTTTTGGCCTTCGATTTCCAAATATTGTATCGAAGCGATCAAACGTTGCCACCCTTGTCAAGTATATACTTGGAAGATGCATGCGCATCTAACTCCCCTTTTCCCAGTTATCACTGTCGGTCCTTTTACAAAGTGGGGCATTGACTTTACCACTTGTAATCCACCTTCAACAGTGAATCACAAGTACATTATAGTGGATGTAGACTACTTTACGAAGTGGGCTGAGGCCATGCCTACTTATAAAAATGATAGTGAGATAGCAACATTGTTCATCTTCAATCAAATTATTTCACATTTTAGTATCCCGAGAGAGATTGTCATTGACCATGGTAGTCATTTCCAAAACCAACTAATGACCGAATTGGCTCTTAACTTGGGCTTCTGCTAGGAGCATTTGTCTCTGTATTATCCTCAGGCCAATGGGCAAGTTGAAGCCGTGAATAAGTCCCTCAAGATGATCCTGCAAAGGACAATCGACAAAAATCACTCCAATTGGCACATCATGTTGTACCCGACTCTCCGGGCATACCAAACCTCGGTAAAGACTGCCACCGGTTTACACCATTTTAGTTAATTAACGAGCTGGATTCTATTTTTCCTATTGAATGCAAAATTCCATCTCTTAAGTTAGCTATTGAGCTTCTTGTAGAGACCCCTAGTCTCGAAGAGTGCCTCATTGATTTGGAACATCTCGATGAGTAGCGTCGAGATGCCACCATAATAAACGAGGCCCATAAGAAAAGGGTTAAAACTTAGTATGATAAAGTTGTCCGTCCTTGGGTATTTTCTGAAGGCAACCTTGTCTTGGTCTATGACCAAGATAAAGATGCCTTGGGGGCAAGAAAATTCAAGTCTATGTGGTATGGTCCCTTTATAGTGAAACGAGTTTTAGGAAAAGGGACTTATGAATTAGTCGATTTTGAAGGGAACAAGTTGGCGGAGCCCCAAAATGGGCTCTACCTCAAGAAGTATTTTGCTTAGGTTATGGTTGAGCAATGCCTTCTTTGTATATTTTGTATTTTTGTACATATTTTGTCGGGAGTTTTTGTGATATCGACACTTTTTTGATCTTCTTTGGCAAGTGTTGATGGATGACTTGGTCTATTTCAAATTCGCCGATGGTGCTAGTCGGCACACTCGGAATCTCACTTCCGCAGCTTGGGTGATTTATTATCCATCTGGTCAGTTGATGTTGTTAAGGGGAGTATGTATTAGTTCTACTTCAAATAATATTGCCAAATATACTGCTGTTATTAATTTACTATCCGAAGCTATTTCTTATGGAATTGATTCGTTGGTAGTGTATCTTGACTCACAACTGGTAGTGTCACAATTAAATAACATTTATAAGGTTCGGGATCCTTATTTATATCGCCAGTTTTTGAGAGTGAGAGTGTTGCAACGATCATTTGTTTATATTACTTATTTGCACATTCCACGATCTGAAAATTCATTAGCGGATTATATTGCTAATCAAGCATTAGATAGGCATATCAATCATTCATCAAGTTAAAAACAAACATAAAAAATTTGGAACTGTATATATATATCATAAAGTTGCCTTTGTGTACATAAAGTGTTAAAAAATAATATACAAAATCAGGACTAAATGCCCATAATCATGTCTAGTCTATCTATCAACCCGGCTTAGGATGAGCAGCTAAGAAGGTGACTACTGCGTTGGCCACACGCTGAACTATGCGAACCTAGTATCGTTGTACTCTTACCTTATAGTGCTACATCTCCTCAGGTAGGTCTTCTACGGCCACCATCGGTACCTCGTGAGTCAATCTCACCAAGTTCCTTTGGACTGCATATAAGACCCTCTCTGTCTCAGCAGCTGCCTCTTCGGCACCTCTTCTGCGGTGCCTGTGCCGTGGAAATGTTTCTGGTCTTACCAGACCCACATCTGGAACATGATTATTATGTTAGTATTTTAATCCCATAAAAAATATTTCTAAGTTCATTTTCATATTTAAAAAACATAAAAAAAAATCTTAAAAATTGATAAAAACTTAAAAAATGGTTACCTATCTCTCCCCATGCTGCATTTGGTGGCAGCACCAAGTCTGGATCTCCTTTGAAATCCATGCCAGCATAGGGATAGTCATCCACAGTGATGGTTTGTTGTTCCCACTAGGAGAAGAACTCATCATCAAAGGTAGTCCTCGGCACATCCCCACCTCTAAGGCATTTCATCAAATCAACCCACCTACCCATCAGAGGATCTCGAGGGCTGCCGATAGAGACTGGTACCTTGGGACGTAGTCCAGGCACCTTCTCGAAGAAGAAGGAGCATAAAATGGTCCCATATCCAAAATTTTTGGTCTGCCCTTTCTGAATGGAGGACAACTGACTCTTCATATTGGTGAGAAGAGGTGTACACCAGTCAAAAATAGTGGTAAGGCACTCCACGACTAAGCTCATGGATACTCGTGAAGCTTGGTGTAATGAGGCTGATCCGTTTATCCTGGCTATGGTGAACAGTAGAATCCTCAGCGATAATCTCTCCACATGTTTTATTGGAATCTGACTTCCATTTTTTTCCGAATGCCCAGGACAGTAAATGTGTACATAGTCTTCCACTGAAAGGCTACCTCGTGTCCAGCCAGTCGAATGTACAACTTCTCCTCTCCGAGAGAGACTACTGATAAAGTAAATATCCTCCACCTCTATCCTCAAAGGCATTTGATCAATCATAAATGCATCATCTTCGACACTCCAATAGTGGATTAGCATTTCAAGCAAATGAGTGTTGGCTTTCATGTTGGGCATTTTGAAAATTTTCAACAAACCACATCCCCTCAATGCATCTAATGCCTGTTGATCATTCATAAATTCATTATAAATTTTTGTATGTTCCCTCTCTCTCCATGTGATTGTCAGCCTGAAAGAAAATTGAGTTTCAACCGTTAGATTTTTGTGTTTAAATTTCAATCCATGTATACGCAGGTTCCTTTTACACACAGTCGCATGTAGGGCCTACATAGATGTGGGTTGATAACATCCAACCTGCGTGTACGCCGCGTTGAAATTTTTAACTTAAATTCCCACGGTCAAACCTTAATAAAAATTTATAAAAACAATCATAAAGTAATGCAAGCTTGAATTGCGGGTTACCTGATGATTTTGATCCAATTTGAATGGTCCAATTCTTTGGGGGGAAATTTTGCTCTTTTTTCTCCATAGCTTTTGCTCTCAACACAAATGGCACAAATGGTGAGTCAAAAGCTCATTTTATAACTTTGAAAATGTCAAATTTTTTCAAAACTTGATTTTTTTTCGTCTCATGAATATTTTAACTTGTGAGCTTGGATTGTCAGGAATAGGTTGTTTTTTTAGGGTATTATGGACACTTCTTCAGGATTTCATATCGGTTCCTTGACCATTGACCCGTCGTGGCAGGTATCATTTACTCACTGGCATATAGGTTAGGGAAACCATTTTTTCGTTGCATCTTGCATACTAGCCTCCATTTGTTGATACACTAACCATAGAGTCGATCCCATCATGTTATGGTTAGTAAACCATTTTCACTTGCCGATTTTTTAAATCATGACACGATGGTAGAGCAATCCTTTACATGGGCATCGTAGTTAGCACCTCACTAACATTTGTTGCCCATGCTGTTACATTGAGTAGGTTCGGGAGTCCTCTCTAGTCCCGCCATGACTTGTGCATTGAAGACTCATTTCTCTTTGCTTCTTCACTTTGTTCTAGCCTTATACCTTAGAGGCTCCTTTGTGTTGTGTTGTACTACTGCATTTCATTTTGACTATTTGAAACTTTTTGCCTTGAGTTGGCTTCATTTGGACTCGTGTTATAACCACTTATTTGACCATGTCTTCTGCAAACTCAAACCTGCAATCACTTAGCTTCTGCAACTTGACACACCCTTTGATCTGTGGAAGGAACATCCCTTTGAGTGTCCTTGACCAGTTTTGCCTCCCTGCATTGAGCATAGCATTGTTCCCATCCCAGGAACTAGATCATCTATTTCACTAACACTCATTCTTTCCACTGTACTATAGAATTCTTTTATTCTTTTTCTAGCTTAAAGAAAAAGACAAAAAAAAAGTATATATTCCAAAAAGAGCGGGAATGGGACAACATTTCCATATATTGTTGGTAGCTAGAGTTAGCTATGTCACCCTTGAACAAAGCACTCAAAATAAAGTCTATCCTCCATTTTGGACGAGATTTAGCTTGACTTAGGTACACTTTAACCTTGTTATTGAGTTAGTTCTCCTCCGATTGGTTATCTCTTCCAATCATATGGAGAGTTCGCTCGTGCCTCCTACATGATGAACTTCTACAGAGTTATCATATGCTGCCGCATAGTCATCATTGAGTCATGCTTTTGTTTAAGGGAAGTAAGCCTGAGTCGACCTCTCTGTGGTGTCTCTTGACCTATTTTTCAGTCGGCTATCCTTGGTTTTCAATGTCTTGTTTGTCATCACATCAGTCATATTGGTCCTTTGCTCATGCTGGTTTGAGAAGGTCTCCATTGATTTCTTGCTGGTGGGTCTTGTCCTTATCGACGACTACATATTGCTCTGAGAGTAGGCCTAGAGCTACACCCTGGCCCTATTTTCATTATTGATAGGTCACCTTGTGTGCATCATCGATCAGTATCATGGGTCTTTGACTGAGTGGTTTCCCTTGTGTTTGAAATTAGCTTTCATTATCACACATTGGGATTCGTACAGTGCCTTGGTTTCCATTTGACCCTATTGGTGGATTCCTCGCCTCTATGTCAGCTTTCATTATTGGTTGGTTTAGAGGATTTCTATCGTAAGCTAGCTAAATCTTGTGTACGCTGGAAATGTGCTTTAGTTGGGTTACTACATCTTTTTTTGTCCGATTCCTACCACATTATTGGCCTGCGAGTTACACTCGTGGTAGATTGATGAAGGATGCCTTAATGCCTTCCTTCTAGTGGATATTTTCCTATCGACTATGACTCATTGTTATGGGGCAAAGATCTAGAGTCCATTTGGCAGTACCTTGGGGTTTGCAGTCATCAGTGGCAGATCCTTCACTATTGATAGTGGGAAACCATTATTGTCCCCTGATTAGTAGATTCTTCCAAGTGTTCGACCTCAACTCATTCATTCGCACTTGTTAGATTGTACTGGGTACCTTGACTCTCATTATCATTATCGGTGAGTAGTCTCGCATTTGTTAACGATATACATCAATGACCGGTAATCAAATGATTTTTCACATGGTCGACTTCAGATCATTTATTCCCATTGTGTAGAAATGTACCACGGTGGTCGGTGAAGACCTTGGGTTGCATCAACATTCTTTAGTTCACTTGTCAGTGGCTCCTATTACTGCTAGTTGACACCATCCACATTATATGTTGTAGTCCTTCACAACGACATCTTATATGCTGGCATCTGAGTTGCTATGTAGTATCATCTTATTCCATCATGTTCATTTGGTACTATCAGGATTAGTTTTTTACATCAATGATCAGCTTCATCCTTCATCTTCATTGATCATCTTCTTATATATGTGATGTTCAGACATGTACTTGTTCAATCACGATTAGATGATTCATTATGTACTTTCAGTCTTTTATACTTGTATACATAGTGGATCCGCTTGTACTTGATATGTGGACATGCTTTACTTTCTCTGAGCATGAGTATGCCCGCCTCAGACAACTGTTTCTTTCTGATCTTCTTTTTGATGGCTGGGCAGGGTGAAATTTGGTGAAGTCATTCTCAGTTTTCGACAGGTTTCCTTTTCATATACTTAATACATTTCGGCCATCATGTACCCCTTCTGACCTCATATATTAGGGGGCATCTGTTATAGCTCCAAATATCACCCTTGGTATTTGTGATGCTTGGTTTATGGCCTAGGGCAACCCCTCCTTCCAGACTTGGTCCAAATATTTTAAAAACAGTGTTTTACTCCCTGTACACTACTTTTCCCTGTGATAAAAGCATGTACACATGGGTTAGTCAATACCCAACCCGTGTATATGTGTTAAAACACTTAAAAAAATAAATTTCCTTAACTATGGGCAGAGTTCACAGGTTTTACCTGTTGATTACCTCCTAGTGCCCATGGCCCAATTGTTCCCAACTATTTCCCAACTAAAAAACTAATTGGGAGAAGTATAAATAAGACTTCTATGGGAAGGCCTTAAGGAGGAGAGAAGAGATAGAATTACTATACTGAAATTATCCCCTGATCAAGTCTGAAGTATCCCTATGCTTCAAGCACTTCCCCAAGTTCAGGAAACCCTTATTTCCGTGAGTGTTGATATTCTCCCACTTGCTTGAGATATCATGGTACTGCTTATGGAAGGAGGTTGTTGAAGACTGGGACTGGATGGACTTGGAGGATGGTTTCACTTGGAGTCGGAAGAAGGAGACTCAGGTGAACTCTTTCCATGTTTATTACAGTTTTCTACAATAAAAAGAAATGTTGTCTTGTTCATAAGATTGACCTTGTTTATGCTTCAGATGTTGTTATAACTCATGTATGAATGTCATTTAGATGTATAACTAATCATCTTACTTATATTATATAAAGTTGATTTCATTAAAATTCTTTATCTATATGCTGTTATGTATGCTCGGATTGGTTGATTTGCATATTCGAAGATCATTAGGAGTTACAGAGGGTCTGAACCTTGCTGGAACTACCCAAACGAAGGACATTCGAGTATGTTCATCCATACATAGTCTGTTTATTTAAGCATGATGCCTGAGTTGTATGTGTGTTTGTTGCTATAGATTACTCTTGCTCTATTGGGGTTCTAACCCAAAGCCCTAGGGAACTTATTCCTGTAACAACCATCCTCGTACATACAAGGCATCACCATTCTGGCTCTCCATATTTTTCCGTCTCATCTCCTCCGTCAACAAGGATGAGACTATTTCATCAAACTGCAAGGTAGTTGCATTGGTACCTATTGCAATAACCAGACTATCCCATGAATTTGGTAAAAAACACAACAAACTAATTCACTTATCTTCATCTAAAATTTTAATATCAATAGACAATAACTGACTTACCATAGTATTGAATGCATTCAGATGCTCTAACACCGAGTCTCCATCTTTCATCCTCAGGTTATACAACTTTTTCCGTAGGAACAATTTGTTCACTAGAGACTTAGATTGGTACAAAGTCCCTAACTTGTCCCACAAAGCCTTCGCAGTAGCTTCCCCTGATACATTCAGCAATATTGAATCTGAGACACACAATCATATTATGCTCTTTGCCTTCCGATCCAACATCTTCCATTCTTCATTAGACACTCCCATTGGTTTAGTACCCAGATCTACCACGATCCACTGATCTTTATCCATCAATAGATCCTTCATCTTGAGTTCCCACAACTCAAAACTCTGACCATTAAATTTCTCAATCTCTATATTTCCACTGCTCGCCATCTTCTTTCACCACCAGAATCAACCTCGCAGATCTCCCACTGAACAGGTTCTACCACAGGCCCGAGTGAAACTCCTTAGCAACAAAGGCATCCCCTTGAAGCTAAAACAACTCCGATACCAAGTGTAGGTTTCAACCCTGTACAAAAATTACTTGCACACGAATTCTAAAATATAGAAAATAAACAATGTGAGAGAATAACACATAAGACACATATACATAGATATTTTCCCCTGGATCCCAAAACAGAGACTACCAGATTGATTTTTCATTATTTTCCTTTCAATCTTACAAGACATATTTATATATGCCGAAGCATCCCATACCATGGACCGAAAACCATCACGTCCAAAACCATGGACCGAAAACCATTGCGTCCAAAACCATGTGTGAAAAACATGCACAAAACCATAGGTAGGTCCGCTCAAACCCCTCAAACCCCTTGTGACTCCTCCCGCTATGCAATCGACGCAGCGAAGGGGGGGGTCTGCCCCCTTCTAACCCCCTGATTAACTACGTGGGCCAGTCGTGGAAAGAATGTAACACAACACAACACAAAGCATCTGTAGCACCAGCATCTTCAACACCAAATACCTGCACATCAAAGGAATCATCAGAGAGCAATAAAAAGAAAGGAAAAAGAGCATGCAACCAAAACACAACAATCATCTCCTATCTTCAACAACTACAGCAAGGGTTAGCACCACAGGTAAGTATCTCGCTCACTCTCTCATTTGCATAATGTAGTCAAAAGATGTAAAGGTTACGAGTAAGTTGGTTTATAAGAGAAAGGTGGCCAGTTAACTTGGCCACCTTCGTTCAGTCGACGAAGACAAAACAGTTGGTCCTCCCACACATGGCAGTAGTCAAGTCAAAAAAGGAGAAGAGTAGGACAAAAACAATTAAGTCTACGAAGGCATGAACTGGGAGTTGATTATGAGGAGGGGGAAATGATGAGGTGGTAATGGGGACCAACGGTCCAAAAATAGAAAACGTACTTTTTTTGCCAGTACACCACCTCACATAACTCATCCATAAGAAGAAATATTTGTTGATCCCCATGCACTCATGCATGAATTTCCTCAAGGCTCACTCTTGCAAAAGTCACTCTCATACCCAGGAAACCTACAGAAGAGGAAAATTCCATTTGTCTCCTATGCAGGACTTCCTACAAGATTGCACAGGAAATCCTATAGGATCGCACAGGAAACCTACAAGATACAAACAGACAGTCTATAGGATTGGCCGAGAGGAGTTTCAAAGGGGAAAACATGGGGGTTGGCTACAACAAACACTATGAAGAGGTAGGCTCTATAATTCCTTCCTTTTTTCAAAGAGAATTGAATAGAAAATCCCCTAGTGGAGCGTGAACTTGATAGCTATGTAAGGGAATTGTCTCCACAGTTATTTCAATTATTTACTTCTGCATTCAAAACAAATTGTGTCAACTAGCTCAGCTCCTCCCAAATTCATCAACAAAATGACAGGGGGGTTCAATAGAAGGGAGCCCATTAATACTGTGAGAATCCACCAACACCCTCAAGTGTTAGAAATATTGACAAGACATAATTGGATGGGGTATTTTGAAAAATTAAGAGGGTATGATGATGAAGTGGCTCGAGAGTTTGCTCTCTCCCTCATACCACTGACCAGAATTCATGCCACTGTTGTGGTGAGCGGCCGCTCCATAGACCTCACCCTGAACTCATAAGAAAAATTACCACACTTCCCCTAGGAGTGCATTGGATAAAGGAAGACAAAGGAGATAGCCAGATTGCCAAGAAGTTCCTTTTAGAGGGAGAAGAGCCCATTCAGGACAAAAATGGAGTAAAAGGAGAAAGTCTACTATACCTCTAGAATGAGGTGATCTACGACCTTGTCAAATACATCTCATGTGAGGGTATGTATAGTGTGGTTTATGCGTATCACTTTAGGCTTCTTGAATAATTGAGGTTTGGAGCAGAAACACGTCCTCACCACAGGCTTAGCATACCATACTTCCTTCTGCAATCACTCATAAACACAAGCATAAAAGTGCAAGAGGGAAATCACCAACAGTTAGCCCACCATGGGTTAATTAGAATCATCATAGAATATGCCCTCCATGACCTTAGAATTCCTATCCAATGGGAAATATTTAGAGACATGCAGACAGAGGAGGATATCAAATCCCTCACATATGACATCAATCTTACTGTCAGTGAAAAGGATGAGGAAGAAACTAAAACAGAGGGAGAAGAAGCAGAGAGGGATGAAGATGAGACAGATGAGGAGGAAGATGAAGAGAAAGAGAAGGAATAGGATGAGGAAATAGAGGAAGATGGAAAAAAAGAGGATGAAGAAATAGAGGAAGATGACAAAGAAGTGACTGATAAAAAAGATGAGGAGCTAGAAGGAGAAGAAGAGAGGAAAAATAGAGAGGAAAAGGGAAATGAAAAAGAATAGGTAGAAGACAAGGAGGACTCACCTATGGTGTCTCTAGAGGCCTCTGAGAGAGAAGTAGCATTTGCCCTCACTTATCTTAACACCCCTATCAAACAGAAAGGAAAAGACAGAGGCAGACCCCTTTATATTTCAAGGCAAGGAAAAGCACAAGGATAAGGTAGGGGAAACCCCAAACACCAACCAAAATTCCCATTGTGATTTAGGACTCACCTAAACAACAGGAGAAAACTCCTCCTCCTAAGTCTCCTATCACCTATGTGATAAGGCGTATAACTAGATCCACCTCTTCCAAAGGAAAAGCAATCCTACAGGATACACTGCAGGACCTACATGAAGCTAAAGTAGTCCTATAGGATACTCTGTTAAACCTACAGGAGAATAAAAAATTGGATAAGGAGGGAAGCCTATAGCAAGAAAATAAATAATAGGACCCAGAGTTAAAGGAACCTATCCCCCAACCTAACATGACTCTTACTACATATTTATTGAAGGGGGTAGGGCCATTCCAAAAAAAATTGGTATTCCACTATTCTTTGAGCTTGAGAAGGAGAGAGCTAGAACTCATCGATGGATGCATATTTCGAAATTGAAGGGGGTGGAAGACATTGGTCACATGGAGGAGAAGCTTAAGGAGATGAGCAAAGAATTAAGTAGCTTGAGAGATAGAGAGGCCATAATGAGAAATCAGTTGGAGACAGAAAATGCATGGTTGAAAGGACAACTGCAAGAAAGAGAGAACCAATTGGCATGTATGGCCAGTCTCTCTTTGCAAGCAATCCAATGTAGGATTCTAGCTAAATCCTATGCCCTATACCTCAAGGAACATTGGCTGTAGTTCCAATAAAGACCCTAGCATAGAGACGCATTATGCCATTTTAGGATTATAGACAGTTCATTGATATTTGTGATCAAAGTACATTAGAAGACATTGCCAAGATGTCTGAGTTTTATTTGCATAACATGGCCTTAACAGACATGAATGTATGGGAACCTAATGCCAAGCTAGGATATTTACAGTTGATGGCTTTGGCATCATTGATGAACCATGAAGAAGAAAGGGCT
The DNA here is from genome assembly GCA_031772625.1 of Pinus tabuliformis. Taxonomy (NCBI): domain Eukaryota; kingdom Viridiplantae; phylum Streptophyta; class Pinopsida; order Pinales; family Pinaceae; genus Pinus; species Pinus tabuliformis. The sequence continues at coordinate 1,432,702,013 of CM062819.1, read as the reverse complement.
GCAAAAATAAAGAAGATATTTGCAAAAGAACAAACAGAACCCCTTATGATCAGATCTGAGCAGTCCAATCCAATGCCCCTCATAAGCACACATAAATTAATTGCAAATGATCTTTAGCTTGCACCCAGGTATCTTGCTGCTCAAGAGCAAGAAATTTCACATTTCGAGGACATGTTCAGGTTGTTAGGGGATGAAAACATACATGCTTGCCTCAGGAGATGGAACACATTGCCATATAGTTTAAAGATAATAGAGTACCACTCTCCTCAAAGAATGAGAGAAGCACTAAACAAGACACCCCTATACAAGGAATCTGTGCAAAGGCTCAAAGTCAATTGGATTGGCTTGAAACTCAGTCCACCACTGCTCTTGGGAATGATAGAAGGAGGGAAGGAAGAAGAAGAAAATAGGTAGTGGGAGGAGGTACAAAAGAAAGAAGGTTTCTATGAATAAGAAGAGGAAACCACAACAGAGGCATGGGATGTCAGAGAGGCCACTAGAGCTATGAAGGACATGGATATTGATTGAGTTGCTCAGAGGATGAGAAACACTTTCAATAGGGGGGTGATGATGAGCCTCATCATTGGGTAATTATATGGGCCTTCATTCACCTCCTAGCTTAGTCAAACCAACTTTTCTCACAACTTATTACATGTTTTGATTATATTTTTGTTTAATGAGATGAGCTAAAGTGAGATATTATGCGTAGTGGACTAATCTGCATTGAATGTAGGTTTGGAAGATAAAATCAAGGAATTTTGGCAAAGACTAAGGTTTGAAACTTGAATGGGATAAGGGAGAGAGATTGTAGGAGATAAATCCTTCTCATTTACTCCTTCCCCATTCAAATATTCCTTCATTAATCCCACCAGCTCAGAGTGCAAGTAGCCAAGCCATGAAGATTAGAAGGCAGTCAAGTAAGTGATATACAAGGAGTAGTTCATCTGCAGTTTGGGATCCAAACCTCCCTAAATTTAAGGAAGTCATTGGATACTTTAGTTGTATAAGTAGAGAGGCCTATAGCCTCATTAGGATTTAAATTTTTGTGGTAAAACTCTAGCTATTTTCGAGCTCCAGACTTTGATGTAATTTTCTATTTTGGCAATAAGAATGAGTTTGTTCTTGATTCAGTACAGAGTTAACTCAGAAGGATGAAGCTCTTGGGTTAGGGCCCAACCCTAGCAGCAAAGGCTCCTTTTCTTGTATCTTTATGCTTAGCTTAGTTTCATAGATTCATGGTTAAACTATTGTTAGAAGTATTTCATTACAAATAGTGTAGATTTGATTAATTTTTTATTAGTTTGCTTCCATTTGTGCTGTACTTCAATAGCAGGCTAGAAGGGATCAAAGAAGTTCCACCAAGTTGTTAGTAGGTGCCTTGGCCTCACTTCTTCCTTCTAGGATCATGATTTGAGGAAAACACCCTTATGCAGCCCAAAAAGATAGATTTCCATTTCCTTCATGATATTTAGAATTTGTTGTACATAAGGTAACATTTGATTAGTTTTACAAAGTAGGATTTCATTTCCATCTATTCTATCTTCATTCTTGGAATAGATCTCATCCATGACTCCATGTTACTCAACAATTTCTTCATGCATAAGGTAGACAATTAGTTCATTAAATTATGCTTTTCTAGTCCATGAGAATTCTTCTTGTTTACATGACTTTTTGGAAATTACACATGTTTGATGTAGAGCGGGTACTTCAGAAGTAGATAGAGCCATCATAGCAAGCAACCACCTTCCAACTTCATTTACCCATAGGCATTCTTCGTTTTCATCGAAACCTTCACCAATTTCATCATTTTACATAGAAATTTCCTCAAGCATTTTGAGTGAATCCAACCATATCCTAAACTTGGTTTTGGGTTCTGAGTGATCTTAGGCCTCTCCTCACTCCATTCCACCCATCAATGACCTTCCCTAAGCTTTCCATCACCTCCAACACCCATCATTTTGCTCACAGCTGCATCTTGTAGAAATACATGGAATCCTGCAGGTTTCTAGTACATCCCGTAGGTTTTCCTGTAGTGGCCTACTTTGATGCCGAATTGAGGGAAAACCTCTAGGAAGCCTCCCAAGGTCTCCCAAGGGTCCCCCAAACCTTCCAGCCATCCATTAGAAGCCCTAAACCACTTGCCACATCACCAATAGAGATTAGTTTGCACACATGACTTTTCATGAAAAGCATAAAAAGACAAAATAGATTTCTTACAGTCCTTTACATGCGTAGAAGTTGTGTTTCATGTTCTTAGCTTCCATGCTTAAGATAGTAGCATTTTTTTCATGTTAATTTAGCATCATTGCAAATCATAACTCTTAGCAGTTAATTAGGAAATGATGTGCCCTAGCATTGAATTTCAGTCTCTTTCATTATTGTAGTAGATCAACTCTCTCTTAGAGTAGATTTCTCTTTCTTTCATCAAGGAACCAAGCTTCTCCTGAATCCATATAAGTCTGGCTTGAAAACCCTAGTGGTCTCTCGCTAGTTGAACATTGATAAAAGGTAGAACCATCACTTTCACTTGTGTATACGCATTGTCACCTCCAAGTTTGTACAAACCCCGGGTTGATAAAGTAAAGTTGGTAGCTCCAGGAGTTGCAACATTCTTGCTGCAATACTGGTGCTCATCAGTTGGAACTCTCCCTTTATTTCCACCTGTAATATGGACCAATCAATCACATGATAAACATCATGTACATATCGCTTAGAAATGAAACATGGAAAAAACCATGGACTTTTCCCAATGGTGGAAAAGCAAGTCTGTAGGCCACTAGTCCGATTCTCTCAAGGATTTCAAGAGTCCCACAATACTGAGGTGCCAACTTGGCATATGACCGAATCCTCAAGGAGCTCCTCTTAGGTTTGATGTGAAAGTACACATGCTCCCCAAGCTGAAACTCCTTGAATTATCTATGCTCATTTTCATAACTCTTCTACCTGTCATGTGATGCTTTTAAATTCCTTTTAATAAACTTCATCTCCTACTCCATATCAATGAACATATATGGTCCAATCAACAACCTGTTCATTGGATCACTCCAGCTAATAGGAGTATTAAAACTTAGCCCAAAGAGAGCCTCAAATGGACTCATCTTCAAGGATTATTGATACCCATTATTATAACCAAACTCCACCAGTGGAAGATATTCCTCCCACTTCCTATGTTGATGCATGACATACATTCTAAACATATCCTCAAGGATCCTGTTAACCCTCTCTCTCTATCTACCTATCTATGGATGATAAGCTATACTGAAATATAGCTATGTCTCCAAGCTTGCAAACAATTCCTTCCGAAACCTAGAAGTGAATTTCGCATCTCTATCTGATACAATATTCATGAGAAATCCATGCAACCTCACTATCTCCTTAATGAAAATCTGAGCCACTTCACTAGTTGAATTTGTAGACTTCAATGCAATGAAGTGAGCTACCTTTATTAACATGTCAAGAAAAACCATGATGGAGTCATGTTGCCTTGATGTCCTAGGAAACCCTATAATGAAATCCATGGAATTGACCTCTCATTTCCATTATAGAATCGAAATAGAATGCAATAGACCAGCTGGATGTTTGCATTCAAATTTCAACTGTTGACAGTCCAAACACTTTGCAGCAAATTCACTCTTTCTTCATATTTGGTCAATAATATAAATTCTTAACAATTGTCAAAGTATCTTAATATCCTAAGTGGCCTGAATATGTCTTGAGATGAAACTCTCTCAAAATAAGCTTCTTCAATTAGTTTTTATCACGTACATATATCCTACTCTTAAACTTGACCAAATCATCTATTGTGAGGTGATACTCCTCATCCTGATCACCTTCAAATCTTTGATTCAGCTACTAATACTTATCATCATGTTGCCCTGCACATAAGATCCTCTCTTGTAAATCTGTCCCATAAGAGGTCATAGTTCAAATATGATTCACCTGCATTCTCTTATAGAGAGCATCTCCAACCCTGTTCTCTTTTCATTTGATATACGTGATCTCAAAATTAAACTTACTGAGAGTAGCCAACCATCTAGCTTTCCTTGCATTCAGACTGGGTTGGTAAAAAAAATACCTTAGTCCATTGTGATCACTCATCAATACGAACATCCTACCAAGAAGATATTGTCTCCACATCTTCAATGCATGAATGATAACTATCAACTCAAGATCATGAGTCACATAGTTTTTCTTGTGCTCAATTAGCTTCCTTGATTCATAGAAAACCACGTGTCCTTCTTGAATTAAGACACCACTAATTCCTTCCTTACATGCATATGTACAAACCACAATCTCCTTATCAAGATTTGTAATCTTTAAAATCAGATCATTGGTAAAAAAATGCTTCAACTAATCAGAACTAGTTGCACACTTAGCAGTCCATTCAAACCTATTTCCTTTCCTATGCAGAGATGTGATAGGATAGTCATTCTGGGAGAAGTTCATGATGTATCACCTGTAATAACCTGCTAGTCCCATGAATGATATGACAACATCCACATTCTTCAATATTTCCCACTCCATGATAGCCTTGATACTTTCTGGATCCAGTGCTATCCCTTCCTTGGAAATAACATGTCCCACGTAATGAATCTGAGTCTGAAAGAAACTAAACTTATTAAGCTTGGCATGCAATTGATGTTGTCTCAACAATATTAATTGCGTTTCTAGGTTCTCTACATGCTCCTACTAATTCTTTGAATATACCAATATGTCATCAACAAATACTATCACAAAATTATCTAGATAAGATTGAAACAAATTGTTCATCATAAAAATGAAGGTGGTTGGAGCATTGCTATGACCAAAAGGAACCACCAAAAACGCATAGTTCCCATACCTTGTACAAAATCCAATATTGTCAGATTTACTCTTCTTTGATTCACACCTAATTATATCTTGATCTCGTATCAATCTTCAAAAATACTGTTGCTCCCTTTAGCTAGTAAAAAAATAATCAATTTGAGGAAATTGATACTTTTTCTTTATGTTCACCTTGTTCAACTGCCTGTAATCAATGCACAATTTGAGAGTATCATCATCCTTCTTTACAAAAAACACTGGTGCACCCCAACATGACACACTTGTCCTTATGTATCCCTTATCAAGCATCTCTTTAAGTTGCAACTTCAATTCCACCAAATCTGAAGTGCTCATCATGTACGGTGCCTTAGATGTTGGTGTTGCTCCTGGTACAAACTCAATAGAGAAATCCACCTATCTATGAGGAGGCAACTCTAGAATCTATGTAGGAAAAACATCCTAAAACTATTGCAAGACAGGATACCTCCTCAAGACCTCATCATCCTCAATATCCTTCACTTTTTCACTGGAAACATGAACTGCAAACAATACACACCCTTTCCTACAACTATGGTTAGCTTGCTGAGTTGTAACCATCCTCACTGATGTAGGCTTCTTCTTTACCCACAAGATTCTATTTTATTCCTCATCTTCCAGGCACTTAATGGCCTTCCCATATATTTCTACCTTTGTCTTTTGAGTAAACAACTAGTCCATGCCAGAAAGAATGCTATATGAACCAAAAGGAAGCACATTTACATGTCTTTTTGTAGGCATGCCATTAAGCTCAAATGCACAAGATCTCACCCAGTGTTGAACTCTTCTCTTGGTCCTTGTAGCCAACTACACCAACCATGATTTTGCATGAGATTCTTTATTCAAACGACGCTTATCCCCTAGCTCAGGACTAACATATCTAAAATTTGATCTAGGATCATTCAAAATGGAAACAACTTGATCATGAAGCTTAACTTCCATCTCAATATAGATGCTTGATGGTTTCCTTCCTGATATCAAGTGTTGCATAGATCTAGGAATTCTCTAACCCACATCCCCTACTATCCACTCCTCCTGAGCACTGTAGATATGTGGCCTACCACCCTAGTACAATCGACAATCCTTCTTGCAATGGTCTTTACCACAAATACAACACTTCAATGGTTCCCTGCCATTGCCTTTATTTTGATACTCTCTAGGTTGAGACGCATGTCCTTTCTCAAATGCATTAAACTTCTTATGAGGGGTTGCATTTTCCTTCTCACCTACATATTTAGATATTCCTCGCTTCTTGGTCCATTTTCCTCTAGTCTTATCATTACCTTTCCAGTCACATTTAAACTCAGGCTTATGCTTTGACTACTCATAACTATGCTTTGACTTCCTGATGGCTTCCTCCATTGACATAGACTCATCAAAATCTATCTGATATTTTAATGATAATGGAAATCCACTGATGAATATTTGTATCTTTTATTTCTCATCCTTGAGTTATGGCATATACCACAATAATTCTAGGAATTTGGTTGTGTACTCTTCATTTGTCATGGAACCCATCTTGAGCTCAAAACTCATTGGCCTGTCCATCATAATATCTCTCAGAAATGTACTTCTTATTGAAGAGTCTTTCAAACTCATCCCAAGTCAGATTCTCTTCTCTGATTCTTTTGGAATTCTTAAAGTCTTCTCGCCATATATATATTTTTACCTTGAGAAAAAGATGGCTATCCTAGCTTTCATGTTCTCTGAGTAATCATGCAATATGAAAAATTTCCTTGTCCGAAGTAGTCATTCTTCTGCATCTTCTGATTTCACCATTTCCGCATAAAAATTAGGAGGCTTTGATTTCTTAATTTCCTCTAGAAAATAATCTCTCCTCCTATGATGCTAGCAGTGATGGCGATGATGTCACTTGGAATAAGAGCTAGAATAAAACCCATGTGTACTAGTCCTCTTATCAGGTGTATCCAAGAGTCTGCCACTCTTCACTGTATCATAATTGTCCATCCTTTACCTTCTCTGAGACCTGATTCCATCTTCCCCCTTAGTATTCTCCTCTTTCCTATCTCCATAATTGATCCCCATATGTCCCTGCTTCTGTAAGTATGAAAGGCTCTGAAAAATCACTGCATTGAATTCAACTTGCTTTTGTTGAGCCTTTGCAAGTATTTATTGTGCATCAATCAACCAGTGATTATTTTCCTTACAACTTCTAATCTCTACCCTCAAAATCCTCAATGCATCTTCCATATCAAGAAAATATTCCTCTCCTTGCTGCTCAAATGACTTTTCCCACTCCACTTATTTCACTTCGGGCCTATACAGGGAGTCATGTGAACTGTAATCCACCATCCTACTTTTCATATTTTGGCCTTCTATTTCCTACAAACATACCATGTTAGTTAAACCGAATAGAAGACATAATCAGGATTGTACCTCAATGTAGCTCAGGGGAGGATATTACATCTACACAAGTCAGTCCAAATTAGCACAATCTATAATAATAGTAACAACATATCAACATCATGCGTGAATCAATATGACAATACAAAATTGAAACAATAACAACATGCATGATAACCATAAACACATGCATTCACCCTGAGGTCCAATACTATAAACCTCGCTTTGATACCACTCTATAATACTGGTACTAGAGAAAGTTTTACAGGGAACAAAATTGCTCTGATACCACACTTTAACACCCCACCCCACATTTAGCCACTTTTACAAGCTCTTTAGGGTAAACATGAGCCGAGAGTAACTATTCATGACTTTAAATCCAAGTTCCAGTTATGGAAGTGGGGTGTACTGCCTTTAATATTTATTGCAACCTCTAGGAATACCAGATCACCCAAATGTCAAATAAGATGTACTGATCAACCTTTCCTGGATTGGAACTACCTTCTTGACTCACCACATAGCCTAGCCACATGCATGCCAAGTTGTCCATGAGGCGAAAAGGCTTTGGCTGTACGCATAGGTCGTCTCTGTGCGGCTATAACTGAAACTTCTCAGTTAAGAGACCGTGGCGAGAATCCCTGTTTTGGATTTTCAAGGCTATCTCTTGAAAAACTGCCTAGAACTACCCATAATCTTCTAGAACATAGTCATTAGCCTATACGAGTCTTCATTTTCTATTCTTGACCTTATTCCTACTCAAAATTATCAAATACATGAAAATCATTTAGACAAACACTTGGTAGACAAGGTACCTGTAGGTCATGAATGCATGAATTCATTAAGTTCATAATAGAACCATCAAGAAGGCTTGTTGCCCTCTATTACTAGCTACAATAAAACACATTAGCTCACGCATTCATACAAGATAACTACGAGCCAATAAAACCATGGAATGGATCCATAACTAGAGCACATAATATTATGAGAAATATACCATGCATGTAGCTAGCATTTAACCAGGTTAGAATCATGACAAACCAGTAATAAAATCATACATGAAATCAAAACTTGTGCTCATTAATCTCAATAAGAATCAACACATAATAACATATGTAAATGCCAACCAAGTTAGGGACTTCCATGTACCACCCAACCATAGATTGGGATGAACCAAATCACTCTTTCATCCAATCACCCCTGTGCCATATTCCAAGCATGAATGTGGGATCTCATGGGATAGACCAAAACAAAACCAACTAGGGAATCTATAGGCTAAACCACATCAACCCTGAACCATAGTGACTTCATCTAAACCATACCATAAATCACCAAACCAATGCAAACTTGGATGCCTTAGATTTTCTTCAACATACCCAAAGGAATTTTACTATCTCCACCTCAAGGGCTTCCCAGAGAAAACCATCTCCACCACCAACCCTTGGTGTTTTATTGAGACCACCTAACCTAGATCCAAAATCTTCTAGAAATCCAAAACTCAACCAAGAATGAATCCCATCACACCATGGCTATCTAGGAAATAGAAAAGAGAGGTTGTAACCACTATCAATCTAGAAAAATACCATGCTAATAACAACAAGGTAATCATGTAAACCAAATGAGTGCACCATGCATTCAAATCCCAACAAGGGAATCAAACATGCAACCTTTTACCTACAAAATATGTGTGTTGTAGCTACTCTTCTAATATTATACTTGAACTCCCTTGCTTTCCTTTGCATTTTTATTTTCTTGTGCCCAAGTTCTCTTACTCTCTCCTCTTGGAGCTCGATTCCTTCGAAAACTAAAGTTGTCCAAAGCTAAAAAAACTAATCAAAAGCTATCAATTTTTTCTTAGATGCCTTTTTATCATTCATGTCTGGTGTCTATTCCTTTCCCTTTCCTATTTCCTTTCATTTTCCTTTATTTTCTCTCTCATTTCCCCTGGATGCATATTATTTTCTCTTAATCTTCCTTTTCTCCTAATTTCCTTTATTTCTTTTTATTAAAGAGTCATTTATTTCCATTTTCCTTTTTCCAATGCCAATGTCAATTTCCTAAGCCATTAATTAACCACAATTGATACCCACTTTAATATTTTTCCCACCATTCAACTTGAAATGAGTGTCCCATGACCTTGGTCTTATTTTTGCCTTTATAATGTCCTTCCATTTACATGGAAATTCAACGTGGGGTTGTTACATTTGTGGAGTCTAAAAATAATTCAGCATGAACTAGACCAACAATATAAGTCTAGGAAAGCTTGAAAAACTTAGAAAAAGTTTGATAATCAAGGATTTAGAAGTTCGAGACAATATTTGTATGTAAGAAGGAGGTCATGCAAGAGATATTATACCACCTCAGAAAGTAACAACAACACCAGTGTCTCACCTGTGAGGAGATCCAACAAGAGAAGGTCTCAAAGGGATAGATTATAGGGGGAGTTGAAGAATATTAAACCTCCCAATTTTAATGGAGAACACAAAAATGGAAAAGAAGCTAAGGCCTTATTATTGGAGAGTACAAGGTATTTTCAATTGTTTGATTACTCTACAAATATGGATGCTCGAATTTTTATATACCAATATAAGGGTAAAGCTCACCTATCGTGGGAAAAACTTAAAGAAGTCAAGCATATGGATGAAAAGAGGCTAACATGGTGAAAATTTAATGAATACTTTCAAATGAAGTATTTATCTCAACAACGGTATGAGAATAATATGTAGGAATTCTTTGAGTTGAAATTGGATAATATGGCCATGGAGGAATATGGTTGGAAATCCATGAAGTTGCTAAGGTATGTTGGTTTTATTAAATATGATAAGGCTAAATTCATAGATATGTTAATGGTATACCTCTAGTCTATGTAGAAAGGTTAAAGTTTTAAGAGTCCAATACTTTGGATGTGACCACGAGGAAGGTTGGGTAGTTATATGAGTAGAACAAGAGAAAATTAGCTATACAAAAAGCATGGGATAACAAGAAGAAGAGTCTCATGGAGCGGAGAAAGAAGGGTTATAAACCCTCACCCTTTAGAAATGGGGCACAAGTGAAAAAAAAAAATCAACTCTAGTTATTAGTGAGCCTAGGGTCATTAATTTCTCTGGAAAGAAACCCTCGGTCCAACCTATTGGATGTTGGGGTTGTCGAGGATATCATATATTTCAAGACTTCCCTTATAAGGATGGAAGTAAGAAGATGGTGCATGGTATGTAGACATTTGACATAGTGGAGCATGTGGGAAGAAGCATTCCCAAGATTTCTGCTACGCTGGATAGCATGAAGGTTGAACATTAGGCACACATGATTAAATCAAATGTATGTTGCATAATCAACCTATTACTATTTTGATTGATTTAGGAGCTAGTCATAGTTATGTTGATATGAAATTAGTAGATAAATTTAAATTAGAAAGGAGTAAGCACTAAAAGACATGGATATTTTAATTATCTAAAAAAGTAAAGAGGAGTTACAAAACTAGTGAAAGAATGTCTGGTCGATTTAAATGGATTAAGTACTAAGGTTGACCTTAATATAATTTCCTTAAGAACATATGATTTCTTGATCGATATGGATTGGATGGAGAAACATAAAAAAATTCTGGATTGCCATAATAAATCCTTTACCTATGTTGATTACAAACGTTTTTAGAGGTAGGCTCAAGGAATCCCTAGATCAATATCTATTTGAGAGATATCAACCTTGCAGTTAAGAAATAAATTTAGGAAAGGTTGCTAGGGTTTGGCCATTCATTTGGAGGAACCAAATAGGGATCAACTAGCCAAATTTGTGGATTATCCATTGTTGAAATAATATGGTGATGTATTTGTTGAAATCCTAGGATTACGTTCGAGGAGGGATATATATTTCTAAATTTATTTGATGCATGAAGTTGTTCCAATATCTAAGACATGTTATAGAATGTGCACTCCACAACTCAAAGAACATTATAGGCAGTTGGAGGATTTATTTAATAAGGGGTACATATGACCCAATGTATTAACATGGGGTGCTTCGGTCTTGTTTGTTAAGAAAAATGATGGAACCTTGTGTATATGTGTTGATTTCTAGAATGAGTAAAATGACTATTAAGAATAGATATGCATTATCGAGAATAGATTGTCTATTTGATCAACTTCACAGAGAAAAGGTATTTTCCAAGATTGACTTGAGGTCAAGATATCACTAATTGTGAATTAAGGAGGAAGATATCAGTAAAACAACTTTTCAAACTCGTTATGGACATTATGATTTTGCAGTGAGCGTTTTCATGTGTTTAATGAATGGTGTCTTCTAAGATTTTCTGGACAAGTTCATTATTATTTTTCAGAAGAGGAGCACAAGCAACATCTAAGGTTAGTTTTTTAGGTGCTCCAAGAACATCGGTTATATGCTAAGATCACTAAGTGTTCTTTATATCATAAGAAGATTCATTATTTCGGCCAGATTATTTCAGAGGATGGAATAGATGTAGACCCAAAAAATATTAAGCACATCAAAGAATGGCTAGTGCGAAAAAATGTTACAAAGGTTAGGTCTTTTCTGGGCCTATCTACTTATTATAGAAGATCCATTAAAGGATTTTCTAAGATTTCCCATCCCATCACTTCGTTGCAGAGGAAGGGTGTGAAATTTGACTAGACCTCTAAGTGTGAGGAAGCCTTTCAATGTTTAAAGAACTTATTAACAAGTGATCCATTACTAAAGACAATGGATCCAAATGAGATTTTTTTGGTATACATTGATGCATACCAAGAGGGTGTAGGTTGAATGCTTATGCATAATGGACATTTGGTATGCTATGATTCTCAATAGTAGAAAGTCCATGAGAAAAATTATGTTGCACAGGATTTGGAAATGGAAGTTATCATTCATGCTATTAAGATGTGGAGACATTATTTTATGGGCCAACAATTTGAATTATAAACAAATAATTATGAGTTGTGGCACTTGTTTGAGCAATTGAACCTAAATGCTCTATAAATTAGGTAGCTTGAATTGTTAGTTGGATATGATTTTTAGATTAAGTGCAGTAAAGGAAAATATAAAAAAGTAGTACATGGTCTTAACCAAAGAGTGCATTTAATGCATGTTTGAACAATAAGTATAGGTAAAGAAAATATAGTATCCATGGTTAAAGGAATTATAAATTTGGATGAGAAGTATTTGATCATCAGGAATAGTTTACAATAGGAGGAGAAACTACCAAAGTATTTGGATTATGAGCTTGGAGAAGATGAAGTTCTTATTTTTAAAGGTCATATATACATGCCAAATGTCTAGGAGGTGAAAGAGTTGATTTTAAAGGAAATGCATATGGTTCCTTATGCAAGACACCTAGGATATCAGAAAAATAGGACATCGATCAAGAACCAGTATTTTTGGTCACGATTAAAGAAGGACATGGAAAATTACATAGCCATTTGTTTAGAGTGTTAGAGAGTTAAGGCTAAACAAAATCATCTAGCGGGCTTGTTACAATTCATACCCATTCCTGAGTGGAAGTGGGATATCATGATAATGGATTTTATTACTAAGTTACCCAATACTGCTAAAGGGCATAATGCGATTATGGTTTTGATTGAAACACTTACCAAATATTCTCATTTTATACTAGTACAATCACTGCATAACGCAGTTAATATAGCTAATATCTTTATGAGAGAGATTCCCAAACTGTATGGTGTTCCTAGGGTGATTATTTTGGATAAATATCTAAATTTCACATCTAATTTTTGGATGGGATTATTTGAAGGGTTCGGTGTTAATTTGAATTTTTGTATTTCATATCACCCCGAGTCTTACGGACAGACTGGGCATGTTACTCAAGTGATTGAGGACATGTTATGAATGTATGTCATGGTTAAACCATCCAAATGGGAGGATTGCCTACATTTGGTACATTTTGCATATAATAATGAACATTAAGATTCGTTGAAAATGAGTTTGTTTGAAGCACTATGTGTTAGGAGATGTCATACTTCTATGAGTTGGAGAAATTTGGCGGACATAGTCATGGTTGGTCTAGAATTGCTTTAAAGAAATGGAAGAGAAAGTTGTGAAAATTAGGAAAAATATTAAAGCTACCTAGGATAGCTAGAAACATTATGCATACATGGATAGAGTTTACAGAGAATTAAAGTTAGAGATCATGTATTTTTAAAATTTAGAAATGGAAAAGCTCATTAAAGTTAGGAAGTTGTGCCAAATTAGTGACACATGATTGTGGACCATTCGAGATCCTAGACATGATCGGTTTAGTTGTGTATATACTTACTTATCCTACATCCATGAATGTTCATTCCTTATTCTATGTCTGTTTTCTTAAAAAGTATATTCCTACAATTGATCACATAATTGATTGGCATATGATCTAGGTGGAATCACAAGGTGAATACTAGGTAGAATCCATATAGATCATGGACACGATGGTCAAGGTGCTCCAGAACCTAGCCATAGGCATAGTAAAGGTACAATGGACCTTACTCGGTCATGATGAGTCCACTTTGGATCAAGAATATGTAATGAGGGCAGAGTGCCCTTAGTTTTTTTATCGATACTCTGTAAATATATGTATATATGTGGCACTAAGGAAAATGCATAAACTAGGGGGGGGAGGTAATAACCACACATGTTTATGATGTAAATAAGTGTATATTGATACTAGCGTTGTGAACCAGAGACACTTTTATGGGCCTGCGTGCCTATGTATTTATGTATTTCTTTTTTTGGGGGCCAGTATGCCCAAGTTTATATGTTGTTTTTATTATGTGGCTAGAGGGTCAGTATTGTAACATGATGTTTTTTATACACATATTTATGCTAAATCAATATAAATATGATGGTTGTGGATCCAGCTCCATGGTATGAGCGTGGGGGGTATGCATCTCCACAGTGACTAAGGGGCAATGGTGGTGGATTACGGATGGATGATGAAAGTACCCGGGGCCCATGATATTTCAAGGTGCCACATGGCTGAGATGGGCCATGGAGTTAAATGCAATATATACATACTTCCCTACATACCTCATTCTTATTCTTATTATTATTATTATTATTACCATGATGATTATAGGTATTACGAGGACTAATATTTGGATGATGAGGGATTTGGACTTTGGCCCTGAGAAACTAGTTGGTGAGCCCCGAGTATGGGTTATGATACCAGCTGGGAGTTATTCGGTTTATTCCTAGAGGATAACTAGAGCCCTAAAACAACATGTTGTTGGGTTGGTACCTTAGCAGTGAGCCTCGAGACTTGGCGATACATGATTGTCGAGTTGGAATCTTGGCATTTGATGTGGTCTAGAGGGTGCCTAAATCCCTATAGAAACATGGTTGTGGGTTGACATCTTATCAGTTAACCTGGAGGGTGTCTAGAACCCTGGACAACATAGTTGTTGAGTTGGCACCGTGGCCATAAATTTATGGTTATTTCCAATTACTATTTCCTATGGAGTTGTACTCCCAGCTCAGGGGTGACCCATGCTTGGAATCCATGAACCATGTGGTCTATCATATGGTGGAATGTGGAGGGCCCATATCCATTCAGTTCATTTTTCCCAGATAAGTGTTCAATTTATGTATCATGTTATTTATGTTCTTTTATATTAAAACCATAGCTTTGGGGTTGTGTATGAATGATTATAATGTTTATACTTTGGCTATGCAACTTTATTATTTACTATTACATGTTATACATGTTATTACTTATAGATGTTGATGCATTTATGTTTATACGACTTTTGTTGTAAACTTTGATTACAGCTTATGTTAATATATTTAAATGTCACTAGATAATTGTTATTTTTGCTATGAAAGGAATAATTATGAATCATATGTGTTAAGATTAGCATTATAAGTGTTATAAATTTTCATTCATGAAACCCATTTACTACCAAGAATAGAAACGATTATGTTAAGGTTAGCTTTTTTTACTCTACTGATAATTGTGTAATTTAAGTGCTGGTTGGTGGTAATGTTTCCAAACAAGAAGCTAGGGAAGTTACAAATGGTGTCATAAATAGAAATTTCTATCCTTCGTGGAAGAGTTGTTACATAGAAAAGCCAATTTTGATTTATTTTCATGCTACCATGTTCATAGAGAAAGGAATCAACTCATTGATCAGCTATATAAAATGGGCCTTAGGAAGGATTTTGGGAAATGGTTAATTAAGGAAACCAAAGGTGCATATCACTATGAATTTACCATCTCCCTTTAATTGAATACCAAAAAAATCATCAACTACATCAACAATAACACAATTTTATTTTTTCCTTATTAGCTTTTTGTAGACATCATAACTGGTAGGCTCTTGAAGCCCCTATTTATGTATAAGTATTACTGCCATAAAGTAGAATTTTGTGTCTAGTACAGGTATGTGTGACATATAGAGGTGGATGAGAATCTTAGGCTTTTTGGTCTTTTCTACTTGTATCAAGATGCATTCTAGGAAATGCATAAACAAGGTGTAATTTTATTTCATCATCTCATGAAATAAAATTAATATTTTTTTCCAGGAAAACAAAAATAGAGGAATCCACACTTTTATTCATAAGTCGCCATTTTAAAATTACTTTGGATGTTATCCACCTTCACCTTTGGATATCGCATATGGGAAGTAAGGAGGAGTGAGGGAGGATGTTATATGGGATCCCTTGAGGGATGGAAAAATTGTTGAGAAGATTATCCAAATCCATATACTAGTACAAGAGACACTGTAGAAGTCATGAGAAAAATATAAGGCCATGCATGATCATCATAAAACATAGAAGTTGTTTAAGGTTGAATGCATAGTATGGCTATAGTTGAACAAGAAGAGGCTACAAAGTCTAGGTAAGAAAATCAACGCTTTGCAGTACGATCCCTTTGAGATACTGGAAATTGTGGGAGATAATTCCTATAGACTTAGTCTACCCCCATACATGCACATTTACTTAGTTTTGAATGTAGATAATTTGAATCTCTATGAACCTTCCATGTTAGATCAAGAAGTGGAACATGTCTTACCTTCTGTAAGGATTTGGCACCACGTTCTCAAGAAAAGTTGACAGAGGATACAATTTTGTAGAAGATGTCAAAAACTACAAGATGGGGGCAACATGACCTTTGGAATATTTGGTTAAAAGGACAACTTACAGGAAAAGATAAATGTTACAATTGAGAGAAGGTGGAGGAATACTTTCCTCACCTCATTCAATAAAATATTTTGGGGACTAAAGGCCTCCGAAAATTGGGAGGTGTGATCCTAATATGATCATTATATTGTTTTTCATCCATATTGATGTGTTTAGAGTGAAAAAAATGGAGGAATCATCTATTTGAACCATTTTTATTGGTGTTAGGATCCAACCCTAACCCATTTATTTATGTAACAAACCCAATAGGATCAATTCATAGTTATAGTTAGTTAAGGAGCCAATAAAGCCCATATTAATAATTGTAAGTGGTTGACCTACATTTAAGAAAGGGTCCATAGTTAGTTGCAAGGGGCCATAATTAATAAATAAAGTGGTTAACCCTTGTTATGAAAAGGACCACTATTCATTATGTTGTTGAAGGTCATTTAGCTATAAATAGTCATAGTTAGAAGGGAAAGACCATCAAGTCTTATTTGGTTATCGAGCTCTGCTCTGCTAGAGGTTGCACCCTCGAAGAGGCAAGTGAACATTGCTTTTATCTCTAAATAATAAAATATGCTATTTTTCTCATTTTATTTTGTGTTCTAGGTTGTATTTCTTTGCATATTTGGTATTCTGGAGTTTCTTGTAGGTCAAGAGAATAACAAGTCGTATCAGATCACTTTCTAGGGCCGGTGGTACCTCCATTTTTGGCAAAAATAAATTTAGGCCAGAGATGTGTTCTGGTGTCTTTAAACCACAAGATTTGTTGTTGAGCACATAAACCTATAGATTTGGGGAGGCATGCACACAGGAAATACAAGAGGTGGTCATGCTTGCTAGACTCCCTTGTAACCCCTGTGGGTACTCGTTCAACTAGTAGCACATTAGACAGAATGGCACACAGATTGCCTTCCACATACCCTCTGAGTATGTCAAAAGCCCCCTAGCCTCACATGAAACCTCGCCATAGATAAGCCATCATTCGTCTTGCTACTACAATACACTGAGAACAACACTCAGGGAGATTAATCGTGCGTACGATAGGGTAGTCGGGTAGTATGACTAAGGGTATGGTTTATCCTCCTTAGTTAGCGCCTTGAAAGATTGGGCTGAATACTATTGTTGGACCCTTATGTATATTGCGATTTGTAGCACCTGACACTCCTTGGTGATCATAGTTCCCTCAACTCTCTGAAGATTTCCCATTATCTTATTTGCAAGATCAGATCCACCAGTTGGGGTTCTACCACCGCAGTACGATTCAGATCTAGCAGTCGAGGTTCTTTCACCGCCGCCATAATCAGATCCACCAGTTAGGGTTCTATCGCCATAGTACCATTCAGATCTAACATTTGGGGTTCTTTCACCACCACACCAATCAGATCCACCAATTGGGGTTTTGCCATCACAGTCCAACTCACATTCGTCAGTAGGGTTTCACAAGTAGATCTGACCATCTGCGCAGGAAGGCTTGTGGTTGCTATAGTCTGGGCCCAATTTTCATAGGACAATGGGTAGGTCAAAGTTTTCTGGAAATTGGCCACTGCATTATTGATCAACGGGGAGCAAAACTCCATTCGAACTCTGAGGCCTTCCCAGAACGCTTACAAGAGACTTAGCCCATAAGAGTTAGGACGACGAGCTGATCAAAGTGGTACCATTCACTTGTCAGTGTCAATTTTTGGGTGGTCCCAAATTTTTTCAAAGTGACCAAGATCTGTGTACAGTAGAAACCAGAGCTCAAGTCATGGCCAACGAGAAGATCGAGCAACCTGAAAAAAAGTCAGATTCTTTCCAGGACGATATGCAGAAAATTACATAATTCAATACGAGCACGTCGGGGTTGCATCCAAAGGCACATGGTATTTATGAACACCTTGAAGGAGAATCTAGCCATCATATTCACTTCCATGGAAATCACCAACTTTCCCACCCTCAGCCACCCAAGCTGAACATGTATAAATTTGATGGCTCTAATTCGACAATATGGGTAGCACAAATGGAACAATATTTCTTTCTGAATGATATCCACGATGATCCAAATAAACTATGTGTGGGAGCCCTTTACTTGGACCAAGAGAGATGGAAATGGTGGCAGTGGCATCAAAAATGCTATCTCGAGAACATTACTTAGCAGGTGTTCTCAAATTCCCTTTGTGACCGCTTTGACAAAGAATCTAATTTTTTGGGTCGTCTTACTAATTAGCTCTGACAGGCATGCACAGTAAAAGACTACATTGCAGCCTTTGAGACATTGTCCATTCAAACAGAAGGTCTAGGAGATGAATTCTACTTGGAATGTTTTATAAGTGGTCTCAAAGAAGCCATCCAAGCACATGTCCAAATGCACCACCAATCTACATGGATAGATGCTTCCACAAAGGCTGTAGAAGTGGAACATGCTTTAGCTACCCAGTCTACTCGTCCAAATTTCATAGCCAAGGTATGCCCCACCCAGGCTCAAGGCCCTAACCAAAAGGTGTCCCCAACAGAAATGGTTGAAAGAAGAAAAGAAGGATTGTGCTGCTACTCTAATGACAAATACTCCCAAGGGCATAAATGCAAGGAACCAAAATTCATTGAAATTGATGTTACTGATCACAGCTCATCGAAGGAAGTCCACCCCTTGGGGGACCAGAGGAGGAAGTTGAGGAAACCTAGAAGGACAATGAGCTCACAGTTATGCCAAAGGAACCAGTTATCTTGCTACATGCTTTGGCGAGCATTTCTACGCCAAAAACTCTCAAAATCAGAGGATTTATTAAATGTCACCCTGTAGTAGTATTGATTGACAATGGAAACACTCATAACTTTATCCATCAGCAAGTCGCCGAAGATGTTCATTGTTTTGTAAGGGTAGTCTCTAATTTCCAGGTCCTTATTGCTGATGGGGGGACAATGAAATGTGAAGGCCACTGTGAAAATATTAAACTTCAGATGGGAGACTACCACCTAAAGACCCACATGCTTGTGATTAACATGGGTGGTCGTGACATTGTCTTGGGTTCTTAATGGCTTCACACACTAGGCCCAATCGCAATGGATTTCTAGGAGTTATATATGAGCTTTAATCAAAATGACCACTTGCATACACTCTGTGG
Source organism: Pinus tabuliformis (assembly GCA_031772625.1). NCBI lineage: Eukaryota > Viridiplantae > Streptophyta > Pinopsida > Pinales > Pinaceae > Pinus > Pinus tabuliformis. The sequence goes on along the minus strand of CM062819.1, from coordinate 1,432,682,589 downwards.
ACTCCAGGTAGGTTCTCCTTCTATCATCAGCTCACATTCAATGCAAAAGTTGTTGAAAAAGGGCCATGAAGGAGTTATCACCCAGTTTAATGCCATCTAGGCCATAAAACCCACTACTCTTCATATTCAATCTGAGATGCAATATGTCTTAAACTGCAACTAGTAGGTATTTGACAAACCTAAAGAGATTCCACCCTCTAGAGGGGAACATGATCATAGTATCACTTTGGTCTTAGGGGCACAACTGTCAAATGTGTGCCCATATCGATATCCTTTTGCCCAAAAGAATGAAATTGAAAAAATCATCAAGGAACTCCTTGAAGCCGGTGCTACTTGTCCTAGCATCAGTCCTTATTCATCACAATGGGGGTGTCACTGACAAACCAATATTATATCACGTGCATTCATATTGGGGCATTAAAAATGGAAAAATCACAAAATAATATATTTGGGTTATATTGAGGGCCTAAAGGGTTTTAATATACTATACAATAATATAGATAACCTAAGGTATTGTTTATACATTTTTTTGGCCAAGAAAAGGGAAAAATACACCAAGCGGAAAGAAAAAATTGGGCTACACTTCACCGGCGGAGGGAAAAAATTTCATTTTGGAGCTGCAACCCACCTACTTTCATTTGAACCCTAGCAACCTTTCTGCTCATTTGAACCCTACCAGCCTTTAGCTATCGAGTTTCTCCGGACTTGATTAGGTCGCCCAACGCAAGACCTTACCTAACAAGAGCCTTCATGCCTCTACTCTTCATTATGTTTCTTTATTATTGAAAGGACCTTACCTGATCAAAGCCTTTGCACCTATGCTCTTCATTGTGTTTCTTTATTATTGAAAGAGGAACTTTTTCCTAGCTGCAACTATTGGTGTGCTCTAGATCTGGAAGGGATCAGACTCGATCAAAGGACGGGAGGGTCCATTGTCTCAAGTTCAGGTATTTATGTAGGCACACGTTTATACACTCGCAAAACAATCTATTTTGTAGGTCCCAACTTCTGGGTATGTATTTGGGCAAGGATACTCTAACTCTGAGTTAGATTTTGGGAAAGATTTCAAAGTGTGCAATTAAAACTACAATGGTGTAAAAATATATTAGCTGCATCTACAGAACATAGTTGATCACCTGCCAACTTGTACTTCTTTGGTTGTGACATTAAAGAATACGAGACAGGTTGACCTTCTGACCTTAGTTTGATTAACAAAAGAAACAAATACTACAAACTTTCGCCACATTTTGAGGTTACCAAAACAGATCGACAGAGGATGCAGAACATAGGTTCTATGGTAAACAAGATTGCTTATAACTGGAGTAGCTATACAAGGACAACAATTGTGAAACGCTAAGCAACAGTGCAAAAATATTTGTAGAGATATATCATAGAAATACTATTTCTCTAGCGATTCTCTTCCTTTTTAATCGAGCTATCAGGTGTTAGAATACTCTATCTTTGTTTCTAGTACAAAGGTTGCTCTTTGGTTTTCGTCATTTTTCTTTGTTACCACTCTTGCGAATCAGAAGAGCATACATAGTGTCATCTTTTTTCCTTCACTTTGGTTGTGTTTTATTTCTTTAAAGTTTAGAGGATTCTTCGACAGAAATTTTAAACTGCCAAAAATTTACAAATATATGATTACCAACTTGAAGTTGAGTGGCAACAATAGCAGATCTTGGTTTGCAGTCTTTTGCAATAATATTCAGAGAGTCATGACCCCAGAAAAAATTAAGATGGTTTTCAACATTGAAATTGAGTACACTTCAAAATTAAAACCAATGTTTATAGGATTCATTTCACATATTTTTTGAGAATAATTTTTGTGTGTGGTTGTTGCTGGTGCATTTGTTAAAGTGGATAGGTGCAGGGGGTTATTAATACTCATTAAAAATCACCAAGACTTGTGGATGGTTAATTTTGACCATTGTGTTCACTAACAACACACAATGTTCCACCAAGTTTCTAGATGGTGGGGATGTAGGAACAAGGAACCATGTCTAGGGTATGTGTCGAGACTTGCCCCAACCCCAAATTTTAGAAAATGTTATGAAATTGTTGGGGACCCCATCCAAAATCCTTTAGAAAAAGGAGACTTTAAAAATATGAAAATAATGACTAGTCACAAACATGAACATAGATTAGTGCATAGATGATAGACTAGCAGAGAAGCATCAACACTAGTTTATAGTAGTTTGTGTGTCCTTAGCAACTCCATGGGTTGTTGAGGACTACATGGTTCAGGGTATTCTTTCAGTCAAAATGGATTGTTGGATGAGATGTAGTGCAGCAAGGTGTGGCTTTGATAGAAATTGACATCCCTTTTCTTGATATTTCACTCTCGAATTAACTACTCGCATTCGAAAACCAGATTTGTGTAGCCTAAAAAAGGTATTTGCTAAGGATTTCCTTGTGCCACATGGTTCGACCCTTTTCCATCATGGCCAATGAGATATCTACAACAAATTTTATGGCTAGACTTCAACCCAAGAGCTTGGTTGTGCATTGATCAATTCTCACATGGTGTAGGGTAACTGCCAGATGCCCCAAATACTTTTCGTTGGAAGCTTTTCCTCCATTTCTTGAGAACTTGGGTTTCATGTTGGTCTTTAGGGAGTTGTTTTTAAGTAAATTCACTTTTAGTATCCAGTGTTGAGGCCATATTAGTGTAGAAGTGGCAAGGAAATGTGTGTGAGAGAAGGATGATGGTGCAAAGCAATATAGAAAGCTACATGATAACTCAAAAGAGAGGCACAAAATCAATGTGACATTTTAGGTTCAGGATTCTCTATAGCATAAAGAGCCATGTACAATGAAAGGAAGCTAGGAAAGGATAGCCCTTACCCATCATAATCTTCTTTGTACCTCCATATGCATCCACAGGGTCCCTGTGATCTGCAATGTGTTGAGATAAAAGAACATAATGTTAGCTAGATCTTCCTTCTCTTATTGCATCATTATTCCTGAAAATAAACCATCATTTAGAGAGGATAAAATGGTCTAGGGACCACAAATCAAAGGTGAATTTGTAAAAAATGGTTTTCATTTCCGTTGGGATTGCGGAGAGTCGAGACTCTATGATCCCATGTTAAAACGCATAATGCCTTACATTATTTAATCATAATTTTCATTAAGTCACCTCAGCCTATTTCTCTTTAGGTAAAATACAAGGAGAGGGACCAATGTGTATGCCCATACTAAACTAGAATATTTGTTTAATGACAATTTAAATATAGTTTCACCAACACAAGATTTAATGAAAATACACGAGATTCTTTACAAATACAATATTAGTTAGTAGATACATGAAAACATGAATGTTTTTTGGAAAATGGAGCAAACCAAATCCACTTAGGTATGCATTAAAATTTATATGTTGAAAGTTAAAAGAAGTCTTGACCCAACTCTGTGGTACAAAGAACAATGGAAGATCAAATTTTCAGAGTGTATACTTGTATAATTGCATTATTTGTAGCATCGTACATCTATGGAACAGTGCCTATCCTGTTAAAGGATTCAATTAGGGCTAAAACTTAAAGTGAAAAGAAGAAAATGCTGGTTATTTTTGTGCAAAGATACAACACTAGAAAATCGTAATGTTGTTGCCATGGGTCGAACAACAAGTACTCCATTCATTCACACACTTCCCTTTTCACCAATTAAATGATTGCCATTTTCTTCTGCCTATGCTATGTCACTAGTAGCCTTCTCATGCAAACAAATATTGAAGAGTCCTTGGCCCTAAAGAGAGGAGAAGAAATTTTTTCTTCTATTAGCAATTCTTGTAGCCTCATATGTTTTTCTATTTCTTCCTGCTAAAACTTCACTATTATATCATATGGGTACCGTGATTGTTTTCTAACACCAAGTTTCAAATTCTCTATATGCAGCTTCTGTTGTTTGAAGTGAGGAAACTATATCCAGAACATTTTGTAGGCTAGGATTATTGAAGGAAAATTTTAGATTCTCAAAACTGACAAGATATTTTAGGTAGTAGAGAATGTCAAATCAAAAAATGTAGACTTAAAACATTCACTTTTCACTTTTGACACTAGCTCAGAAATTTTTCATCAAGTAACTTCCAATCCAACTAACCCCACGTTGTATCTTGCAAGAGTTTCCCTTGCTTTCTTTTGAAATTACTGCAAGTAATGTCTTTGCGCTTCCTTATGTAGTTGCAAGTGCCTTTGGGTCTGCGCAAAAGTGAGTCACACAATCAATGTGACATTTTAAGATCAGAATTCTTTATAGCATAGTTAAGTTATGTACAATGAATGGAAGCCAAGAAATGAATTATAGCCCTTACCTCTGGTGGTTTCATGAAACCTTTTATGTACCTCCATCTACATCCATAGGGATCCTATGATATGCGATGTGCTAAGAGAGTAGACAAGAGTGATGGGTGAATCTTCCTTCATTAGGACTCCTAGAAAATGAACCATCATTTTTAGATGATAAAATGGACTAGGGACCATAAACTGGAGGCAGAGTCTCTAACAGAAATAAACCAAAGCACATAGTCTCCACTCTCCACGGTCCTAATAAAATTGAAAACCCTTTTTTTATGAAAACACCATCAAAACTCCATCAAATTATGATGGTGCTTTTTATACTGAAATGCTCAATAACTTGGGCATTTCAAGGCCTCCTCCTTGTCTAGACAGTGACCTGTTTATCAACCTAGTTCTATCGAACTTACGCGATCCCATTGGATCTTGACATGGAGTGTACTTGATATTATAGAACTCAAATGTCATGTCATTTGAAGTCTCCTTGCCGCAAACTGCATAACCCGCTTCAGAAGAAGAAATTATCAAAGTTAAAGAATTACAACCCACATTGGCCTTGTTCAATCTAGATGCTTTAAATGGTGGAGAAAATGTATTCTTACACCCACCCAAGAGGCTGAAAAGAGTTCTGGTGAAGCAATAAATCAACTCTCAAATATGTTTTAGTAATATGTTTTATTTCTGGTTTCAGTCCCATTTGAGGAATCCACCAATAGTACATTTTGAATCAAGGCGTTTCATCCAAATAGTAATATTTCTTTATGTTTTTTGGAGCTTTAAATTGAAATTTCATACCTTGCTTCCTTGCTCTTTGTTTTATAATAAACAATATGCTTGTGGAATTTTACTTACTTTTTCATTTATTTATGTGCAAAAACAGATGGAGTTGTTTTATAAAATTGCTACTAGTGAAGAGAATTCTATCATTGGCATGGTCAAATGTCGAGAAGGTTGTACATTTGCTAAATCTCATGATGAAACTGTGTATGCTGAAATCGTTGGATACCCTTTTGATTTTATCTAGGATGGAATAGGTTTAAATCCAAAGCAAGAGAAAAATTGGAAATTTTGTACAACACTTGTAGGCATCAAGAGGAAACTAGGCACATTTGATGTGGAAGAAGAGTGTTCAAATGTAGTGGAAACAATATCAATATTTGAAAACATTGAAGTGAATGTGGAGGGACCTATGCATAAACAACAAAGAGTTGAAAATATGTCTTTGTTAGTGGAACACACCATAGTTGTTGATCCTAGTGTATTGGCATCTTGGGAAAAAAAAAGTTAAAAGTTTAATGGAAGAGTTTGTCAATGAGAAAATTACTCTCAAAGTATATTCAAAAAAGGGAGAATCTAAAATAAATATGCATTGTAAAATTTGTGGCATCAATTATGAAATAGGTGATGTATCCTTGGTAGCGCAAACAACACGCAACTTCAAAAAAGATCATATGAAAACAAGGGCCCATCAACAATGCCTATCAATGCCAAGTGGTAGTGAAATTCCTTCATGTGACGAAGTACAACAGACAGTGATGGTTGGAGATCAATTTCATATTGATCACGCAATCAAACTTCTAGATGATTTCAACAAGACGTAAAAGCCTAATTTGTTCAAGGTGGTGGAAGCAACACTTGCAGACTATAAGGAAATGAAAAAAGTGAGAGTGGAATGTAGACGATGCAATAAATGGTTTTGGTTAGTGCTGACAAGTGGTAATATTGTCAGTTCTCTAAATGAACACATGAAATCAAAGAAGCAAATTGCTACTACTACAAATGAGGGTTCATATGACAAGATTGAGCTGAGGAGTGGCACGGTTGGGAGACCCAAGAAGCCCACCAATGATAAGTCCCAACCAAGTTTGACTAGGTTCTTGGTCCCATTATCACCATCAATATTACATAGGGATTCTACAAGTGCAAATCCTTCTACTTCAGGTGTGTTAATTAATAGCTTAGACTAAACTTGAATATGAATTTGTATATTATTTTATTTATCTTACTTCAAATTTATTTGTTTGTTGTCATGTTATTACACTCAATTATCTCCCTTGTTACTACAATTTTGGGGGTATTGGTATCCTTATATTGATATAAATGGGGAGAGATTGGAAACAAAGGTCCTAATGGATGATCAAAGGGGTGGAAAATTATGGGCCATAGAGAAGCATACCAAGATCATGTTATGTTATGAGGTATTGAATGTCATATTGATGCTACGTATAGGCATATTCAATGCTAGAGGGCTTCTAAAACATGGATCGCATTTGATTCATTAACGTGCAACTTTTGTAAGTTGGTTCCAGAATGTGATGACTTTAGGATGTGATTATATCGTGAATCAATGTGCACCAATAAAAGAAGTGAACGAGATACAGGAAAAGGTAGAAGTCTCGAATATTTGACTCAAAATGAATTGAAGAATGTTGCAAGGGTTACAAATGCTAACCATAGATCAACAATGCGATCTCTTTGGTGGGAGAGGACAAGGGTTGCTACACTTTCTATTATAATGAGATCCCTAAAGGAAAAGTTGTTTGAATCAACAGAAAGGAAGGATGTCTTTAGGTTTTGCAAGGATGTGTGTGAAGCACATAAGCAAGGAAAATTACAAGGTAAAGATGCAATTTGGGAATTTGTCAAGGATATTTTTCATAACTTGACGCATGCAAAAGCACGGAGAAGGTATAGTACATCCACAAAATCCCTTTATGATATGATCAATTTATGGGGAGGTCCTAGATTACATAGCTTTATTAGCTTGAATCTGGATGGTCCTTCAATATCTATGACATTAAGGCAAGAAGTAATTAGCATATATCCTAGGGGAGCACAAGCATATTGTTGAGGCAGTCAGAAACATTTATGCTTCTTATAAAGGCAACCATGGTATAGATGGCCCAATTCTTGTATTGATCGCTGAAGATGAAACAGTTGTGAAAAAATATGTTAGGTGCGTAGCAAAAAGTGATACACTAGTGGGGTTTTGTGGTACGAAAGAAGAACATCAATGCTACTCACATTTCTTGGTGAGATTTGGTGATAGAGTTGTAGGCTATGAGATTATAACAGATTATTTTAAGAATAGTGTTATTGTCAATTATCCACATATTATTATTGCAAACCCTTTACATGAAAAGATTCCTTGTTTGGTTGTGGTTGTTCATCCAACATGCAATAGGTTCAAAGCAAATTTTGTTTATGAACAATGGGAAAAGGTAGAATCTATGTGGAAGAAACACGTGGAAAATAATTTGGGACCTATTGTTCGTCATTCCTCGGATGGGGATAGCAGAAGAAGAAAACTTATGTTGAAGGATTATTCTTCAACATCAGGTCTTCGATATCAAATTCCTTGGGAAGGGTGGAGGCTAATTGGGTTGTACAATGGTTGCAATGTAACAGGATTGCATGACCAAGATTACATCAACAATGGAAAAAGGCTAGTGAATCCTTTGTTTAGTGGTCGACGAGAATTGGTTTTAGGAAATGATTACGTAAGTTTTGGTCATGTCAGAATGGTTGATCACACTTTTAAAGTGGATGATCACAAGCTTAAGGGTGAAGATATAAAGAGGATGGATCGACAAAATTGGGGATCTGCGGAACACATTGCTTCAAGGCATGTTTAGAGGTGTTTGAAAGAGTTGAGAAGTACACCAAGTGGAAAGTTAGAGAGAACACTAGCTACAGAGACTTGTCTAATTATTGTTGCTGACTACATTGACATCTTTATGTCTCATATTTTGAGCCTTTGGGAAAGGGTGTGAAATGCTTCACGAGTTCATCATTTCTTCACATTATGGTGATGTTGGGTACAAAAACAATATCATACTAATGTCAACATAAATTTCATTAGCAGAGAAGCATACCAAGATGTGAAAATTTCTTGCCATTTTGCAGTTTTGTTGATGAGATTGTTTCGAGATCATTACTCTAACTTTCCATGTGTTTCGCATTTGACTGGGTTAGATGTATGGGAGAACTTCTTCAATAAAGTTGGTGGGATGGTTGGAGTGGAGAGGGCCTATGATTTCAATGACTTGCTTCATGCTGTTGGAACCCTTAATAGAGTTGATGAAGAAGAATCAAATCCCCAAGGGCTTCATTTTAATAAATCTCATAAGAAGCAAGAAAGAATTTGTAATAGATTGCACCAAGAAACAATACAAAACATTGAGTTATTGTTAGAATATGATTCAATATCAACAGATGATAAAATTGTAGAAGCCCTTAAGATTGGAGTGAAGGATTCACAAGACATTTTATCAACTCTTGGAATGCAACCAGAAAATTACACTCAATCTTCTTGGTGGGTTAAACCATGGATAGAGGATCAAAATTATCCAACATTCCAAATTATGGATGAAGTAGTTGATGCTTCTCCACCGAGTTGTTCCAAGTCTATATTCCAAGCTTCATCATCATTGGTACATAATGAAAGTGAATAGAAAATAATGGAAAGTGATTGGAGACACGAGTTGGATGAAATTTTAGATTCCATTGATGAAAATGGAAGCAAAACGATAAAGCTAGTGGTGGATATTGATGGTAAGAATATGTTTAAAGCATGTTTGGTTAGTCAGTTGAATGGAAATCCGACATTATCCAAAGATAGGTTGACAAAAGTGAGAAATGGAGTCTACTTTAGGTGAGATGGGAAGGCTCCACAAAAGGGTGTTTCAATTGGCTTTGGAATTGGATCAGATTGTGGGGTGTTGTTTGAAAGCGACTCAATTCCCCCCACTGAACGTACTGCAATAAAAGGTGTTCCTCAAAGTACAAACCAAGGTGTTTCTTGTGGAACGTGGTACACTGGAAGGGTTCAAAGAATAAGGAAGAAGGATGGTAATAGGGTGTTTGATTACCATAATGACATTGACCTTTTGGATAGATTAGAAGGCATCGAGCTTCAATTATGTTGGTATAGTAGAATAAAGGGGCAACACATGTATAAGTATGATTTGATAGATCATGCTTTTGTACAACTTGAATCTATTATAGAAATCAAAAACTTATCTAGGAATGATACATACAAATTAGAAGAAAGAGATTACAAAGTTTTTTCAGATTTTCTGAAAAATTTGAATAAGGTAGATTTTCAAAACATTCTACTTTCTCTTTCCTTATGTATTTCCATATGTTGGATCATTTATAAATAATTATTGATTGTATTTTTGTTGAATTTTTTGTATGAATCTGATGTTAATTTTGTATTTTTTGGTTTTAAATCTAATGAATAGTTCAAATGGTGAATTTTCAGGATAACTCAACCTTTTTTTGCTACCTGCTTTTTGGTGTAAGTTTCTTTCACTAGCAGTTCATCATTTTGTAGTTGTGTTTCATTCAAACGTTAATCTAGTCCCTCTAAAGTTAGTCCATTTAATCATGAAAAACAAGAAGAGGTGGTGCCTTTTTCATGAATATGTTTTGTGGATAAGTATGTGGTTCTTCTCACTGAGGTTAACATTTTCCTTGATTTTTTAGTTTAATGGTTTGCTTGCTAGAAAGGATATCAAGGATATGATGGCACGAGCTTCAGTTAGGATGGCTTCTACTCACTCAAGTCAATAGATTTACACCAGAGCAATGTCTAGCACATGAAGTGCATTTTATTTTGAATGTCTATGTGGTAGTTGGCTTTCCTATTTTTAAATTGGACATATAAATCAGAGTTTGTAGTTCAAATATTCCATTAGAGTCTTTTTGGAAGTATTTATATTTCGGCCATATGCATGGGGTCTACAACAATTAAATTGCAATTTGTTATTATTGTCAATTGAGTCCTCAATCATATTTTGGGCATTTCCTTTGAGTCCTTTCACTAAATGACATTAACATTAATTACTATCTGTAAAGGCTTTTGGACATGTGATTGTAGTTCGTTTTTAAATTGTTTGCAACTTTATTGAGATATGTGCTTCTGGTAGATTGTTTGGGTGATGGCACTTGGCTTTCTTATTTTTGCCTATATATATATGTGCTTGATGGGCCTTGCAATGTGTGCGTATGATCCAAGGGCTATTTTAAGGTGAATGGTATCTAATTTTTTGCAACTTTTGGATTGACACAAATTTGATAGGGTGAATGGTATGAAAATTTTAATTGATTTTATTTTTCCAAAGAAAGAATGCATACGTTTCTATTTCATTGTTTGGAAAAGGAAAATACATAGCAAAGTGCTTATAGTATGACATATCACCTCCAAAAAGGAAAATAAGGCCACTTGGTGGCCACTTTTAACAAACTTTCATATAGAATATACCTATGATCTCTCTCGGGAACATAACTAGAAGAAAAAAATATGTGTTGTTGAGCAAGGCAGGTTGTCAATGGGAGGTGATGTAGAGCTAGTTCCTAGTTTTCTATTACTTATTGGTCTCTCCATTATCCCAGAATCTCCAAGATGGCTTGTAAGATTTTAGAATTCTTGAATTATTGCAATAAATGATATTAACTACATAAGCACTTTGAAAGGGAACTTCTCAATCAATATGAATATCACACTTTGAATATCATGTAGTTCATACCCTTGTTACTGGGCACTTCTGAATCCATTTGAAAGGATCTTTGGTCATTATAAAATGATTTATTTTATGAGGCTAATTCGTATCTATCTTGCATTTCCTTTTGGCTCATTTAAGGCACAAAATAGCCCTTTCCTGATATTGAAATTTGGTACCGGAGGACAGGTGGTTCCCTAAGGCTTTGATCTTTTGGCCTAGGGAAAAGTGTCCAAAAGAATTTTAATTTTTCTCTTAAAGTGACTTTATAATTTTTATAAAGTCAATCTAATTTAAAAGTGACTTTAAGTGATAAAGTTACTAAAGTCTAATTTTAAAGTGACTTTAATAAAGTCAATGTAAAATTAGAAAGGAAAAGTGACTTTGGAAATAAATGACTAAGTGGGTCTTTATTAAAGTGGGGTGAATTAAAAAATAAAAAGTGAGATTTAAATGAGCATTTAATCTCAGCCCTAGATCTCCATCTATTTCAGCCATTGGATTTAGGGATTCCCCAAAAGTCACTTAGGGTTAGATTAAAGGAGGAAAATGAGGAAAATGTCATTCATTCTTTCATGAGCAGATTGAGAGAAGGAGAGCAAGAGAGCAAGGGAGATTTCTTGACAAGGAGGAGAAGGAGGCAGCAGCTTCGTACACATTCCAAGGTAGCATTTTAGCAAATCTATACAGCTGAGTTAGCATACAGTGAAAGGCAGATATTGGGCACGATTTTCTAGAAATCTGTACAGCAAGTGCACAGAAATTGAGGAGCAGAAATCCATACAGCAAGTGGTTGTACCTTGGCATGAAAATCGAGGCAAATCCGTACAACTGTACTACTGGTTTTTCTGCATGAAAATCGAGGAAATCCGTACAACGTATTTATGATAGCTTGCATGCTTTTCTAGGCAGGTCGTACAACAACATTTAAGGCTGAAATTTGGGCACAAAAATCGACGACGCCGTACAACATTTATTGCTGTTCTATTTTTCTGTTTGCAAGTTTTTCCAGTTGGCTGAGGCATGGAAAACGAGATAAGTTGTAAAAGTTTGCTTGCCGATTTTTTGCTGAATATTTCTCACTGTAAAAAGTTATTTTCTAGAAATAAGAAGGAGCTTTCGAACTGGTTTTCCCCAAGAGTTGTAGGGGTTTTTCCAGGGTCACCTTGACCTAAAATCGTTGTGTTTAAATGTGTTGAATGGCTGTTTGTATGTGCTGATTTTTATATTTCTGCATTTTCCAGCATTCTGTAATTTTTCCAGAATTTGTGTTTTCAGCAAAATTTATTTTTTTAGTTGTTGAATGTATGGATATGGGAAAGGGAATTTAACTATTTTGGATAAATAAGGTGAAACTGAAAACCAGGGTGGGAAATGAGAAATTTTTACATGGTATCAGAGCTTGAGTGCTGAAGTGCAGTTTGGGACAGCAAGGAAGAAAATTACAGCCTGTTGATTTTTCACTCAGAAAATTCCAACAAGCTGATTTTTCACAAACAACAGTTTTATCTTTACTACAGCAGTGCTATTTTTCAGTTTTAGGATAGCAGGATGTCATTGGGATTGAGGGTGGAGGATAGGTTGGATGGGCATACCAATTACAACGTTTGGAAGGAGAGAATACAGAGTATCTTTGAGGAGGCAGAAGTCTGGGACATCATGGTGCATACCACACAGAACCCTATTGTTGTGCCTACTGATGCCACTCAGTTGGCTGATTATAATAAAAAGAAAAACAAGGGTAAGAGACTGATTCTAGACGGAGTTAAAGACCATTGCATTCCTCATGTGAGAGGAAAGAGAGATGTGGACAACATTGTCCAATCTCTACTAGAGTACCAATGAGAACCGGAAAATGGTCCTGAAGGAGAAGCTGAAGACCATTAAGATGGGTAATGATAATGCACTTAGATATCTCACAAAGATTACTAATGTGAGAGATGAATTGGCAGAAGTTGGAGAGGTCATTTCACCCACTGAGTTGGTGTGGATTGAAGTGAATGGCCTCCCCCGTTCATGGATGAACTTTGCTGATGGGGTTTGTGCACATGAGACCCTTCCCACATGGGAGAGGTTTTGGGATGATTACATTCAGACAGAGATTAGGAAAGGTCAGCTTGGGGCAGCGAAGCCAGTTGAGCAGGATGAGGATGTAGCACTATTGTCAGGAGGCAAGAAAGGTAAAGAGAAGAAGCAGGCTTCCATAAGCAATGGTGGGGGCAAAGGCAAAGATAAAGGTAAACAGGATAACACACAGAAGGACTATTCCAAGGTGAAGTGTTGGAATTGTCAAAAGATGGGACACTATGTAGTTGTGTGTCCAGAGAAGAAGAAGAACAAGAAGAAGGGGAAGAACCAGAGCATGGAAGCTTCAACAGAGGTTGAGGACATTGCAAACCATTTTGACCGGGAGTTTGCATTCACTGCGTATGAGTCCTCTAGTGTAGGATCACCTGCCACACAGGTTCAGAGGGAGCATGCTTTTCCCTCGATTAGCGGAGCATCTTTAGGTATCTAGTATGTGGACAGTGGGGCTTCACGTCACATGACAGGAGTCTGTGAGTACTTCTCAGAGCTTTCAGAGAGTGGCACTGATATAGAGGTAGTACTCGATGATGACAGAGTTGTTAGAGCAGTCGGGGTGGGGACACTGACATTTCAAAGGGAGTCCAAACCTCCCTTGAAGGTGTCAGATGTTCTTTATGTGCCAGGGATGAGGAAGAACCTCATATCCGTCTCAGCTTTGGAGGACAGAGGATATGAGGTACTGTTCAGGGGAGGAAGGTGTTGATGTATCCCAGGGGCACTCCAACTGATTCGGCTAGAGTGATAGGTGCACGCCATGCAAAGGTGTACAAGTTCGCATTCCAGCCCCTTTTGGCATTGAGCAGTAGTAACGATAGTAGAGCTAGTAGTTCTGAGCTGTGTGAGATTTGGCACCACAGGATGGGGCATATGTATCATGGAGCCTTGAGGACTTTGCGGGAGATCACTACAGGTGTGCCAGATTTCAATACTGATCACTTTGATACTTGCAGAGGATGTGCGATGGGCAAGTTTGCCAAATCCCCTTTTCCCAGCAGTGACAGCAGAGTGACTGGGATACTTGATTTGATTCATCCTGATGTGAGAGGTCGGATGTCTCATGTTTCCTTGAGTGGATATGAGTACTATGTTTTATTCATTGATGATCACTCCAGGAGGACCTGGATTTATTTCTTGAAGATCAAGAGTGAGGTCTTCAAGCGGTTTTAGGAATTTAGAGCTCTTGTGGAGACACAAATAGGTCGGAAGATCAAGTCCCTGAGGTCGGAAAATGGGGGAGAGTACACCCTTGGAGAGTTTGTTGACTATTGTGCAGAGGCAGGCATTAGGAGGGAGTTCACTGTTCCATACAACCCCCAGCAGAAAGGGGTTGCAGAGAGGAAGAATAGATCCATCGGAGGGGCTGCCAAAGCCATGTTACATGATCAAGGGTTGCCATTGTTCTTATGGGCAGAGGCCTGCAACACAATTGTTTATTTGCAGAACAGGAGTCTACATCATGCCTTGGGGCACATGACTCTAGAGGAGGCTTTTTCTGGGAAGAAGCCTGATATTGGTCATCTTTGTATCTTTGGGTGCATTACATACTCGTACATACCCAAGGAGAAGAGGACCAAACTAGAGCCCACCACAGAGAAGGGTATCTTTGTGGGCTATAGTGAGACCTCAAAGGCATTTCAGATTTACATTCCTGCACAGAGAAAAGTTGTTGTCAGGCGGGATGTGAAGTTCAAGGAAGACAGGGCCTTTAGGAGATCATGGGAGTTAGAGTATCTGGATCAGCTAGACCCTCAGCAGCAGTTGAGTCAGTCGTAGGGATCTAGTGGGCAGGGATCAGGAGGATCCGGAGGTACATCTATGAGGATGTCAGGTCCGTCAGTGAGCAGTGGCTCGTCGAGCCAGAGGGGTGGTGCTTCGGGCAGCATGCAGAGCAGTTCACAGAGCAATTCACTAGGGAGTCCACTAATGGACAGTTCACATGGTACCTTAGCTTCTACAGGTTCAGGTGCAGGCAGGAGGATAGCAGACAGACAGTCAAGAGTTCAGGCTCCTGATGATGATGATGAGGAGGAGTTTCATTCTCCAATGGGAAAAGTACACTCAGGGAAGAGGAAGCCCAAGTGGCTTCAGGACACCTTGAGAGATGCCACATGTGTTGTTGAGCCTAAGAGGTCAGTTAGAGAGAGTAGACCACCTGAGAGGTTTTGTAGCTATATGGCAATGGCTACCAGCATCCTTGACTCTGAGCCTTCTAGCTATGAGGAGGCAGCTAGCCAGCAGGTCTGGAGAGAGGCCATGCAGGAGGAGTATTCTTCTATCATGAAGAATGATGTTTGGTAGGTGGTGCCGAGGCCTGAGGGAAAATACGTGGTTACTTCCAGATGGCTTTACAAGGTAAAGCATGCTATAGATGGCAGCATTGAGAAATTCAAAGCGAGGTTTGTGGCTAGAGGGTTCTCCCAGGTAGAGGGAGTTGATTATGAGGAGAACTTCGCTCCCATGGCTCAATATACTTCGATCCGCTCCATTATATCGATAGCAATAGAGATGGGTTGGAAGATCCACCAGATGGATGTGAAGACTGCATTTCTCAATGGCTTCATACAGGAGGAGGTGTACATTGAGCAGCCACAGGGCTTTTAGGAGCATGGGAAGGAGTCCCATGTGTGCAAACTGAAGAAGGCCCTTTATGGCCTAAAGCAAGCTCCTAGAGCTTGGTACTCTAGGATAGATACATACTTGTAGGGGATGGGTTTGACAAAGAGTGAGGTAGATCTGAACCTTTACTATATGGTGATAGGTGAGGAGCCTCTCATTCTGGTGTTGTATGTGGATGACTTGGTCATTACAGGTGCAGAGAGACTCATAGAGCACTGCAAGAGAGATCTTGCGGCGGAGTTTGAGATGAAGGATATCGGCTTGATACATTAATTTTCGGGTTTGGAGGTGTGGCAGGAGGAGGGGCATTTCTTCTTGGGGCAAGGGAAGTATATTGTGGACATCCTTGGCAGATTCCACATGGAGGATTGTAAACCCATGTCGACACCGATGATCACCAACTGGAAGAAGCTTCATGCTTCGGATTCCGAGTTGGTGGATCCCACACTGTACAGGTAGCTGATTGGTTCCTTGATGTATTTGGTCAACACTAGACCAGATATTTGTTTTGCAGTCAACACGATGAGTCAGTTTATGTGTGAGCCTAGGAAGGTTCACTGGGTGGCTACAAAACACATTTTGCGGTACTTGCAGGGGACAGTGGATTATGGTTTGGACTATAGGCAGGGGGATGGAGTGAGATTGGCAAGTTATACTGATTCTGATTGGGCAGGTTGTGCTTCTGATAGGAAGAGCACTTCAGGGTGCTGTTTTGGGTTGGGTTCGGCAGTAGTGTCATGGTTCAGCCGGAAGCAGCAGTCAGTAGCATTGAGTTCAGTGGAAGGAGAGTATATGGCAGTCAGTCTAGTTAGTTGTGAGGCCATCTGGCTTCGCAAGATGTTGTTTGGCTTATTTGGTCAGTCGTTGAGACCTTCAGTGATTTACTGTGATAATCAGAGTTGCATTAAACTCACGGAGACTCCAGTATTTCATGACAGGTCAAAGCATATCGGGATAAAATATCATTTCATCATAGACTATGTTCAGAAGGGCGCTGTGAAGCTTGAGTATATTCCCACTGATGAGCAAGTTGCAGATATTCTTACCAAATCCTTACCACGGGGCAAGCATGACTACTTCAGAGACAAGATGGGTGTGGTGAGGAACACCTTCCTCGGTAAGAGGGAGTGTTGAAATTTGGTACCGGAGGACAGGTGGTTCCCTAAGGCTTTGATCTTTGGCCTATGGAAAAGTGTCCAAAAGAATTTAATTTTTCTCCTAAAGTGACTTTATAGTTTTTATAAAGTCAAATCTAATTTAAAAGTGACTTTAAGTGATAAAGTTACTAAAGTCTAATTTTAAAGTGACTTTAATAAAGTCAATGTAAAATTAGAAAGGAAAAGTGACTTTGGAAATAAATGACTAAGTGGGTCTTTATTAAAGTGGGGTGAATTAAAAATAGAAAGTGAGATTTAAATGAGCATTTAATCTCAGCCCTAGATCTCAATCTATTTCAGCCATTGAATTTAGGGATTCCCCAAAAGTCACTTAGGGTTAGATTAAAGGAGGAAAATGAGGAAAAGGTCATTCATTCTTTCATGAGCAAATTGAGAGAAGGAGAGCAAGAGAGCAAGGGATATTTCTAGACAAGGAGGAGAAGGAGGCAACATCTTGGCACACATTCCAAGGCAGCATTTTAGCAAATCCGTACAGCTGAGTTAGCACACAGTGAAAGGCAGATATTGGGCACAATTTTCTAGAAATCCATACAGCAAGTGCACAGAAATCGAGGAGAAAAAGTCCATACAACAAGTGGTTGTACCTTGGCACACAAATCGAGGCAAATCCATACCACTGTACTGCTGGTTTTCTGCACACAAATCGAGGAAATCCATACAGCATATTTATGGCAGCTTGCATGCTTTTCTAGGCAGGTCGTACAACAGCATTTAAGGCTGAAATTTGAGCACAAAAATCGAGGACACCGTATAGTATTTATTGATGTTCTGTTTTGTTGTTTGCAAGTTTTTCCAGTTCGCTGTGAGGCACGGAAAACGAGATAAGTTGTAAAAGTTTGCTTGCTGATTTTTTGCTGAATATTTCTCACTGTAAAAAGCATTTTCCAGAAATAAGAAGGAGCTTTCGAACTGGTTTTCCCCAAGAGTTGTAGGGGGTTTTTCCAGGGTCACCTTGACCAAAAATCACTGTGTTTAAATGTGTTGAATGGCTATTTGTATGTGCTGATTTTTATATTTCTGCATTTTCCAGCATTCTGTAATTTTTCCAGAATTTGTGTTTTCAGCAAAATTTATTTTTCAGTTGTTGAATGTATGGATATGGGAAAGAGCATTTAACTATTTTGGATAAATAAGGTGAAACTGAAAACCGGGTTGGGAAATGAGAATTTTTTACACCTGAGGCCCTTCTCAACCTTTATGAGACCCCCCAGTCTGAGGAATTTTTGTATTAATTTCAGGCATGTTCTAGGACCTATTTGGGCCCTCTTCTTGGTAGACCTCAGAAGTATTTGACCTAAGTATTTTCAATGGCATCTTTGTGGACACAATTTGGGATTATTCTAAGTGAAGTTGGAGGACATTATTGTGTTATCTCTATATGGTTTCTAGAATAATATGATGCTCATTTAAGCCTCTGTTCTTGGCTCTTCTGAAAGCAATCTATATATATTCAAAATACCTCCAAGGCAGATTGTTTGTAGCCTTATCCTCACCTTTTGTAAGATTTATCATTTCTACCAAATTTGAAGGGTTTACTGAGCTATATCTAGACCTCTCTGGAGTTGCATCTAGGAATGATCAAGTGCTTATTCAAAGATATGATAGAAGCATGTAAGGAAATGATGGCTATAATCAAATCATGCCTTGCTTATGAAAGAGTTACAAGAATTCTATTATTGGCCATCTCAAGAGCAAATCTCTCTTCACTACTGGTGTTGGTGTATTTTCTTAAATTTCAGTTTGATTTTATGTTTAAGGTCAAGATCGCACTTAGTTATGGCTTCCTTATTCGTTTTGGAGGGGTTTGATTGTTCAATAGTTACTAAACGATTTGTGTTTGTCTTTTTAGCAAACCAAAATTGGAATTGAAAATAGGGCGACGAAGCCCAACATGCCCATGGCTAGCAAAGGCATTTTACAGTAGTCTATATTCCAAACCCCATACCAAAACCTAAGATCAGCAAATATGTAGTACATCTTTATTAGTTTTTATATGAATATCAATGGCTATATATGAATAGTGTAAAACAGAGATCAATTTGATAGAGGTTATATGCATGCTCTATGATGTAGTGGTGACGCAGGCCGAAACAAGGCCTAGAAGGGTTTTATGCACTGGTATTTTGCAGATATTTTGGGGTTTTTACCAATTAGAGTTAACAATTAGAATTGGGTTTGTAGGAGGTTTGGTGTCGATGTCAAGAATACGAGTGCTACAACAAATTCATCATCCATGGTATGTACATCATCCATGGTTGTATAAATTGTGTGTGATTAAACAACCGTCTGATTTATTTATCATATATCAATCCCCAAACGTTAGTATGCAACATGAGGTGAATTATTTGAGTTCACTACTACTGGGATTTATATGTTGGCCTCTATTTCAAATCAGTAACTACGTGTGGATATATTGAGGTCAATAGTAGGGCTCTTTACTTGCATGTTTAGTTGGGATGCTTTACATGTATTTATTTTACTTCCGTTGGTTTTGTTTTGTTGCCATTCAGCCACTAGGGCCATAGAGGAACAAAGATGAAAAGGGAAGCATTATATCAACTTTGGTTTCAAAATCCAAGCATGTAGCAGGTTCAGGAAAAGCACCTGGAATTTCCAATGTTGGACCCTTACATACACGTGAATCAGTTTTAGGCAAACTGCCAAGGGTGTCGAATGTTGAGGTCTCAAGTAATGATCCATCGAGTTCAAGGATACAACGAAGGCCTTCTACTACTGGTATCTCTAGTAAAAACATTTTAGCTTCAGGGAGGTCTTCTACTACTGGCCTCTCAGGTAAACACGCTTCAGCTTCAAGGAGGCCTTCTACTACTGGCCTCTCTAGTAAATGTACTTCAACTTCAAGGAGACCACCAAGGCCTTCAAATGTTGACATCTCAGGCAAAGTTGCTTCAAATGCATCTAATTCTAGGTTCTGCCCACCTGTAGCTAAAGGCGTCTCAAGAAGAATGCCAATGACTGATGCATCGAAAAGGAAAATAAGGCTTCCACGAGATTTTACATCAACACTAACTGCCATAAGTGAGGTTAGGATAATTTGGTCCACTTCCCTTATTTTAGCATGTGTAGATGGTGATTTTTATACACAGAGTTTTACTCTGTTCTTTTGCAAAAGCAAGTGAAGGGTTTATCTAATCCATAGCTCCAATTTCCATCCAATGATTTCTATTAAAAAACTTGCATCTGCATCCATTGAGCGGGATGTCATGGAAGAAGAAGGGGACTTGTCCAACACTGATGAAGCAGATAATGGAAATCAACTTGCTGTAGTTGAATATGTTCAAGAAATTTACAATTTCTAATGGTATACAGAGGTACATCCCTTTTGTCATGGGAGCCTTGCAAACTATTTTTGTTCTATTCAAAATAACAACATCTTGTCTTGGAATAATACACTTCATTAGACAATTTAATCAGACACTAGCTTTTCATTACATATATATGCAGTGATTACATGTGAGTAGCGTGTGTCTATGCCATACATGAATACATCCAATGGAGAATTAAAGTGCCCACTTAAGCATCAAGGAAGGTTATAATTTATGAATGAGGACATTAGGTCAAGAATTGATGCGAGCCTTGATCCATGTCTATAGTTTAGATTCAACTATGAATAAATAGTTGTATGTCTAATTTGTTTCTATTTTGGTCTGCTACGTTTGTTGTATTGTAGGCATGCATCAATCTCTCATCAAACATCATGTCAAGCCAAGTTGATATCAACTAGAAGATGTGGGAAATACTTATTGGCTAGCTGATTGATGTACTTGATTAATACATATCGATATCTATCTGTTTCTATAATAATAATCTTTTTTGTTGTACCTTTCCAATGATAATTTTCTAACATAAACAATTTGCACTTATAGGTGCATCTAAAATTTGACTTAATGGATGCTACACTTTTTCTCATGATTAACCTGATTGATAGATTTCTTTCTATGGTGTGCACTATTATGAGAAAGGATATTCAAATAGTGGGGTCGACTAACATGCTAGTTTCTACCAAATATGAAGAAATTTGGGTTCCTAAGGTGGTAAATAATGACAGGAGGGAAAGTTTGTTGTTAATCTGAAATTTCGTATTGCTTTGTTTTGACTAAAAACTTGTTTCCTGTATCCTTGATTTCACATCTAGAATAAGGCTTCACATTGTAACTCATTCTCCTTAAGGGCTTTATAGGTTAAGGAACTGATTACAATCTCAAACAATGTTTACACACGTGGTGAATTTCTCTCCATGGTGAGATTTTGTTTTCTCACATTATTATGCCATACTTGTCTCCCATATTTCGAGCTTTATATTTCTAA
Organism: Pinus tabuliformis; assembly: GCA_031772625.1. NCBI lineage: Eukaryota > Viridiplantae > Streptophyta > Pinopsida > Pinales > Pinaceae > Pinus > Pinus tabuliformis. The sequence goes on along the minus strand of CM062819.1, from coordinate 1,432,661,580 downwards.
TTATTTAAATAATTCATATTTAGAATTGTTATCTTTTCTCATGTTTATGGTATGTTTCATGTATTTCAGGAGAAATTGATGCTCAACAAATTAAGATTCAATTTGGATGTACCAACTCCATTTGTTTTCATGAAAAAGTTTCTAAAGGTTGCTCAGGATGATAAACATGTATTCTACTTTGCTTGAAATTTTGATGAATATTCAAATGGCATTGAGCCTCACTTATGTTATGAAATGCATTGTATTTTCGATGTGTTGCATGAGAGGCATCATGCACTATTTTGTTCTAACTGTAAGCTTCCATAAATGGGATCTTTATAAATTTAATGCTCTTTTGGGTTTGTTTCCATGGATCAGCTTGAGAAGCTGGCATTCTATCTTCTTGAACTATGCCTGGTTGAGTATGAAGCATTGAAATGGAAACCATCTATGCTAGCAGCCTCAGCTATATACATGGCACAACACATCCTGCAAAGGATGCCAGCTTGGACAAGACTGCTTTAGAAACATGCACACTATAGAGAATCAGAACTCAAGTAAATCTTGAATACCCATTGTCTTTTACATCCTAGTATTTCCTACTTGATTTTATTCAAGTACAAGGTCTATAATAGTTTATGGTGCATGCAAACATGCTAGAATTACATGCTTTCTTTTTATGCAGAAAGTTTTTGAATTTCTTGTCATTTTTTTATATGATTTGATTCTCTTGTATATGAAAGAGGGTTTGAACGTTTGATTTTCTTTATGCAGGGAATGTGCTAATATGATTGCAGGATTCCATAAGAATGCAGAAGAGGGTATTGGCATGTATATTGTCATGCAAGGATATTGGCATGTATCTTTTAGAAAATATAAATTGACATTTTCTTTGTACCATAGGTGAGGTAACACCAACAAGGAGATCTTCAAGGATAAGTGAAAAAATAAAGGAATCACCAGTCAAAACACCAGAAAGTGAATCAAAGAAAAAACCAAAGAGATCCAAAAAATACAAAGGAGATTCAGAAGATGCAGAGAAACAAGAATCACAAGTAGAAGCTAGTAAGGAAGAGGAAATGCATGATAACCATCATGGGGAAGATATGGATGAAATAGGGGAAGATGATGATCACAAAAAGGAAGAAGGAGGGAAGGGAGAAGATGATATTGATAAGAAAAAGAAAGCAGAATAAGAGAGTGATGACAAAAGGAAATAGAAAACAAAGAAAAAATACATGGGTCCAAAACTAAAGAAATAAATAAAATGGATGAGAAGGCAGAAGAGATGGCACCACAAGGGGAAGAAGGTGCCATAAAGAAAGATCTAGTGCTGGAGAATGAAGAAAAGCATAGGGATTTGGAGAGTAAGGGAGAGCCTCAGGAACCCAAGAAATATTCAATTGATGTAACAAAGAAGAATGGTTTTGATGGTACAGGAACACTGGAGAACTGTGCCCAGGTCAAACAGGTAGAGCTAGTGAAGGAAGTGCATGACTCGAGGAAAAAAATACTTGAAAGTAAAGCAAGACAAATGGCAGATGCGATTGGTTCACTTTCCAACCACACTACAGTAAAACAGACCCCTGAGCCCCCACTTAATGCATCTAGCTGAAATTCTATGGTTTAAATTTGTGCATTGTTGTAGGTTAGCTTCTTAATTTACACATTATTCATTGGGAGTTCTGCCCCAGGTTTAGAGTTTGAATAGAGGAGGAAAACTCTAGGAGTGTTTCTCTAATATTGCAATGATAGATTACTTCTATCCTACATATCATAGCGAAAATGAAACCTGGCTTTTGCAGTGACTCTTGCTACAGTTGCATAGTCACCGATTAGTTGCCATGGTTTTGGTTCTTTGACTTGCATTTCTTATCAATTTACCTTTTGTAATTTTAACTTGTCTGTTTCCTTTTATAATGTTCACTATAGTTTTTATCTTCTTGCATATGATTTTATTAGTCTTTTCTTTATGATGTAACAAATTATCCATGAATTGTTATGTAGCTATATTTAGTTCTCAATATATTCAATTTATCAGTAGTATGGAAAATGGTTAGGTTTAGATGCTTTATAGTTCTTATTGCCTGTTATGCATTCTCTGAAGCAAGGAGATGCAAAATTTTATTTCTCAGAGTCCATTATATCTGTAGCTTTGAAAGCCTAGAGGTGTTTGGGTGTACCCCCAATATTCTAATTTTCTTGTTCAAGATTTTGTTGATTTTAGATTTTTAACCTAGACAAGGTCTCTATCTTGTTGCATCTCATGAAGCTTGAGACCTAAACAGAGCAGCATTTAGGAGCAAATCTCAAATGTAACACCAATGCAGAATCTATTTGGGGTGAGTCTTTTTGGGGATTATTTGTTGCTAATACCTTCTTGATTATGGTTCATTTGTATTTCTTATTCTACATAGGCTTCATTATATTTGTTTTAGTATCAGTTTTAAGTTGTTGGATCATGTTCTTTGTTTTAATGAGGTAGCTGATTTATAGGAATTTTATTGGGAACCCTTAAAGCATCTTAAAAATAAAAAATAAACAATTCCTGCATTTTTATATTTGTTTTACTGTTGGAGTGGGTCCTAAAGCTATTTTTTTTGTGTTTAACCTTGAATGGTTTTGATTTAGTGGTGCATGATTTGTTGATTTGAAATCTGGAGCTACAAATTTTATGCCTCGAAACTATGCTCCCTTAGAATTTTGGAATATATTTCCTTGTGACTTATTATAATATTTCAAACTGATACAAATTTGTGGTAGACTCGCTCTTTCTCCCATTGACAATTCTATAGAGTTTGATTAAAACTCTATTTCCCCTACCTCCAAATGCTCTATCACATTTTGGCATATTTCTTCAATTCATGCATTGTTGGGATATTCCGACACATAGGAAATAGTTAAGTATAACTTGGTCTAGTGTAGAGTTACGTAAAGTGTGTTTCTTTACTATTTACTTTTGTAACTTACAGTCCGATGGTCACGATATTTAGTGATCAGATGGTTCATTCGCTCCTCGGTATTACTGACACTTGATTCATGTCTTAACACCTAATTGGTCCTTGATCTCTATTTAAAGAACATGGAGGGTCATTTGTCGGGTAACCATTCATGAGAGAAGCTTATGTAAATTTTCATTCTTTTATTAATAAATTTCCTAAAGTGGCCGCGTTGGCTCAGGCCATGGACTATTTCCCTCTTTGAGGGTTTTAAGCACGTTAGCAATACTGGTGTATTGATATGTGATTTTCTTGTGAGCGGTGTCCTTTGGTGTTTTGTCTGAGGAACTTACCCTTGTAAATTCCTACATGGTATTGGAGCTATTTGAGGGTCGCATCCGTTGGTGATCCAAATCTGAAGCCAGTAGAACTGCATCCGACTGTCATTTCCTATATATACTATTACTGACTACTTTTAGGCCGAGAGGACTGCTCTATTGTGCTAGGAGCATCTATTCCAGTGAGGAAGCCCTTTTGTTTGACGCGAAAAGGTTTCCAGTAGCCTTAGCTACATCATTTTTAAGATCTAGAGGTATACAGTGTTTATTTACAGTTTTTAGTTATTTTCTCTCTATTTATTTCGGTTTATTTAGCTCTTTGGTTTTTTTTTATTACCGGATCTATACCTTTCATTTCTGCGTATGCTCTTTGCCCCATGACCCTGTGTGATCTGGGCAAATCAGAAACAGAAAAGAAGGATTTTTCTCTTGCGTATGCTCTTTTCCGCCGCGCCTTAGTGTGATCTCGAAAAATCAGAAACATTGAGGGAAATATTTAGTTTCTGGCTAAAGCCAACCTCAAGCCGTAAGGTTTGTTTTTTTTTTTTGTATGTCCGTGTTGAGTTTTGTGTTTTTTGTTTTGTAGGCAAAAAAGAGATTTCTCAAATAAGCACACACCCCAAAGCTTCAGTGACTAAAAAATAAAAAAAAACCCTTCCTCTTTTCCAAAAATTACTAACCTTTTAATCTAGCTCACTTGGTCCAAAGCTACTTTATGAGAATAGAGGTCTTGAGTTCAAGTCTTTCTTTTTGTTGAGCTAATTAGATTAAGTCTAGAAAGGGGACAAAGTTTTCTTTAAATATAACATTATAATTCATTTCCACACATTCCCGCACTTCGTCGGCATCTTCAACATCTTTTCTTCAAAAAGTCATAACTTCTTCATCCGAAAGCCGTTTCCAGAGCCATTTTTTTTTAATCAGCCTAATTTTTCAAGATATTTCCATTGGAACACTTAATTTCAGCATCTATAGCTTCAGTTTCTGTTAAAATGGAAATTCCATGCCAAGTTATTCTTGATAGCACCAACTACTTCCAATGGTGGTCCTACATTGTGTATTTACTTAGAAGTAAAGGTCTTTACAGAATAGCCTCAGGCCAAGAAACGAAACCAAAATATGAAGATAAGGCAGCCAAGTGGGAAAATAGGAAAGATCAAGCACGTGGGTTGATAGGGATGTCTATTTCTCCAGACCTTAGATTCCATATCACCAAACATGATACTCCTAATGAAGCAATGAAACAGATCACTAAAGTTTTTGGAATTAAAAATGCACTTAGAGCCATCAACTCAAAAATGAGTTGCTTACATTGGACCCCAATAATTTTTCTTCCATTGAAGACTTTTTGTCCAAGTTTAAGACCCTTAGACTTATCTTGGAAGGTGTTAAGGTTAAGAAAGAAGATGGTAACCTTATCTATTCCATTCTTACTAAGTTGGGACCAGCCTACTTTGTGTTTGTTTCCACCTTCCATTCTACAAGAGAAGCCTTCATTTCTCAAGGACAAGACTACAAGTCCCCTTCCTTTGATGCCTTCTGTGATTCTTTAATAAGAGAACAAGAAAAACTCTTACATCTTGGTCTTATTAATCTTGGAAACTCTTCTAAGAAAGCCTTAGCCACCTAGTATCAACCAAATTCAAAGAATCCTAAGAAGATATATCCTAAAAACAATGGTCCTAAACCAAACAAGGGTCCTAATCCATTTCAGTCTCAGAATGAAAAATCATTTCAACAAAATGATAAGGCAAATAAAAACAAAGGGAAGAAGACTGATAGACATTGCCACTTTTGTAATCGAGATGGACACTTAGAATCCAAATGCTTTAAGAAGATGGAAGCCTTGGAAGTAGCAATGAAGAAGCATAACATCCATTTGGAGCAGTCAACAACTTCAAATTCATCTTTGGGAATAGCACTTTCTACATGTGGTTGTCAAGTATCTCGATCTGAATATGCACTAAATGTATCTTCTTCTTCTCATTCTCATGAGTGGCTCATTGATTCTGGAGCTTCTTATCACATGGCAAAAAATAAAGCCATGTTTTCTTCTTTAAATGATTGTAACACCAAAAATATATATGTTGGTGATGATAGACCTCTTAGTGTTTTAGGGACTGGAACTATTCATATAGACAATGGTCAATTCAATGATGTATTATATGTTCCAACCTTATCCTGCAACCTTCTATCTGTATATCAGATAACTCATTCAGGTGAAGGTAAAATCGTTGAATTTTCACCTCACGATGTTGTAATTAAGGACCTAAGAGATCCTAGACAGATTTTAGCTACTGGAATTGCTGATGATTCTAAAAGGTTGTATAAGTTTAACAACGTTGGGTCATCAAATATTCCCTCGGTATTTGTTGCTCATAATGATGAAGTGAGCAAACTTTGGCATGAGCGATTTTGTCAATTAAACTATCGCTCCCTTCAGAATCTATGTAAAGAAAATATGGTGACATGTCTTCCAATGGTATCTTGTAGAGATGGTGTTTGTTCCAGATGTGCACTTGGAAAACATCATCGGGATAGTTTTGAAAAACGTGCCTCTTGGCACGCCTCAGACCCTTTATAGCTTGTGCATAGTGATTTATGTGGTCCACTTCCAGTTGTTTCATTCTCTGGCTACAAGTATTTCTTAACTTTCATTGATGATTTCTCCAGACGCACTTGGGTATAGTTCTTAAAAATCAAGAGTGAAGTATTTAACATGTTCTTAGCCTTTAAGGCCTTTGTTGAAAAACAATATGAACATCAAATTCTTAAGCTAAGATCTGATTATGGCGGAGAATATGTAAACAACAAATTCATCAACTTTTGCACTGAGAATGGAATTCAAATGCAACATATTGTTCCATATACTCCACAACAAAATGGTGTAGCTAAAACGAAGAATCACACCTTAAAGGAAATGGCTAATTGTATGCTTCAATCTAAAGGACTTAGTCTTAATTTTTGGGCAAAAGTAATTAACTATGAAAATTACATAATAAATCGCACTCCTACTAATGTTTTAAAGAATATCACTCCAGTAGAAGCATGGAGCTCAATTAAACCATATGTAAGCCACTTTCGTGTTTTTGGAAGTGAAGCATGGGCCCATATTCCAAATGAGAAACATAAAGCTTTACAACCTAAGGGTGAAAAATGTATTTTTGTTGGATATTCTAAAGATGTCAAAGGATACAAACTTATTCCACTTAAGTCCAAAAATGTTATCATTAGAAGAGATGTAAAGTTTGTTGAAAATATATAGGCCTACGAGCCTAGTTCGGTGGATGTGCCACCTCTCTCTATCCCTTCTACTTCTGAATATTTCTTCTTCAGATGATGACAGCGAGAATGACAATCTTCCCCCACCTTCTCAAGATCCTCCTTTAGCTCCTCAGCTTCCAAAATGGGTCTGTGCTACTCGAGATGCAACATGTGCTCTTGCCGGTGATCCTACAAATCAGCGACGTGCACATTCTCAGCTTGATAGAGCCTCTTCTTTACTAGCTCAAGCTTCAGCTAATTATGATCCTAACACCTTTGCAAAAGATTCAGGCCATCTAGATTTGGACACATCTATGAATGAAGAATATCATTCATTATTGGAAAATGATATATGGGATCTTGTTACCCTTACAAAGGGACAAAAACTTGTTAGATGCAAATGGGTTTACAGAACCAAGTATGGACTAGATGGAAAAGTTGATAAACATAAAGCTCGTCTTGTTGCTAAGGACTTTTCACAAGTTGAAGGCATTGACTATACTAAAAACCTTCTCCCATGTTACCAAAATGAACTCTAGCTGCCTTGTTCTTTCCCTTGCTGCCTCTTTCAAATGGGAAGTCCATCAAATGGATGTTAAATCTGCCTTTTCGCATGGGGACTTGCATGAAGAAATCTATATGGAACAACCTACTAGCTTTATAGAAATAGACTGCAGCCTTGTATGTTGGCTCAAGAAATCCCTTTATGGTCTCAAGTAAGCCCCTTGGGCTTGGTATGCCAAAATGGATAGCTTTCTTTTAGAAACTGGGTTTTCTAGGTGTCATTCTGACAATACTATCTACACCAAGAAAGTGGGCAAGTCTCTTATCATTCTTGTTTTTTATGTTGATGATCTTATCCTTACTCGTAGTGATCCCAACCTTATAAACCATGTGAAGTCTAGCCTTAAAAAGAAGTTTGAAATGATAGACTTAGGACACTTGCATTATTTTCTTGGACTTCAAGTCTTGCAATCTAAGGAAGGTATTTCCCTTTCCTATTCCAAGTATGCATGTGATCTTCTACGCCATTTTCACATGGAAGACTGTAAGCCAGCCACTTCTCCCTTTCATTCTGGAGCCAAACTTTCAGTCACTTGTACTTCCCCTAAAGTTGATGCTACCTTATACCGCCAACTTGTAGGAAACATTTTGTATCTGACCCATACTCGTCCTGACCTTTCCTTTGCTGTTGGCCTTATTGCTCGGTTTATGCAAAACCCACATGAAAGTCATTGGAAAGAAACTAAAAGAATACTTCATTATGTTCAAGGTACAGTTCAGTTTTGGATTCATTACAGTGCAGAAGCATCTCCTTTATTGGTTGGTTTCATTGGTTCTGATTGGGTTGGTGACCATGATGATCGGAAGTCTACTGCAAGTTATGTGTTCACTCTTGGTTAAGGACTTGTTACATGGGCTTGCAAGAAACAAAGTATCGTGGTGTCGTAGAAGCTAGTAAGGAAGCCCTGTGGCTTCATTAGATCCTGTTAGAGTTTGGCTTTTAGCAGCAACATCCGACTACACTTTGGTGTGATAATCAAAGTGCTATTCAACTATGCAAAGATCCAGTCCAACATCAGCACAACAAACACATTGAACTTCACATGAACTTCATCAGAAAGCTCATTCATGACCATGTTCTTGAAGTGCAATATTGTTCAATAGATGATCAAGTTGCAGAAATATTTACAAAAGCTCTCACAAAGGTGAAGTATACTAAACTTCGATTTATGGTTGGAGTTCAGGAAGTTGTCACTAAGGGGGGATAGGCTCTAATGCCTCCTTCCTTCTCCTATTATGTCATATTTGTACATCCTTCAATCCTATCCCAAGTTGTTCTTAAGGGGTGATGTTAGGATATTCCGACACAGGAAATATTTAAGTATAACTTGGTTTAGTGTAGAGTTAGGTAAAGTATGTTTCTTTACTATGTAATTTTGTAACTTACAATCTGATGGTCATGATATGTAGTGATCTAATGATTCATTCTCTCCTCAGTATTATCGACACTTGATCCATGGCTTAACACCTGATTGGTCCATGATCTCTATTTAAATAGCATGAAGGGTCATTTGTAGGGTAACTATTCATGAGAGAAGCTTATGTAAATTTTCATTCTTTTATTAATAAATTGCCTGAAGTGGCCACGTTGGCTCAGGCCGTGGACTGTTTCCCTCTTTGAGGGTTTTAACCACGTCAAAAATACTGGTGTATTGATCTATGATTTGTTTGTGAGCGGTGTCCTTTGGTGTTCTGTCTGAGGATCTGACCTTGTAAGTTCCTACATGCATTTGGATTTTTCTATCCTTCCTATAAAGTCATTCATAAGTTTGCCATCCTCATCCTGAATCTCAATGACTTCACATCCACATATATACTAGAGCCCAAAACTTTCTGGGGCACTTAATTTTGATGCTTCCTCACCACTAAGCAGCTCTAAAAAAGGACATACAAATAACAAAAAGAGAACATCATGTTCCTTGAGCCCATTCCATCCAAACCTTATCTGTGATTTGTATCTTGAAAAAATGTATGTAACCTCTACAGTAACAACATATGGTTTCACCTCCCTAATGTTTGGTTTCTTTACTTTGGTGATTTTTAACTCCTTGATTGGAACATCCATCCTAGACCATCCTCAAAAGTGAGCTTCTCCCTCATTATAATATACGCTGCCAGACGAGGCAACACATCTTGTATATCTTCTTGAATTTCATATGTCAATTCCAAGTGAAAAGATTAAAATTTCTTAGGAGGTAGTCATGGAGAGTTAGAAACTGTAGATTAAGTTTTGAAAGAGCCAAGCATCCTTCACCAGTGGAATTAATGTTGGGTACAATCCTTTCATCCCACATGAATTGTTTATTTGGATAAAGAGGGAGAGAATTCATCGCTTCCTTTTGAGATTGTCGTTTCTCAAAAGTAGAAACCATTGCCTCAGTAAGGAAATACATTCTTTCAACACATGGATCAGTGTTATTAAGAAATTTAAGCTTATTACAGACAACATCCTTAAGTTATTCTGCAGACAAAACATAAATCCTCTTACAAAGTTCGTTACGTTTTTCAATGGAGCCCACATAGGCCAATGCTAGATCTCAGAGCTTAGGAATTTCCTTAAAAGCCAAAAGTTGAAAAGCTTGTAGCTGAGAGCAATGAGCGAGAAAAACATCATCATCACTAAGTTGAGTGCCAACATGGTCATCTATCTATGTCTGTTTTGCAACTGTTGCAACTTTCCAAGTAGGTGTCAGTTGCTTTCCTCTTACAGATTGCTGAGAACCATCATCCTTAATGTGAAAACAAAAGGAATCATGACCCCTTCTCTCTATTTTGATTAGTATGCGTGCAGGAAGGCTTGGAGGTGCATCTTTTGCAATACTCTATAAAAGAGTACAATTGGAAACTTTCACAACAACAATTTTAATAAGTTGCATAAAACCACTATTGCCTCTTACAGTTTCTTTATCATTATGTAGATCACCTCTAGTTTTATCTTCACCAGTGATTTCATCATTCTTCTCTTTATTGACATCCTGGAATATTGATACAGACGTGCTTGTCTCTTTAGGCTTTCCACTCTCTTTATTGTTCAAAGAATGGAGATTATGTATTATGGCTAGTCACCTATGACTTAAGACTACATCAAGAGGTCTATGCTTATTCTCCCATGCTCTAGGGGTCTATTTTATAGTTACAATGAAATTAAATTAGAGTTGTCAAAATCTATTACCTCATAATTATGTTTTCAACTTCTGCTTGAATTAGAGGAAACTAAGTTGGACTAAATCTTGTGTTTTATAGGCAACTAAGTTAGACTAGAGTTGATCAAAACCTTTTTAGCATGGAATTTTGTTTCCAACTTCTGTTTTTATTAGATACAACAAAGTTTGATCAAATGCTGCATATTTTTGTTTTCTTGGAGTAAGTTCAGAGGTATTGAAAGAAAATTGTGTGCCTTCTCTTCAACTGATTCTACCATAGCTATTTATTGCAACTTATTGTGACATATTGGTAAAATGATCATTATTCTGATAAATAATTTTCGTTTTTAGAATCGCTAGCTGTTGCGAAATTATCTTTGTACATGTCAGTAGTTTAACAATTTCATGTAGCAAAATCAAGGACAACTGGTTTAGCTTTGAAGATTCTATAATATATGTCATGGAAGGTGATGTGAGTCCTACTGGTCCTGCCCAACTTGAGCTTCCAAGCTAATAAGCATATTCCTACACTTGTGCTTTTAGAAGTCCTCAAACCTTGTTGGCCTTTTATAACCTCTGGCTTGCAAGTTTTCCATAGAAGCTTTGGGATATTTGTAATCATGGTTGTATATAGAGAAAATGGTTGTTCTCTATTCTAATCTTGACACTGAGAAGACAATGTTAATTGAAGTGCTATACAACAATATTAACTGAAGTGCTTATATAAACAACTAGCTTAATCCCTTGGGAAAGAATAGTGAAAGGATTATTTTCAAATTTTTGGCAAATCTTTTCTCCTATCATTTCCTCCTTGGAAATTTAAGCATGTCTTGTGAGCACCTCTATTCATGTAATTTTTATATAAAATCTTGGAAGTCTGATCCCATGCTTTTCAACTAGTTTTCGAATTTGAAAGTCCCATATCATGCTTTTCAACTGATTTTGGAATTATAGATGTTTTCTCTAGCAGAATTGTGTACATGGATGTTCTATGGCAGGTATTTTTTGTAAATTTGATCTTGCATAGGTTGCTTCGTTATAGGGCGATAAGGATCTTGTGTCTTGGTGTTCAACACACTACTTTAATATTGTTTAGCTTAGATTTTCAAGTGATTCTCTGATTATAGAAATTCTAGGGTCATTCCTATTTCAAGGAAGTGATATTAGTTCTTAATATTGTTTCTAGGGTCATTTCTATTTCCTATATGATGTTAGTTCCAATGTAATCGCTCATTATTTAAAAGAGACCTTAAGGAGAAATCCACCATATCTAGCTTGAGTGGGCCTAATGGTTAAGAACATGTGTTTCCTCCTAAGAGATCACAAGTTCAAAACAAGAGGGGGTAGAGTATGTATGCCTTCATTGACTTAGCGGTCAAATCATTGTGCGGAGGTGGATGTCTTGTCGCACAAGTAATGGGGTCTCATACACCAATGTGGTGCCTGGCTTGGTTATGACCTTAAAATTGGATAACCAAAATATCCTCTAGAAATTTTAGAATTGTATTTAAAAGGTATGAGAGTGCAAGGAAGCCTTGTCTTTAATGAGGTGCATGATAAATGCTTACCTTCAACATGTAGAAAATCTTGTAATATTTTGGAGGTTTATTTTGGAATACATCGTTGTTCTAAGCTAGCCAAATGGAGCAGATCACCTCTAAACCAAAATTTAATCTTATGTTCTAGTTGTAGTCCATTCATTTAATGCATATGTGTTATCTCCAATCCATTGTTTCATTTTACATAGTCTATGAGTGCAGCCCATATCTCATTGGGAGATGACAGTGAATCAAAAGGTCATTTCATGCTTTCGTGTTATTCCCTTAAGAGCACATGTTTTGGGACTTGTCCATCCTCTTCTTTCAAGCATGTATAGGTTGGGATTGCAACCTTGAGTTTAGATTTGGGGCCCCAACCTTGGTTGTAGATAGTTGTCTTGCATCTAGAGGGTCTAGACTTGTGCTTGAACACCTTATTTGGTACAAACCTATTCATAAAGATTCATCAATTGGTTTTTCATCATCATATAGATCAATTTATATGTTATTTTATATACATGAACATAATGAATCTTCCTAAAGCATGGTTGATCTTTGTGTGCCTTAGACCATTAAATGCCACAAATCATAGTGAGGTGTGCTTGAGTGTGGGTTAAGTAATTGCATAGTGGGAGAACTAATATGCATTTACAATGTATATCAAAATAAGAAAGGTGCAACTAATATGCATTTACAATGTATATCAAAAGAAGAAAGGTGCAACTAATATGCATTTACAATGTATATGAAAATAAGAAAGGTGCATTGTAGAATTCATGTGGGGTCATAAGAGAGGCATCATGTCACTATACCAAGGATATAAAAATAAAAGGGTATAAAAAATGTGAATAAAAAAATGGATACATACAATATTTAGTGAAAATAGGGGTTTTTTAAATTGGGAAGGGTGTATTGGATTTATATTGGTAGGGGGTTAAATAATGTGATTTTTAGAAGTATTTTCCAATATGTAGTAAAATTAATGGTATTGTTTAGTATGTCACGAACATAGGTGCTATGTCAGAGGTTTAGTGGGTGAAGCCCCCGTGTTCATCACCAGTGGTCATGGTGCTCAAGAAAGATGGGGAATGGTGCATGTGTCCAGACTTTCGAGCCCTCAACAAGCTCACTGTGAAAGACAAATTCCCTATCCCAGTTGTTGATGATCTGCTTGATGAACTACATGGTGTTTAATTCTTTACTAAGCTAGATCTTTGCTTTGGTTATCACCAAATACGCATGAAAGAAGTAGACATTCCCAAGACTACTTTCCAAACTCACGAAGGCCATTATGAATTCTTGGTCATGCCATTTGGTCTCTCTAATGCCCCATCCACTTTTTAAAGCCTCACGAATCACCTGCTGAAACCATATCTCCAAAAATTTGTCCTCATTTTCTTTGATGACATTCTCATCTATAGCCTAACCTAGGAAAAGCATCTTCAACATGTAGACCTAATCTTGCAACTGCTCTGGAATTACAAATTATTTGTCAAATTGTCCAAGTGCTCTTTGGTGTGGAAGAAGTTGAGTATTTGGGACACATTTTGGGTCATGAAGGTGTCAAGGTTGATCCCAAAAAGATATAGGCAATGCAAGATTTGCCCCGACCAAAATCCTTGAAGAGTTTGAGGGGATTCTTGGGTCTCACCGGCTACTATCTAAAATTTGTCTGTAATTATGGTCGCATTCCTAGACCCCTCACTAACCTTCTCAAGAAAAATTCATTCCTCTAAACTGATGCAAAACAATAGGCGTTTATGGCTCTCAAACAAGCCATGTGTTCCACCCTAGTATTGGCACTACCCAACTTCACCAAAGCTTTTGTGATTGAATGTGATGCTTCAGGTACTGGTATTGGTGCTATCTTAATGCAGGAAGGTCGACCTTTGGATTTCACCAGTCAACAACTGAGTGGGAAACATCTAGGGTAATCTACCTATGAGAAAGATATGATGGCCATCTTACATGCAGTATATACCTGGCGACCATACTTATTGGGGTGACGTTCCAAATCCACATAAACCATCAAAGCCTCAAATATTTTTTGGAGCAATGTCTATCCTTGCCACAACAAAATAAGTGGCTCTCCAAAATGTTGGGAAATGATTATGAGATAATTTACAAGAAAGGGCATGAAAATGTAGTAGAGGGTGCTTTACCATGCCAATTTGAGGATGAAAGAACCCTACTATCAATCTCTCTTCCCATACTAGATTGGGTTGAATAAGCCTGAAAGGAATGGTTTTCACACCCCTCTCTCTCCCAACTCATTAATAACATTAGAGCAGATCCTAATTCCTCTATTGGATACTCTTGGAAGGATGAGATTCTTTGCTACAAGGATCGAGTAGTTATATTGCCGACATCCACCTTCAAAATGTGCATTTTGGCAAATTTGCACTCATCTCCCACTGCAGGCCACACAGGCTTTCAAAAGAGTTATGCTCACACTCATCGTTATTTCTTTTGGATGGGCATGAGAACTGACATTCTTACTTTTGTAGTTGAATGTGATGTGTGTCAACGCCACAAAGGGGAAACAGTCAGGTTACCAGGAACCTTATAACCATTTCCAATCCCTGCCTCTATTTGGGAAAATGTTTCTCTGGATTTCATTCCTGGTCTCCCCAAGTCAAGCAACAAATCAGTCATCATGGTGGTTGTGGACAGAATTTCTAAATATGCTCATTTTTGTGCTCTACACAACCCATTTACCCCCACTTTGGTGGCTCAAGTTTTCATGGACCAGATCTTCAAACTGCATGGTATGCCCACTTCCATTGTGTCTGATCGTGACCCAAATTTCACCAGTAACTTTTGGCAAGAACTTTTCAAGCTACAAGGCACCCAACTCCAACTAAGTACTTCCTATCATCCCCAAACTGATGGTCAAACTGAAGCAGTCAACAAATGTTTGGAGACATACCTAAGGTGCTTCACTTCAGAAAAGCAACATCAATGGGTATAGTGGCTACCTTTAGCTGAATGGTGGTATAATACTAACTATCATGAAGCCACCAAGATGACTCCATGTGAAGCATTGTATGGCAAACTCCCACCTTCACCTATTTCTTATATCCCTGGATGCTCTAAGGTGCAAGCAGTTGATCAACTCCTACAGAACTGTACAGCCATGATAGCTCGTCTCAAAGATAATCTCCATCAAGCTCATAATCGAATGAAGCAACAAGCAGACCAACATCATTCAAGGCACACATTTCAAGAAAGGGATCAAGTATTCCTGTGGCTGAAACCATATAAGAAAACATCGCTCAAAGAAAAGGGATACCAGAAATTAGATCCAAAATTCTACAGACCTTATCAAATACTTTAGCACATTGGAGCAGTAGCCTACAAGCTGGCCTTGCCACCAAATTCAAAAATCCATCCATTTTTCCATGTATCATGCCTCAAGAAAGTGGTGGGGAACAATTGTAGAATTCAAACCAATCTACCTGAATTGGACGAAGAAGGTTCACTATGGCTCCAACCTCAACAGGTTCTTGATACTCAAGAATGACATCTATGTGGTCGCACCATCAAGGAAGTCCTCTTCAAGTGGAAATACACGTCTCCAGAAGATGTGACTTGGGAAACCAGCCACTATTATTCAGCAGTTTCCACAGCTTCAGCCTTGAGGACAAGGCTTCTTTTGATGGGGGAGGGCATGTTAGGGTTTAACCCTAAACCTTTATTTATGTAATATACCCAATAGGGTCGAGTCATAGTCATAGTTAGTTAAGGAGTCAATAAAGCTCGTATTAATAATTGTAAGTGGTTGAACCACATTTAAGAAAGGGACCACAATTAGTTACAATGGGCCATAATTAATAGGTAAAGTGGTTAAGCCTTATTATGCAAAGGACCACCAGTCGTTAGGTTGTTGAAGGTCATTTAGCTATAAATAGTCATAGTTAGAAGGGAAAGATCATCGAGTCTTATTTTGTAATCGAGCTCTGCTCTACTGGAGGTTTCCCCAAGGTGAGTGAACATTGGTTTTATCTCTGAATAATAAAATACTTCTTGTTTTCCTCATTTTATTCTATGTTTTGGGTTGTATTTCTTCGCATATTTGGTATTCTAGAATTTCTCGCAGGTCAAGAGCATAACAACTGGTAGGACCTAGCTTGTCAAATTGGGGTCTAAAACCTTTTGCCAGCATTTTGAGGCATCAAATGACATAGTTTTGGGCTAAAAGGTTATTTATTTAGTGCATCATAGATACCTTTCTAACAACATAGGAATCACCTCAATTGGAGTTCGTACAAAAAATTCTTGCCACTTCGAAGTTGAGCTTCTTATTTTGTCTACCATAATTTGAGAGGATTCCATCTCAACCCCTATTATTCATGGAAAAGGGGATAGATACATAATCATGATGAAGAAGACTCTAGAAGACTTATATTGTAACTCTAGTTCTAAGTTGAAGGATCCAAACATAACCACAAGTAGGCTATTTGGTTATGTTATAACTAGGCCACTAGGAGGAAAAGGGGTTTTGATTATTTTGGAGGGTATTTTGTTCCATGGACAAGTAGAGTTTCCAAGAGGGATAGGGAGAGAGCATACAAAGAGAATTTTGCAATGTAGTAACCCACTGGCCACATGCTTTACTTTTTTGTACTTGTAGCCATTTTATATTCAGAGAAAGAGAACAGAGAGACATCACCTTCAAGTTTGGTTTTCTCATGGAAGGGTTTCCAAGTTAATATTTTTTGTTAGTTATGGTCCGTGAGTTTTTATTTTTTTGTTCTCTATTTTTTTTTCATAATTATATTTTGCATGGATATGCAATAAACAATAATTTACACACACAAAAATTGAAAGATAAATAAACCATCATAGTATAGATTTTGGATTTTTAAGTATAATTTATCATATATGTTGTGACGAACTATCCAATGGAATATCCACAACAATTTATGGACCATTCCATGAAAGTACAAGTCGTTTGTTTAAGAATATGAGATATTTCTTTTATAGTTTAATTGGTTAATTACTTAAGGTAATCAAGTTTTTCTCTTTTATATTTTCCATTTCATTTAACTAGCCTTCTAATTTAATTAACAAAAATATTAGGAGAATGTGGAAAAATATGATAATCTCTTAGAAATTAGAACATAGTTAGGATATGGAAAGCCAAGATACATAATTTAATCCCCTTATACCCCTTTAATTTTCCCCTCTTCTAGCTCATGCCCCTTTAGGTGTTCTACCTTAATCAAACTTGGAACCTTTTATTAAATTCAAAACAATCATTTTATGAGTCTTTCAAAATCACCATAGTAAGTCTACCCCATAGTATGGATCAAAATATAGTAATAAATAACATAACTAGAACATATACATATTTGAGTTTAGAATTCCAAAGGGTCAAAACTGTTAAACACCTAATCCTTACAGATTGTGGTGAATTGTGAATATTTAAAATCAGAGAAATATGAAGAGTTGGAATAGGAAGAGATATCAAACCATGGCAGACGAAACCAAAGGTCATTAAATATTATATATACGAATATTTGATATAATGAAAAATCAATTAAGTTTGGACTTATTCCTTTTGTCCAATATACAATAGTAGTATCAAAATTGGTTGTAGCTCTAAGATATGTTTCATTCTTTTCTATTCTATCTATGTCATATTATCTATAGGGACATCACTATCATATTATTTGGGGTACCTAACCTATGATATCCACCATTCCATTGTCCCTTCCCTTTCTGTATTTTATTGTGAAAACCCTAGTAAATTCTAACCTTTGATTTTCGTCTACTCCACTCAGTCATTTCTTTCTCTAAATACCTTAGCTACACTACATTTATACCTGGCATATTATTCTCATACAATACCTAGTTACACTCTTCACATAAAATTTGAGCTAAGAATCCTCATGCAAATTCTCACTTCATGACATCTAAGTTTTAGCTCCTGTAAAAACTTTCCTCGCGTTATTTGAGTTCTTCTTTGTGTAGCATCATTGTAAATTTTGAAGTAAAATATTTAGGGTATTTACTAGCCATCTCTAGTCGGAACCGCCATAGAGTTTATATTGACAATGATTCCAAGTTCATGGGTGTTTGTAGATGAAGAGAATATTAAATTAAAAAAAAGGGCATTCATATCACAAATTTTAAACTAGGATTTGAATGCTCATCCATTGTTGGATGTTGTATCTGTATACTTTCAATCATCATCGACCAACCCAAGATTTTCACATTCAATTTTGCTACTAAATTCAATCTGCATCCTATTCATACATCATCTCCTATGACTACTTGAAGATGCATTCTCATCTCCATTATTAGTGTGGTGTTGATTAGGCCAAAAAGAACTACCCAAAGTGGTCTAGAAAGGTAAAAAATACATTGATTGTTAATGATTTGTGGGATGGAATCTATGAAGGAAAAATTTTAAAAATTACTTAAATGAGAAGTGTGGTAAAATCTTGGTGGGACTACCAAACCTATATCAACTAAGGAGCTTTCCTTTTGGAATAATGAAGAAAAGAAAGCATATTCGCTAATCACTATGATAGTAAGTGAAGAGGTTAGGTGCCATATTGTTCACATTAATGATTCATATGGAGCCTTACCATTAGAAGCAGTTTGAGGTCTAAAATGGGCCTCCTAAGGAATATTATAAAATAATAGTAAAAATAATAAAATAAGATTAGATTACATCTTCAAATTTTAGAGGGAAAGAAGAAAAAAACTTCTTTTTCAATTCATATTTTTAGTTTATCTGCCTACGATTTTACTCAAATTTCAAGCAAGATCACTTTTTGGATGAATCATTTAATTCATCAATCAAGGAGTACCCATGATTCATACGTTCGAGGGACCCTATTACAAGAAAAAAGTGAAATACATGAAAAAACATGATTGCAATCACGTTTTTCACATATTCTCATTTTTCATGTAGTAGTATCCATCAAAAGTATGAAACATGACTACTCCTTGGATGAGGAAATCAATTATGCATCCAACAAGTGTCCCGCTCAAAATTTGAGTAAAACCATAAGGAGATAAGTTGAAAATATGAGTTGAATATATATATATATATATATATATATATATATACTCCAAAATTGTTGAATCACACCCCATGGTTGACATCATCATCTTGAATCTTATTGGTTCTTATAAATTTTATTTTGGTTGTACATTTTTGTTTGGAGGCCCATTTTAGAACTCAAAATTTCTCTAATGAGAAGTTAAAGGACTTCTATGACTCTCACTCAAATTTGGGACTTATACAACTGATGGTGAAGCCCTTCAACCTAGAGTTGCAGGATGATGATCCCATGAATTTAGCCTCTAATATAAATTCATCATGCATGACATATATGTCACTAGATTGAAGATAGACATTCCTCTCATAGCCTTAATTAAAACCTCTACCCTACATACTCCCACTATCATGAATCCCTGGAAACTAGTGGCCAAATGAAGTCCATCACATTTGACTCTCTGGTGGAAAATGTTGTGAAACATGAGAAAGATTTTGGAAGGAAGAAAGCAACTTAGCCTACTAGATAAACTATGTGTCTTGTTGGGAAATGGAAGAATCAATCAAATAACTCTTTTAGAGGAGTAGTAAAAGATAAAGAGATCTAATATTCACTATTATTGGTGTGGTAGAAATGGACATGATGAAAAGTCAAACATATTCCCTTGGGAGAAGATCAAATACAAGAAAGGTAAAAAAGGAGAAAAAGATAAACAATTAGGTCTGGCATGTGATAAATAAATTGAATCTTCTCATTACGTTGTTACTCATGACAATACTAGAGTACCTACTTTAGAGCTATACCTAGAGCCATAGTCCCAACATGATTCAGTTTGTGGTCATATTTAAACAACAATTTAATGGATGACTCAAGGTTTCTACTAGACATCAATTTATGGTCATATTAAAAACCATCATTTAGTAGAAGACATAAGCTATACTAGTCATTTGTTTTTTGGCCCTCCCAAAACCATTAGGTTCAGAGAGCACATTCAACCACTATAAATTATCCTTCATCTTTTGGCTTGGCCTCACAAACAACTTTTTGGATTAAGAGGGGAATGATAAAAACCTAATCTTTACGGATAGTTGTGAATTATACAAATTTAAAATATGAGAAATTTGAAAAGTTAGAATAAAAAGAGACATTAAACATTGGAAGATTAAACTAAAGGTCACAAAATCTTATATATATGAATATTTGAGTTAATGGAAAATCAATGAAATTTGGAGTTAATGCTTTGTCTAATATTCGGCATAGTTTGAGAATAAACATATCATTAAAAATGAAGGTTGATTTTCAAATTACAATAGATATAGCTTGTATTAATGTTTATTACATTAATACAATAAATAAAAAATTACATGGAAAAGCATGTGCTTATGCAATTATTTTCCTCTAATAAAGAAATCATGTACATAGAAATATTTAATCTCAGTATAATTGAGAGTTAATATAAAAAATGATTTTTGATATTGTAAAAGGTATATTTGTTCTATGTTTTGTTTTGTTTTTAAAATTGGTTTTTAATGTTTTTTTAAAATGTGATTTTTAGTTTTCTAGGTACTAAAATTTTGGAAACTACACGGTTCAAACTTACTATTCCAACATTTGCTACATTTAAAATAATATAATATTAATAAAAAATATATTCCAACATTTGCTACATTTAAAATAATATAATATTAATAAAAAATAAAAAATATATAAATAGAAATATTAAAATGAAAGATGCAAATAGAATAATAAAATGGAGGAGAGGAGTGAGTTGTAAATATTTATATCATAGATTTAAGTGAAGCAAGGATGATAAAATTTAGAGACGTAGTTGTTATATTGAATTTTGGCTTTCTTAATTAACAAAATTTTAAAATGTTAAAGATATTTATAGATTATCAAACAGTTATTGTATAAATAGTATAAAATTTGTTTATAGAATTATTTTATTTTAGTCAGATATATACTTTATAATTTGAAAATCAATTTATTATTAAAAATAATGTTAAGTAGTTTGAATTTATAGTTTTGTATTTATTAAAATTTACTATTAATTAAAAAGTTAAAAATAATTATATATTTATAGAAATAATTGATAAGTGCATTTATTTTGAAATAGAGTTTTTAGAATTTTAATTTAATTATTAATAATTATTAAGTGAATGGTATAGATATCTTAATGAAATAGTCTAGAATATTGATAATATAAACAAATAAAAGATTGAGATTTATTTACAAAGTAGCTATATATATTTTTGGTTTTAATTAAATTCATTAATTAAAGAAAAATGTCATATGAACAAGTGTCATATGAAGTGAGTTATGTTTTTTGGGCATATGGTATTTATAAGTCATGGTATTGTATGGTAAAGTATAAGTAAGTCACCATACTTAAGAATCTTATTTCATGTTTTTTTAATAACTTATATATCAATTTTTTAGTTATTTATTAATAAGAAGAATAACTGAAAATAAAAATATAATTTAGTTTGTTTTTATTATTTTATTTGAATTTTAATTATGTGAAATATATTATGGAGTAAATGTTTTGATACTTATATAATGGATGGAAGACTATTCACTTTATCAATCATTTAATTTATATGGCTATACTAATTTAACATAAATTAAAATAGTTTTTGACTTTAATTTTGTTAGAAATATAGTTCTTGAGATGTTATGTAAAATTATAAATTATATTATTTACTTGAAAAGAGGAAAAAAAAAAAAAACCAAATAAATTTGAAGCTCATAAATTTGTGCATTTATTGTGTTTCATATAAATAAAAAATGTATAACTTTTAGATTTACATAAATCCAAAAGTTGCATAAGAATAAGCCTATCCTACCTTGATTCTTGATTGTTTGAGCCACTAATTTCGTGGCCCTTTACGTGGCCATTCTCATTATTATCGTTCCCTTTCTTTGCATGCCCAGCTTTCTCATCTGAATTGGTTTCCATGGCCTTTTAGGCCCAATGGCAGATCACTATTTCTGGTTGATGACTAGATTCGAGTTAGCCTTCTCAAAGGATTCATGCGGCTACAATGATAAGATCCCTATAAAACTGTCATTAGATAATGTTTTTCTGCACGTAACATTTTCCTTTCTACCTCTGTCATTATATAATGTTTTTCTGCACGTAACATTTTCCTTTCTCGATAATCTTTTGTCAATTCTCTGTGCACCTCACAGCCTCTGCTCTCCACTCTATATTAGCTATGTTCTGCTTAACCTCGTGACCTATGGACAAAATTCATAAGCTTACGATGCGTCCTTCTTGTTGCAACAAGTAAGAAGTCGACGATATAGGGATACAAGATAAGGAAACAATTATGGGAGATTGTGAAGAAGGACAATTGTTTCCTCATGAAACAGAATGCAGCAATCTTCTTCCTCTTTAAACCAATGTTGCAGAGGTGTTCTCGAGAATCGATCATAGTTTAGATTCCACGTATACCAAGTGAGCATTCAATTTTTAATTTCTTCACCTCGACATCTTTCGAGAGTCGTAGATATTATAGGTAGCCCCATGTTAATCCAATTTTTAATTATTATGAGCAATTCCTCCAAGTTTTTCTTGATTATTAGATAATTTGAGAAATTAAACCATGAGATCCAATTTGGTGACAAGAAATACAAAAAAGAGACGATGGCTATAGAGTTAGAATTTCTAAAGAATCAAATACATGTCCATGTATGTGGAATTACATGATTGCTGGTTATAAAACGAAGTGTCAAATTTTATTACAAGTGTAATGGTGTTAAGTACTTACTTCGTAGGTTCATGATAATCATGTTGAGGCTCGTAGAATTTCTTCATAGCTCATTATAGACATGTAACCATCGGATAGCTTAGTGTACAAAGGGTCTTTGGAAATTCTCTTGAAAAAGTGAAAGTAAAAGATCAAATAATCAACCAAAGAAATGAGAAATGGATGCATGTCATTGTTGTTGCTCAATGGAATATGGTTACAATGAGGAAAGCCCAAGGTGAATTTTTGTTTATTATTCTTGACCATCACGCATTATCATCTGATGATAAATAATCACTTGTCTTCAACCTAAGAATCTCTAAGCAAACATTGATATGGTTGCAACTGAGAGAAAAGTGTGCTTCATGGAGAATGTGAAGATTTGCTTCATAATTTGATAAGATTTTATTTTTTGAGTGAGTGACTTTTATCTTCCTCTCAGAGTTTGTATTATGATTCAAATACACTCATCAAGAGACCTCTTATTCCATTGAAGTAAATCTATTTAAGGCTCTATGACTACCTAAGAATATACTTTGCTATCTCATTGGGAGGAGAAAAGCTCAAAAACATGAGCATCATAAAATAAGACCAACTCCATTCTCTTGTGGTTTCCGTTTCCTTGAGATTATTATCTAGCTTTATCTTCTATTGTATATGCATCTCTGAAAACATGGAGCATCCAGATAGATGGATGCTTGATTGATAAGGAATCTTCTGATCTTCAAAGTTAGTCTTTTTATAAGTCTATAAGTGCATTTTCCATATAATCCAACAATGTTCATTTGTTGAGCTTGAAAAATGACTCGAATTAATAAATTATTAGAGCTATTGAATAGACATATTTTCTTTACTCTTGATGATATAGTAAAAAATTAGAAAGCCAATCTCATGGATGTTTGAACCTGTTTACAAGACGCGCACGAAAAAATTAAGTTTCTCTAATGATGTGAATTACAACAAAAGAGTGATCATCTAAACTAGTTATTATTCATAATAATTATTTGTTTGACATTGATTCCCATCAATAGTTGGCACTTGATGAGATTAATGACACCACTTCATAAGTAGTTTCAAATGAACATCAAGAAGTTCTTCTTTCACTTCCCAATCGCATCATCAAACCTTGGGAAGAAGTTGTTAACAACAAGCATAGAACTAGTCTTCGATACGAAAACAAAGTGACCTTTCACATTCCATACTTCTCCAAATCAATCTTGTTTTAGAGTGTTGGGTTTCTTCAAGAAATTTTATCTTCACTTGCTCTACTTCCACATTAGATTCCCAAATTCCAGCATTGTCATCAAGTTGGCCACATAAGATATCATTGTTTTGATCTTCACCCTTATGAGCAATATGAAAAGCATACTCATCATTAAGATATATGCGTTAATCAAAAGAACCTTACAAGAATAAATATTCACATTGGATGGATGATTTCTTGGTAATGTTAATCAACAACTAAGTAGATATATCATTCATATCAAAGAATTCATTCTCGAGTATTGACAAATCTTGTAGAGTGAATTTCATCTTCTCACCTTGTACTTGATGGGGGAAGGGGAAGTAATTGATAGTTGGCTACTATTCTTGAAGTCAAATGAGAGAGATTAAGTCATAGCTAGAACCATACCTAGTACCCAATTCCTAGAGCTAGAGTAAGATCTATAGCTAGATATAGACTCATTTTTCACTAACAAGAGAAAATTTCTAAGTCTGAAGCGCCATTCCAAATTAACAACACACCATGATTCTAAATTAAAAGAAGGTATGAGATAAGAGCGAGAAGAAAGCCACCCAAATCATCAAAGAAATTTTGAAATATGGTCCACTTGAGATCCTCATCGAAATTGTAGCTCATCAAGGAAGGAGTAGCTCCACTGGAAAGATGATTGCTCTCAAAAGCTTCCTTTGACTGGTTACTACCATTTCAAATTGAAAGTGGGACTGAAACATGCAAGAAGGAATTAACCCAAATCAACAAAAAAGGATTGAGTTACAATCCACTAGAGATCCTCATCGAAATTGCAACTTTCCTGAGAAGGAGCAACTCCACTAAAAGGGAGATTGCACCACAAGCTTCCTTCAATTTGAACAAAACTAAAAATCCAATGGAGGAGGTAGTGTAGAGGGACTTGTCCCACTTGCCACACCAACAATCCCACTTCAGCGTCTCATGCCCAATTAGTAAAAAAAAACATAGTATTCAGCGAATTAAACCTGCTCCAAGCTATCAAATTAACCATGATTTCTTTATACACAGTGTGGACTAAACCCCTTACGACTCCCATTAAGGAAGATCATTCAAAATTAATAAGGATGGTGCAAGAGTGAAATTTTAGGGGATTGGTTGGTAGTGGAGGCCACTAAGCATTCCAACACCAACATTTTTTCACATTTCCGCTAGAAGCTCGAATTGAAATGGAATGGTGTTGACTTAAAACAAAGTTGATTCTTGGGGGAGGGGCCTCAAGGGACTTCACAAGCCTCTCCCAATTCATGTTTTGTTGAAATTTCCTAACCATTGCTACGAAATAGCAGAAATGTAGGGGTTACCATTTTGGATGAGGACCCCTTCCTCTAGGTTTACCCCTATATTTGGAATTTTATTTGCTACAAAATTTTTCGACTGCAACACATGAGAGAAAATTATGTTTTAAAAATATGATTTGAGAGATTGGATTTGGTCAATTATGATTTAAAATTTGTAGTCCTTATGAGAAAAATGTTGGATTACTATCTAAGAGTCTCCCAACATAGCCAAGTCTACAATTTTTGCTTCCTTAGCTAACGATAGCCCTTGCAATAGCCCATAAGGCTCTACCAAGTTATTTGCGAGTTTCTCTAGCCCCCAATTATACTCTATTTCAAGTTTTGCATCCAGGTTAAGAATAACCCCTCTCGCTCCAACCACCCCTAAAACATCATGTCATTGAATAATATGTTTAATTTTTATTTTATTATTTTATTATTAGTAAAATATCTATTTTTATGATAATATTTAGTTACATATTAATATATTATTTTTATTATAATTTTATATTTTCTAAATTTCATTATCGTATAAATAAATATATTAGCACCACATAAATTAATTGTTTGTTAAACACTAGTAGACATCAATCTATAATATATATATCTATATATCAAAACATTTACTTCACGATACATCTCACATTGCTAAAATAAAAATAAAAAATAAAAAATAAAAATGAAAATATAAAACCTATTAAATTATAACTTTATCATTTTTTTTGTAAGTTAGAAGATTTCAATTAAGGCAAAAGATTAAATTATTGTCCACAAATTTTGGAACTTCTACCAGTTGTTGGAAATTGGATAAACTAACGCTCCACGTGTGTTTCGCAACATGGACTAACCGCCTCTCGTGGATCCTTATCTCTGGCGACGTGATCATTGAATAACACCTACGAGTTTTGGTATAACGACAATCATGATTCCCAGCAAATGGTATCAGAGCATAGGTCATGAGTTCGATACATACTTGGCTCACATTGGAAGGGAGATTGTTGGACATTGAATAAACCAACGATCTCTTTGTGTTTCGCAACATGAACTAACTACCTCTAGTGGATCCTTATCTCTGGCGATGCCATCATTGACTAACACCTACAGGTTTTGGTCTAACGACAATCGTGATTCCCAACACCAACCTCATGCTTACTAGTTTTGTTGTCTAGTAGATAGTTTACCAAAGTTTTTACTTTAGACAAAAATATTGTGTTGACCAAAACAAAAGATTCCTAAGAAACCAAAAAACCAACAAATTTAGAACACAAAAGGTAGTGATCTAAGCGTCAGATGAGGTTACTGGAGTAGGGTTTTCCAGTCTATTACTTGGGGGTATTGGAAGCTTGACTTCACATTGTATGTGCTTCTCCATGTGTGTGAGGTGAGCTTCCAAAAAATCAAGGCTATCTTTCATCCTCCATTGATTCCTTTGTAAGTTGTTGAGAAACAAGATAAATTCACTTCTATCATCATGCTTTTCCTTTAGAACTTGTCCCAATAAATACCTCAACTGCAAGTGCATGTATTGAATTCTCCTCCCCCTAGTATGCCTAGGTTCCGGGAGCCAATGAGAATTTGACCTATCACCTCAGAGTATTAAAATGTTTGGTGTTATCAATGGACAGTCCTTGCAAGCTTGCAAATATCAACTTGGGTGTTGGGAGATGTCACAACTTGGTAAGTTGTGGCCACCTCAAGGGCCTAAATCTCAAAGTGAAGCCTATTGATTTCACCTCACACCTTGGCACCTCAACAACTATGACCATGCTGTCTTGGCATGGTGGGAAAAGTAAACAACCAAGCGATACAATTCCCAGGAATACCCCAAGTGCAACACCCTAATAATCTCGACCAAAAAAAAAGTAGAGCAGGTATCAGAGAGTTCTTGTAACTTACCAAGATGTTAAATCATCCCTTTATCTAATTCCAGGGATCCAATAAAACCTCTTGTGTGGCTATGGCTAAGTGGAAAAAGGTAGAGCATTAGCAGCCAAACAATTCCAAAGCCACAAGAGGGCAGAAGCTAGGAGTTGGAGACTAGAGGTTTGAAACCAAACAACCTAAAGTAGACAAAAAATCAATAGATATGAATGGAAAGATTAAGGTAGACACACCACAACCTAAATTCGATATAGTAGCTGAAAAATTATAATCACCCTAAAATTCACCAAAATGATAAAACAAAGCTAGAATAACCATTGGCACAAAATTACCTCAAATTTCAACCTAGAGAATTGGGAGGTGACCATTCGAAATCCAGTGCTTGAGTGGTATACTGTCAAAAGATTCCCATCTAAGCAAGTGTTGGGATGGGGTCCCCTGGGTCAGTTTTGGGGTTAAAAACCTAAGCTTTTATGTAATTTTTATAAAAGATGTAAAGTCTCTGCAATTTGTGGATGCAGAGCATGTAATGGCTAGGATTCAAAGGGTTTTTAGCCCCTTATTTATGTAAAAGTTGAGTCAGTTTTGAGACCCACCCATCGTCCGAGGACCATGTGATTTTATAAATAGGCGTGTCTTAGAGAGTCTAAGGCATAATAGGTCATGATGGGTAACAAATGAACTCTTGGAAGTCTTAGCACAGAGAAGTGGGCCAGATACGATAGAAAGGCTCTGAAGTTGAGTGCAAAGAGGCCTAGATAGAGCCTATAGCTAAGTGCGTGAATCCCTACAGATGAGTGGACAGGGTAGTTTTGAGTTTGTAAATCCTAAATGAAGATCAATAAACAATATTATCGGAGAATTCCCGTGTTTATCTGTTTACTTCTATTTATTTATGATTGTGATATATGTTGTGGATGAATTATATGTTTATGAAATATTGATCTAACGATGCGTGACTCTATTGAATAACTGTTAGAAGATATACACAAGCATGTTTATGTAATTCCATGAAGACGTTGATGTATTATCTACTTTGTTTATAAATACTTAGGTAGATATGCATAAGCTCTGACCTAGGATTGTTTTCTAGCGTGCGTAAGTGGATGAATAGACTATTAAGGGTTCATAAAGACCAATCATTGACCTTCGTGAAGGTCTAAAGGCTGTTGAGTGGAGTTGCAGTATCGTGCCCTAGGGGCTTATAGATCTGTGTGAAGGAAGATCTAGGGCACTAAAAGACATCACACTGATCTTTGGATGCGGAAAATTGGTTCCAGCATCCCCCCATACTGCTTTGGGTGAGACTTTAGCCCGCGCTATGCAGGTTGTTGCCAAAAGAGCCAGTAGTGTAGGGTTTTTTTTGGCACAATTAACTTTGAACCTGTGTCAGGACCCCCTAAGCCAAAAAATGGTTCCGTTGTCGAGACCAAGATCTGCTTGAAGGATATGTGTGATGTTGCATCACTAGAATCCAACCAAGAAGGAAACTGAGAAGTGGTTGGCTAGAAATATTCACGAATTCGCGGCATAAGAAAACATGAATCTACGCCTGTCAAAGGAGCAATTGTTGGATATATATTTTTATACGGAAATACATGAAATTTTCTCCTACACCTTCTGGATCGAGTTATACGAGTGGTTAGCTAAGTTGGCAGATGGCCAAGGAAGGTGGAAGCTTAACAATCCAATAGTGTGGACTCTAGAACGGGTACGACGATGAGAAGCCTCTGAAGACAAGATTGCACATGTTGTAGACCACTGGCTTTATCAAATTATAGGAGGATTTGTTACAAAATTTGCAGTTGATACCTAAATCAGCTACAGCGAAGCATAGCGAATGTTTTTCAAGGGACGTTGAGTAAGTATCTGAGATCTTTGAATACCTGGATTAAAATGTTGTTGTGTGAAAAATGGGTTATGCCAATACCTTGATGTTCGAAGATACGTGAAGTGGAAAACTCTTCAGTGATCAAGAAAGATCAGGTCCTGAATATAGCCCATTGATTGGACCTCCTTGAGCAATGAAGAGGGTGCGATACAGGCTTTTCCGCGGAGTGTTATTCCACTGATAAGATAGGGTTTTCTACAGACACATCAGCAATCCACTCCACCTCCACATCCACTTCCACCTCCACTGTGCCCACCTTCCCCACACCTCCACCACCACCACCTCCATTCAACATGTCAAACACAATGAAGCTATCGATTTTCAAGGGCATAGGGAGTGAAGATACATATCAGTTCTAGTTTGTTGTGAATGTTGTGTGGACCACACAGTAGATTACTGATGACAACATAAAGAAGGCGCAGTTCATTACTGCTCTGCAGGATCGTGCGCTAACATGGTATATTAAGTACTATTCTGATCATCCTATGGAAACGTTAGCAGTGACTAAGGCTGCTTTAAACAAAGAGTTCAGTAAACCTAAGTGTGACTCATAGTCAATAGTTGGATTTATGGATATCATGATGATGGTTAATGAGACTCCTTGGGAGTTAGATCAATGGTTGAAATGTGTGATCCGCAAAGCTAATATGCAGCTCACCGATGGCTAGCACTACAAGTGGTTTATAGCTTCTCTTCTACCCCACCTGAGGATTGCCCTGTCGCAACAAAAGATAGGAACTTAGGCATAAGCCCTAGAAGTCATGATGAGGTTGCATGCGATGCCTATGTAGGATGCGACCTTGGGGGTACAATAAATTCACTCTCAGATACAGAGCCTATGCTTAGAATTGCAGAGCTTGAAGAAAGATAAGGAGGCTAAGCCAGAGGCACATACAGAAGTCTGTTGCCTGAAATGTAAGAGCCAGTGGCATCATAAAGACCACTATCCCGTATTTGTGAACTATATCACAAGAGGGGGGCCAATTCCCCTAAGGCAAGAAGCTCTAGCAGGACCAAGCATGGGGGCTACACTATGCTGTGCTATTTGTTAAGTAGCTGGAAAACACAGAACGAATAATTGTCATTTGCTTCAAAATTTCGTTTACACACCACAACAGTTGTTCTGTTACTTCTATAAATTAGTGGGCCATGATGAGCGCCACTGTCGTAGCTATGAAATGATGATGGAGAGAATGCCTACATACCGGATGCAAGTAGAAACTCAACCTCCAAATCATGGCACAGGAGGATCACGTGGAGGTTATCAAGGAAGAGGACGGGGTCGAGGAGGAGGAGGACCAGGTATAGGTCGCGGATAGGTTATTTGTTACAATTGTGGAACACCAGGGCACTATGCACAGGAGTGTCAGAATCAGACACGCCCGTCATGTTAATACTGCAGCCAGTTTGAACACACCATGGAAGAATACCCTATGTTGATATCCAAGATGTAGGAGAAGAAGGCGTAGCCTTAGAAACCTACATAGAACTTACAGATGATGAGAGCAGAGCCTCACGAAGAAGATTAGAATGTGAATATAATGCTAAGGAGCAGAACAACAACTGGCGATGATAAGGGAAAACAACCTGAAGAGGACGAATGGGTCTACAAGACCCCAGAAAAAGAAATTGGTTTTGATTTGGTAGGTGCTAAGGAAACTTTTATGGAAGCCAAGAAAAGCTTCATTAAGGCCTCTACCTCAGGAAGCCAGAACAAAGTACTTGAAACCAATGCCCTATAGAGGTTGATTCCTTTGTGCTTACCACATTCTTGGAGACCTGCATGAAACTGTTGCATGATAGAAAAGCTATGAAAGGACTGCAAGAACTAATAAAAAAATGTGTTGGTAAAGAAAACGCCCCCAATGGACATTATGTAGTTAGAAAAATTGTCAAATATAAGGCAAGAATAGGGCAGGAGATGAGGTGCGCCACATAGATAGGAAAATATGAGATGGACCAAGCTATCTTGGACTTGGGATCAGATGTGAAAATTTTTCCAAAACAAACCTAGGAGAGAGCAAGGAGTCCCATGCTACAATGGTCCCCGATCCAGCTTAGATTTGCAAACCAACAGAAGATCATCGCTATGGGACGACTACATGGGGTGACAATGGATATAGAAGGTGCGAGCGCACTGGGTGATTTTGAAGTAGTAGATATCGTTGATGATAGTAATCCATACCCCACACTCCTCAGAATTGACTGCACATTGACATGAATGGGGTGATCAACTTGAAGAAGTGGACAATGTTGTTTGAAAGGAAATCGCTTCGAGTTGTAGTACCGTTGGACCCTACAGAAGGGTCACGCTACACTGAACCAATCCACAATTATGAGGAAAGTTAAGATGACTTGGATCAAATCTACAAAATCAAAATGCGAGATCAAGACTGGATAATTCCAACAACAGATGGATGGATTTCATGGGATCAGAAGAGTTCCTACACCTTTGATTCAGATGAAGAGTTGGCACATTGGCAGAATCGGTTGCATGAAGTATCTACATTATGCTGCAATATGATGACTAAATCATTGCGCTACGTTTCGTCGAAGGTACAAAATTTATCTTATCATTATGGTTTAACTGACGTAGATAAGTTTTTGGATGCATTTGAGTGCGAAGTCCCTAAGAATCACCGCTTTCAAGTGCTAGATTTGGCACTTCTCACTACGGTCGTACAATGGTGGGGTATGCACAAGGATAGTTTTGATGGATGGCAAGATTATAGAAAAACGATGAGGTTGCAATTTGGTCGACCTAACCTTTGATTAACTGAGAAGTATGATGGGAGGTATGACCCACGCTATCACCTATCAAAGTGAACTAAAGCATATGGAATGGAGCTGTAGTCATAGTGGGTACACTTGTTTTGGAAAACTTTAGACACAATCCCCATGAATTGGTATTTGGAGACAAAGCTCCACTATGGCACCGCGGAGTGGGATATATTGAGGGAAGGATTCTTAATGACCTTCAATTTTCAATATGGGTTCGACAACATTGATGAAGCCTTACAGGAGGTTAAGTCAGTGATCTTCAGAATACTGCAAGAACCTCTAGAATGGGTCCAACCAGATTGGAGCACTCAGCTGCGCCATTTGCCGGAATGTTATAATGTGACAACTGAAGGGGAGGACGATGATCCATGAAATATTAATATTCAAGAGGCCAAAGAGCATCGCAAATTCGAGGGCCCATAGGTAGAGAACCTAAACATCATCGTGTCATTGAAAACCGAGCAAGTGAACATTGGGACTGAAGTAGAACCGAAGTTTTCAAAAATTGGGTATTATTGAGACGACGCTACTGTGGATAAGGTTGTTGAGTTACTCCACGAATATCGAGATCTATTCCCTACTAAGTTTTTGGACTTGAAGGGAATAATAAGAGACTTTGGCGTTATGAAATTCACTCTGAAGCAGGACGCAAAGCCTGTTAAGCAGAGGTCGTATCGCCTGAATCCCAAGTATAAGGAAAAGGTTCACTTAGAGTTGGAGAAGATGATGGTAGAAGACATCATAGAATCAGTGGAGGAGTCTGATTGGGTGATCCCCATGGTGGTTCAGGAGAAGAAACATAAGGATGAAATAAGGATTTGCATAGATGTGAGGAAGCTTAATGATGTCTATGTCAATGACCCATTCCTGATGTCGTTTATAGATGAAGTATTAGACAATGTTGGAGGGCAGGAGGTCTACTCATTTACTGATGGATTTTCCAGGTACCATCAAATCAAGATCGCGCCAGAGGATAGAATGGGGTTGTTTTCAATACACTGTGATGTTGTTTGGACTCAAGAATGCACCTGCAATATTTTTTCTCATAGTCATCACGGTGTTAAAGGAGTTTATTCATAATTTCTTGGAAGTATACTTTGATGACAAGATAATGTTTAGGTTAGTGAAGGGCCATGTAGCAAGGTTGCGCTTGATGTTGGATACGTGTCACAGGTATCAGATCCCGCTGAACCTGAAGAAGTGCTTATTCTGTGTTCCCTTCGGGATTTTGCTAGGTCATGTGGTATGAAAGCAAGGATTGATGGTGGACCCTCCAAATATTGCCGTGATAGTAAATTTGGAGGAACCAAGGAGCGTTGAGCAACTGCGTGCGATGCTGGGACATACTAGATATTACAGGAAGTTCATCAAGGCTTATGCTTAGATTACCGCGCCCATGAGAAACTGTTGAAGATGGATGCTACATTCTGTTGGGATGAAGAATTTCAGTGCAGTTTGGATGTGTTGAAAGAGAATATGGTCACTGCGCGAATCTTGGTCTTCCCTGATTAGAAGAAGGAATTCCATGTACATGTCGATGCTTCTTTCATTGTGTTGGGTGCAGTGCAAACACAGGCTGGTGAAGGAGAGATGGACCATTCTATAGCCTTCGCAAGTAGGAAATTATCAAATACTAAGAAGAATTACTCAATGATGGAGCACGAAGGATTGGATATGGTGTACATGCTTCAAAAGTTCAGGCACTATCTGTTGGGTGGACATTTCAAGATGTACATAGATCATTCTACCCTGAAATACCTAGTCAATAAGCTTGTGTTGGTGGGGAATATCTGTCGATGCTTGCTACTATTCCAGGAGTATCACTTTGAGGTCATTGTGAAGCTAGGAAGGTTGAACATAGGACCTGACCATCTATCATGAATCAAAACAGGAGAGGAACCTACTAATTTGGAGGAAGGGTTTCCAGATGCATAGCTCTTCACGGTGCATGTAATGGAAAATCATTTTACAAATATTATTCACTTTTTGACTATGGGGACGACACCAAAAGGGTATACAAATCAGCAAAAGGAGCTAGTAGTGCGTGTGGTAGACTTTTTGGTGATTGCGGGACATCTTTATAAGATGGGTGCAAACAAGATATTACAAAGATATGTGCAAGCTTTTGAGGGAAATAACATTCTCACAAAAGCTCATGGAGGAGGTGCTAGAGGAAACTATGCAGGAAAAGAAAATACGCAGAAGATTTTGTGCACAAGTCTATGGTGGCCAATGCTACATAAAGACTCCAAAGCGTATTTCAGGGCATGCGATGCATGTCAACAAACTGGCAGACCATCGCAAAGGGACAAGTTGCCACTGGATCCTCAAGTATCTTTGCAGCCATTTGAAAAATGGGTGATTGATTTCATTGGGCCGATTCAGCCCCCAGGGAAGAAAACAAGTGCACGCTACATCATCACCGTGACGAAGTACTTAACCAGATGGGAAAAGGCATAGCCAGTTAAATATCGTACAGGGGCTACAGTAATGAAGTTTTTGTTTGAATATGTCTTAACTAGGTTTGCTTGCCCAAAAGTGTTGATGAGTGACAAAGGTAGACACTTTTTAAATGAGACAATCAACACGTTGACTAAGGAGTTCCAGGTCTATCATTAGAAGAGCACACTATATCATCCACAGGTTAATGGGACTGTTGAAGCCTTCAACAAGATTTTGGAAAACGCACTGACAAATATCTAAAACGCACAAAAAAATGACTAGGATGTGCATGTACCTGCAGTGCTATGGGCATATAGGACTACTTGCAAGAAGCTGACAGGACAAATGCCATTCAAATTGGTGTACGGTGTAGAATTTGTAATGTCAATGGAGTATATTATGCCTAGTCTATGCATAGCAGCTTTCATAGGTATGGAAGATCGCAAAGGCTTAGAGGAACAACTTGCGCAACTGATGGAGCTTAAAGAAGACTGATTATTAGCTTGATTCCATCAGTAAGTTCAGAGGGAACGTGAAAAAGCATGACATGAACAACACATCAAGCTTTGCATGCTCAAGGTAAATGATCTGGTATTGTTATATGATAGTAAGTTTACTAAATTTCTGGTGAAATTTTAGATGCATTAGCTAGGGCCATATATCATCAAAGAAATTATAGATGGAGGTGCAGTTCAGATCAGAAATCTGAATGGAGAACCTTTTCCAGGAAGAGTGCACAGAGCCAATTAAATCTATATATACAGGATCCTGCGCAATGACTATATGTTGACAGGAAAATATTAGTGCTCCAGGTAGTTGCAAGGGAGCGTAGGACTATAAACTACACCGCCAAGGTTGGAGGACTACGCACCAAGTGGGTTGCATAGAAAATGGTGAAGTTACAATATAAGAAGTTGCACGCAGGAAGTTGTGCTATGGAGGGAGGTGCCGTGCAACACAATAGGAAAGTGACTGTTAGAGTCACTGTTCATGATTTGACAGCCAGAAGACGATTAAAGGGAGTGGGTTGGCGACATTTAAGGCCAGAATCTTTAAAGATCTGCTACCAAAATAACATTAATGGTCAAAATTTGGGGGGAAACGGTAGGATTTGAATTAAAAAACCCCTATAAACTACACGTGCTAGTCCAAGAGAGAACACTTTGCACATTTGGAGCTTTTTTTTAAATTTGCTATCTATTGCTTATGAGCCGATCGTTTTGGGAATAGTTCTTCGCCCACAAAGATGTTTCTCTTCAAGCCCGTGAGCTATTTATGGAGAGGATGAATGCCACCAAGCTTGCAGAAGCTTTAAGTGTAGAAGCCACTATATTCGATGCCCCAGGCCCTAAAATATCCAGTGCTGAAGCTACGCCTGCGGTGCCCATGGCATCGAGGTCGCCAAGACCAAAACAATCCATGGCATAAGAGAATCAGCAGAAGCCAGTACAAATACGTGCTTCCCCTAGGAAGCATATTGCAACACGTGCACAGACAAAAGACAACCAATCGTCAAAAGGAAAAGAGAAGGTTGTAGACCTAGAGGCAGAAGAAGGCCAGGGAACCAAAGATGTTGATGCCAAAGGAGCGGAGCCCATCACAAAGCTCCCTCAATACATCCCTTTGAGGAAGGGAAAGGAGAAGATTCTGAAAGACCCAGACTCTGAGAAATTTTTCATTTCCACACCCCTGCTACCTAAGCAGGTTCCTTTTGAGGGTTCACAACTCACGCGAGTCCCGTTGTTGAAGATGGAGGACTGGGACTTAGCAAATCATGCTAAGTTCCCACACTTAGTGGCAGATAACTTCATGAAATGAGTATATTATGAAGGCACGAGTGTGAGAGCACTGGAAATTGAAGAATGGGCTGGCAGCATTGAGCAATCCCAACTGCTCAACTTTCTTTGGGTGTTGCATTACCACCGCACCCTAATTAACACAACTTGCATACGCTGGTTGCTCACTCTAGTCCATGATGTGTTCTTAAGGATAGGATGGCCTATACCCATCATAGATATGTTGGCACATAGGATTACACACTTGCCACATGAAGGGCTTAATCCAGCCAAGGAGTTTGGAAAAAAGGCAAGAGAGAAGGAGTTGGCTAAGCACATGAAAAATGATTATAAATTGGTGAAGAAAGCACGAGGGTGTTCCATCCTTTCAATAAATGACCGTACAGTTTAATTGTTCACACAAATATTGGCTAGCAAGGTGATGAGGAAGTGTCGTGCGGATGAAGTTTCAGTGCCCGTCGTGTCTCTAACAGCTCAGTGCATGAGAGGCGTACTATTCAATTAGTCAAGATACTTATGCCAAGAGTTCCTCGTGAGTTACTACGAGGCCCAGGATGAGACCAAGTCATTCCATTACGCTTGGTTGCTTCTCTCCATTGTGTTGGTTGCATGGGAGATACCGAAGTATAGCCAATTTCCTCCATTGGAAATAGGATTGCTGGAGGCCGCGCAGTTTGCCTCCCTATGGGCTATGAAGGATCCCGCACACATCATAGAGACGAAGATTTTTTGGGTCTTGATGGAAGCAAGTCTTTGCATGGTAGTTAACTAGAACCCAAGGTTGTTCCCAACCTTGTATACATAATTGTCAGCCTACGCAGCTTTCAAGGTTGACCTCCACCAGGTCTATATCTAGGCATGGAAGGATCCCGCATAGAAGTGGTATGACTTGCCTTATTTGGTAACGAACTCTAATGTGCAAGAGGTAGTTTCGCACTGTCTAGCCAAGTGGTGCACCCCCTTTAGATTTAGCTCCTAGGCCAAGCACAAGTGCACAGAGTGTGGCCATAAAGAAAAGGAAGGAGGCAACCGAGCAGGCTACGCAGAACTAGATTTCATAGAAGAAGAAAGATGTTGCAGAAAAGGCTCGGGGCGAGGAGGAACGTGCTACGAAGGAGAAGGCAGAGCAGGAGCAATGAAAGACCTAGAAAGGTGACAAGTCACCTTCGACAACAACATTAATAGAAACATAACAAGGCAGTAGAGGCGAGGAAGGTAATCGCACCCCCTTCATGGTGAAAAGGCAAGAATTGGAACAACAAGTTGGGTTGAGGAAAATGTAGAAGGCACAAAAAACATAGGTTGAGCCCCTGGTGCTCATAGAAACCAATCTTGATGAGATCAATGATAAAGTCAGGGACGTCACCACAAAAGTACTACAACAATTGGAACAACAGTACATTCAAACCTTGGGAGGAGTGTAGAAGGATCTTCAAGAGTTACAGCTCCAAGCAACTAAGCTCCAAGTAGATGTCGGCAAAGTGAGTGGCGTAGTGGGTAGTTCGGCGCAAGAACAAAGTACTGGTGTGGAGCTAGTTCTGTGGCCGACGATGGATGTGTGAGTCTTCCCCTTAACTACAAGTTTAGTACGCGTAAAGATTGAGGAACAATGCGCCCTCCTTGATAGCATCTCGAAGATGGGCCTGAAGCTTGTTGCGATGCAACTGGAGACATTGCATGAATTATTACATGGAATTGCAGGAGAGCTTCGCCTTTGGGAACATTGAACACTTAGTGATGTCAGTGAGATGAAGGTGAATAATTGGCAGATGTTCACAAAGAAAACATGGATTTTGGAAGAAAAGGAGGCGCTCTAGGAACATAGTTCATGATTGGAGTTAGCGGTTGCCGAGGCATGCAAAACTATGCCTAAACTCCATATTCCTGAGGACGCACAGCTAAAGGCGAAGGTTATAAAATTAAATGTTAGTCGAGTTCAATTTGAACTCAACATGAAGATAATCGAGCTGCAATTAAAGATGCAACCATCGACTCCGTTGGAGCTCTAGGAGTAGGGCAGAGCTACGATCAAAGAAGGCCTGGCTACTCTGGATGCCACAGTTGCATACTGCACCACAATATTTGAGCAGGCCATGGAGTTGGTGACGACTCTGCAGGAAGACCCAACCCTGCAGATACCAAATACAAATATGTGGGAGCTGCAAAACAGTACGATGAAGTCTAGGAAATGACACCTTCCATTACCCTAGCGCAACACCTAACCAAGTTGAAGGAAGAGAAGCAAGTCCTTGCGCAGGTCGAAGTAGCACAGAAGAATGAGGCCTTGCTTAAGGCCAGGTAGGGGCCCTGGTTAGACAAAGCTTACCAGGTCACAACCAACATTCAGGAGAAGCTCACAAGCTTGCAGCAGATGCAGCAGATGATGAAGCTGGCCACAGAAGGACCAACTACAGAGCAGCTAGTGGAAGAAGTCAAGCAGGCAGCTACGCAGAGCATTGTTGATGTTGTCATAGTGCAGGTGGAGCTAGGGGATATTCGCAGCAAGATCACAGCACCAGCCGAGTGACTCGAGGGCGAGTCATGATCTTTGTGTTGGGGTCTGTTGGGATGGGGTCCCTTGGGTGAGTTTTGGGGTTAAAACCCCAAGTTTTGATGTAATTTTTGTAAAATATGTAAAGTCTCCATGATTTGTGGATGCAGAGTGCGTAGATGGCTAGGAGTCAAAGAGGTTTTAGCGCCTTGTCTATGTAAAAGTTGAGTCGGTTTTGAGATCCACCTATGGTCCTTGGACCATGGGATTATATAAATAGGAATGTCTTAGAGAGTCTAAGGCATAATAGGTCATGATGGGTAATGAATGAATTCTTGGAAGTCTTAATGCAGAGAAGTGGGTCAGATAGGAGACAAAGGCTCTATAGTTGTGTGCACAGAGGCCTAGATAGAGTCTGCAGCTGAGTGTGCGGACCCCTATAGCTGAGTGCGCAAGGTAGTTTTGAGTCTGTAAATCCTAAATGAAGATCAATCAAGAATATTTTCAAAGAATTCTCGTGTTTATCTATTTACTTCTGTTTATTTATGATTGTGATATATGTTGTGGATGAATTATATGTTTATGAAATATTGATCTAACGATGTGTGACTCTATTG
Source organism: Pinus tabuliformis (assembly GCA_031772625.1). NCBI lineage: Eukaryota > Viridiplantae > Streptophyta > Pinopsida > Pinales > Pinaceae > Pinus > Pinus tabuliformis. The sequence continues at coordinate 1,432,622,619 of CM062819.1, read as the reverse complement.
AATAATTGTTAGAAGTTATACGCAAACATGTTTATGTAATTCCGCAAAGACTTTGCTGAATTATATGTTTTGTTTATTAATACGTAAGTAGATCTACATGAGCTCTGACCTAGGATTGTTTTCTAGTGTGCGTAAGTGGATGAATAAACTGTTACGGGTCTGCAAAGACCAATCATTGACCTTTGTAAAGGTCTAAAGGCTGTTAAGTGGAGTTCCAGTACTAAGCCTTAGGGGCTTATAAATCTATGCGAAGGCAGATCTATGGCGCTAAAAGACATCACATTGATCTATGGATGCAGAAACTTGGTTCCAGTATCCCCTCATACTGCTTCAAGTGAGACTACAGCATGCGCTATGCGGTTTGTTGCCGAAAGGGCTAGTAGTGCACGGTTTTGTTTGGCACAATTAACTTTGAACCTGGGTCAAGGCCCCCTAAGCCAATAGCAAGGCATTACAAAATGGTTAATTCTCTCCCTCAAGCCAAAAACCTTGAATTTTTAAGCTTCCTCCTTGTAATAGTTGGAACAATGAAATTTCATGAATGGAAGGTTACTTCTTGTGGGAAGCTCATCTTCCAGGTGGCTCTAGTATTTCTTTCTCAAACCGATAATGCCTACTAGAGACTTCCACACATTCCCTGTAGTTACCAATAATAAAGCTAGAACCAGGCTAGCATGGTTTTTCGTAAAAATCCCTTGCAATTGTTGGATAACCCACGCAATTCTCATATACAAACAACTAGGAAGAAGGGTCGAGAAATATCAAGAGAATCGAAGCATATTAAATTGCATTGAAGGCACATGTATGTTGTATGGGGGTGGCATGCCACACTAACACCCCCCCCCTTAATATTCATGTGAGTCAATGGGATGGAGGGAACCCTCCCTGAACTCCCCTTCTCTTTGTTCATCCACCAACATTAGGGTACGATTTTCCTCTTCCAAAATAATGATCATTTGATCGATCAGACTTAGATGGTTGGGCACTGACCTAGGGGTGCTAAAGTCCAAATCTCTTTCCTAGCTTCCCTAGTTGGCTAATAGATCAACCACCTTGTTCCCAATTCTACGTGAATGAGAAGTAGTGACATATGGAAAGGAGTAGAGTAACCTGTAGATTTGAGAAATAACTAGCTACAATTGCTAGCTATTTATTAGTTTGGAGGAGAGGTCACCATAGATAAGTTTTTAGGTTGTAGAGATGGCCAATTGAGAGTCCCCGTCCACTTGGATTTTTGAAAAAACAACTTTGATTACTAACTGCAGACCATGTTCAAGAGTAAGAAAGTGGGCTACATTTTTATTGGTTATGCCATAGTTAACTACATACACCCTTAAATTATTCCCATTCCAATTTCTAAATATACCTCCATATCCAGTTGGGCTCAAGTTTCCTTTGGAAGCCCTATCAAAATTTAAATGCGAGGGAGAGTAAAATGTGATGGGGAGGATTTTGAAGGGGGATGTGCACTAGGCTTGTTGGGCTATCATAGACTATGTAATTTCCAAATAATTCAGAATGGAAGCCCCTTGCTGATAAACTTTATAGTCCATTGGGGACCAAGAATATGAGAGGAATGTCTCCTTGATATTTCTTTTTATAGTCTGTTAGAGGTGGTCATTGAATTCCTTTTTGTTATAAAAAATCCTCCAATTTTTCTCTTTCCAAATTTTACATAGTACAAATCATACCACCAAGGACCATGCTCTGTTAAGAATTATATTTTTAAAGAGGGTGAGGTGCCAGCTCTCCAGAGTTTCTATTAGACTCTTGGGGGATTGGTTTAAGTGACCAAACATGCATAAGACCCGACTATACATATCATCTGTAAAAGGGAAATTATTTCAAATTTGTTGCAATGTTTCCTTTAATTCCTTGCAAATATGACAAAAGGATGGACCAAGGAATCCTTTTTTCCAAATTTTATTCCATGTAAGAAACTTTTTCCTACAACCGAGCCACAAGATATATGCCACTTTTGGCCATAAATTATGCATCCAAATCCTATGCCAGAGGGGATCCCTAGGAAGTTTTATATGGGATTGCCAATATGGAGTATGCTTCCTTCAGGGAAAACATGCCTTTCACTTTATGGCCCCAACATAATTTATTTGGATCTTGTGTAATATGAATCTCATGCTCCAGAATATCTTGGGCCAATATTGGCCATAAATTTAATGTTTGATGATCTAGCTAATGATCTTGATATTTCCATACTCTCCATGTATTGAGGGCTTGACCATCCCTCCAATAGTCCACTACTTTAGAAGCTCCTTGTGCCTTGGTGTAGTTCTTCAGATCCCTTAGGTCATCCCAAGCTCTGAAGCAAGTATATTGTTACTAGGATTCCTCCCAGAAGAGAGTTGTTCTTTCTTCCAAGATCTCCCAGAAGGCATGGTCCTATATCAGTTATTTATTTTCCTGGGAAAAATTCCAGATAGATGATCAAGGTGGGAAACCTGAGCTCTTAGTTTATCGAATTGGGAGCTAGATTGGTTATATTTTCTATCCCACATTTGTTTCCAAATCTCATGTCCCCCTTGCAACCAATACCACAAAGCCTTGTTTATATCTTCTAAATCTCACCCTGAAGACCCCTGGTCAACTTGGGTAAACATGTCTTCTCCCATGCCACCAAAGCCTACTTCTTAGCATTGTTGCCTCCCTTCCATGAAAAATAATGGAATTTGGTGGTAATAGCTTTATATATGAGCTTAGGAGCTAGTAAAATTGAGATATTATAAACCAACAATGCTTGCAGTACTGATTTGATAAAGACAATTCGACCTACTAGTTTCAACGAATGAAATGCCTAATTGCCTGGTCTAGTTATGATCCTCTATAGAATGTCTTGCCAGCAAGAAGTGCAAAACTAGCTTTCCACCATGGAAATGCCTAGATAGCAAGCAAGGAGGCCTCCTATCTAAAATCCTAATAACCACGCTAAATGAGTTTGCATTGACACTCTAGTATTAAAAAAGTAAATATTGGATTTTTCTCCATTTATCGTCGTTCTATATGCTTCCATAAACTCTAATAATATAGACTGCAAGGCCTTGGTTTCAAAAAGGGAAGCCTCCCCAAAAAGTACGATATCATCAACAAATTGTTGATGCGTAATTGTCATATCCAAACAAAATATTTTAATACCTTTGAGATTACCTTGGTTCACAACTTCTTTGATGTGCCTTCTGAGACAATATGCTATAAGGATAATTAGGAAAGGATAGAGGGGATTTCCTTTCCTGAGATCATGAAATGATAAAAAAGTTTAGGCAGGAGAAGCATTGAGCAAGATAGAGAAAAAAGGGGTGGATATGAGTGACTTGATCTAGTTGATCTACTATGGTTAAAACCATAGGAAAAATTAACCTAAAGAAGTGTTGTCGTTGTGATAAACACCCTCCAAATTTTTCCTACGCCCAAATTTTGGAGCCTACTATGGATCTTACGATCAGTTGTTCCATTGTCACTTCTTGGTCAGTGATGCTTTTGGGCTCCCTTCTTGGATTGGAAGGGCTAAATTCACTTTCTCAAACATGCTCAGTCCGCAACAAGTTCATGAGGACACTATTTTATGTAATCTTGAGTAAGCATAGAATGGTCCATCAATATTGTGCATGTGCGATGTCCAATCCATGTCAATAGATAATGCACATTGACATCGACAATTTCTCACTTCTAGCTACATTTGTATTTATATTTCGGTGAGTCTTGCAAATTGACGCTTCTTCACATCGTTGTTTTCGTGAGTGTCATTTTCATGTTTTTTTTTGTCACTTTCTCTTGATTTCACTCTAATTAATGTCATTTTCATGTTATCTTTTCTATAGCATGTGTTACTTTCACTGTTGATGACATATCACAAGTGTCGTTTGCACTTTAGCACTTGTTGTCTTCTAGCATGTTAAGTGTCACACAATGTACATGAGATTGTTTTGGTGGTTTCAAGGGTTTCTCCTTGTGTAAACGAGTCGATATTACCATGTAAACCTTCATCGTCCTCATTTCTAAAGTTGTAATCATTATCACACAAGTGTCATCATGGTCGTTTCAATGTCTATCTTTAGTGTCGCACTTGTCCTAAGTTGTCGTAAAATTTGTCTCACTAAGGGAAGTATGTTCTTAAAGTGTTCCAGATGATCTGTTTTGTGTCGTCAAGCACTCTAAGTGTGTTATCACAGTCGAGTAATATCATTATTCACATCAATTTCACTGATCCCATGCTTAACCAAAATTTGAAAATTCCCAACAACTTAGCCTCATCCAACATTCCTGAACTATGTTTTGTGGAATCCCAACCCTCAATATGAAACCCTGCATCTTCACACTGCATAATGTGCAATTCCTTCTTTCCAGAACTGTGCAGTTTCAATGCTCAAGCCTAAGCCTTGGCTTCCAAAATTGCACAATTCAGCCCTCCATCCTGGCCCCAACTACACACTACACAGCCTTTGAGCTCAATATCAAACCCTAAGCTCTTGACCTGTGCAACTACACAATCACTAGGCCTACTCTTCGTCCCAGACCCAAGGAGTTGGCTAAATTAGTGAAAAATCCCTCATCCTAGCTCTCTGACTCCCAAAACTATGCAATTTCTCTCTCCTGCCAAGTTAGTATTGCACATTGTGCAGTCTCAAGGCTCAAGCCTCATCCCTAAGCTCTTGAAATGCATAATCACCTGGGCTCCTCTGTCCTCCAGAACTACGCAATATGTTGATCCAATGCCCATCCCCTTAGCCTATCACATTGAGCTCCTAGATTGCATAGTTTTATTCCTCAATCCAGCCTGAACTACACATTGCATAGTCTCAAGGCTCAAGATTCACCTCTGACCACCTGAGCTATGCAATTGTGTAGTTACTGAGCATGTTTCCAAACTTGTCACCTAGTTCTAGCTTAGTCAGTGGATCAATATGTACCATCTTAGACTAGGGGTTTATCAGATTGATGTCATCTTGTCATGAGAGGATTACAAATGTAGTTACTCTATCATGCTATGGTAAGATGATGAATAAGGGGATGGATAAGGAGGACATGCTAGAAGACACATATGGAGTTGAAGAGATAGCATGATCATTAGGCAAGAAGGTGAAGGAACATCAAACTAAAACAGAAGATGAAAGATCAAGATCACATGGAAGACTCCTCATCTTCAAGTCATATGGAGGAGGAAGAAGAAAAACATGCACCATCTTTTCGAGAAGACACAAAGAAAGAAAGAAAAAAAAGAATGGATTGACATTACCATGTCATCAGTGTCATGTAATGTCGTTTCATGAGTCATCATGTGCCACATCATTTTGTGGAATATGTAATTCAATATTGGATAAATGTATTGTAAAGTGGAATTCCAAAGGACGTGTACAAAATATGAAGAGTCATGTAAAGTCAAAAATTCATGGGAATTCAAACAGTTATGAGGGTAGTCAAAGAGTCACAAGGAAGGTAACATGTCACCTCCCCATTGGTTATATATACACCCTCATTGCATGAGAAAAGGACTTTTTTTCCTTGGCTCCTCCTGCAAGGCATTAGAGAGACAAGCTAGTTCTTTTGTGGAGCAAGGAGCGGCTCTAACGGTCCACTATTGGAGCTAGTGGTGTTCACTGTATACATGTGTCTTGGAAATTTTACTTAATATCAGAAGCCTCATGGCCATCACGTGCTTCATGCATGGATTATGAATATCTGTAAGACCATTCTGTGGATGTTTGTAATTCATGTTTGCTTTCATCTATGCTAATGTAGTTGAACTATTTTGGTACTTATCATATTGGGAATGTGTTGTAATGGTTGTTATTTATGTCACGTCCTTGTGGACTATTCCACTGGATATTAGGCCTATCTTTCTTGTTGACTGGTTGTAATGACCGTTGCATATTTGTGGACTATTCCACTGGATGTTAAACAAATCCTTCTTGGTTGTGTATGCCTCTACTAGGATGGTACTATTACCTCTCCCTTAGAGGATCACTTTATTTTCTCCCTCTGCAATAGAAAAACCATGACACACATACAACCGAATGCTCACCGGACACACTCACTTGCTTTTTGAAGTCACATTTGCATTCCTCTCTCTTGAAGATAGTTAGAGCCAACGAAAATGTATAAGAATATATAGAAATCAGGTCGATACTCTGGATGGGTCTCCTATTCCAAACTATGTCAGGTCTAATTGGGACTTCACATCGGGTGGCCCCCCTTGGTTGAAAAATTTCTAGCACCGTCAACAAGAAAATAATCCCAATCTAGTCTATCATATGCCTTGGAGAGATCCAGTTTAATCAACATGCCATCCTTTTTAAGTTTCCTTAGGGAATGACTAACTTCATGAGATGTAACAATCCTATCCATAATTTGATGGCCTTCAACAAAACTCTTTTGCTCTAGGGAGATAATCTGGTTGAGTAGGGGCTTAAGATGATTGACAATCATAGAGGAAATGATTTTATCAACTACATTACATAAAGAAATGTGCCAGAAGTCACTAGAGTCAGCAAATTTTCTGTTCTTTGGGATTAAAGTGAGAAAAATAGCATTAATACCAAACCATAACTAATTAAGTCTTCGAGACTTCTCGACTAACGCATGCACTTTTTCTCTAACAAAATGCTAACAAGATTTTAAAAAATCTAAAGTGAAACCATCACGACCAAGTGCCTTATTGTTGGGCATAGCCTTCACTACCTCCTCAATGTTAAAGATTGAGATATCCCACATTAAGGCATCATTCTGATCTGAATTTATGATCTTGGGAATATGAGTTGTGATGTGGCTAATATCTTAGCTTATATTTGGACTAGACTCAGTGAGAATATCCTGATAATATGAAACTAATTCATCCTCTAGCTCCTCATGTTGAAGGAGTCTTTGACCTCCCATTGATGTGAGGGAAAAATATTGGTTATGATGATGATTCTTAATCATTGTCTTGTGGAAGAATTCAGAGGCTTGTTCCTCCTCCCTTAGCCATTGGATTCACTATTTTTGTCTCCACAAAGTTTCCTCTTACTTACATCTATGTTCCAATCTATGAACTAATTGCCCCTCTTCCAAGGTCAAGTCGTTAGAGTGGTCGTCCTGAATGATTTTTTGTTATTTCTCTTATATGTGTGCATCCAGAGCCTTTTTATAAGAGAAAACATGTCCAAACTCTTACTTGTTCCAATCATTTGCTTTGGCTTTGAATTCCTTTAACTTCAACTAGAAAGTGTGCATTTGATTCCTCCCCTGAGTATTCATCTCTTTCCACCAAATTTCTGCTTTAGATAGGAAGTAAATACTTTGAAACCAAAATATCTTGAATCTTAAAGGATGATTTCTCAGAGTTTCTTTCAAATCCACTTCCAATCTAATGGGCTAGCGTTATGAGCCTAAGCAAGGAAGAATGGTCACTTCTACAAATATATCTCACCCCAAAATATGTTCATAAAGCAGAAATTGATCCAGTCGACTAACTACCTAGTGGCATCCTCCTCTACTATTGTTCCAAGTAAAATTTTCATTATTGGTATCCACATCCATGACCCTTAGAGCTTGGAGGAGCTCCATGAAGATATGTGCTTCTGAATTTGATAAAAAAATCTGCCCTTTTTTTCTTCCATATTTTTAATGAGGTTAAAGTCACCTCCTACAATCCAAGGTTCCTCACTATGAAAGGTTTTGATTGCTTGAAGATAAGACAAAAAGGTAGTTTTTTTAGCTAGAATTAGTGGTCCATAGAATGCTATAAGGTAGATTGTATCCTTCTCCCCCAAGTATTGGAATCTTCCAGATAAAATCCATGGACATGTTATCTAGTCATAGAATATGATATCCTTTGGGTTCCAAGTTATTGCTAGCCCTCTTTAGCATCTAGGGCCATCGAAACATAGCCTTTCCTGCATTGATCCAAAATATCAATTAATTTCTCACTAAATACTTTTTTTTCTTCTAAATATAATTATCTTAGGCTTTTCTCTTGATATCCTATCATGAAGGTGCATTTGTTTACCTCTATTGTTGAGGCCTTGTATATTCCAAGTGATAATTTTCTTTGAGGAAGGGGTTGAGAGGGGGGGAATACCTCGGAATATGTACCACCTTATCTGAATTGATGATGAGCTCCCCTATATTCTGAATGGCCTCGTTGATCATATTCTTTCCCTTCTTATTATGCTCCATGATTATCTTCCCTTTACCTTTTAATGTCTGGGAAGAACCTTCCATTCCTAGTTGGTCGATCTATTCTCCCCCTCATATTCTTATCGATTCTTCCACCATTTGAGATATAGTTGATGATATCAAAGATTTTTCTCCATTGAGATGTCTTTTGAATCTGCTCTAGCCCATGTCTTAATGATCTCAATCATTGTATGTTAATCCTCACTTACAGTTTCTTGGTTATCTTCCATAGCCAAATCTGTATCTGAGATCATATCTTTAATCTCTGGTATTTCTGATGGGGCTTCAAGAGATTTTCTTTTAGGAGTGGGTTTCGCCTTGGATGTGTTGTCTAACTACTAAACTTCCATGATGTTCTCTAGCAAAATGATGTTCTCTTATGAATCCATCAGTTTCAAAAATTGATTTTCCACTGGAATTTCCTTTGTGGCCAATTGAGTTAGCTATGGCGGCTGCTCCACTTGTGATTTGGAGTTTTTTTCCTTTTTTATTGAAAACATCATGAAACCATTCTAGATACGCTCACATAGCATTCTCTTGTATGCTTACACTATTGGGAAATTTTTAATTATATGGTCATATTCATGGCATCGCCAAAACATGAAGGGCATATTCTCATAATCTAGCGACTGAGTCCAAATCTCATCATGATACTCAATTTCAATTGATTTAGGAAGTGACATGGAAATATTCATACACACACAAATCATCTCATATGGGGAATAATGATGCCTCTTATTAACTTCAAAGATTTTTTCAAAGACATTGATGGAGTTTCCAATGCCCTTGAGAATATCTGGGTCCCAAAAATATTCTAGTAATAAGAACAACTGGACCCAAACTAGGGTTGCAAGAAATTGTTCTTTCTCAGGATTATAACACTCTTCCCAAAACTGCATAAATAGACTAGTGTTATTAAAGAAACATAAATCATTTTCAAAGACCCTCTTATTGTCTTCCATATTAGAAAAGATAATTGTAAAATAATATTTGGCTATTAAGTAAAGGTCTATTTGGCCCTTAGGTTGTCGCTTTGCCTAAATCCTTTTCACTAGATCTTTATCCCTCGGCTAAATGCCCATGAATACGCAAATCAAGGCATGGTCCTTCATATACCAACGTGATTCTTCCAATTTGTTATTTTGCACCAAAAACATAGGTTTTGCCATTTCCTTTGGTGAATACCTCCCTTTGAAGCGAGATTACCATTGAGCTCCAAGTATGAGATTTTAATTTTTGCTGCTATTACTAGCAAAAGATTTGGCCTCCCCTATCGTAGGCTGGTGGTTACTAATAACAACATTTTGATAGAAGGGGATCATACCCCTCCCCACATAACCACTCATGTAACCAATCAAAATAGCCCAGAATAATAATTATCAGCATTGTAATCTTGAGGATCCAAGTTCAAGTGCCCAACACAGAGTATTCAAAAATTTCCTAAAAACCCTAACCCTAGCATAGGCTCACTCCTTGCTGAAATAATTTGAACTTATAGTTTTATTATTATTATTATAAAAATAATTCGTATATAAGTTAAACATATATACATTTAAAAAAAATGGAACATGATTATTAATCATGGAGATTTACCTCCAATTTACCATGGAGATTCCTAACCCGTAGATATGTTTTGTTATGACACTATGGGCCAATACCATGCCTCATCAATACCACATGCGTAAAAAATCATAACTCACTTCATATAACACTTGTTCATATGACATTTTTTTAATTAATCAATTTAATTAAAAGAGAAAAAAACACATAACTACTTTGGAGATAAATCTCAACCGTTCATTAGAATAATTAAATCTTTACCATCTACCAAATAATTATTAATTATTAAATTACAACTCTAAAAACCCCATTCCAAAATAAACATATATATTGACTTAAATATAAAATTTAAAATCTCATAAAAAAAAATAAAAATATTTAATTTTCTTTTTTTTCAAAATTTTACTTAATTTTTTAGTTGATGATATATTGTTGATCTAAGTGACTTATATATTATTATATTATTTTATTTTAATTTTAATTTTAATGTTATTAATATAATTTATTATATAACACAAATATAATAATTTATAAAAGTTATAAAAATACAAATAAGAATTTTGGTTAAGTAATTTTCATTTTAAATATTTATAATTATATGCAATTTATTTAATTAATAAAATAAGATACTAATTCATCAACATTTTAATTATAATAATTAATATTTTGTTTAAGGGCAGCAAGAGTCATAGGGGTTATAATTAATATTTTGTTTAGGGGCAGCAAGAGCCATAGGGTTATTCTTAATCTTGAAGAAAAACCTAAAATGGATTACAGATGGGGTCTAGGAAAACTCATAAACAATTCAGCATAGTCTTATGAGTTTTTGCAAGCTCTAATTCTAGTCAGAGAAGAAAAAATAAAAGACTTGGTGGTGTTGGAAACTCTTTGATAGTGATACGTCATCTTTTTTAAAAAAACACTAAAGATGACAAATTGCCTAATATAATTAATCCAATTCAAGCTATGAAACCAACCTTCTCAAGCATGAGGTTCTTTCATGTGTCATGATCAAACAAATTGCCTAATATAATTAATCCAATTCAAGCTATGAAACCAACCTTCTCAAGCATGAGGTTCTTTCATGTGTCATGATCAAACAACCCTGCAATAAATCAACTTGCAAAAATAGAGGTAAATTTGAATGAAGGGATATTACAACTTGCAAAAGTAGAGGTAAATTTGGATAAAGGGATGTTGCAACTTGCAAAAGTAGAGGTAAATTTGGATGAAGGGGTTCTGGTCAGGAATTGTACTCCCTTCAATTTTATCATTCCTTAGTCAATGGATGAGAAACTTCATCGAAATTTGATTTGGGATTGGAGTATAAGGACTAATGCGCCCCCTTCGTCAAAAGTTAACTATGTTCTAAGGCCAATTCCATTCGATATAAATGAAATTCATAGCAAATTTGTGGAGATATGTAAGAGTCAGATTGCTTGGTGGCTTCTGCTGCCACCCAGTCCCCCCAACAGGTGCTCACATATCATCGCTATTAGGGGCGAAGGATTTGTATTAATGGGAGATGAAAGTGGATTGATGAATACAACATATATGGGAATCAAGGTTGAGTCGATGGCCTTCAGTGGGTTTAATAGGTTGGTCTCACAGGATTTTTTTTCTTGTTTGGACTAGAGAGGCTGGAGAGGGAGTGCTAGTGCTAGTGCGAAGAATGGATGAACCCCTTCGCGCTACCTCCTCCCTTGGCCTCTCAAGCTCAAGCCATTGGAAGGATGCACGTTGGCACAGTTATCTTCATAATGGTGTAGCTTCTCCCCTAAAGTGATGCAATTCCCAATGAGAACCACCAGTGGAGGGCAACATGTATTCAATTCTACTATGTTAATTTCATATCGGAGTTGCCTTCATTCATGATGACGATATGTTGCTGACATGGAATGATGTTTCAGTTTTAGAATTTCTCCTTCTTGGTGACTTTTTGGCTAGCTTTGTCATAATTTTGTGCTGGGGTTTCTAAGAAAGTTTCTATACTTGGGTTAGCCCTTTGTGGAGATTTTGCCTTCATTAGGGTTGAGCGTATCTCTATTTTTCTTCTTTGTAGTGTTGACAAAAGGCTCACCGAGTGACTAGCCTTTCTCTCCCTTTGGGGGCCTCCTAGTGATATTGTTCTAGCTATGGATACTTGAGATCAAGGAGATTGGAGTGACTATCTGGTTTGAGTGCATCTCTAATTTTTTTTTGTAGTGTTGACAAAAAGCTCAGTGAGTAACTAGTCTTTCTCTTTCTTTGGGGGCTTCGTAGTGATATTGTTCTAGCTATTGATACTTGAGATGAAGGAGATTGAAGTGACTACTTGGTTATGGAAACTTTGGAGCAGTGTTTAGACAAGGTCGAGACCAACCAAGTGTTGTTGTGTGCAAAATTGAATCAAGTTTCAAAAGTTCCATGAATGCTTTGGAGAAGATCATGGAAGATTGGTTCAAGCAAGAAAGAATGGCTGATGGGCTAGATGCCCTCGAGCAGCAGCTACTAGAGGATTTGCGAGTATCCTTATATTAACTCATTTCTTCCAATTCATTTGAAAAAAGCAATAGTAATAACACTATGTTGGTTTTGAATGAGAACAACTATGATGTCTACTTAAGAGAAATTGTCAACAACATTATTTTATTTTAGGAAAAAAAACACAAAACAAAAGCTACTGCAGTTTCTAACCAGAAGCGGCGCCCTTGGAGTCCTTGTATCCACCAAAAACATAGGAAATAAATCCCCAGAGCCCCAAGAGCATGGCCACTATCTTCACCGCGTCCAGTTTCTCTTCGAACAAAAACGCGGCGAGAATGGGAACAACAGGCAGCGTCACGGCACTCACCGCATTAGAAAACAATGAAGAAACCAAGAAAATGAGGCCAAACATCCCCATGGAAAATGTTTGCGCTGCTACAGCGCACCACACCAGAGTCATGCAGTACGTCATTTTCCCTGACCTGAAACGCTGGGACTCGTACACCAGGTGTCGGAAATCTCCGCTGCTCAACAGCCCCACAGTACAAATCAACGCTGCAACCATGTAAACCAGTGCCTGCGATATCAGAACCACGCTAAAATTTTCCCTCCCTGCAACCCTTCGGAACAGGAGCTGCAGCAGGGTGAGCAGCAGTCCATAGAAGGCAGAGGCAAGAAGAGTGCACACAAATCCCAGAATGAATTGATGTCTGTTTACTCCCACTGGTCTTTCGCTCTTGGATTGGATTCCAAGAAGAACAGCGCTGAAGGTAAGCAGCACAATCGAATTGAAAACACAGGGGCTTATCCTGTGCTTCAGTAAAATGAAAGAGAACAGGGCATTGAAAGCCAACACTGTGGCGCAGAGAAGAGAAAAAGTGGAGACGGGAAGAAAAGAAATCCCAAAGGAGTAAAGCATGGCGTTTCCGGCTGATATTGCACCCAGAGTTCCACAGGCCACAACATATTTGGGGCTAATAAATGTCTGCAACGATGATTTTCTTTGGGGGTTCAGCAATATTGGCAGAAGAAGCACCGGCCATCCAATGGACAGCAACAACGACCTGAGCCAACGGCTATGTCCGCCCTCTGTGAAGTAAAACCTGCTCAAAAGCGTCGAGGCAGATTGCCCCACCACAAGAGCTATAACGCTTATGCCCACCAGCAACCAGTGCCTCTTCCCCTTTCTGACGCCATTGATATTGATATTGACCTCTGTTCTTCCTTCCTCCTCACGCGAATCTTCCATCCTACAAGCGAAATCGCCTGAAACAAAATCTATCTTATAAATGAAAATTTTCTGACTGTTTCACAAAGTTAGCAGACACTGCATGTTACTGTCCTAGTTCGTAATTAACTGAGACCTTCTATTTTGAATGACTGTATTGCATTTAAATCCAAGTCCCTAAACTAACGCCCATGCTACTGTGAACCCATTACGTGCATGGCTGATCTGTTTAATGACAGGCATATATATATGCACTGGCATATATGCCCGTGTGCCTCTCACATGGTATATATGCCCGCCTTTAGCCTGGTATATATGCCCATCTTTAACTGCATTGACATGCATATATTAATTGTGTATATGAAACGATATACACAGCCATTTTTAATGCAATGAATGCGTGTATCCCACTAGATAAGTCCACACATCCTTGCAAAAAGTCGAACTGGTCCATGATTATTTTGTGAACTTCGTCCCTATGATGAGACCCCAGCATACATATTTATATATAGCCGTATTCTACCGTACCAGGTATTTTTAGGTCGAATTTGCTAAATTAGGGATGGGTTGAAATCAGAAAGTTTGAGTTGTAAATAAATTAAGATATTTATTTTATATTTTATGTAAAAAATTATAATGGTAATATTATAGGAAAGGTTTCAAAATTTGTAAGAGTTTTAAAAGGTATTTTGGAGTGTTTTTGAGAGCTTCACTATAATAGGAAAGGTTTCAAAATTCGTAAAAGTTTTAAAAGGTATTTTGGAGTGTTTTTTTGGGAGCTTTACTATAATAGATTTTGAAGTTTTTGGAATTTATTTTGAGCAGAGAATGTATCATTTGTTTATTTTCCAAGTGATACATGTCAAGTGAGAGGGCTGGACATCATGGGCTCTGTAAAGTGACATAGAGTTATCAATCATTCCTTAGTTATCAATCATTCCTTGGCAGCGTCTGTTGCAAATCTTAAAATTTAACAATTGCAAAAAAGTCTACTTTCTTAAAGTTTATCCTGATGTTTTAATGATAAGATTCAATAAATTACTGTGATGTAAAAAATAGTTCCATTTTATAAATTTTCAAAGTTGACTATAATATAGTGTTCTATGAAATCACATAATAATGAAGTAATAATAGCCTTTTTTTGTGTGGTAATTCCTCATATTTTGTGGTTCGCAAATTTTTTTATTAGCAAATTGTTAATGGATTAATATTTTGATTTTTTTGTTTCAAAATTCAATTTTCACATATTTCATTGTAAGATGGAATTTGATAAACAAGTTCTGGATAAAAATAAATAAGTTATTTTATTTTTATTTTCAATACATATTAAATTTTAATATATTATATTAGTAACGTTACTTGTAAATTTAGGCCAAACTTCTAATGCTATGGAATACTTGTTCAGCTTACCAAAATAAATTTTAATAAATTGGTACTTTAGTTTACTAAATCCAGGTATACCATTAAAAACATATTTAAATAAAAAAAAAAAACAATTTACTTAAACATTGGGAAGCAAATTAGAAAAAAAAACAACTAAAATATATAATAATTAGAAAACACGAGACCACAAATTTAGGAATCTACGGACACGTTCAAGGGCCATACACTGTAATGGGTGAGTGGAAGTGGGATTTTATAGTAAAAGCAAATTCCAAAACCTCACGATTCGACGTAATAGGGGAGAAGATTTATTAATAGGAGTATGACAATGATTATTTTGTTTTTATTGAAATTAATAGCGCAACCACGGAAGTGTGCTTGCTGCAACAAAACGTTAAAAGGCAATTACAGCTAGAGATCCGTGCAAATACATTAGATTGGTAAATTGTAATGATTTTATAATTTGAACGTTCAGAGTGGTAATGAAAATATTTTTAATTTTCACTCTAATTGGAGAATTTTCAATTTTGATGGTATGATAAAGATTATTTTTAATATTTTAATTTCGAAATATACATTTATGTATTTAATTATTATTAAATTAGTCTTTTTATAATAATGATAAATATCTAAAATATCAATCCATAATAACTATTAAATATTTTATCGTAGGTTTTAATTGGTTACAATTTAAAAAATCATAAAAATTAATTAAATTATATTTTTATTTAAGATAATTAGTGCTATTAATGATGATGAAAAGAACTAATATATAAGTTAACCATATACACATTTAAAAAAAAAAACATGAAACAATAGTAACGATGGAGATCTATCTCATTTCATCATGGTCTCAGACAACCCATTTTGACCATTTTTGGGAAATGTGTGCACAGATGCTTCATTGCCTTCTCAAATGCTCTCTGAAAAGTTGTGCCAGAGTTGTCGCCCCAGGTCAGTATTTGCATATGTAAATTACCCATTTCTGAATTTGTGAACCATATAATTTTTTTTAAATAAATATCAATTATTAAATTATCATTATATATATATATATATATATAAAAGTAATTAATAAAAAATATTTTATATAAGAGTTGTTTTTAGATGGGAAAAACCTACCAGAAAAGTTTCTAAAAAGACTCACTAAAGACAACTCATTTTTATATATATAGATATGAAATTTATTTACTTTTTGAAATATGATTTAAAACATTTTTTTTTTTTTTTCCTTCAAGTTAAGAGTGCTTTTTTAACAAATAATTTTATATAATGAAGCATGTAGGAATATGAATTCATTCATGTTCTCCCACCTGATATCTAACATAGAATATAAAAATACTTATATTATCTTATTATAAAAATACTTATGTTATCTTATATTTATAGATCCTTCAAAAGTGCCTTAAGATCAAACAAAAGTTACAAAACATGACGTAATAAACTAAGTATGAGAAATTTCCTAGAAAATAGACTCCAAAGAAGGAGCCACAACATTCAAATTAGGAATGTGCCTAGGATTAAATGAAACTAAATTAGGAGAAGCTGAGAAGAATGGCCACCAATTTCTTTCCATTGTTGGATTTCTTCTAGTTGATGAAGCAGGTGATCAATTTCATCCTCTACCCTTTATAATTGAGATCGCTACTGTATAAGCATTTCCATAATGGTTGTCAAACTTATGCCAAATGGTTAGGTCTAATTTTTATTTACAACACTTGCTCTTGCAAGGGTTGGAGGTCAAGTTCCATATTATCTTTGTGAATATGCCTAAACATTTTATCAAATTGCCACAATCTCCAATCCATCTCCATGTTTAGTTATAGTGGGGAAACAAACTAGACATGACCCACTTTCTCAACAAATTCAAGGTTCTTATTTCTCTTGTCTACTTCCTACTTCCATATTGATCCTATTCCACTGCACACACTTTCCTCTTCTATGAGATCATTAGGGTGGTGAATATTCGAAACAACCAACAATCCACATTAAAATTTGTTTAGTTATAGTGGGGAAACAAACTAGACATGACCCACTTTCTCAACAAATTCAAGGTTCCTATTTCTCTTGTCTACTTCCTACTTCCATATTGATCCTATTCCACTGCACAAACTTTCCTCTTCTATGAGATCATTAGGGTGGTGAATATTTGTGACAACCAGCAATCCACATTAAAAGTTGAACAATTTCCCACATACAGAATTAAACTTCCAATTTTAACTACCCGATATGGAGGAACAAAGAAAGTCCAACCTTGTTATGGTGTGAGAATATTTTTCGTACCTCAATCAACTTCCAGTTCTGAAATCCATGTCCACTCCTTACCACTATTACATAATACACCTCTAAATATCTATCGATTGCTATGAATAACTTCTAGTGCAGGATGTCAACTTCCCACAAAAGCTTGACAACTTGCATTAAACTCATAATCATCATCCATACATTGTTCTTTTGGCTCCATTGTGGGAAAGGACAAAGTGTTGCCTTGCCACAGGTGCTCCAATATTTTATGCCAACCATCACCCTCTTCATCTTCTATGTGAGTAGCCATAAAATCCACATAGGGCCAGAATAAACTCATCAATATGACATTGCCAACCATTATGTTGACCTCCCTCCATAGGTTCACTTTGAAATGAATTATGCCTTGATTAATAACCCTTGTAAATGAAAATCCAATGTGGCTCAATGTCGCTAATGCCAAGTTGAGACTCCACTTCATGATTAACTCCTGGTTAATTAAGGGATAATGAGATAAGCCTTCCTCCCATTACACTAATTTGGCCATGTTCAATAAATGAACCTTATTTGTTAGTAGTGCAACTACTTTATTATTGTGCCTTAGAACAAGATATATTGAATGAATTTCCATTATTTTGGTGAGACAATATATTATTTTAAAAATATGTATGCCTTTGATATCCATCGAGGAGGTTCCAAAAAAAAGATGGTTAACTATTAATTGTGAAGCCCCCACTATAATGAGGTTGTGAAGGTTGAGAGCAAAGGCTTGAAGCAACCCTTATAGGATGACATATGATTCAACGTAGTTATTTGTGACATATCCAAATCCCTAGAAAGATAAAAGTTAATTTTTTTCATCGAGGTGAATGAGCACCTGTCATCCCTTAGGATGTAAGGAAAATTGTCATCCCTTAGATAAGGGTTCATTTTCCTAGGATGTAAGGAAAATTCCATATTGTGTGGCTTTACTTCAATAATAATGAATAATAGTAATAATTATCCACATTACTAATTTAATTTTAAACATATTGAATCTAATTAAAATTTAATAAAAATAATCTCTTCCAACAAATAAATCATCCATATTATAGTGTCATCTCTCTCTATGTGTGTGCGTGTGAAAATTGTAAAGGAATTCCTTTTGTATGTAATGAATGAGTTATGGGACAATTAATATTAAAGGATAATTATTTTTTAGTTTTCTTATAAAATAAGATAAGGAAAGTAATGCCCCGGATCTGATTGCTTGACCATCCTCCACCATAGGTTCCACTGAGGATCGATGATGCCTGTGACCATCATCTCCCTCGTAACATCGTTGGCCACCATGAGTTTTACATATGTCAACTCAAATCTTTGCAGCCTAATCTTGCACACCCTGCTTAATGTCTCACCTACCTCCTCTCTGTGTTTATTACTCCGCTCCATGGACACCATTCACCACTTCCCTCCAGCTTTTCTGCTCAAATTCTTATCTATCCCACTCAATAGCTCTGCTTCAGTTCCCTTTGTCTCCTCTACACCATATTCACCGTCTTTGCATCCCGCTTCT
Organism: Pinus tabuliformis; assembly: GCA_031772625.1. Classification (NCBI taxonomy): domain Eukaryota; kingdom Viridiplantae; phylum Streptophyta; class Pinopsida; order Pinales; family Pinaceae; genus Pinus; species Pinus tabuliformis. Next base: position 1,432,604,017 of record CM062819.1, on the reverse strand, counting down.
CCACCATGAGCTATGAGAGGGGAAGAGGGAATCGATCTAGCTGAGGAAGGGGAAGAGGATGTCTCCTAACCAACTTCGATGACAACGTGGAATTGGCATTATTTGAAAATGCCATCCCACCTCATATTCATTGTTAGGTTCTCAAGCTTGAAGCGGAAGAGACAATCGATGGAAGGAACATGCTTTGAGATCTTCGCAACTTGCTAGCCTAGCAGCTCAAGGACCGTGAGAAGGACAAATCTTGTGCTACCTAATGGATTGTCGATCTCTTTGCCTACCACAACCATACCTCCACTTCTCTCAGACATCTCTCGTGTGACCTTGAAATCAACATCCCTCCCAACATCCCCTCTCCCACCTCCTCGCCCCCCTTGAATTCCAATTCCCCGTCCCTAGGCTCAACCTCCCCCCTCATTTTCATGGCTCCTGCAAGTCATCCCTCTCTAATTCACAGATGTCTAGAACCAGCTCCATTGCTAGCAACTACACAGGCTCCAACTCTCACAACCTCTCCTCCTCACGCAAGTCCCTATGGGTGCTTCATTATAGAGGAGAAGCTAGAAGAAGTAGGCATCACAACTAGGTCCTCCAGCGCGACTCAGGTTTTTCTCTAGAAGGTTGACTCCTCTACAAGTTCTCGTTAAGTGGCTCATGTTTCTCATGTTTTTCATTAGTTTTGTTTATTTTGGCACTTCGTCACCTTCACCAAGGGTGATCAACTTGTGGCCTAGAGTCACATAGTCTACAACTGCAAAATTTATGTCTCTTTACATGATATGTAATAGTCTCAAACTAGTTTTTCATATTATTTTCTCTGGTTTCCCCTCTCATGAGCAGAGGAATCCTTTTGTCACTGACGTTGGTTTCCCCCTTCAGGGGTAGAGCATTCTGATGGGTGATGGGCCAGATCCCCCTCGATCTCCAAAATGTGTGCTCTGTACTTTACACTGTTAATATAATGTGGATACCATTTCATACAACAACAAAAAAATACGGGAAGTAGTTATTTCAAAAAAATATTTATGTAATTTTTTATTTTACTTAAATGCTAGGCCATGATACTGCCCACAAGGTTTCAAACCAACATCTATTATCCAAAGAATGTCTTATCAATTTACTCATTCACCAATTGTTCTACACCCTATAAGCTATGCAATTTAAATTATTTTAAAGAATGCCATAAATTTTATTTTTTATTTAAAAGAAATTTACCATATTTGTTTTCTAAATTATAAATAAATTTTCACCATAAAAAATATTGATCTTTTATATTATTATATTTTAATGATGATGATTAACTTCCCGTAAAACTAATAAGATCTATCAAACTTTAAGAAAATAACAAATAAATTAATACTATTTAATTTTTTTTAATAATTTAATAAAATATACTATATAACAATAAAGTATTTTAATTATAAATATTACAATAAACAACTTTGACGATTTCTATGATATAAAATATTATATAACTTAAAAAAATTCAAATCCAAATCCAAAAAAATTGATATTACAATAAATAAATCAACTATTTAAAAATAATTCATAATTACGCTAAAATATTTATTCATATTAACATCTATTTAATTATAAATAGTTTAGTATTATAATAAAGAATTTAAATGTTCATATTATTATTATTTATCAATCTTATCATCTAGTAGAACTTGAAGCTTTAATTATAAATAGTTTAGTATTATAATAAACCATTTAAATATTTGATATTATTATTATTAGTCATCACATTGAAACATTTATGTTTAATTATAAATTGTTTAGTATTATAATAAATAATTTAAATATTTGGTATTATTATTATTTATCAATTTTATTACGATTTTGTAGAATTAGAAGCTTTAATTATAAATACTTTAGTATTATAATAAATTATTTAAATATTTAATATTATTATTATTGGTTAATTCATGAAAATTTTTGGAGAAAATCACATAGAGAATATTTGATCCACACTTTTCGAATTAATCAGTCTTATAGGGACCTAACACTTATGAACTTAATGGATTCATGCATTCATGACTTACAGGTACCTTGTCTACCAACTGTTTGTCTAAATGATTTTCATGTATTTGATAATGCTAAGTAGGAATAAGGTCAAGAACAGAAAATGAAGACTCCTATAGGTTAATGATAGTGTTATAAAAGATTATCAGTAGTTCTAGGCAGTTGTTCAGGATCTAGCCTTGGAAATCCAAAACAGGGATTCTTGACACGATCTCTTAACTGAGAAGTTTTGGTTATAGCCGCACAAAGGATGACCTATGCGTACAAACAGAGCCTTTTGGCCGAATGGACAACTTGGCATACATGAGACTACGTTATGTGGTGAGTCAAAAAGGTAGTTCCAGTACAAGAAAAGTTGATCAGTAAATTTTATTTGACATCTGGGTGATCTGGTATTCCTAAAGGTTGCAATAAATATTAAAGTTAGTAGGCCCCACTTCCATAACTAAAACTTGGATTTCGAGTCATGAATAGTAACTCTCAGCTCATGTTTACCCTGGAGAGCTTATGAAAGTGGCTAAATGTAGGGTGGGGTGTTAAAGGGTGGTATCAGAGAAATTTTGTTCCCTATAAACCTTTCTCTGGTACCAGTTTTATAAAGTGGTATGAAAGCGATGTTTACAGTATTGGACCTTAAGGTGAATGCAAGTGGTTATGGTTATCATGCATGTTCTTATTGTTTCAATTTTGTATTGTAATCTTGATTCACGCATGATGTTGATATGTTATTACTATTATTATAGATTCTGCTAATTTGGACCGACTTGTGTAGATGTAATATCCTCCCTTGAGCTACACTGATGTTTAATCCTGATTATGTCTTCCATTTGGTTTATCTAACATGGTATGCTTGTAGGATATAGAAGGCCAAAAGATGAAATCTAGGATGGTCGATTATAGTTCACATGACTCCCCGTACAGGCCCGAAGTAAAATAAGTGGAGTGGGAAAAGTCATTTGAGCAACAAGGAGAAGAATATTCTCCTGATATGGATGATGCATTGAGGAGTTTGAGGGCAGAGATTAGAATTTGTAGGGAAAATAATAATAGGTTGATTGATGCATAAGAAATCATTGCAAAGGCTCATGAAAAGCAAGTTGAATTCAATGCAGTGATTCTTCAGAGCCTTTTAAACTTACAGAAGTAGGGACATATGGGGATCAATTATGGAGACAGGCAAGAGGAGAATACTAATGGGGCAGATGGAATTAGGTCTCAGAGAAGGTAAATCATGGACAATTATGTTACAGTGAAGAGTGGAAGACTCTTGGATACACCTTAGAAGAGGACTACTATGCATGAGTTTTATTCTAGCTCTTCTCCAAGAGATATCATCACCATAACTGCTAGCATTATAGGAGGAGAGAGTATTTTCTAAAGGAATTTAAGAAATCAAAGCCTCCTACTTTTAATGGGGAAATGAAGAAATCAGAAGATGCAAAAGAATTACTACTTGGGACAATAAAATTTTTCATATTGTATGATTACTCAAAGAACATGAAAGCTAAGATAGCCATCTTCAATCTCAAGGGAAAAATAGATATCTAGCAGGAATACATTAAGAATTCCAAAAGAATCAGAAAAGAGACGCTGACTTGGGATGAGTTTGAAAGACTCTTCAAGAATTTTTACATTTATGAGAGATATTATGATGGAAAGGCCAAGGAGTTTTATGAGCTCAAGATGGGTTCGATGACAAATGAAGAGTACACAACCAAATTTCTAGAATTGTTGAGGTATATGACCTAAATCAAGGATGAGAAAGAAAATATACAAGGATTCATCAGTGGATTTCCATTATCATTAAAAGATTAGATATATTTTGATGAGTCTATGTCAATGGAGGAAGCCATCAGGAAGTCAATACATAGTTATGAGTAGTCAAAGAATAAGCCCGAGTTTAAATGTGACTAGAAAGGTAATGATAAGACTAAAAGAAAATGGCCCAAGAAGCGAGGAATATCTAAAGATGTAGGTGAGAAGGAAAATGTAGCCCCTCATAAGAAGTTTAATGGAGTTGAGAAAGGACATGGGTCTCAGCCCAGAGAGTAGAAAAATAAAGGCAATGGCAGGGAACCATGAAGTGTTGGATTTGTGGTAAATACCATTGTAAGAAGGATTTTCCATTGTACAAGGGTGGTAGGCCACATATCTACATTGCTCAGGAGGTGTGGATAGTAGGGGATGTGGGTTAGAGCATTCCACGGATCTATGCAACACTTGATATCAGGTAGGAAACCATGAAACATCTATATTGAGATGGAAGCTAAGCTTCATGATCAAGTTGTTTCCATTTTGATTGATCTTGGATCAAATTGTAGATATGTTAGTCCTGACCTAGTGGATAAGTGTCATTTGAATAAAGAAGTGCATGCAGAATATTGGTTGGTGCAGTTGGCTACAGGGACCAAGAGAAGAGTTCACCACTAGGTGAGATCTTATGCATTTGAGCTTAATGGAATGCCTACAACAACACACCTAAATGTGCTTCCTTTCGGTTCATATAGCACTCTTTTTGGCATGGACTGGCTATTTACTCATAAGACCAAGGTAGATTTCTATGGGAAGGCCATTAAGTGCCTCGATGATGAGGAAGAAAGTAGAATCTTGCAGGGAAAGAAGAAGCCTACATCAGTGAGGATGGTTACAACTCTGCAAGCTAACCATAGTTGTAGGAAAGGGTGTGTATTGTTTGCAGTTCATGTTTCCAGTGAAAAAGGGAAGGATATTGAGGATGATGAGGTCTTGAGGAAGTATCCTATCTTGCAACAGTTTTAGGATGATTTTACTACATAGATTCTAGAGGTGCGCCCTCATAGAGAGGTGGATTTCTCTATTGAGTTCGTACCAGGAGCAACACCAACATCTAAGGCACCATACATGATGAGAAATTCGGATTTGGTGGAATTGAAGTTGCATCTTAAAGAGATGCTTGATAAGGGATACATAAGGACAAGTGTCTCATGTTGGGGTGCACCAATGTTGTATGTAAAGAAGAAGAATGATACTCTCATATTGTGCATTGATTACAGGTAGTTGAACAAGGTGAACATCAAGAACAAATATCAATTTCCTAATATTGGTGATTTTTTTATCAGCTGAAGGGAGAAACAATATTTTTTAAGATTGATATGATATCAAGATAAGGTGTGATCAAGATTATGTATTGAAAAACATAAGATCAAGTTGTAGATATCTTTATCAAAGCACTACCAAAGGAAAATTTCTGCAAATTCAAAAACATGGAAATATTCCAAATGATCATTATAGGGAAGAACTTTTAGAATAATGATCCTTTGCCTTATTCTAGAATTAATTATTTTTAAGTTTTGTTATGTCTCAAAGGTTTAATTTGAGATATAGGATTATTGTTAAGAGATTTGTGGAGAAGTTTCGAGATATTTTAGGTAACTATTGATTCAAACATTTGCTTATGGACATGCATAAATATCGGTCTTATTAATGAAAATGTTTGAGTTGGTGTTATAATTGTTGAATTTATGCATTATTTCATATTCGCTAGTGTAATAATTCTTCACTTTTCCTATTTCATTGATTGATAGAATTTCGTTTTCGTTATATTACTATGGTCTCTCCAATTTTTCATTGTGCATGTTTCCATTCATATTATGGCCTTCATTTCAGTTTCTATACAATCTAGATCATATTCGTTGCATGATTATCACTTAATAAACCTTATTTAATAGTAATTGTCATAATGAACCCAATCATATATATATATATATATATGGGTAGATTCACCTAAAGGGATCACATCCTGTTAGTTTATTAGCAGAGCTTAAACTTGATAACCTCGAGGAAAATTGACCTTATAACTTCTCATTAACAAAAATGCTTTAGCCACAAAAACTAAACCAATTAAATTAACCCTTAAAACTACAATATAACAAATATTATATCTATATTATTACTAAATATAATCAAATAAAAAATGTCATTATAGCATTATAGAAATACCAATACCGCCATGATCAAATGATGAATATCTTATTTTGCAAACGTTGATTTCAATAATGGATTTTATAATAATATGTAGACTTTTAATAAACTTACTATCTAAAGTCAAGCTAAGATTATATATTTTTTATATCATTGGCTACCGAAGCCTTGTGGTCACATTATAAAAATGAAAACCTCTTCTCAAATAATTCTTAAGATATTTTTCAATTAAATAATACTTAAGATATTTTTCAATTAAATAATACTTAATTTAATGTTTTTGTCGTGGGAAAAATATATCCCATTCATTTGGGGTTACGGTTGGTTCTTGTTTCAAAGCACTTAAGTCAACACTTATTTCAAATCACTTAAGTCAACCTCACACTGTGATTTGATTGTGGTTGTAGGTAGTGAGCATTTTAGGCATGGAAAAAACACACACAAATTTTGTTGACATTATGGTTTGCTATCATTACATGTTGCAATAAATACTCGAGCTGTAAAGAATGAAAATGATGTTTCACCATGAAAATCTCGCCTCCTTTTTGCCTTTCTTTTCTTGTTCAACACTGACACCAACGTTGGTGCATGCTGAGCCACGTCCTAATGAAGGCCTTCCAGGAACTCAACGTGTACCCTAATATTGATAACCCCTAGGATAGGGTCCATATCAATTAGAGCCTTTATGGGGTCATGTTTCCCTTTCGAATGATTAGGGTGAAATCAACACTAAGGATAGCTAAGCTTGGGCTATAGTGATCTTTTACATAATCACCATGATATCATTTGGATTGGGCTACAGTGGTTTCCTACATAATCAACCAGAGATGGAGATAACGATGTGCTTCTGATATTTTAGTTACTTGAAAGTGAGGTGGGTATTTTTAATGTTTAAAATACTTTTGTTTTTTTTTAAAGTTAATGGATGTCTTCCGACATTATAATAATAAGTGTAATAATTAAAAATGCGTTTTTTAATATTATTAATTAAATTCAAATAAAATAAAATTAGATAATTTTTATATACTATGATAAATGGGGGCATAATTTTTATATACTATGATAAATGGGGGCATTTGCGCATAAATAAAGTGTCTCATATTACACATTACCATCAATGAATTAATTTAAAATTATAAAGGAATATCTTTTTTTTAAAGATTATTGATTCAAATTGAATTGAAGTTAAACATATAGATTTTATAGTCAAATTTTATTAATATATTGTTTTTTAAATCCACAAAAATTGGTAATTGGGTTAGTCTTGTAATTCTATGACGAGGAGTGGGTTTTGGCTGCTACCAATATAGCCTCTGAGTCCTACGACCTATAGCCTCTAAGTCCTACTACTTATCCTCTTTTCGGTAGACCAAGTTAAGCTCGAGGGAATTGAACCTTTGATATCTTTATTTCCACAATGCTTCATTTTCACTGTGATCACCAACTAAATTACACTTCATCGTAAGTAATGGATATTTGATTTTTTTGGACCATGCATCTAGGCTCATAATCAAGATTTGAATAAATGATTACTATGTTCACATTGAAAGTGATAACCTATGGTGTTACTAATATATGAAGAATGTTAACAATACCTAAATAAAATTAAGGTTACACATTTTTATATTTTTGTATGCTTTTATAATTGAGTCAATTATGTTGGGTAAACTGTAACCTACAAAAAAAATTATAAATTTAAACATAAAGTTTAAGAGAAAAATATTTTTTATAATATTAATGTAAATAATATTTTATAATATTACTTTTTTTTAGGCTATTAATGTTTTTAAATCGTTTTATAAAGATTAATAAAGCTATTCAAATTTAAAATATGAACTCTTTACCATATTATTTTACTTTTTTACCATGTTTTTTACTCTCTTTTTTCATTCTCTTAGATTTTTGGGCATATTTGGAATAGAATTTAGGGTTTAGTTTCAGGTATATTTGTAGAAAGGTTTTTTTAGTTTAGTTTGTCTGTGTTTTTTCATTTTACTGAAAAATAAAGTAGATTGAATTGAACAATGAGTCATATGTAGCGATGAACCATGCATCTATGCTCATAATTGGGTTTTGAATCAATGATTATTATGTTTGTATTCAAAATGATAATGATTAATTCATTAATATTATTGATATAAAATATAAACTCTTTACCACATTATTTTACTTTTACTACATTACTCTATTATATTCAGTTTACTCATTTTGATATATTAATTTATAAAAAATAAATATTATGTAAACTTATAATATTTGTACTAAAATAGGATTTTGTATTCAAGTGAAGGTTATCACACGATGACTGACTGCAAATCGCATACCGACTGCAAATCGTTTCAGAACCCTAACCACTAGTCGCCTCTGAAGGCTTACGCCCTAGCCGCCGTCGGACTCCTGCTGGAAGCCTGCAATGGCAAAGTCTGCAGGAGGGGAGAGCTCCGCCTCCCCTCCATTGGTTACTCCAATCTCTGACAAGGAACAGCATAAAAGACCTCTGAACCCTTCTGGCGCAGTCCCTAAAGCTGGGCAGGAAGGACACAGGACGAATGAAGAAGAGGTACCCACAGCACAGAATGAAAAGGAAAACACAGAAAAGGAGGTGCACCACAACGCTGCGTTGTCACAGCCAAAGGCGACCTCGGCCACCTGTATCCCGAAGGCTGCAGAGTGTATCAAGGTCGATCTGCCAAGCCACCGCATCAACGGTGAGATCCAATTCATGCAGGATCATGCACTAATAGGGAAGTTTCTGGGATTCTGGCCTACTGAAAAGGCCTTACAAGGATGGATAGCTTCAAAATGGAAGCCCAAAGGACAAGTCACCCTGCAGCTTGGACCAAAAGGCTTCTTCACAGCCATCTTTCATTGTGTGGAGGACAAAGCGCGGATATTCGAAGGCGGCCCATACTTCTTCAACTCTTCAGGTCTCTATCTCACAGAATGGAAACCAAGATTTAACCCTGATAAAGAGGATTTCAGCTGGGCTCCGGTCTGGATAAGAATGTATTCCCTCCCAGTGGAATATTGGAAAGAAGAAACGCTGGCAGATATTGGCAACAAACTTGGAACCTTCATCAAAGTTGCGACTGAAACAAGAACCCGCAAATACACTTCGTATGCCAGGATCTGTGTCCAGATGCACATAACCAAAGCTTTAGCTGATTCGGTAAGTCTCTTTCACGATGACTTTGAATGGATACAGCCTTTAGATTATGAGCATATCCCCTTCCGCTGTCGCAAATGTCATGAGCATGGACACCTCTTCCGAGACTGTCCATTAAATTCGCAGTCCAAAGCCACATCTGATGTCTCTGACAAAGACTCAGAAGGTTATACCAAAGTTCCCAACCATCGCAGGCATGCCAAGAAAAGCCAGGTAGTCTCGGACAATGCCTTCAAAGCCGACTCCCAGAACCGATTTTCGGTTCTCGCTTCGCAAGTTATGCAAGACCAACGCAGCTCTGACCCCCTAAAGAAGCCTCTTATGCCTTCATCCTCCCACATCCCCTCAGGCCCCATGCAGTCTTCAGATCCCGCCTCTTCTCACCTCACCCCTAACCCTTCTTTGGAAAATGCAAAATTGGTTTCAGATCTTGGTCCCTTAACCTCCTCACAGGGGAAATCTATATTGGATGATAAACAACAAGACTCGGATATGGAACTAGATGCAACTCTAGCTCTCAGTCTACATGAAGAAGCAGATGAGGAAGAACAGAGCTCTCCTATTGTTATGGAGGAAGATCAGGTGGATGTCAACCTAGATGGTCTTGACATCTTCAAACTTGAAACGGCATGCAAGCAAAAGGAATACAATACAATTCCCCCCTGGCAGATAGACAAACTTGAAGGAGTCCTGACCAAAGTGCAGCATAATAAAAGTCTTGGCATACAAGGAGGCAGCCCCTGGGACGGAAAAAAGGTGCTCAAAGAAACCAAGAAAAGGGCGAGAAAAACAGACCTTCAGCGGACCATTATAGTCGGTGAAATACTTATGGAATCGGGGCGATTCCCTAAGTTGACTAAGTTCTATAAACCTAAACCTCAGTTTACATGAAGCTCATCTCCTGGAATGTGAGAGGACTCAACAGTCCCTCAAAACATAGAATGATCAAAAACCTGATTCAACAAGAAAAACCATCCATAGTTTTTCTTCAAGAAACTAAAAGCAGCAACGAAGCTATTGAAAGAATACGAAACAAGATCTGAGCCGGAAGCAGCTCTATTGCAGTAGACGCCTCTGGAGCCTCAGGCGGTCTGGCCATTCTGTGGAACCCGCAGATTATTTCATTATATGACTTCCATGCCACCCTTCATCTTATCCAAGCATCCTTCCACCTTACAGGCACAAATATCCATGGGCATCTCTCTAATGTATATTTTCCGCAGACTATTCAGCAAAAATTGGACCTTCTGGAAACGATCTCCATCCTCAATGAAAATAGGCAATTTCCCCTCTGGATCGGCGGTGGTGACTTCAACATAATAACATCCATGGAGGAGAAACAAGGAGGCCGAATCAGGCTTGATAGTGACAGCAATGGCCTCAGACAATTCATACATACCAATCAACTTATGGATATTCCAACCTCCAATGGTATTTTCACTTGGACTAATAAGTGTCGAGGTATTCACCATATTGCCTCCAGGCTCGATAGATTTTTCATATCTGATAATGAAATCCACCTGGGAGGGGACTTCAATGCTTCCATTATTCCCCAAGGAGGATCAGATCACTGGCCAATTTTGCTACAATGGTCCAGGCCAGGTAACTGTTGCAATATACCTTTTCGATTCGAAGCCTTCTCGCTCACAAATACCAATTTTAAGGCAGTGGTCAACGAAGCATGGACATCCTATATTCCGCTCGAGGGAGCCAAGATGTATCAATTCCAACAAAAGATGAAAAACTTGAAACAAGCTCTTAAAGTTTGGAATCACACACATTTGGGTAATATACAGGCAAATCGCCAAAGATTGGAGCAGCAAATGCAAGTACTTCAACAAACTTTCATTCTAGGAGGCAGAACAGATGAACAAACTCAACAGGAGCAGATACTTTGGAACCAAATTGAAGAGCGCCGAAAACAAGAGGAAATTCTCTGGCGGCAAAAGTCCCGAATCAATTGGCTAAATGATACCATGTTATTCGGACATCAATCCTCGAGAGAAGCCTCTGTTTTCAAATCTTTACTTTCCCTCTTCTCTAATGCCTCTCGCACTACCATTAACGCCTCGAAATCTCAACTCTTCCTCTTCAATACCCCCCCCCTCAACGCAAAGGAACATTGCCAGAATTTTGGGGTTCACCATCTCCCACTTTCCATCCAAATACCTTGGAGCTCCCCTTTCTGATTCGGCCATCAAACATGCTTCTTGGAGGTCTCTCCTTGATAAACTAGAATCAAAGCTCTCATCTTGGACTTTCCGTGCTCTAAATATGGCAGGCAGACTTGTATTAATCAAATCGGTCTTACAAGCAATGCCGATGTATCTCTTTTCCATCATGGCAGCACCAAAATGGGTCCTTAAAGCCATTCGCAACCTTCAGCGCAACTTCCTATGGGGCTCCACTGGACTGAATCGAAAATGGGCTCTTGTTAATTGGAAAGAAGTTTGCAAAATCAAATCAGAGGGAGGACTAGGATTACGGGATCTGCTTCAAAGCAACAATACAATGGGAGCATGAATGTGGTGGAACTGGATCTCCAAACCTCACTCACCATGGGCTAGATTATGGCAAGCAAAATATGCCCCGGGAAGTCAATGGAGTGATCTCATAAGAATCAGCTCCAAAACCCAAGGATCACCCATCTGGAACACTGCAAAGATGCACAACAACTTCATTCAAGAACACAGCTTCTGGGAAATCCACTCAGGCACGACAGCAAGGTTTTGGGAGGATTCGTGGCAGCAACTCCCTAAACTTGCAAATTTATTTCAAAAGCCTCTCTGGCAAACACATATGCAGCAAGCGAACCTCACACATGTTCACCAATTCTGGAAACAATCCACGCATCATGACTACCAAACATGGAAACCAGTGAGCATCTGGCAGAGGGATTGGTAGGGAGAAACGTATTCTGATATTGATCAGGAACTCACATACCGAAGAATTCGTTACTCCAACCAGCAGGACAAACTCAGATGGGGTCACACACCCAAAGGCACATTCACCACTAAAGAAGCCCATCAACTGCGCTATTCAGACCTCCAAGCGGACAAAGATCAAATATGGGGACAAGTTTGGCTTCCTGGGCTATGGCCCAAAATCTCTACTTTCCTTTGGCTATTAAGTAAAAGACGCATTCTTACATGGGATAATTTGATAAAACGGGGATTCATTGGGCCATCAAGATGCCCAAATTGCAATCTCAACTCTGAGACCATCAGTCATTTAATGGAAGGATGTCCGCTAGCGAAGCAACTTTGGGAGAAAGTTGAGAAATGCAACATGAGAAGGGAACCAAGGATGGAGGATATAACGGAAAATATCAGGAAATGGACCAAGAACCCATTCAAAAGCCCGCTTCTCAACTCTTTATGGAGTCTCATACCGGGCTTTTTGTACTGGATTCTCTGGAAGGAGCGAAATTACAGAATCTTCAATAAGACATATCGGTCAATAGATGCTCTATGGCTCATCTTCAAAAAAAACATACAGGAAACCTTAGCCATAAAAACCTGGTATGATACAGACATGCCAGAATCTCAGCAGGAGCGTAATATATTGATAGCATGGAATCTAGACCTTTTCGCCTTTGCCAAGGTCATCACCCGTCCCCCAATCAGCTCCACCTCCCCGTCATCCTGGTCCCCACCAGCAACCAACTCATACAAGCTGAACTTTGATGGGGCGGCTAAAGGAAATCCTGGACCTTCCGGATTTGGAGGAGTCTTCAGAAGCCACACAGGAGCATTACTGCACATCTACTATGGTTCAATAGGCAAAGACACTAACAATGTAGCAGAACTGGAAGGACTCTGGGAAGGGATTTGTCTAGCAGAACAAAAGCACTTCTTCCCTCTCGAGGTCGAAGGAGATTCTCTCATCCTTATAGCAGCGGCTAAGAGAATACAGGCTGGGGCTACTGCAGTCAAGATCGCAACAAGTTGGAGACTGCTCAGTAGATTGGAATCCCTGGAGGAAAAGCTTAAAAATCCCCAAAGTATAACCTTCCAGCATGTAAGACGAACAGCAAACCAGGTAGCAGATAGAATGGCTAACCAAGGTGTTTCTCAGCTAATACCATACTTCTCAGGCTCACTGGATATGGCAGATGATGATCAACTCAAAACAGACTGCATCTCTTTGGTGCAAAAAGACCTCTCCCTCCCGGATGCGGGTGCCTCTTACGGGTAGCAGCCCAATGGCTCGTCACATGGGCAAGTGTCAGCCCGGACGAGCCACGCAGTACCTGGCAGACGGTTTCTTAAGGGTGACGGCAGTCGATCCTCAGCGGAATTTAATTCCAGTCCTTTCAGTCTTAATGGTTCTCCTGCGAATTGGTAAGATGGCGCTTCAAAGGCCAGAAACCTCTGTCATTTTCCCGCATTCGTTCATAGAGTTTGGGCACTCAGCGGCAGCTCTGGAAAATCCTCTGGTTCTGTGGGGGACTGCGCAAGGACTTTCCTGCTCTTTGGCAAATTGGATAATGCAGCGCGAACGTTTGAGAATGAGCAGCCGTCGTGGAAGCTCAAGGGGTCGAGCTTCTGCTCAGAGGTCGGCGATTTCTCCCTCTTCCTTAGTTGAGGTCACTTCGGATCAGCATCGCTCCTTAGGTCAGGCAGCAGGCCGTGGCAGGGCACCTGGGTATGGCGAAATCATGGATTGTGGTCACACAGCGCATCCCGCTGTCAGGTATAGAATTCCATGCACTTTGGCAAATTCTACATTCATCGTCTCGGTTTCTGTTGAGCATTATGGTAATTATAGAGGTCAAGTGGAAGCACCGCAGAGAAACCCTCCTCCGATTCCAGGGATTGTTCCCACAATTGATATGCAGGTGCCTACTATCGATCTGCAACGCCCAATTAAGGAAAGCTCTTCCCCATACTCTCAGGCTGCCCTTGCGGGCCCAAGCGAATTGGCTCAGAGGATCCTGCTCTCTGATTCGGACGACCCCAAGCACTTCAGGGGCAAAGTGGAGGACGAGCCATATACCACCAACGATGAATAATTCCACCAACAGTTCGCTCTCTGTGTCCGGGAAGGGAAAGCTTATCTCTGTTTTCGCTCATCGTTATCTATATGTGTTTGATTTCAGTCCATATTTCAAAATCTATGTGTTTTCGCTCAATGCTATCTATATGTTCTATGTGTTGGCCATAAGCAATGTCATGGGTCGTATTGTTTGTCTGCCATCGCCCCAATTTTTGTACCTGTTCAATTTTGGATATGTCTAAACTTGCGCAAACTGTCAATCACTCGACAAGCTTTACAGGGCTAAGACCTTGTTGTAATACCGATGTAATTTTTGACTTTTTGTAATATAATAGATTAGCCTGATTCAAAAAAAAATAAAATAAATAAATAAATAAAAATAAAAATAAAATATTTGTACTAAAATAAAATTTATGAATAAGAATAAAATATTCACATATTGCAATTTATAATTAAAAAACTGATTAATTGAAAAGAAAGATGGGATGGAGTTAGTATTAGAGGATTTTTTCTTTAATTTTATAATCATGAGGGAGATAAATAAAAATATATAATATTTAAATGTCACAATGTATAGATATTATAAACCAATATAGATCCATCTTCACTTTGGATCTATATAGCGCGGAGAAGGATCAAATATCTTGAGGTGCAAACATTTCCTCAAGTTTTTCACTAAAGAAATATGTTTTCCCCTCGAGAGATTTGATCCCTCTCGGTGCTTGATAGATCCAAAGTTAAAACAGATCTACCTTGTACATTTTACATTTATATATGTTTTCATTTGGATATTAATAAAACATTTGAAGAGAACATTACATATATATATATATATATATATATATTTCTCTTGACATTTAAAAATTGTTGACTTACTTACATCTATACATCTCTCCTATACTCAATTGTACAATGCATCTTGGTATAATAATTTATCTAAATTTAAATAAAATTTTGAAAAATTAATTAATTTATTGTATTTTTCATATACTTTAAAAATTGGATAGAAAGGTCAAAAATATCTACAATTTTAGTAAATTAATAGATTAATTGTTTTTAATAAATTATATATTAAATTTTAATGCGTAAGACATTAAAAAAGATAGTTTTTCATCCTTCTATCTTTTTAATATAAATAATATAACAAATCGTCTAGAAGTCACCATAATATTGGTTTTTCTTTAAACTTATTATAATACAAACATACTTTTAAAATTACATTAATAACTTTTTTATAATATTTTAATTTTTTTTCTATATTACATTTTTTTAAATATATCATAATATTTTAATAAAAATAATAGTGTGTATAATAATTTTTTACTTTACTTTTTTTTTAATAATTTAATAATTTTCTATCATTTCTATAATTAGAATATAAAACATTTTTTAAAAATAGCTTATTATATATATATTTTATCAAATATTTTTAACTAAGAATTATAAAATTTAATAATTTTAATTTGCTTATTAAAATAATGAAACATAGCCTCAAGGATTAACTTAATTGGTCAAGATTCAAATATAAAAAAATTGATATTGTTGTTAGTTGTTGATCACTAGTCTGACTCTCTTTGATTCCTTTGAGGTAGGGACCCATAATAAAAGTCGACGGTTTACTGTAATACCCCTCTGTGTTATGGAAACATTTTATTTGTTATTGGCTGTTGTTAGTATGTTGGCTGATGACACACAATGAACTGATTATGAGGAAAAATTGATGTAATTAAATAAATAAATTTGATGAATAAAGATGGAAATTGTATGGAAAGAAACACTGGAGTAAAAGAAGATGCTTTCACAAATCTGAATACTAATGGAATGGATCATATTTTATTAAAAAAATATTAAATAAATATACTCCATTGAAGATAAATGCTCAAAAAAGCATCGCAGGAGAGAAAAACGAGCTTTATGAGGAAAAACAAAAGAAAAGCTTAGGCTTAAGGGTGAGAAGATCCTTGAAAGGTGGGACGCCGCCAAGGAAATATGTTGAAAAATAATGTTAAAAACACATTATGTGGAATGATAGGGTGTTATTGATTCTAGGAAAGAACATCTTAGCTTGGGGGGGACCAGAGGTTGGTCCAAGGTTGGGTGGGTCAATGTTTTCATAGGCATGATTTCTAGACTAAATGGTTGGTTAGATATTATGATCACTGTTGTTATTTTAACTATCGATTAGAATTAATCATAATTTCTACATCATTAGAATTAATGGCATATTTCCGTTATGAGAATACCTTCGGTAGTTTTGTTTTTTTATGAGGATACATTTCTGCATTGCTAAATTTAATTGTAATTTTCTATGATGAGAATGCATTCAGTGGTTTGGTTACGAGAATACAAAGTTTGATAATACATTATTACAACAGTGAATATGAAAAGTATTAGGGTAGAGGCTCACATAAAATATCTTTTGTGAATATTTGCATGTCGATTGGATTGCATGTACAATTTCGTAATTAAACTATGGGAAGTGTATGATTAGATACCTTGTAGGGATCATTAAACCCAGGTCTGTGAATCTCTATAGCCTTGCATGTTTATCCTATCAAACTAGTGGGATTTGTGAGTACACAGTTATACGGTTGATGTCAAAAATGTAAATTTTCGTTACGATTTGTCCATATTATATGACTTAGTGTTGCAGGGGTTAAGAAGGGGAGGGACCCGGTATTTTAGTAAGCTATTACATGCACGAATTGAGTTTCTTAGAGGAATGCTAGGAAGTACTAGATGGGTAAGTGTTATTTCCAAGTGTATTATTATAAAACAATTATATTTTAGAATTGTATATGTCTCAAGGGGAATTAATTAGATGGGTTAGATTAGTAGCGATTGGATATGAAGGGTTGCAATAATCCTCAACAACAATGCCCAAGAGAGTGAAAAAGGATCATCTGATGAGTCACGTTGAATCAATAGTGATTCCAGAGTCTTATCCTATTTAAACCCTAGTCTAGTTGGTAACCAAAACTTATCGAAATGAATCCAATATCGTTCTACTGCACAAGAAAATGGAATTAACAGGAAGAAAAGAAGTGTTTCATTCGTAAC
The DNA here is from genome assembly GCA_031772625.1 of Pinus tabuliformis. Classification (NCBI taxonomy): domain Eukaryota; kingdom Viridiplantae; phylum Streptophyta; class Pinopsida; order Pinales; family Pinaceae; genus Pinus; species Pinus tabuliformis. The sequence continues at coordinate 1,432,586,811 of CM062819.1, read as the reverse complement.
AGATTATGTACCATAGTCTAAGAATTTATATCTCAAAAATACCAAGTTAGTGACTATATTTCACATTATAGAATAGCGAAAAACATAGTGAACTGAGCACTTATATACTAGATGTAGATTAAATTGAGTGATATTTTTATTAATATACATAAAACAACACTAGAAGCAAAGAGTGTTGGGAAATAAGCACCAAAGAAGATCCATAAATGAAGTCACATCGGCTACAACGATACAAGTCAGGAGAATACTAAGAGAAGAAATTATTATTATAGAACGACATGCAAAATCCTATCCATGGTCACAGAACTATAATTTCCCATTTAAATTACATACTGCAACGTATCCAAAGGTAGATAAAACTATTAAATTTTAGCTTGGGCTTGTAATGGCCAACAATGGCACAAATAAGAGAACAAAACCAATATTTTTTTTTTTGTAAGCTGCAGTAGTGCCTTTCTTTATCTATTTATAAAATCAAGTTGATCCATATACAGCAGTTTGGTGGCCTCAACTTGCCCAAATGGGAAACCAAGTCTGTTGGCCACCTGAGTCTATTATAGACCATCCAATAACAAAATTTAATAAGTCTTTCAATCCATGCTAGGTAAACCTCACAACTAAAAACACTGATCATGTTCCAACCTAACATAAAACTATTGAAAAGAAAATGCTATCCGCAAAATGAAGCAGACTAAAAACTACATGAACTATTCCTTTCGGTCATCTTTGTCAAAATCCACCCTTGCAGGGGCTGCTGCCAAGTCACCTAATTCTGGAGATAACTTCTTCAGTTGTTGCTAGATTTCTTCCAGCTTGTTGTCTTGCATAATCATGATGATTTGCAGGTTTTTCATATCCTTCTTGATATTTGGCATACCTTGGGCGATTTCTGCCATTTCACCTGCCACCTGCTCTAGAGCCCTGGCTAGTAAGCACTTCAACACCTAGTACACATGCAGGGCTTGCCTGTAGAGTGTCATCCTTCCTTTGGTGTGCCCTGGGTCAGGGATGATATCCCCCCATTCCTCCATCCCAAGCTTAGAATCCCCCTCCATGACATTGTCTTCCAGTTCCTATATTAGCTGATGAATGTCAGTGTCTGTGCCTTCTTTGTATTTGCATGTAGCTTCTTGCATAGCCGTCCTCATGGTGTTCCTGCCACGCCTCTGATTTACTGGTGTCGAGGTCGTCGGGTCGTTTCTACCTGGCTGGCACTGACGCCCTCTACCTCCACGACCCCTGCCTCTGCCCAGGCGAGCCATCTTTCCTTTTACAGCCTCCTGTTTACAATTATCAACATCAAAAGTTAGTTTGCCAGGAATTACATTCTTCCCATATGCCTGCATATCCTTGTCGTTGGGCCTGCCTTCCCCACACCAGTCTCTCCCATTGTTTTGGATACTCCCAGATTTCTCTCCCCCTAGGCTAGAAATGGTCAGACCCTCAGTTGTCCTATCCCCCACCCAGATTGCATGCTTCAACTTCTTAGGCTGCCCCCTTGCCCTACTCCTACATTCCCCCGGCATACCGATATTCTGATCCTCACGCTTCCTCACCATACTAACCTCTGACCCGTTCAGATCCAGCCCTTCCTCTGCATTTCCCAGCTTGCCCCCCTCCTCCACCTTACTGTGCGTAACAGGGTGAATTGCGGACCCGCTCAGACGTGGCCCTCCCCCAGCAATTCCCAGCTCTCCCCCCTCCTTCAACATACTATGTATGGCAGAATGAGAAGCAGGAGTTGAGGCTAAGGAAACATACCCGGACTTTCGCTCGACCACTAAAGAATCTGATGCCCCCTTAGCTCTATTCTCCACCTTCCTTCGCTGCACACTGAGCTCTCTTCCTCCTTAGCCACCCTCATTAACCCTTTCCCATCTGTCTTGCGTCCCATCCCACTCCCGCCGCCATTTCTTCCTTCCTCTACTCCCACTCTCCTGTCACCTCGTTGCCTCGAAACTCCCTCAGGCATGCAGGATGCCACCGCGTCCATTTGAATTATGATGAGGGTAGTTGGTGGTCGGCCTGGCCAACCTCTCCTCTGCACTATCATTCTAATCGTACTCTCCAATTCCACCACCCCGATCGGGGGGAGAACAAAACCAATATTAGGTCTATTGCAATAATCTTATTTGAAAAAAAGAGTGAGATTCATGCTTATTGCAAGTGTTCAACACAGAAGAAATAATGAATAAATTTTCAAGTTAACAAAACAAAGAGCGAGATTCACGCTTATTGCAAGTCTTCAACACATAGAAGGAATAGTGAATAATTATTCAAGTTAACAAAATAGGAAGTGATATTCATGCTTATTTCAAGTCTTGAACACATAGAATAATTATTAAAGTTAACAAAACATAGAGCAAGATTCATGCTTAATGCAGGTCGACAATACGATAATGTTCAAAAAGACTAACTTTTCCATTAGTAATTAGCTACCAGTACTAGCCATACTAAATAGGGCATGCATAGGTATCATCAGCAATCAAGAAAAAGGAGATCCCTTGAATATGGGTTTAATCTCTGCTAGAAAATTTCAGTCAAGTGTACACACATGAGAATCCAGAAAGTGCGTGACACTTTAGCCTTCTAAGCATAAAATAACTCTTGAACATAAAATAAATTTGATTTTACCAGTAGTCCTAGATTGGAAATAGCGGGGCTAGCCTAAAAAAACCCTTTGTTTTCCCCATTCCCTCAATAGTGATAAGACGTTCATGGAAGGGAGTATTCAAGCAAGGAAACTGACCTAGAAGTAATGGGACGCATGTTAGGACTCACCCAAGCTAGGGAAAAAGTAGTGTGTGGCTAAATAAATGCTACAAGTATACCTATGATAGTCAAAGGCATAGGGGACAACAAAATTACCGGTTAGAAAGCAACTTTAATCAGAATTAAATGAGAATATACACACAGTTTGCTAGAGGAGGAAGGAATGAGGATATTACCTAGGTAATGGTTGTGAAACATAGGCTCATACTCTTGCAGCTGAACCAACAAATTAAAACCCAAAAACAATTTGTGTTAGTGATGATGAACGCTTGAATGGGTAAACAAACTAGCCATGGAAACAGAGGTAGGAAACATTACTTGAGATGTCGTGTAGGGGTTGAAAGCGATTACCTTCCAGTCGATTAGAACCCCAATCTAGGCCCTGTGGAAAACCCTCACCTCCATTCTTGTGTAAGAGGGTATTTAGAACAATGTTAAAGACAAAGGTTTTATGTTTAAAATTCATGAGAATGGAATTTACAGAGGGGCAAGGGAGGAAATTACCTGTTGCAAATGAAACTAGTATATATGACCTTCATCATTCCCCATTAAGACTTCATCACTGGTGATAAGGGTGAATGAAGAAACATAGTAGCATGTTGAGCCACCTTAACAAAATACAGACCCAAGCTAGTTGGCAGGGCCCTAGATCGAGTTGGATACCCTTCATTAGATGACAACGACAGAGAATGCATGGAGTTTGAGTAGTAGACAAGGCCACATTTCATCATTGTAGAGCCTTCGGCTCTGGTGGCAAAACAACAAAAACAAGTGAAAGGATGGTAGATAGGGAAAAACACTAGGGTTTAATAGGAAATAGGGAAAAACACTAGTGTTTAATAGCAAATAGGGAAAAACACTAAGGTTTAATAGCAAATGTTTCCGCCCTTGATGAGTGACGAAGGATTTGGGATGTTGAAATTCCAGCTCCTCGACCATTGTGAGGACCATGTGACATAATACCCCATTCACATGGGCCATGAAACATGTAACGAGCAGATTGGAGGTGAGGTGGAGGGTGTGGAACAATTGTAGTGCTTAATAAGAGTCTCAAACATAGCGAGGGTTATACATGGTCCTAAGCTATAGTATTAATCAATGATTGGAGACCAACTTTGTGTTATGATAACTTTGAAACAATTGATATTCATATAGTTGAAGGAGCCACATATGTGTATCAAGATCTATATAACCAAAATTAGGAACATAGGTCCAAACCATAAATGAAGTGGATTATTCATCACAAATTTTAGTTGGGTGCTCGAGAGAGGGAGCATTGATTTCAAATACAATTCAAACAAAATATGGACAAATATAATCACATGATGCTAGTTACAAATATATTCCTACTGGAAAAAAAAAGAAGGAATTCACCATATGTAGTATTACAATTTTGAAATTGGGTATAACGAAGTTTTATTGTAAGTTGGGTAGCTAACAAATGGTATTAGAGCACCAGAAACCACATTGGAGTTAAGAAAAAGGCACCAACATAGTTATAGAGTAAGAAGTAGTAGAAGTAAATGTAACATACTGATAGTAATTGGTTTGTTTTGTAGGGTGCTGAATTGAAGCAGACTACCGTAGAATGATGGAGAAATCTCCTCCAGCTATCACTGGTGGGGAGGATTTGTATGTGGAGCTGGGTGAATGTAGCACCTCACTACCCTCTTAGTTCATGGATATAGTGAGAAATATACAACAAGAACTAGCATAGCTCCAGAGTAGTAATGAACAGGTATTAAAAGCTAGATGCGTATCACAAAAGACCTTACGCAGGCCATCCGAGTTACCAAAAAATGATTTCTGCATTAAGGGAAAAATAAATTTGGCCAGGTATGAAGAGGGATGTGGCAAAATATCTAGCAAAGTGCATATAATATCAACAAGTAAAGGTAGAGCATCAACATCCTGCTGGATTGTTGAATATCAAACTTAGCGGACTTCTTTGATTTAGCTCCGGCTAAGCACAGCTCCCCTCTACCCATTCCCGAATGGAAGTGGGAGGAAATTTCAATGAGCTTTAGCACGATATTAGTAAGGAAAAAATGCCAGCATGATTCTATCATGGTGGTGGTAGATGTGTTGACTAAAGCAGCCCACTTTATACTAGTGCAGTCTATGTTTGAGACTACCTGGATAGTTAATATTTTCATGAGAGACATCTTTCGCCTACATGGAATACCCAAGGTAATAGTGTCATATAGAGATGCTAAATTTGCCTCCAAGTTTTGGAAAGAATTATTCTGAGGTATGGGAACACAATTGAATTTTAGTACGACATCTCACCTATAGATGGATGGGTAGATAGAAAGGACCAATCATATTCTAGAGGATATGCTAAGAATGTATGTTATGAATCAACCTACCAAGTGGGAGGATTTTCTGCATTTAGCATAATTTGTGCATAATAATAGTTACCAAGCTTAAATTAAAATTAGTCCCTTCGAGGCTTTGTATGGAAGAAAATGCAATACACCCCTGAGCTGGAGTCAACCAGAAGATAAGCTAATATTGGGGCCAAATGCTTTGCAGTAAATGGAATAGATAGTGCGAAAAATCAAGCAGAATATTAAAACAGCACAAGATCAGCAGAAAAGTTATGCAGACAAAAAGAGAGTGCATAAAGAATTCAACATCGAAGACCATGTATATTTATGAGTAAATCCCAGGAAGAGTACTCTAAGCACATGAACTTGTGCAAAGTTGGCACCACGATTTTGTGGGCCTTTTGAAATCCTGGATAGAGTTGGCCCAATGGCTTATTAGTTGGCTTTACCCAGCCATATTAGAGTTCACAATTTATTTCATGTGTCTTTGTTAAAAAAGTATGTTCATGACAATTCTCATGTGATTGATTGGAATCTGATATAGGTGGAACCCGAAGGAGATTTCCTACCCAATCCACTTCGCATCTTGGATTGGAGGAAAACCATGCTCTGGAATCAAGTCGTTGCTTAGGTTAAGGTGCAGTGGAAGAACTTTACACCTGAGGAGGAAACTTGGGAGCGAGAAGATAATATGAAAGAAGCCTACCAACCATTGTTCCAGTAAAAGGCAAGGAACAATAAACACCAAGGACGATGTTATTTTTGAGAGGGGGAAGATGTGATACCCCCCCACAGTTATGGAAACATTTTATTTTGTATTGGCTATTGTTAGTATGTTGGATAATGAGCCATAATGAAATGATTATGAGGAAAATTTGATGTAATTAAATAAATAAATTTGATGAATAAAGCTGGAAATTGTGTGGAAAGAAACACTAGAATAAAAAAACATACTTGCCCCAATCTGAATACCAATGGAATATATTAGATTTTATTAAAAATTCCTTAAATAAATATACACAGTTGAAGATAAATATTGGGAAAATCACCGCAAGAGAGAAAAGCGGGGTTTATGAGGAAAAACAAAAGAAAAGCCTAAGATGAAGGGTGAGAAGATCCTTGAAAGGTGAGACGCTACCAAGGAAATCTATTGGAAAATAATGTTAAAAACACATTATAAAGAATCAGAGGGGGTTATTGATTCTAGGCAAGATCATCTTAGCTCGGGGGGACAAGAGGTTGTTCCAAGGTTGGGTGGATCAGTGTTTTCAGAGGCACAATTTCTAGACTAAATTGTTGGTTAGAGATTATGATTACTGTTGTTATTTTGACTATGGATTGGAATTAAACATAATTTATACATCATTACAATTAATGGAAATTTTTTGTTATGAGAATAACTTTGGTAGTTTTGAATTTTTATGAGGATAAATTTATGCATTGTTTAATTTAATTGTAATTTTATGTGATGAGAATACCTTCAGTAGTTTGGTTTGGACAATACAGAGTTTGATACATACATGATTACAACAGTCAAGATGAAAAGTATCAGGGTAGAGGCTCACATAAAAGAAATTTTGTGAATATTTTCATCTCGATTGGGTTGCATGTGCTACTTTGTAAATAACTATGAGAATTGTAGGATTAGATACCTTGTAGGCATCAATAAAACTTGGCATGTGAATCTCTATGGCCTTATATGTTTAGCCTAGAAAACCAGTGGGAGTTGCGAGTACATATTTGTACTGTTGAAGTCGAAAATGTAAATTTTGGTTACGATCTATCCATATAATATCACTTTATGTTGTAGGGGTTAAGAATAGGAGGTACCCAAGATTTTAGTAAGCTAATACATGCAAGAATTGAGTTTCTTACAGGAATTCTAGGAAGTAATAGATGGGTAAGTGTTATTTCTGAGTGTATTATTATAAAACAATTATGTTTCAGAATGATATAATTCTGAAGGAGAATTAATTAGGTGGGTTAGATTAGTAGCAATATGACATTCGGGGTTGTGATAATCCTCAAGAGAAATGCCCAAGCTAATGAAAAATAATCATTTAGGGAGTTAGGTTGAATCAATAGCAATTCCACAATCTTATCCTATTTGAACCCTAGTCTAGTTGGTAATCAAAACTTATTGAAATGAGTCAAATCTCATTTTACTGCACATGAAAATTGAATTAACAATCAAAAAATAAGTGCTACATTAGTAACAGATTATATACCATAGTATAAGAATTTATATCTCAAAAATACCAAGTTAATGATTGTATTTCACATTATAGAATAGTGACAAACATAGTGAAATGAGCACTTATATACTAGTTGTAGATTACATTGAGTGATATTTTGATTAATATACATAAAACAACGCTAGAAGAAACGAGGGTTGGGAAATAAGGACCAAAGAAGACCCATAAATGAAGTCTCATTGGCTATAGAGATACAAGCTAGGAGCATCCTAAATAAGAGAAGAAATTATTAGAGGACGACATGCACAGTTGTATCCATGGTCACAGAACTGTAATTTTCCATTTAAATTACTTACTGCATCATATCCAACAGTAGATAAAACTATTAAATTTTAGTATAGGCCTGTAGTGGCCAACACTCACACAAATGAGTGAACAACCCCAATATTAGGTTCAGTGCAATAATCTTGTTCAAAAGAAAGAGCGAGATTGATGCTTATTGCAACTCTTCAACACATATAAGAAATAGTGAATAATTATTCAAGTTAACAAAGTAGAGAGTGAGATTCAAGCTTATTGAAAGTCTTCAACACAAGAAGGAATAGCGAATAATTATTCAAGTTAACAAAACAAAGAGCGAGATTTATGCTTATTGCAAATCTTCAACACATAGAATAACTATTGAATAATTATTCAAGTTAACAAAAGAGAAAGTGAGATTCATGCTTAATGCAAGTCGACAATATAGTAATGTTCGAAAAGAGTAAATTTTCCATTAGTAATTACAACTACCAATACTGGCCATACTGAATAGGGCACGCATAGGTACCACCAACAGTAAAGAAAAATGAAATACCCTTGAATAGGGGTTTAATCTCTACTAGAAAATTTCAGTCAAGTGTATACACATGAGAATCCAGAAAGTGCCTGACTCTTTAGCCTTCCAATCTTAATAGACCTCTTGAATAGAAAATAAATTTCATATAACTAGTAGTCCCAGATTGGAAATAATAGGGCTAGCCTAGAAAAATCATTTTTTTTCCCCATTCCCTCAACAGTAGTAAGATGTTCCTCGAGGGGAGTATTCAGGCAAGGAAACTGACCTAGAAGTAACATGACACATGTTAGGTCTCACCCAAGCTAGGGAAAAAATAGTGTGTGGCTAACGAAACACTGAAAGTATACATGTGATAGTTAAAGGCACAGGGGAAAATAAAATTACCAGTTAGAAAGAAACTTTAATCAGTGTTAAAAGAGAATATACACACAATCTACTGGAGGAGGAAGGAAGAAGGATATTACCTGTATAATGGTCGTGGAACAGAGGCTCCTACTACTGCAATTGAACTAACAAATTAAAACCCCAAAACAATTTGTGCTTGTGATGATGAACGCTCGAATGAGTAAACAAACTAGCCATGGAAACAGAGGTAGGAAAAATTACCTGAGATTTCATGTAGAGGGTTGAAAGAAGTTACCTTCCAGTTGATTAGAACCCCAATCCAGGCCCTGTGGAAAACCCTCGCCTCCATTCTTGTGTAAGAGGGTATTTAGAACAACGCTAAAGACAAAGTGTTTCTTTTTAGAATTCACGAGAATTTAGTTTGTAGAGGGGCAAGGGAGGAAATTACCTGGTGTGAATTAAACTAGTATGTATGACCTCTGTCATTCCCCACTGATACTTCATCACCAGTGATAAGGGTGAATGCAAAGGAGTGGCATGTCGAGCCACCTTAACACAAGACAGACCCAAGCCAGTTGGCATGGTCCTAGATTGAGCTAGATAGCCTAAATTTGGAGACAACGACAGAATGCATGCAGTGAGAGTAGCAAACGAGGCCACATTTCATCGTTGTAAAGCCTTCAGCTGATAGGGAAAAACACTAGGGTTTGATAGTGAAGCTTTACGCCCTTGATGAATAAGAAAGGATCTAGGATGTTGAAATTCCAGCTCCTCGACCATGGGGAGGACCATGTGACATAGTAGCCCATTCACATGGGTCATGAACCATGTAACGAGCGGATTGGAGGTGAGGTGGAGGGTGTCGAATAGTTGTAGCACTTAATAAGAGTCTCAAACACAACAGAGGTTATACATAGTCCTAAGCTATAGTATTAATCAACGATAGGAGACCAATTTCATGTTATGATAACTTTGAAACAAGTGATATTCATATAGTTGAAGGAACCACATATGTGTATCAATATATATATATATATATAATCAAACTTAGGAACATAGGTCTATACCATAAATGAAGTTGATTATTCATCACAAAGTTTACTTGCGCACTTGACAAAGGGAGAATTGATTTAAAATACAATTCAAACAAAATATGGACAAACATAATCACATGATGCTAGTAAAAAGCAAAAAACAAAAAAAAAAAAAACAAAAACAAAAACAAAACAAGAACAAAAAACAAAAACAAGCAATGCACCATATGAAGTATTACAATTTAAGGAATGCACCATATGTAGTATTACAATTTTGACATTGAGTATAATGAAGTTTTATTGTAAACTGGGTAGCTGACATTTACCTAGTTTACTGTCCACGAAATGTGGAAAAGTAATATAAGCTTTTATGTACTTCCATTCCAAAAATAAAAATAAAACATTAAATTATTCACTCATATTACTTCCTCTATATGATTTTCCCCTTTAAATTTCATGAGTATAATATAATTACATATTTAAAATGGTCAAGTGAATGCATACATATGACATGAAACATTATTTCTCAAAATTAAATCAATAAATTATCATGTTATTCACCATGTTACATAGTTGATATGGTAGTTTCCCAACTTAAATTTCAATGTGTCTAAAATTGAAACTACACTAACTCCAATGATTTTAATACAATTAAATGTTCGAAATAGTTAATTGAAAGTATACAAATAACATTGTTTGCAAAATTAAATGAATAAAATGTCAATACATATTTAATATGGTTTCTTTCCCGCTTAAATTTCATGAGTTTGAAATGATAATTACAATATCATGGTCTCACATGTCTTATTATGTTATTTTGGAGTAGTGATATATATGATCGATGCAATTCTATTAGTTTACATTGTACTAGAAATTTTGCACTATTTTCCGTTGCTTCAATCTCAAACTATGGGTTTTATTTTTTCGAGGGATGACGTCTCAACACCTCTAGGGTAGGGCTCAAGATACCGAGGCATGAGTTCATCCTAGTCGTGGAGACTAATTATGGATCGAATTATGTAGTGTTTTAGGCTAGATCTTGTCAAATCTTCTAGGGAATAAATGAACGACCTCCTTACCATGTGTCCACCCGCTTCACCAACTCCAACCTTCCCTCCTTCATAGATTCTTGCAAGTTACTCTGTACCTTATTATATCCATGACACATTTCTTTATGCTTATTTAGTCCTTCAATGTTGTTGGAAAAATGAACTCCGACATGTTCTCACTTGCATTGCACGACTATCACAAGAGATGTGAGTCTCTAAGTAGCGACAGCTCTAATGGAACCTCTACATCCCCACTCGTTATAGAGAACTCCATGGTTTGGGTCCTCCCACGATATGTCGTCACACCAATTTTTATGGGCACAAAGATCCATAAGGGGAAGAAAGGTCATGGGACATAGTATCAGTGGCTAGAGAAATTCAAAAAGGACTTGAAAGATGGTTATCTGAGCTAATTGTCAAGTTTCAAACCTAGGTCAACCAAGCCTAAGTCTTTCATCCTTCCTTTCAAGGGGCTAATTGTTGAAATCAAGGAAAAAATAGTTGAGGCAAGTCAAATTTTGAGCTCATTTTCATGTTCATCTGCTTTTGTTTAACAATATTTTGAATTTTAAAAATTATTTGTTGGAGGTTAAATTTTACGATTTTTTTAGGAGGCTTTATCTCTCTTTAATTTTCTTTAAATAGATTGTATTTGATCTCAAGAAGAAAAATGACAGAAAAACACTTGAGTTAATGTTTCCATTAACTTTCTCCCACTTATTTCTTGTTCTATGATTTGATCTCGTGCATCTCGCTAATTTCCTACTCATGTTCTTTAATGAGGTTAAATTTGTTTTTATGTTTATTTTTTAAATTAGTTTTTCTTTGGTCTAGAGAAAATAAAACCATTATTAATTTCTATATATTTACCTTAACCTTGAAAATTGAAGGAAGATTTTAACTAAGAGTTTGTTTCATGTATGGTATTGTATTTTACTTTGAATGCTTTTAGAAGGCTTAAAATTTCTTTTTTTCTATTTAGGTAAATTTTTGTTGACCTGTTTGGATCGACTAGTGGGCATGCACTGCTTTATTTATTTCTGGAAATTTAATTACATTGCTAATTGAAGGTTTTCTTTAAAAAATTGTTTTAGTGCTCTTAATTTTTTTTTCAACCTCATAATGAAAATTACAGAACTGCATTTGAAAGCTTTATTTTTCTGATGTCATTAACTTAAAGTTTCATCTATGTGGTTGTGTATGGTTTTTATGAGATTAAACTTGTTTAGATCAACTTCATAGTACTTGTGGACATGGGAAAACATAATAGGCCAGCACACATTGGTTTCATTGTCAAAACATTTTGTTATTCCCTTTTATGTCTTTTTCCTTTGCTCTGACCATAATTGTATATCATCTTGTTTATGATTCCTATACCTAGACTATACATTTTCAATTAAGATCTAAGAGGACAACCACCACCATCCCTTTTATCAAGTATTTGCAACCTCATATTAAGTTGTCAGTGAGCTAATTTTTTTTTTTTTTTCTATAGATGTCTTTTATGCATGTACATTACTTGAAAAAAATACATCTATACAAAAAAGAAAAAGCATTAACATTCCCACCACATGGATATTGTTATTAATTAGGTGCAAATTAACTAATACTATCATAACGACCACATATCCCTCTATTATCAATAAAGTTAATGACTATTGTTGATAAGGCTATATAAACAAATATCAATTACATTTAATTGACTTTGTCAACATACAAGAGATAATGATGTAAATCTTCATTATAACATTATCAAAATGATATTTAATTTATTGAGTATTTACTATTCTTATTATTGTTACATTATAAGTAAGCTTTTATTTTTTTCTTAATTTATTATGAAAATGTATTCATATATATAAAGATTTAGTTAGAATTAATGAACATTTAATTTTTAGTACTAGATTCTTAAGCATGGAAAAGAGAATGTTGAAGTGAATTCGGGTAGCATTGTTTCTTAAAGATAGTAAGTATTTGTATATGGTTAGTGGATACATTAATAGATTATTAATTGTTTCTTATTAATTTGCATGTGAGTGGTAGTCACACATCTAGCGCCAATCAAAAGGATCCTTCAACTAACTAATCATTAATGGACATAGGTGGGAGGACATGATGGAGGTCTTGATATAACCATTTACTTTCAAAGCAACTCAAAATTAGTGATAGTCATGAATGGATGTATAATGTAAGGATGTGATGGATGAAGTTGTGACATACTTGTTAGCATTCAAATCAACCCCAAATGGATATAAATTGTGGCTTGTGATGGAGGTTTAACAAGGTTTAAACAAAAATATCAATGATCATTGGTATAGCATGAAATCATCAATCACCATTATGTTTAAAGAGACCTTTATGGGTGGCTAATGTAACTCATTCATAGTTGAAAACCAATAAATTAGATGAAATCGATCATCTACATGAGAATACTATTACGTACAAGTTTTTTTTTCTTCCAATTTTTTTATCAACTTTTTCCTACACTTATATACTCTAAATAAAGGCTTACCTCATTTGATTTCAAAAACAAAACTTTAGAAATATTTGAAGGAATAATGATACACATATGCATCGAATAATTAGCTAGCGAAAAATAGTATGTTTGAAAATAATTATGTCAAACATCCCTTTTTTATGGCATCATTGCAATTATGGCACCAATTTAAAATGATTGAATATATAGATAAGAAATATATTACCACATATTTTACTTTGAATATTTTATTTGGACAAAATATTAATATTTATTGCAAATTAAATTTAGATGTAAAAATATACAATAAAAAATCCCAATCAATAGATATCATAATTGAATTATTTTCACTTATAAATGAAATAGCTATGTATCTGAGAAGCATTCCGAGGATTTAGATAAAACCTCATAGTTTGAGTTGATTGGAATAGTTTCTACGAGATAATCCAATTCTATTGAAACAAAGAGATGGGTGTAGTGTGCATGAGGATTGAAATCATGAAGTCCATATTAGGATTTTTTTTTTGCCTTGGAAAATCACATCGTAGAGAGGTAGTGCAAAAAAGAAGCCCAAAGGAAGACATCAATGATGCAGTACATGTCCAAACTCAAAGAAATGTGTAATAGAATTAGTGGCAAGATGGTTTTCTTGCATTGTTTGTATGGATGTATAGGACAACAAGGTTATATGATGATAACTTTTCTAGGTGTCATTTGATGCCTTTGTTGTAGTAGGGTCCATCGAAAGTATGAAACATCGGTACTCCTTGTATGAGGAATCAAAGTTTTCATCCAATGAGTGTTTCTGGTCGAAATTTCAGTAAACCCATAGGGAGATAAGTTGAAGATACGAGTTAAAAAAATAGTTTTTTTTCCCTCTAAAATTTGATGAAGTATCTAATATTATTTTATTATTTCCACTACTATTTTATGATTTCCTTAGGAGTCCCATTTTAGACCTCCAAATTCCCCTAATGTAATTTTCCATGGTTTTTTCCCGAAAATTGATTCACCAAATTCTATTTTGTTTTCTCAAATCTTATTGCATAAAATTATTCTACTATAAAAATGTTAAATTATTTCAGAAACTATATAAAATACTTAGAAATTTTAGTATTTTTACAAAAATATCACCAAACATTTTTTACTATCATTTTAAAAATTAGTAGGATTAACCAAAATTTCTACACTTTAAAATATGTAGGGATCCTTAAAATTTTCCTTGAAAATTACCTTTCTTAGCAAAAAATATACACCCATAAGTTTAGTTGTGGGAAGTTATAATACTTGACATTCATTTATGTTATGATTCAATCAGTCACAAAACAAGCACCACTTCAACATTGTTGTTTATTTTTTATATTGTTGAATCTTAAATAAGCATAATCTATTGATTGTTATCCTCCCTACCCAAGTTCTATTCCCACAAGTCACATGATGAGCTCTTAGTAAGTATATTATGTAACTGCTTTGAGCCCTATTATTGACATCGCCTTATGCCCTAAATAATAGATGTTTTACCTTAGGGGAAATCTTTGAAATGAAAGGAAGTAACTCAGGTTTTTCCTTGGGATATGTTACCTAAAACAAATTGTACAAATTTTATATTCCAAGAGGTTAATTTAATTGGTTGTTGCAATGTGTTGAGAATTTTTCTAGTTCCATGTCAACATGTGTTTGATTCAAATACCCTTTAGATAGGCACATTAATCTATACCGATAAGTTTACTACAGATGAAATTCCTTAATGTGGAGAATCATCCCTTGAAACTTTCCTTGGAAATAAACCATTTACAAACTTTACTCACTAATAAGCTATTTTCCCAAGGAAAAAAATATTTTTATATTCAAGTATAATTCAAAGTACAATATGAATATTCCTTTAGCATGATCATCAATAATACTAAAATCTCCTCTATGACACACACCCACACATACAAGTGTTATCCCTCTCTCTATAATATGTTTTTATCAACATAATTGTCCTTTGATTACTACATCAAGATATTTTAAAAAACTATCTCAACAAATTCTTGTAGATGATGAGAAATAAAAATTAAAAGAAATTAAAACGCAATCAGGTATTCGATCCAATTTAGATTCACATTGTAAGTCGATCCACTATGAGTGATTATTTGGAAGGTCCCAACTAGAAGTGAAAGTCCCTAGGCAAAGAATTTTCTAAAGTATAATGTTGCTAATATATGTGTTAATATTGATATGAAAAAGAGTTTTAGAATCATCCATGATATGTTGCACTAAATATTGAAAATTAATATTATAAATTTGTGATTAATTTTTCATCCACTTAATTATAAGAAGAGAACTCCACATCACACTAGACAAATGAATATTTTGAATTCTAACAAATTTTAAAAAAGAAAGTAGTGAAGTAAATTCTGTCATATTATTTATTCTAGGACCAGCATTGGATTTTATGGAGTAAAATTATTGAGGAGATATGTAAAACACAAAACCTAGTCCACATATTGGATTGTTTCCTTGACAAGCCCCATCGAAAAATGTCCAAGGGTGCCTTTGATTTATAACCGGAGATCGAACTTATCTTCTGTCAATAGGAGAATAGTCCTTAACATAAATATTAATCACGTTCACATTTCTAAGGGTCATGAATTCTTGTGCCATATATCTCCCTTCAAATACATCTATGTTGTGTATTGTCCAAAGACTCCATTAAACCATCAAAAGTAGTGCAGGAAATTGTTTCATCTATCTCCTTAAAAACCAAACGTGTAAATAATGCATTAATAAACTTAGTTAAATGGTTCCTAAAATTATCTTAACTAACATCTATCCTACCAGAGTCAAGCACATATTACTATGATAACATTTTGTGTTTCACCAAAAACAACAAATTCTATCAAAAAGTTATTAATTCCACTCTATTCAATATCTTTGTAGAAATTTATACACGATCTAAAAATTATAGTGTAGCCATTAATCTTAACTCTATTAAATCTCCAATATATTTTATTCTTAGAAACATAGCTAAATCATCATTATCTAATTCTTCTTAAATAAAACCCATTTTGCTTATTTTGCAAGCCACCAATAAACCATTCCTCAAATTAGAAGTCAAATAATTTCAAAAAAAGTGTAAAAAATTATTGAAATAATTAATTATGATTTTGAAAATTTATTGAAATCATTAATGATAATTTTGAATCATCTAAATTTCTACTTAATCCCTTTAATTTCACAATAAACATATACCATTTAAATCAAGGGGATAAGAATCTTATTTTGAATTCCTATTCCACTTAAAGAAGTGGAGTTATTCTACTATTACATTTGCATGCTTGAAATGTCATAACACTCCATACTATCCTCTTACATACTACTAAGAAAGTTGAGTTATCTGATTTTTCATTCATGCCTCTAGATCCCCAAATGATCACGTTCTTGAACTAATGTTTGTTCACTTGAACTTAATATACAAATCTGTGTTATCATCTTCGATATCCTAAAAAATTATGTCATTCAACTCTTTATTCATGCCTTTAAATCCCCATTATCATATTTGATTCTTTATTCATGACTTTAGATTATTACATTTGTGAACTGATGTTTTTTGCTATTGTCCTAGAATACAAAGATAAGGTGACTCGTGAGTGATTGATGCATCATTAGCTATGATAGAATGAGTGGATGTGTTTGCAATGTTGCTCATTTCTCTTTAGTCTTACCTATTCATATATTATGTTTGAATTATTGTATTTATTGTATCAATTTCAATCATTTCAATATATTTATGTCGATTGGCATTTCTTTTTAAGCTGGTCATCTCACATTTTCATTTACTCTTTTCGTTTATGTGTGACATACGTCCAAACAGTCTTAAATATGACATGTGTCCATAGTCCAAATACTTTACATAATTTGTCTGTTCAGGACCGTTTCCGCACAGTTCGCAACCATACATGCTCCATTCACCACCATTTTCGCCCCCAGCTTTCCCAAACCCAACTCACTAGCTTCATATTCATCTCTATGTCACGCTACCTTGCATCAACAGCCACGAATGAGCTGTACTGCATGCAATACGTCGGAGGGGGCTGTAAATATTTTTCACGAATTGCTAAGATCGATACATTACAGGATTTCAGAGGAGGATTTCCGAGGATGTCTTGGCTCATAGGTTTTATTTAATTGAGAGAAGAGTGTATGACCTTTTGAGTTTATAACTACTGCCTTAACTAAAGATGGTAACGCTATAAAAGAGCATGAAGACGAGAAAAGTTGGAAGTGCATATACCTGAGTGAATGCTTTCACTTTGAATCGACCCAGATTCAACTAGGGATTGTCAGCCTGCTGCAGAAGAGCATCCACCGTATCTAATAATTCTCTACGCCTGCCCTTCACCTTTACTGTTCTTCTATCACTTCCTCCAGGCATGAACAACTCTTCCCACATCGTTCGTCTTGAGAAATTCTTCGGCCATCTCCACCGTGGAAGCGACCACACAGGGCACAGATCCTAGTCTCATATACATGACTGGGTCGTAAGTTTGGTAGAGTCTATCCAAGGACCGATGATGTATTTTTCCTATGAGATGTAGGTGCCCGATTATGAGCCAAACATGGGGATAGAGCGACAACTTCGAAGAGGGTGGAAGTCGCCGATAAATCATGTAAGCATATATGGCCACTGCAAGATCATCAAGAATTCGCATATTAGCAGAGGGGAAAACCTGTTGTAAATCCATGGAAAATAGAAAATCAGAAGTCTCAACATTTACAACTTTACTACGTGAATTAATTTTCGCCCCGTTATGGTTTGTGATAATCCGACCAGCGCCGGGGTTATATTGTGGAAAAATGGAATCATTACATAACTTTCTTTACATTTTCAGCAGGCTACAATACCATTCAAACTATGAACTAAAATTGTTGAATAGAAGTATATAGCCCTCTTAACATGCACGAGGAGTTAAGTGTAGTTGAGTATCCACAAAGAATTGGTTCCAAACCTATTGAACTTTAATTATTATACATGTTATGCCATGTCAGCTTTCGTCCGATTACATACACCTTGTGTGAACCTCCCCACAAATAAAAATTTATTCTCTGGTTGAGTGAATAATTGTTCGGTATGCTTTGTTAGGATTTTCTTCTGCACTGTACATCCAAAAGCTGACCTCCGAAAAAAACTAAGATGTAGGAAGTGGCTCTCCCTTCGCAAACCAAGGCATAGGCACAAATTTCGGACGCGGTGTTAGATTATTTTTAGTCTTCTCCATAAAACAAATGGTTTATAAAGCCCATGCTCTCACACTTTCCATAAAATATTCGTCGTTGTCAAAGTATTATTACAGTCTATACACCACCATTTTAATGTAAAATCATTTCTAAACAAAAATTGTCTTTGTTCAAAAATGCGAAAAAAGTGCACTACCATTTTAATGTCAAGTCATTTCTAAACAAAAGTTGCCTTTATTTAAAAAAGTTGCCTTTATTTAAAAAGGCGAAAATTTTGCACTTAATTAGTAGCGTTTGGAAAATTTGTTATAGTTGAAAATTTAGCACCAAATTAGTAGCATTGGTCTATTTTATAAGATGGGAAAACTTATCATAATTTAATAATAGTGAGGACAACCATTAATAATAATTTTTATTTATTTAAAATAAATATAAATGATTTCTTAAATGAGATAATCACTAATAATAATAAATATAAATAGAAATAACAATACATCATAAATTTTGAATGTCATTATATAAGACATCAACAAAAGAGATTATTGAATGCCTTCATCAAAGGACATAGAATGCCTAAAATGAGGTAAAAATAATTTGTACCTTAGTTTTCCTATTAGTAGAAATTGCTTTTTATAATGATTTTAAATCTTTCATTGGTAAAATAAGTGGTAAATTATATCCTTGTCAACCTTCATAGATAAAATACAAATTAGTCGCACATAAATAAAATAAAGAAACACATCACACATAAATCAAGAGCAAGATAATTTATTTATCTATTAATGTTATGTCTTCCTTTCAAAATGTTATTCTTAGAACCCCTGAACAGTTGGTGATGTTTTTGCTGACAAACATTCGACTTGCATTTCATATGCAAATGGTTTGTGTCTTATGCTTTAGTGTCTGCATTCATTTACACCATGTGTACCCAATTGCAAGAAAATAGTTGCACGGAATGACCTATTCAATAACTAATATTTTGCTCCCAAAACGTCCTGAGACTCGAGAGGAATACCCCAGTCTTTTTGAATCATCCTAAACCAAGAGCTAATGTGCCCAAAATTAGTACAAAACAAAGTAATCACATAAAAAGTTTGTTTCCATACAATCTCATGTATACATGCACTCAAGTATAATTAAACACTAGGTGAAAGTGTAGATAAATTTATATATATCCACCCCTACATAAAATTTGAAGATTTGTAAATCTAAGATATGACTTAACTGTAATTCTTAACCATTTGGCCACTAAAGACTACTTCCTAGCCATATGTGCCACATGGAACCCAACATATTTGTAGCACCACTTACAGATTCCTATGTGGATTCTGGTCAAGTCTCAATGGAGTATATAATGTTGGAAGCTTTGACAAAACAAACTACATATTTTCTTATTTCTGGTGAGAATAAAACACTCACGATGTTTATTCCAAAAAGAAAAGTAACAATTAAAAGAGGACATCATTAAAATGTCTAAATATCAACTACTTCGATGTTATTTTATAAGGCAACTAAGTTAAGATTTTGAGGAAAACATCTTTATATTAAAAAGAGGGAAGGAACCAAAGAACAAAGATCATCATTCGAATTTATCAAGAGAGTACAGATGATAAAAAAATTTAGACTTCCTGAGGGAAATTCAATGCACACTAAATATATGCATCATGTTGATTACTGATCCAAGAATAATTTTAAGATTAGTCATGCAATATCATATATTAGAGGTGGAAAACATTTGCCATGCATGTTCATTAGAATTCTGGATTAAAGGGTTAAATAAATTGTGTCTTCTATTTAAAATCCTTTTGTCCATTTAATGTGTATGCCTGGAGAAATGGACAATTTCTTCATTGGAAAACATAAAGTAAACCCAAACTCCCATTCAATTTTTGGAGTCTCGAAACTATCACCTTTTCTTTGCACAAAGGCATCTAATTCTGAAACAATAAAATCAAATAGTTCCTGCAAGCATTCAGATATATAAATACAAGTATAGTGTTTATTTGAAACAAAATTTACCAAAAGAAAATCTAAATTTGAAACAAGAAAATCCTAAATTTGTTGCAAATTTGACTCAAGGAAAAAACCTAAAAGGATGATTGCTCGTTATACTATATATAGATTTTGCTTAAGAATCCTTGAAAATTCATGTCCATGATTTCAATGATAGTCTTTCCCCTCCCATCTCGCGATCATCACAATTAGATGATCATAAATTTATTCTTTATATTAATAAATTAGAAAGGGTTCATTTTCCACTAAAGTAAGAAAGATAGAAATGTATTTTTTTATATTATTAAATTCATATAGGTAATAGAAAAATAAAAATTATAATTAATTAATGAACAAATTTAAAATTTCCATTATTTGAATTAGTTGAAAATAAAAAAAAAAAAAAAAAAACATATCCATTAAAGATGACTAACTCAAATATTAACTTCTACAAAATTCAAGTCAAGCATTGTGAGAAAATTTCTACATCACCATGATTGACCCATTTCTATATTTTTTCTCTGATTTAATATATGACAAATTTATTTATGAATTGTTCTCATAATATTTATTTGATATGGGTACTGAGCTAGTTCAAGATGCATGTGGCTACAAATTAAAAAACAAAAAAAATAAAAAAAACTAAAACATAAATACACTAAATAATCTAAATTTAATATAACAATTGTCCATGAGGTCTTGGATAAACTGTGATCGCTTGATCTGTTAAAGCACTCCTTGAGGTGAAGTCATCGGTTCAATTCCCTGCTTGATCTAGGTGATATATTGGACATAATAAAAATGTAATCCTGCCAAATTTACAAAAAAATATAATATAATAATTATTATTTCAAACCAAAATACAATTTTTTCAATTTAACACACTTATCGGCATTTCTTTATCACTTCTTAAAAAAATTACTAATGTAATTCACTAATTATGACTAATTGTGACTTTGTGTTACCAACTAATATTTGAATACCACTTTCTACTGTAATAATACTTCGAAATGTATATGTTAAATCTTTTATTTCTTTAACACTAACGAATGGTAATGATTTTGATCAAGAGTATCCATCTCGAGGGAACCATTGTTAAAAGAGAGGTTTCATGTTAGAAGCAATAGCACAAAATCATCAATAACAGGTATCATATTAACTTAAAAATAGACTTCATCCATACTAAAGGTATGATGTGTGTACGTAAAGATGGTTATCAATAAAAATTCCACAAAAAACATGAATTATCATTGGGCCATTATGTGGCACCTTTTCCTTATTCTTCATTTGGTCCACCTCTTAACAATGTTCAAAAAAATTCAAAGTTTAATTTACTGAAGTGGAAACATACACATGCACACTCTTTACAAAAAAAATTCAAATTTTAATTTATTGAAGTGGAAACATACACATGCACACTCTTTACAACGTTAATAAAAATCAAATACATAATTTTATCAAAGTATATATATATTATATTATATTATATTATTAATTTTATCCCTTCGTCATATAATTCTCTAATAAACCCATAAGGGTCGGTAATAATTATAAAATTACAAGATGGATTTGAATAATCACTTCTTTTTGTTACAATGTTATGTATGCTTCTAATATTTTGAAATGGATGGAAAGCATTACAAACATTTCAAACACAAGGAACAATTAATAAGTAACAAAGATAGCTCAATTACAAATTTAATAAAGACAAGTTTTTAGTGGTTAAGAAAACTAAAAATGTTATGTATTATCATTGGTTGTTGTTTTGTTGGGTATAATGTTACAAGATTAGGAATATATTCAAAAGTAATCTGTTTTTTAGTTACACATATTATTTAAGTATAAAAATATGGAAATAAGTTATATCATAGTAATAATATATATTTAATTTTATTTAGATCTCTAAAAATTAGATATTATTTTTTGGATTAAATATATGAATATTAGTTTTAATTGACTAAATTTGTCATGATTTTGAAAAGTCTAAATAGCACTCATTGCATCAAGTGATGCTTGCAAGGGTGAAGAAGTGAACTTGATACTAGCCCAATATATCATACAGCATCAATCATCACCTCTGGGGCATGCACCCGATAATTAACACTTCCCAAGAAGTCACCCATCACAATAATCATTTGGCTCAAGTGCATTAAATTATGGATTTTTCCCCACAATCAAACCTACTTAGCTTGGTTTGTAAAAGCTAATTACTTTCTTTAGCTAGATAAATTACAATATCTAAAACTGAAAATTTCCAAAGTTTGGTCATCGTGTTGTTTCTTATATATTAAATAGTGAATTCTAATAAATGAAGAGAAGGGATAAAGACACATAAGAATAAAATTAAACAATACCTAAGAAAGCATATATTAGCTCAATCATAGGGATAAATCATAGAGAAAAAAAATACTAGAGTGTTAATTTGATTGTTGATTTTTAAGTTTTCATTGCAATGGGTCAAACATGCCCTCGCTATGTGTCAATTTGATGGTTGATTTTTAGGTTTTTGTTGCAGTGTGCCAAGTTGTCTTATGCTAATATTTTAACAGAGTTATATTTTTAGCATTTGGTATAATGACTATTTGATTTACCTATTTATTTTTAAGTTTTTTTTAGTCATGATATTTGATCTCGAAATATGTTGACAATCTAAGGTTTTTTATAGTCACGATGTTTGTTTTTAATTCTATGGCAAAAATGTCAAAATTTTAAGTTTTTTGAGAGTCGTGATATTTTATCTTTGAAACCATGGTTGAAAAATGCAAAAATTTTAAGGTTTTTCAAAGTCATGATGTTTATCTCTAACATTGTGGTTGAAAATTGTTGGAATTTTAGGTTTTTTGGAGTCATGATATTTTATATTTAACACTATTGTTGAAAGCTATTAGAATTTTAATGATTTTATAAGTCATGATATTTTATTTCTAATGTGTTACTAAAAAGATGTTTGTATTTTAGTAAAAACTGAACATTGATACAATATCAACTATTTTTTTTTATTTTTTTTGGAGTGTCTTTTCATGTTTACTGCATAAATGTTTTAGTTTTGAATGCCACTGTTAAAAAATAATGGAATTTTAACCCAAAAGAAAAATATTGATGCAACATCAAGTTGCATCAACACTTTTCATTTCCGGGTGTTTTTTTCATGTTTATTGCATAAAAAGAATTGGCTTTTAATGTTGTTGCTAAATTGTTTTTAGAATTTTAACCTGAAGAAAAAAAATGTTGAAGCTCAATCAACACTTTTTATTTTCAAGGTATTTTTTCATGTTTTGTTTGCACAAAAATAGGGTTTTTTGGGTTAGATTTAAGTTTGTTATGAATGTTAGACTTTGTTATAGTACTATAACTCACCCATGCAATACAATTCACAATTTCTAAAAAGAAAAGAGAAAAATATAAAGAAAAATTCATGTTACAAGTTGTAATATGTTTGTATATAAACTGAAATTTCCAAAATTACATGTTTTTATTGTGATGTCTAACAAGTGTTTTTATTATATCTTGACATTCATTTTTTCTTTGACTGGGTTTTAGTTTTTCTTTAACCAAAAATTTATGCCACTTATCCATACGTTAACATTGGGAATTCATTTTTCGTTTTTTTTTATTATTTTAAATTTATTTATTTGTAAGGTGATTGGTTGAGGTCTTATTATGGATTTTTTAGTAACTTCCATTTCTACTAGTTACTAATTTTTTGTTTTTAATTTTATTTAACTATTTGTTTTTTCTTTTCTTTTTTTTTTTTTCTATTATTTCTATTTTCATGAATTATAGTTTTTTGTCTATATTTCCAATTTAAGATGACTTATTATTATTATTATTATTATTATTATTATTATTATAAACAATATTACTTAATCATATTTCTTAATTTTTTGTGATGGCATTTAACAATAATTGTTTTATTTTTGTGATGAAATATTTATCTTTATTATTTTTTAGTTTAATTAAATTACATTTAAACTAAGAAACACATACTAGCTACTATGTAGCCCTTGTTGATTTTAAATATTATTAATTATACACTGTATTTTAATTGTCAACCATATTACTAAACTTATGAGACCCTCCATGCAATATACACATAAGACAAGACTTTTCGATTATTCAAAACATATACTAAACATATGGGAATAGTTCTTTTGTTAAAAAAGTCCTACTTCTTAACTTTTAGCTTGGTGGCCCCTCAATTACCCAAAATTATTTAATGGACAAGCTCAATATAGCTTTGAAAGTTATCCACGTAGTATATAACATCTTAATTATTAACTTTGTAGCAATTTAATATGTTTTAATTATTTTTAAAACAAAACTTATTACCAAACCCGAATCAAAGAAAAATTATTAAAGGACATTTGCATGAAAATTACAATACATTATCACACAAAACACATTGGAAATAAAAACAATTCAATTATTTGAAAATTCACACAATATACATATCATACAAGAGTTGAATATTACTAGCACAACCACATTTACCAATGTGGTTGATAAACACCGATAGGCGTATATGAAGCATATATACAACCACATTTTCCAATGTGGTTGATATACGCTGATAGGCTTATATCAACCACATTAATAATTATTATGAGTGTTTTTTTAAACACCAACTATTTACGATTATTAATAACTATATAAACATTAACAACAAGATTATTTATATATATTATTATATGAATATTATATTAATATTATAATAATATTGTATGATCATTATATTATTATAATAATATACAAATATAATTATAATAATAATACTATAATAGCTATTATATTAATAATAATAATAATAATTACCATTATATTATTTTATTATTATTATAATAATATATTATTATATTATTATAACAATAATATAAAATAATAATCACAATTATATTGAATTATTATAATAATAATAATAATAGCTCATAATAACAACCATATCCAATAATAATTAGAATTGTGATAAGTGAATTATTATGTGTAATTTTTTAAAGATAAACTATTTATGATAATTAATAACTATATAAATAATAACAATGATATTCTTATATATTTATATATTTATGATTATTATATTAATATTATTATAATAATATAAACTCATAATAATATTAGTAATATTAATTATTTATTATTATTATTATTAGGCTTTATTAATTCAACCATGTTTATTTTAGTATTTTTAATATTTATCTTAGGGTTTGTATACATTGGGTTTATAATATTAGTCCCTTTTTGTTTATTATTACCCAAGGGATTAATACTAAAATCCCAAGGGATTATGAACCAATGGGAATAATATTAAACAAAAGGGACTAATATTATAAACCCAAGGAACTAATAAACCCAACCGTTTAATATTATAAACCCAAGGAATTAGTGAACCCAATGGATAAATATTAAAAACCTAAGGGATCAAGAAGCACAAGGAATTGATATTACAAACACAAGAGATTAATAAAGATGACCATGATTGATATTATAAACCCAAGTTAATAATAAACCCAAGGGATTAATACTAAAACCCCAAGGGATTATGAACCCAAGGGAATAATATTAAGCCCAAGGGACTAATATTATAAACCCAACATTCATAAACCCAAATATAAATATTAAAAACACTAAAATAAACATGGTTTATTTTCATGGTGAGACAATCTTTGTCAAAATGTGACATTCAACCATGGGACTAATATTATAAACCCAACATTGGTAAACCCAAATATAAATACTACAAACACTAAAATAAACATTGTTTATTTTGATGTTGAGACAATTCTTGTCACAATGTGACATTCAACCATGGTTTACCATGTTTGGCTATGATTGACAATGGTTTACCATGATTGATATTATAAACCTAAGGGAATAATAAACCCAAGGGATTGATATTATAAACCCAAATGAATAATAAACCCAAGGGATTAATACTAAAACCCAAGGGATTATGAACCCAAGGGAATAATATTAAACCCAAGGGACTAATATTATAAACCCAACATTCGTAAACCCAAATATAAATATTACAAAGACTAAAATAAACATGATTTATTTTCATGGTGAGACAATCCTTGTCACAATGTGACATTCAACCACGGTTGACCATGATTGATATTATAAACCTAAGGGAATAATAAACCCAAGGGATTGATATTAAAACCCAAATGAATAATAAACCCAAGGGATTAATACTAAAACCCCAAGGGATTATGAACCCAAGGGAATAATATTAAACCCAAGGGACTAATATTATAGACCGAACATTTGTAAACCCAAATGTAAATATTACAAAGACCAAAATAAACATCATTTATTTTCATGGTGAGACAATATTTGACAAAATGGGACATTTAACCACGGGACTAATATGGTAAACCCAAATATAAATATTACAAACACTAAAATAAACATGGTTTATTTTCATGGTGAGACAATCTTTGTCAAAATGCGACATTCAACCATGGGACTAATATTATAAACCCAACATTGGTAAACCCAAATATAAATACTACAAACACTAAAATAAACATGATTTATTTTGATCGTGAAACAATCCTTGTCACAATGCAACATTCAACCATGGTTGATCATGATTGATATTATAAACCTAAGGAAATAATAAACCAAAGGGATTGATATTATAAACCAAAATGAATAATAAACCCAGGGGATTAATACAAAAACCCTAAGGTATTGTGAACCCAAGGGACTAAAATTATAAACCCAACATTCATAAACCCAAATATAAATATTAGAAAGACTAAAATAAACATGATTTGTTTTCATGGTGAGATAATCCTTGTCACAATGTGACATTCAGCCATGGTTGACCATGGTTGGCTATGATTGACAATGGTTGACGATGATTAATATTATAAACCTAAGGGAATAATAAACCCAATGGACCGATATTATAAACCCAAAGGAATAATAAAACTCAGGGATTAATACTAAAACCCCAAGGGATTATGAATCGAAGGGAATAATATTAAGTGCATGGGACTAATATTATAAACCCAAATATAAATACTACAAACACTAAAATAAACATGGTTTATTTTGATGGTGAGACAATCCTTGTCACAATGCGACATTAAAATATGGTTGAACATGGTTGGCTATGATTGACAATGGTTGACCATGATTGATATTATAAACATAAGGGAATAATAAATGCAAATTATTACATTATATACCCAAATGAATAATAAACCGAAGGGATTAATACTAAAACCCCAAGGGATTATGAACATAAGGGAATAATATTAAGCCCATGGGACTAATATTACAAAACCAAAATTTGTAAACCCAAATATAAATATTACAAAGACTAAAATAAACATGATTTATTCATGGTGAGACAATCCTTGTGACAATGTGACATTCAACCATGGTTGACCATGATTGATATTATAAACCTCAGGGAATAATAAACCCAAGGGATTGATATTATAAATCCAAATGAATAATAAACCCAAGGGATTGATATTATAAATCCAAATGAATAATAAACCCAAGGGATTAATATTAAAACCCTAGGGGATTATCAACCCAAGGGAATAATATTAAACCCAAGGGACTAATATTATAAACCCAATATTCGTAAACCCAAATATAAATATTACAAACACTAAAATGAACATGATTTATTTTCATGGTGAGATAATCCTTGTCACAACATGATATTCAAGCATGGTTGACCATCGTTGGATATGATTTACAATGGTTTACCATGATCGATATTATAAACCTAAGGGAATAATAAACCCAAGGGATGAATAAACCCAAAGGAATAATAAAACAAAGGAATATTAATAAAAAAACCCAAAGGATTATGAACCCAAGGGAATAATATTAAACCCAAGGGACTAATATTATAAACCCAACATATATAAACCCTAAGACAAATATTATAAACATTAAAATAAACATGATCAACCATCATTGATTTTCATATTGAGACAATCCTTATCACAATTCCATGTTGGACCATGGTCGACATCATAATAAACCATGTTTGACTTAGGAATAATAAACCCAAGCTATTGATATTATAAAACCAAGGGGTTAATACTAAAACACCAAGGGATTAATACTAAAACCCCATGGGATTAATACTAAAACCCCAAGGGATTATCAACCTAAGGGAATAATATTAAACAAAAGGGACTAATAATATAAACCCAAGGGATTGATATAATAAACCCAAAGGAATAATAAACCCAAGGGATTAACACTAAAACCTCAAGGGATTATGAACCCAAGGAATTATTAATATTAAAAATTTGAAGAATGAAGAAACCCAAGAATTTGATATTATAAACCTAAGGAATTAATAAACCCAAGGGAAAATATTATAAACCCAAGGGATAAAAAATGGCAAGGGATCAATATTAAAAATAGAAGGGATTAATAGGAATTAATTTTTTAAACCCAACGGATTGATCAACCCACGTGACTATGAATATTATAAACCTAAGGGATCAATAAACCCTAGGGATTGTTAATATTATGAAAGCAACACGTTAATAAATTGAAGGGATAAACATTGTAAATGTAAGGGATTAATATTAAACCTTAGGACTATTATTTAAACCTTAATATTGGGGATTAATAAACCAAAGGGAATAAATGATAAACCGAAGGAATTATTAATATTACAAACTTAAAGAACAAATAAACCTAATCATTTAATATTATAAACCCAAGGAAATAGTAAACCAAACCTAAGCCCTAAATCCATGGCATCAATATTATAAACATAAATAATGCTATAACACAAAACAATAATAAAAAACATAAACCAAAACCAATATAAGAACCACATTGCAAACCATAAAGCATTAAAACATGATAAATCATCATTACATTAATAATAACACATTTATATCACTACATTATAAACAATAAATAAATTTTAAGCCATAAATACATTGATATCAATACATGAATGTATTAATAGTATAAATCTCAAGAATATTGATATAAACACCTAGAACATGAAATCCCAACAATAATATTATAAATGTAAACAATATTTTCATTTATGAAAGATGTGAACAAAGTGAAGGGATCCACACAAAAGACCACAACAATCACAAATGCAAGAGAAAGATATAAAATAGTAACATTGCCATTGGAGAAAAGCAACATAAATGCAAAAAACACATCTAAATTGCACACATTGGATTTAAAGAAGAATAACATAATAGGACATTTTAAGACCAATGATATACAATTTTGTACATAAAAACAACAATGAGAAAAAAAATTCAATTTATCAAAAATTGCAACCACAGAAAGGACATTGAGTCTTAACATATATTTTTTGTTTTCTTTACATCAAATAACTCCACTACAAAATTGAACTTGAAACACTCCATCAAAAGTCATCTATGGAGCCGCTATTCCAAAACACAACCAGACCGATGACAAAAGCAACACCAATTCAAATCAACAGGATAATGATCACGATACTTAACACTTTCCAACCAATTCCTTCTTGTTCTCCTCCCAGAATCCCTTTGGTGCACATGTTTCAAGTATTTTACATGTGTTTTCATTTGATCTAGCTCATGAATATGATCATCAATAAAAGCAGGATGGAACCCATGTTTTCTATCATACTTGTTTCGAAGATAGGAAAGAAAGCTTATAGCTCTAACAATATCACGTATTGTTCTGGAATAATAGATGACATCATTATTGTCCATATCTGCATTTGAAAGACACAAAAACAAAAGAAAAATCAATAAAGACATGCACAAATAAATAAACACACACACACACACACACACATATATATGTGTGTGTAAAACATAACACCCCATTTGTATTTATGTTAAAAAACTTAATGTTATAGTGTTACATGAAAAAAAAATCTAGTGTTACATGAACCAAATGATATAATTTTTTTTACAAATATAAGCCTCATTTCACAATACAATAGAAAAATTCGTGGAAATAGAATAAAACCGTGGCCAATATTCAAAAAATGAATATTGGCTATGGTGATGGCCAATATTCAAAACCTCCATTTTTTCATTTCATGATGTAATATGAATCCACAATATTAATATCAATATGAACAAATTATAAACATGATTTTGAATGACTGGTTCATATAACTCATTGTTTATGTTTGAATGGTCTGTTGCAAAGAAAAGAGCAATAGGCACTTAAAAAAATAAGTAAATTGAACAACATGAAAAACGATGTAAACAACTTTCTCAAATATTACTATGAATATGATGAATTTATTAATCTAATAAATATATGAAAATGATTATTATATTAAAAGTAAATCAAGTGGACAATAAAAGAAATTCAAAAAATATACTATAAAGAATGTCACAATGTTATTAGTTGTATGTCATAGCAATATGGACTTCAATCGCTCCTCTTCCTTCTTCCTAATTGTAACATATGCGCCATCTTTCATCTTGGCATAACGTTGGAAAGAAAAAGGCAGTCCAATGCGTAAACCATTTATTGATTTCACTCTTGATATGGCTGTGAAGGTAATGCCTTGCTGCTCTTTATTCCCAATACCAACTAACACTCATTCTAAAGTCAATCCGTGTGACTTGTGGATTGTAAGAGGCCATGCCATCTTCAAAGGAATTTGTTTTCAATTTTCTCTTATCACTGGTATGATAGGGACAATGTTTGGATTACTTTCATCAAATGGAACACCAACATATTTATCAAAAACAACAGTTGTGAACATTGGGAGTTGATGTGGCTTAGAGGTAGGAAGATAGAATATATCCTTAACATAACCAAGTGCACCAGTCACCAAGCCAGCTTCAACCCATAAATTACATGTCAACATAACACGCTGACCACGACACAACATAACTTCACACTCCAATTGATCATCATCAACACCACTGATTTCTGAATGCCTTGAATGGTCAGCAACACATCGTGCAATTGGGGAATTTAATGATTTTAACATATTCCTATTATGGAAGAAGACCAAATTATTTGTTGGAAACATGTGAACTGCTGCATTAAATAAATATCTTTCTCTAGGATGCAACCTCATATCGGCCCGTGACATAAGAAACTCCCAATCTTCAAGAACATTTTCTACATTTTTTATGTTATTAAGGAATCTATACGAAAACAAGATTGTTTCCCATTATTCCCTTGTTGGCGAAATATTGTGTCAAGAGTGACAACAATGTTTTATTTGTTCCACAATAATTTACCTGTTGTATTACCTGCATACAAAGGCTTATCTCTCATAGGAGGCAGTTGGTCAAGGTCACCCACAAGGATGATGGATCTGCCACCAAAAGGACAATTCTTTTTCTCTGGAAATGCTTCTCGTAATCAAGCATATATTTGCATAAACAACCTTGATCCTAGAAAGCTCATTTCATCAATCAATATATAT
Source organism: Pinus tabuliformis (assembly GCA_031772625.1). Classification (NCBI taxonomy): domain Eukaryota; kingdom Viridiplantae; phylum Streptophyta; class Pinopsida; order Pinales; family Pinaceae; genus Pinus; species Pinus tabuliformis. The sequence goes on along the minus strand of CM062819.1, from coordinate 1,432,555,156 downwards.
CTAACATGTCGCATTTCTTCTTGGAATATTGCAAGTGACTGCCCTTGTAGTGGCTACATATCTTTAATTGGAATTTTTAGAGCTGAGTGTATTGTTTTTCCATGTATATTAAAAGCAATTATTCCTGTTGGGGCAAGAAGAAGAAAATGGCTTCTTCCATTACTTGACGAATTAGAAAGAGATTCAAAAATACAATGGATAAGGAAAGACTTCCCAGTGCCCGCAGTGCCCTGAATAATCATAAGAAGAGCTTCACGAATCTCATATTCAACAAAGTTCCTTAAGACAATTTCAAAAGAAAGTCATTGCTTTTCTGATAGAGAATTTGGAGATGCAAATGTTCTGTTTGAAAGTTCAACAATATCACCCCTTGATTTTGCATTCCTTATAAAATTAATAGCTTCTTCTGCAACATCATCAAAAATAGTTGTACTTTCCCAGTCAAAGGATATATCAAAGTCCCTTCGACCAAGGGTGTGAAGATCAGAAACATTCACATCATTTGGTGGAACCAAGCAAGAGAAAATCTGCCATTCTTGAAAATCATCTTCAAGATTCATTTCCTGGTTATAAAAATCACCATCTTCTTCATCTTCAATATTGACTATAATTGATGGATTTCGATCAACATGCCATGCTAAATATCGAAAAATCCTCCAATTTTCAATAATAATTTCAGCTGAAAGGCCAATTTCTGCAGGAATGTCACGAAATGGCTTGTGCAAGAGCAATTATGTCCAGCAAAAGGTTTCAAATTCCTCTGAAGTCTCACCAAGAATAGAATAAAATAGTGGCCAAACCTGAACAATAGCATGAACATCTCTAAGCTTCGATGGATCTTGTTTACGCTTGCTATCAAATGTCCAAGATCTTGTTGTTTCTATCAAAGATAGATGCTCAAGGAAAAAGGGTCTCTTCTGATAATGTTGAACAAAAGTATTCTTAGATGAACATTGCAAGCCATCCCTTGATATTTTCCTAAGAACCTTTCTTCCAACATTTAAGTAAACAAATTTCCGACTACAAACAACAAGAGGTAGCTTAAGCAACATATAGCATGTTTCTTGTGCTCCAATGTCATGGTCAACAATCGTTTCTGCAAGAAACTTTCTATATGCACATAAAGCATGATCCTTAGAGCCAATAGAATTTGAAGTTCTAGTTAACATATGATGATAACTTTCAGACCTTTCTTCTGCTTTTGATGCAAACTTAGCAATATATTTCAAGACAGCATAGCAAGCAAGCACTGGCTAGAAATCAACATTTGCATGCCACATTGTTAGAAGGTCAATGTTATGTACATTAAGCCTGTCATTATTTCTTGCTCGCTCATATTTTTTTCTTCCTTGATTGTCTATGAACAATCTTGATTCATCACAAAGATCCCATGGAGAATTGTACGAACATGTTAGAATAGTGCCATTTTTGCGCAAACAAGAATCTACAGTACACTTTGCATGCCTTTGGAGATGGTTTAACAATTCTTCGTAATCATTATGAGGATTAGAAGAGAAAATCTGACCAGTATTCAATAGGAAAGGGTCATCATTAAGGCTTCATGGAACCATTATGTTGCGACGATGTATGTCATGTTGATTCCGTGCAGTTACATATTTTTCGAAGAATATCTTTGCAAGTTATACATCATAACTATTTGACCAATCAAGTATTTCCATGTCAGGAGCGCCTTCTAACCATAGGGAACCATGGATATGTGTTGAAACTCTATGTTTCCACTCATATTTGAAAAAATTGAAGATATAGTTACTACAAAATCATAATAAAAGTTGAAAAAATATAGAAAAAAAATTCAACAACACAAACCTATACTAGAAGTCTTTAGCTTTAAGATATTTTTAGATAAATTCCTCTTGAAAAATAGTGAATCTATGGTGCATAAATGCTGCAACAATATGAGGGTACTAGATAACATTCTCAATTTTCATGCGATGCTCATTTGAAGAACGAGAAAGTGAATGTATGGGCATGAGGTTATGCAACTCTTGCCACTTTGTGTCAATTGCACTCAAAGTAAAAAGTAAAGATGGACATCTTAACTAAGTAATCATGTCTGTCAATTCAGATTGACACTTAGTCCAATATGCCCTTGTACCTCTCAGAGAAGAACCAAACCACATAAGATGCTCAACCAACTTATTATCCGGTAAATCAGATAATTGGTGACACAACTTTTCATTTGTTGTAGGTGAGTTATCATGTAAATGTTTCTTTGCAAAAACTGTAGCAGTTGCTTGGCTTCGATGCTGCAATATATTTTTTAATAGGCAATATCGAAAGTGAGGATGGCTTTCAAATCTTTGATCATAGTACCTAAGAAGATGAAATGCATACTCATGAAGTTCAACACTACAAATACGTGGTTGCAATCAATCATCATCACCAGTGGGGAACAATGTTGCGAATTCCATATCTAATAACCCCTCTATATTATATTCATTCACTAGAGAGGTTCCAATACTGGGCCAATCCATGTCTTGAGCATGTGAAGAATCAACATTATCAAGAAATTCTCTAATTTCTTCCACTTCTCTTTGTTTGTTTGGTAGGTGAGCAACAAAAGAAGAAGGATGAGAGGGAATATGATCAGCAGGAAACCCTTTATTATTAGTTCCATTGATCTCAGATTCTTTAATATAACAATCAATAAATTTGAGCCTAGATGAGACATTTGTTGATCTTTTGGGCAGAGCATTCACTGAATCATAATCAATTACAACATCTCGATAATATTGATCGTGTTGGATTTTGAAAAGAAATGCAGCCATCACTCGAGATATTTTGACATAGCATTCATAATATTTAGACTAAGCGGCATGTCTCCCCACAATAAGAAAGTAAATATTTTCAACATGTTGGGGAAGAATTTGTACAATTGTAGAAATATCTTGATGAAATCTAATTGTATGACCATTTTACTTATATTGCCCACCTCGAGCATGTGTCACTTGCAAAATAGTATTCACACGTGCTATCAACATTTCTTCAACTTGAGTAAGAACTCTTAAAATATGAGGTTGATCACCAGGATCCACGTTATTATATTGACAAAAACAATGGGCTCCTATTTCACTCTTACATCATCTGTAAACAGGTCCTTCATAATGTCTCACAGCATGGATTCCAGGATATGATTCTTGGAAAATGTCACACATTTGGAAAACTAACAAGCTATCTATCTTTTCTCAAAATCTTTTATGCACTACAATCATGTTTTCATCAAAATGAATATGATCTCTATTAGCTCAACCATGTTGAAAACCATTTGGAAGAGTAAAATTTCTTCTAACATGTACTTCATCTTCAGGAACATGAGATTCCCTTCGCAAATTTGAAGCATGTGGAATGGATCTATGAGAATGTCTTTCCAAATTTATGGTGTGCATTTCGCGAACCTGAGAGGATGTAAAGGTCTCTTTGTCATAAAAGACTTTAAAATTTAATTTCCAACTAATTATAAATGAAAAAAATGAAAAAGAATCAAATGCATTCAAAATTTACATTTGTGTCTTGATGTGGATGAGGGTTATGAGATGGTTTCTCTTGGCTTCTAACATCAGTGGATGGAACATTTTTGGATGTAGTTTCTATGCCTCTATTCAAATGAGTTGTTTCTTGTTTCAAAAAAATAAAATACGTTATAAAACTAAATTTCCAACAAAGAAAGATTCAAAAATGGAAAAGAAATCAAATACATTGAACATCTACATTAGTTTTACAATTTGATGTTTTGGATTCCAATTCTCCGATCTAATGAGATGAGATCATGGTTTCTTCATAAAAGGTTATAAAATACAATTTCCAGGCAACTATAAATGAAAAAATGAGAAAAATATCAAATGCACTCAACATTTACATTTGTTTGGCGATGTGGTTGAACGTTGTGAGATGATTCCTCTTCACTTCTAACATCAGTAGATGGAACATCTACGAAGTTAATTTGTATGCCTCTATTGAAATGACTTGTGTCTTGTTCAAAGAAAATAAAATACGCCATAAAATTCAATGTCCAAGCAACTAGAAATTTAAAAAATGAAAAGCAAATAAAAAACATTGAAAATTTACATTAGTCTCACAATTTGATCATCCAAGGGAATGCACAGGAAGGTTATGACATGCTTCATCTTCATTTCTCATATTAGTAGATGGAACACTTTGGGAATTAATTTCTAGACCTCTATTAAAACAAGTTGTATCCTATTCCAAGAGAATAAAATAACATAAGTTTAGTAAACGAAACTATGCAAATATAGGAACGTAATAAAAAACCCACTATTGTAGCGAAAATCAAAATATCATTGTGTTACCTCCATTGTTCCACGTGAAACTCTATCAGGGATGATTGATTCTCTTGGTGGGACCACATTACTTTAAGAAGTGGGATATTAAGATCCGATGTTTTGAGCAACTGGCTCCAAATTATCAAACAAATGGCCAACTAAACTATCATCCAAATCATCACACAAAATGTCATCATTACCTCCACCATGGATTTTTTGCAACCTTTGGCCATCAAAGCATGCAATTGGACACACGGAAGGGTTAGGGTGGGCATTTGCATCCACATTATCGATATGGTGTTCTTCCCAATTGCAAGATGTTTCCCCAATGTTATGAACATTTTCAGAAGAGCATCGAACAACAAGATTATACTGACGAGGAGCATATCCTAATAATGAACTATCAAAAGGAAATGTTCTTTCCATTATATCATCCATAGTACAATACTTACGAGGAACTATAAAATCATTTTCAAGAGTGGCTTCACTCGTTTTTCTATTATATGTAGCTCTCCTATGCTCATTTATGGCATCCTTATTTTGTTGATACCACAAATGATGACTTTCATTATACCTCTCACATGATTTTGGTGATAAATTTTGTTTTCTTGTACGCTTGCTTGTGCGTTCAGATGACATGTCTACAATGAATAATAAAATATTCATTATGGAATCATAAACATGGAAGATAGCAAATATCTAATATAAACAAACAAAAAAGAATGAAAAATGCAAAAAAAAATTGATGGGACCAGCCCGTAACTTATATTTTATTATGTTAAAAATGATAATCCAACACTTTAGTCAACAGCTGTATGGTTAACAAATAATTGGGGATTAACACATTTGATTAGGCGCTAATCAAAGGACTGTTTTGGATATTTTTTGGATAGCATTTATGACGGAATTCAATGATGGCTTGATGGTTGTACCTACCTCGATTACTGTTTTCCTGCTCTTGGTTGTTGCCAAAACCCTTGGTTCTTGGTCATTCGTTCATTTTCCATTTGCGTTTTCACTGCGCCGAGGGTTTAGACTTGCAGTGAGGGTTTGTGCTACAACAATGTGGAGTTTGGTAGCAGGTTCTGTGTGCGCCTAGCTATGGATTCTACTATCTGTTGGCATGATCTCTTCGCTTGTTCTTGTGACTTCATCGCCTGGTTACTTGGGCACGGTGTGGAGGTTTTCCTCATCTGTATGAGAGGGTTACTGTTGTTTCCTTCTGCTTGGTTACTATACTTTCCCCTATTCCACTGTTTTTGTTTTGTTATAGTATTTCTGGTTGTTAGCTTATGGTTGATGGATGCCTGTTTTGTGTTCTACAGGTCACAGTCACGGTGGCCTCCTCAGCTTCGCGGTCCTGACAAGGTAAGCTGTTCCTCCATGATATTTCTTACCCTCTTCACTTTTCCCTGGCACTAACAATGTTCGCCCCTTGGTCTATAGGGTTTCACTGATGACTGTGGCTCAGTGGGGTTTCACTCCTCCAATGCAAATGCTCTTCAGGTAAACGACTTTCCCATCTGTGCTTTCGGTTCTATTTTTTTCTGTTGTTGCTTCTTGGCTATATTTCAGCATACATTTGACTGACAGTACCCCGTGGACTCATTGTGCAGGTGAGGGTTTGTTCCCAGGCGTGGTCTGCGTAACTGTTTTTAGCAATGGCTCCAGTAGGCTCGTTCTCTACTACTGTTGTCAATTCCTTTTAGTTTAGTTGTCTCTGTCAGGTTATTGGGCAAAGTTCCAATTCTCCTTCATTGGGTTTTCTCTATTGTTGTTCGTCCCGAGATTCAATTTGTATATAAACTTTCGATTATGCCCTGAACACTTGTAAGTTTTGTCTGCCTTTATATGGTGGCTGACTAAACCCTCACTTTCAGGGTTCGGTGATATCGTATTATCTTGCCTCTGTTGTTAACTGAATATTCAAGACTATTGAATGTGTACAAATAATTTTTGATTATGAAAAGAATTAACAGGAAAGGTTTTTTTGTATAGTTCGTTTACCTCTATTTTAGGGTCATTATTCAGTGACTACATTCTCGTTCTATTTCAAGCTACTCATACTGTTGTTGGCTTTCGTTTATTTGGACTCCATTGTGGTTATTGCCGGACTCTGTGCTGGAATGCTCATTTGGTTTCTCCGTTTGCTCTCTGTTTTACAAAAATTCAAAAGATAGGAATGCACAAAACTACTTAACTTACTCAATAGTTAGAGGAAAAAAATAAATGTTAGTCCTAGACAAACTGTTACAGATGGATTCAAATATTCAGATAAAAAAAATAACTTTTTTTTATTGTATTTCTCTTCTCATGCACTGAACCCCTACATAATGTATTACATTGGTTTTTATGTTGTGTTTAGACAATTACTTGAACTGTTCTCGGTTACCCTTCAGTTACTCTTTATAGTTACACAATCGATAATTATGCTGGGTTTTCTTGTGTTGTAGGATTTACAATATTATATTTTTGTTTATGAACAGACAGCTGTAAAATGGACTAAGAAAATGACAAAACAATGTAACTGCTATGACACTATCCTAACCGTACTATTCCTAATATTCCTTAACTAATAATAATAAAAACTAGTTTCTAGACACTGTTTTATTTAGTAAATGTAAATGAAACTAAAAGACATTGAACCTTTCCTCCTTGGTTGAGACCAATACCTGGTCATGATTCCCTTAGCTGGATGCTCCTGCATCAGGCTCCCGGGGTAAGAAAAATTCATGACTCCCGTCCATGAGCTTCTCGACTGAATAACCCGCCTACTCTATCTATCTGGCGTTAAGCCATGAACTGTCCTCAGTAGGATGGTTCTTCCACTTGACCAGATATTGCAGATATTCTTTCCGCCGAGTTCACCTAGCCACCTGAGTGTCGAGGATCCTCTCGATCTCAAGGGGCTAAGCGTAAGGAATTTGTCTCATCCAAGTCTCACTCCCTTCCTGTGTGTCACGTGTAGGCCATGCTATACTGTCTTCCTCTGGACTAGCAGTGTATGGAAATAGGTCTGCCACATTGAAGAAGGGCGACATACCTATTCCATGTGGCAGCTATAATTCATAAGCATTTGTTGAAAATTTCTGGATAACTTTGCAGGGGCATATCTTTTTGTACTTCAATTTGTTATAGGCACCTCTAGGAAAATGCTCCTTGCGCAAATGCACAAGGACTTCATCCCCCAAATTAAACTGCACCTCTCTCTGTTTCAAATCTGCCCAATGCTTATATTTTTTACTGTTGTCCTACAACTTTATTTTCACCTGCTTGTGGAGATCATTCATCTCTTTGGATAAATCTTCCCCATCAACACTCTGTCTTTCCTGCTATCCTAGATCTTGTAACTCATGCACTCCGTGAGGATGCATGCCATATAAGATCTGAAAAGGACTATAACCCGTGTTGCGATTGGGTGAGTCATTGTAAGCAAACTCTGCCTGGGCAAGTACTCGATCCCACATTCATGAGTTTTCCCTGATCAAACTTCATAGCAGGTTCCCCAAGCTCCTGTTCACCACCTTTGTTTGCCCGTCGGTCTGCGGGTGATAAGCAGAGCTAAAACTTAATTGCGTGTCCATCTTCTTCCACAAGGTGTGCCAGAAGTGCCCTGTAAAATTCACGTCCTTGTCAGAGAGAATGGACTTAGGTAGACCATGTAGCCTGACGATCTTTGTAAAGAACAAGTGGGCCATGTAAGTGGCATCACTGGTTTTTCTGCAGGGGATGAAATGTGCCATCTTTGAAAATTGGTCTACAACTACCATCACTGAATCATAACCCCATTGCGTCCTTGGTAGACCCAAGACGAAGTCCAAGCTAACTAAGTCCCACAATCTACTTGGAATGGGAGTGGTGTGTAGAGTCTCGTATTTTGACTGTGTCCTTTTGCCAACTGACACACTTTACATCTAGTCACAAATCTCTGCACATCCCTTCACATTCTTGGCCAATAATAAAAATGGCTGAGCTACTCTAATGTTTTGTCTATGCCGAAATGTCCGACTAGACCTCCACTGTGCTTCTCCCGAATGATATTCTCTCTCATTGAACAATCAGGAATGCATAACTGTCCCCCTCTAAACAATAGCTTCTCCTGCAAATTATAGTCCAACCACGAACTATTGTTTCTCAACAAAGGATTCTGACAGGCTTCATAAGCCTCTTTGAAATCCATGTCGATCTAATACAAGTCTTTCAAATGCTCAAAGCCTAGCACTTGTATCGTACTCTCCTGCAAGAGCAAGGCTCTTCTGCTCAACGCATCTGCCACCTTGTTGGCCTGCCCGCTAATGTGTTTCAACGCAAAGGTGAAACTCTGCAAATATTCAACCCACTTAGCATGCTTGTGATTCAACTTATGTTGTTGCATCACATATTGCAATGCAGAATTATCTGAAAATAAAACAAACTCATTCCCTAGCAGATAGTGTCTCCAATGCTTCAGTGCTTGGATAACAGCATAGAATTCCTTGTCGTAGGATGAATACTTCTGCCTGCTTTCATTCAACTTCTCATTGAAAAACGCAACAAGTTTGTCTTCTTGGCTAAGTACAGCTCCAATGGTCGTACCACTTGCATCATAGCAAACCTGAAAAAGCTTTTTAAAATCTAGCAATCTCAGGATCGATCTTTCTGTGATCTTCTTCTTCAGTAGCTGAAAACTCCTTTTTGCTGCCTCGGTCCAACAAAAAGGTTGACTTGCCTTCTTTATAGTGTCCAACATAGGTGCGCAAATTTCACTGAAATTTCTTATAAATTTACAGTAAAAACTTGCCATCCCATGAAAACTACGTACCTCAAACAGACTTTTTGGGGATGGCCAGTTGACAATTGCTGCAATCTTCTCTAGGTCCATCTTCAACTTGTTTTCTGCAATCACAAAACCCAGATAAACCAATTCTTTTTGCAGAAAAGTGCATTTTTTCAGATTTATTAGCAGCTTATTCTACTGCAATTTTTCCAGCACACTTCAAACATGTCGAAAGTGTTCCTCCCTCGTCTTGCTGAAAATTAATATGTCGTCAAGATACACTATTACAAACTTTCCAATGAATTCTTTCAGCATTTCGTTCATTAGTCACATAAAGGTACTAGGCGCATTACTTAGTCCGAATGGCATTACCAGCCACTCATACAGTCCTTCATTGGTCTTGAAAGCTATCTTCCACTCATCCCCTTCCTTGATTTGAATCTGATGATACCCACTCTTTAAATCAATCTTCGAGAAGTATGCTGCCCCGCTCAGGCAGTCCATCATGTCGTCCATCCATGGCAGTGGAAATCTGTACCTGATGGTGATTTTATTGATGGCCCTCGAATCCGTGCACATTTGCCATTCTCCTCCTTTCTTGGGAGTGAGAACTGTTGGAACTGTGCAGGGGCTCAAACTCTCCTTTATCACCCCTTTATCTAGCAATTCCTACACCTTTTTTCTAATCTCCTCATTGTCTTTGGGGCTCATCCGATATGCTGCCTTATTCGGTAGACTTGCTCTAGGTATAAAGTCAATATGATGACTTATACTTCTCTTGGGAGGCAATTTATCTGGTAAGTCGTCCACTACTATATCGCTGAATTCCTGCAGCATTTGCTGAATTTCCGCAGGAAAATATGACACCTCTGTGTGTAACAACACCATCTTTTCTCTTCTCACAACAGCATAGTTCACTTCACTATCTTCAATCTGCTTCAAAAACTGTTTTCCACCCATTAGTAACACTCTCGTCCCGCTTGTTTCCATTGTCTCCTCTTCCTTGATGGGCACAAGTGTGTGCTTGATCCCATCTTTGACAAACTTATAACAGTTTGTCTTCCCATCATGCACTACCTTCCTGTCATACTGCCATGGCCTTCCTAGTAGTATATGACATACATCCATCGGCATAATATCACAAATAACCTTATCCTTATATCTGCCAATATGGAACTCAACTTCACATTGTTCGTCCACCAACAGCTAATGGCCTTTCTGCAACCACGATACCTTGTAAGGAGTGGGGTGCTTCAGCTGCTTCAAACCCAACTTCTCTACCATCTCCATGGCAACCAGATTATTCGTGCTCCCACTGTCAATAATCAGCTTGCAGCATTTTCCGTGTGATTTACAAACTGTCTGGAACAATGCTTTCCTTTGAGTTTGTTCAACTGTTTCTTTGGCTAGTTTCAGCAACACTTTGTTCAAAACTAAGGCTTCCCCTGTTTTCGGCACATTTTCTGCTTCCTGGGGGGGTGCCTCTGCTTCCTCTAGCTGTGTGACATATGCACCTCTCTGTCCAGCTTGTTCCGCTTCAGGACACTCAAAAGATCTATGCCCCCACTTGTGACACCTGTAGCACTAATAGTTAGCTCCTCTTCCTTGGCCATTTCCTCTTCCTCGCTGATATGGCCTACCACCTCTAGTGCTGTCACCTTTTTCTGTTGTCCCAGAAGTTTTGGAATTGTTGCCTTCTTCACTATTGCTGGCAATTCGTCCTCTGCCATAAGACTGTCCTCTTCCTTTACCGGTTCCCCGTCCTCTACTAGCATTTTGTTTTCTGGTAACTTCTCCTCTGCCTTCATGGCACTCTGGTATGCCTCTTCTATTTTTTTCGGGGAAAGAATGCTAATTTCATCTAATATTTCCAATCTGAAACCATTTACATACCTTACTGTTTTCTCTAGGGTGTCCTCTATATAACTAGCTCTTAAATTTACCCAGTAGAATTCTTCCGTGTACTCTCTTACTGTCATCCCTTTATGTTTGAAATTGTACACTTGCCGATGTAGTGCAATCTCATAATCCTTGGGAAAAAATCTGCCTTTCAACTTGGCCACCATCCTTGGCCATTTCTTTATTGGCAACTTGTTCATCCTTCTTCTCTCTACTTGGACACTGTCCCACCACAGGGCTATGTGTCCCTTCAGCTTTGTTGCAGTGAACTTAACTCTCCGATCTTCACTGACCTCTTCACACTCAAAATATTTGTCCAGTTCGTTGATCCAGTCCAACAGAACTTCTGTGGACAAGATATCGTCATAATTTGGAATTTCTGGTTTAGGCTTGCTACTTGCCAATAGGACTGGCCTCAAAAATCTCATTTCCAAGCCTTCTTCATCTGATCCATTTGTTGTCACTACAACTTCTTCTTCACTATCATCACCCACCTCTGGATCCCTTCTCCTTCCTGCTTCAACTGCCTCCAAATGGGTAGTAAGGATCTTGATTTCCTCCCGCAATCCTTCATCTGCTGCTCTCCGAGCACCTCTTCCATGTCCTCGTCTTCCAACTTCCATCTCTCAGGAAAACTCTAAATCCTACTCTGATACCACTATGATGGGACCAACCCGTAACTTATATTTTATTATGTTAACAATGATAATCCAACACTTTAATCAACAGTTGTATGGTTAACAAATAATTGGGGATTAACACATTTGATTAGGTGCTAATCAAAGGACTGTTCTGGATATTTGTTGGATGGCATTTATGTCGGAATTCAATGATGGCTTGCTAGCTGTACCTACCTCGGTTACTATTTTCCTACTCTTGGTTGTTGCCAAAACCCTTGGTTCTTGGTCATTCATTCATTTTCCATTTGCATTTTCGCTGCGCCGAGGGTTTAGACTTGCAGTGAGGGTTTGTGCTGCGACTGTGTGGAGTTTGGCAGCAGGTTCTGCGTGTGCCTAGCTATGGATTCTGTTGTCTATTGGCGTGATATCTTCGCTTGTTCTTGTGACTTCATTGCATGGTTACTTGGGCACGGTGTGGAGGTTTTCCTCATCTGTATGAGAGGGTTACTGTTGTTTCCGTCTACTTGGTTACTATACTTTCCCCTGTTCCACTGTTTTCATTCTGTTATAGTCTTTCTAGTTGTTAGCTTATGGTTGATGGATGCCTGTTCTGTGTTCTACAGGTCACGGTCACGGTGGCCTCCTCAGCTTCACAGTCCTGACAAGGTAAGTTGTTCCTCCATGATATTGCTTACCCTCTTCGCTTTTCCCCGGCACTAACAATGTTTGCCCCTTGGTCTGTAGGGTTTCACCGTTGACTGTGGCTCAGTGGGGTTTCACTCCTCCAATGCAAATGCTCTTCAGGTAAACGACTTTCCCATATGTGCTTTCAGTTCTATTTTTTCTGTTGTTGCTTCTTGGCTATATTTTGACATACATTCGACTGATAGTACCTCGTGGACTCATTGTGCAAGTGAGGGTTTGTTCCCAGGTGTGGTTTGCATAACTATTTCGAGCAATGACTCTGGTAGGCTCATTCTCTACTACTGTTGTCAATTCCTTTTAGTTTAGTTGTCTTTGTCAGGTTACTGGGCAAAGTTCCAGTACTCCTTCATTGGGTTTTCTATGTTGTTGTGCGACCCGAGATTCAATTTGTATATAGACGTTCGGCTATGCCCTGAACACTTGTAAATCTTGTTTTGTCCGCCTTTATATGGTGGCTGACTAAACCCTCACTTTTAGGGTTTTTTGATATTGTTTTATCTTGCCTCTGTTATTAACTAAATATTCAGGACTGTTGAATGTGTACAAATATTTTTTGATTATGAAAATAATTAACAGGAAAGGTGTTTTTGTATAGTCCGTTTACCTCTATTTTGGGGTCGTTATTCAGTGATTACATTCTCGTTCTATTTTGAACTGCTCGTATTGTTGTTGGCTTTCATTTATTTGGACTCCATTGTGGTTATTGCTGGACTCTGTGCTGGAACGCTCGTTTGGTTTCTCCATTTGCTCTCTGTTTTACAAAAATACAAAAGATAGGAACGCATAGAACTACTTAGCTTACTCAATAGTTAGAGGAAAAAAATAAATGTTGGTCCTGGACAAACTGTTACAGATGGATTCAGATATTCAGATGAAAAAAATAACTTTTTTATTGTATTTCTCTTCTCATGCACTGAACCCCTCCAGAATGTATTACATTGGTTTTTATGTTGTGTTTAGACAGTTACTTGAACTGTTCTCGGTTACCCTTCAATTACTCTTTGTAGTTACACAATCAATAATTATGTTGGGTTTTCTTGTGCTATAGGATTTACAATATTATATTTTTTCAGACAGCTGTAAAATGGACTAAGAAAATGACAAAACAATGTAACTGCTATGACACTATCCTAACCGTATTGTTCCTAATATTCCTTAACTAATAATAATAAAAACTATTTTATTCAATAAATGTAAATGAAACTAAAAGACAATGAAACTAAAAGACATTGAACTTGTCCTCCTTGGCTGAGACCAACACCCAGTCATGATGCCCTTAGTTGGATGCTCCTGCATCATTTTTTTTGGAAACATAAAAATCATAAAAATTGTATATGTTATTTTTTTCCAACCATATAAACTTATCAAAATGTATAAGGATTTTTCCAAATGGCTAAAAAAAAACAAATTTTTCAAAATGGAAAAAAACAAAAATGAATTCTTCCAAATGGCTTAAACAAACAATTCTAAATTTCCATGTATCATAATAGAATCAAAACGAAACCCATACTATTGGGACAAAATACTCTAATAGTTATATGAATTGGAAGTATATCTAAAAATTTGGAACTATATACTATCAAAATATAAATTCAAATATTAAAATGTACATAAATATATAACATTGTTTGAGAATCAATGACAAAAACCAATACAAATAACATGTATAACATAACTCATAGAAATTATAATTATACAAACAAACAAAAATGCATAACATCGAGACACATTTACATGTAAATAAGAAAACTTTAGGGGAAACAATATGAAATATTTTACATCATAAAGATCGATACAAACATAATTGTAAAGTATTACCATAAAGACCCAAAGTATGTATAGAGACAAAAGTGGATATATTTTCCACAACCATAGAGAGTATATAAAATGGAAATATTTATAAGAACTCCTAAGAATACTAATATCCTAAGAATTGATATCCATATCCAATGGTGGAATCTCATCAACAAAATCCATACGGGGAGCAATTGCAAAAACATTTCCATACTCAATCAAATCATTGCAATCCTCCAATGTTGGGTACCAAAACCCAGACATCTGCTCATTAGTTGAATTATCAATATCTATTGGAAAACATATGTGAGTCATCATATCATATAATAGGAAAGGGACTTCATTGCAGTTGCATGTAAGAACCGGACCATGGGCTGTTCAAAATGGAAGATAACCAAGACATTTTCTATTTATATCAGTAGAAAAATTCTTCCAACAAATTCCATCTGAAACCCCAATCATCTTCAAAGTAGTCAATTCTTAGTTCAACACACAATTGACCAAATTGGAAATGATCTAATTCTTCAATTGACCATACAGAAGTGGAGCCATCATTGATAAGGCATATCAACTGATTCATGTATATTGCTAATGACATACACCGTATGTCACTAATTGGAATAAATGAAAAACCCCATTCATTTTTTATTACATTCAAACTAGTAGATTGTACACCCGTACTGAGGATAATCTTCATACTCCTTGCCCAGATATAGCCAAAAAAATTTACTTTTATAAAACACTACATTCTTAGGGGGTGAAGTGCCACCAAATGGAACAATAGCCCTTTTCCATACCCTACCAAGACTACTGCAAACATAAAATTTGGACTGCATTCTGTCATACATATGTTTTAGAACAACCCAGTCATATTTTCTGTTGCTTACATTTTCTAATAATAAAAAGAATCCCTCGTCTCCAATTCGTATTTAACCTATGTTTTTAAATTCCTTTGTAAATGAATTCGTTACAAAATAGTTGTGTGTATGGAAGCATTCTATTGTTAAGGATAAAACCACCATTGGTCCAACAATACACTCTATTATGTATCTTGAATCTATGAATCACAAATTAAACTGAGATATGTGCCTATTCTAATTAAGGTATTGAGCACCAAAACAATTATATTCACTATTGAAGAAAGGAACAAGAAATCCAAATTCATTCGTAGATACATACTTGCAACATAACAAGAAAGAAGGGTTTTGCAAAACATTCTTTCATTTCTTACAAACGGTGCTAAAATTTATCACAACCGATGAAGGGAGCCACTAGAGGAAAAATTCAATAACTTTTAATGGAAGACAACTCCAAATAGCTGGATCCATGATCAAACAATGAAATCACCTAACAGTGAAAAAAAAAACACATTTGATATCAACAAAACAATTTAGTGTTGAATAAAATTAAAAGTAACATACATACATAATTTACTATTTACACATACAAAAAAACTTCACATATACACATTGTATAAAATCAAAAGAGCGATGATAACGTTATTGACACCAAACAATATTCCACATTTTTTTAAGCCTAATCTCTATAATCCAAGATTATTAATGTTAGTAAACCCATAATTATGTTTATATTAAGGTCTATGCTTAATATCGATTCTATAATGTTTCTACAAATATATTTATAATATCAAATAAGAACAACTCATTAGGTAGGTTGCCGTGAAGGAAAACACCTAATTCATAATGCCAACAAAAAATTGCCTAGAAAACACCATGTTATGTTTTTGTTGGACTACACAATTTTCCATTGTGTTAAAGATAAAAAATGTTGATGGTTGTGTAAGAGTGAAATTTTAACTAATAAAAAATAGTTGGGTAACTATTTGGTTTTTTTTCTAGATTCAAGATCACATGGCTACTTGTTTTGTATAGTAGTGAATTTATTTTAGTTATATGCTTTAATTATGTATGTAATGTGAATCATAATTAACTATTTTCAATTGTGATTAGGTGTAATAACCACCTAAATAAGGAGTAGTCTTTAAGGTGTAATAACCACCTAAATAATGTTTGGTTGGAATTTGACAAATTTTTATTGACTCAATCATAATGAATCGAGACATATCAAATTAAAATTATATTACTAAATTTCTAAAACAACACATTCTTATATATTAATTTTTTTCATATTTAGAATTAATCTAAAACCATTTTACTTATTTATTAATAAAACAATAGATTGTTAATATCATAAGATAATCTTTGTAATGGACTCCATTAATATCACACTTTAATCATTCTAATGTACTACATTAATATCTAGATGATAATGATTATGTGGTATATGAAGGTTAAATTAATAAATATTAGGAAATTTAAATAGTAAAAAATTTAGTATGTTTTAAGCTTGTGAGATTTTTCAACATAATTTTATATATTTATAACTTTTTTAATTATTTGAATTTCTTAATATTTATTAACAAAATGTGTTTCTAAAACAATTAATTCTATATGTCTCCATTGTTTTAAAAAAATAATGATATATAAGTTGATCTTAATCCTAAAACAAAATTATTATTTTTATTTTATGTATTTGTAAATATTTGAATGGGTTTTCTAAAACCTAGATGTTTAGAAATTTTTTGTTGGAATTTGACAATTTTTTGTCGAGCCAATCTTAATTTTTATTGTTTACCTAAATTTAACTGTAATTCCAAACAATCTTTGCCAAATTTACTTGTAAGTCCAAAAAATCTTTACCCAAATTTACTTGTAATTTTTTATTTTTTTGTTGACTCAAATTTACTTGTAATTCCAAACAATCTTTGCCAAATTATAAACAATAGAAAATCTAACAACACATGAATTTAAGCCTATATTAAGTAAGGTATTGAAAGTTTAAAAAAAAAAGATTGAAAAGAATTTATTTAATTAATTAATCTATTCTTATACATATTTTTATTATACAATGTTTTTTTTTGTAATTATAATTTAGAAAACAATTAAAAAAGAGGTTACACTAAGAGATTTAATATAACTTTTTATAATATAATTTTATAAAATATATATCTTATTTTGCTAACATATTATAATATGTATGTAATATAATGAAAAGGTTTTTTTCATTATTATCTTATATAATTATATAATTCTATTTCTTTGAAAAAAGTTAAAAGAAATGTTTAAACAATTCTCAATAACATATTAAATACATTTAATTATTTAAATTAATACATTCCAGCTAAACACATATACATTATCCAAATTCCTATAATATTAATAACAACCAATTACATTTAAAACCCATATGTTAATGGTTGTGTAAGAGTGAAATTTTAACTAATAAAAAATAGTTGGGAAACAACTTGGTTTTTTTTCTAGATTCAAGATCACATGGCTACTTGTTTTGTATATTAGTGAATTTATTTTAGTTATATGTTTTAATTATGTATGTAATGTGAATCATAATTAACTATTGTCAATAGTGATTAGGTGTAATAACCACCTAAATAAGGAGTAGTCTTTAAGGTGTAATAACCACCTAAATAATGTTTGGTTGGAATTTGACAAATTTTTGTTGACTCAATCATAATGAACTAAGAAATATCAAATTAAAATTATATTACTAAATTTCTAAAATAACACATTCTTACATATTAATTTTTTTCATATTTAGAATTAATCTAAAACCATTTTACTTATTTATTAATAAAACAATAGGTTGTTAATATCATAAGATAATCCTTGTAATAGACTCCATTAATAACACAACTTAATCATTCTAATCGACTACATTAATATCTACATGATTATGATTATGTGGTATATGGAGCTTAAATTAATAAATATTGAGAAATTTAAATAATAAAAAATGTAGTAGGTTTTAAGTTTCTGAGATTTTTCAACATAGTTTTATATATTTATAAAAAAAAATTAATTATTTGAATTTCTTAATATTTATTAAGATAGTATTTCTTATTTAATAATGTAATTTTTAATCATACAGTAATCATAATAATTATAATTTAAATGTTCTAACCATTAAGAAAATATGTTTCTAAAACAATTAATTCTATATGTCTCCATTGTTTTAAAAAAATTATGATATATAAGTTGATCTTAATCTTAAAACTGAATTATTATTTTTATTTTATGTATTTATAAATATTTTTAATGGGTTGTCTAAAACCTAGATGTTTAGGAATTTTTGGTTGGAATTTGACAATTTTTTGTTGACTCAATCTTAATTTTTATTGTTTACTCAAATTTACTTGTAATTCCAAACAATCTTTGCCAAATTTACTTGTAATTCCAAACAATCTTAACTCAAATTTACTTGTAATTTTTAATTTTTTTTGTTGACTCAAATTTACTTGTAATTCCAAACAATCTTTGCCAAATTATAAACAATAGAAAATCTAACAACACATGAATTGAAACATATATTAAGGTTTTTAAAGTTTATTTAAAAAAAAATTGAAAAGTTTTTTTTTTTTATTTAATTAATATATTCTTATACATATTTTTGTTATACAATGTTTTTTTTGTAATTATAATTTAGGAAACAATTAAAAAAAAAGGTTTACAGTAAGAGATTTAATATAAATTTTTATAATATAATTTTATAAAATACATATCTTATTTTGCTAACATATTATAATATATATGTAATATAATGAGAAGAGTTTTTTCATTATTATCTTATATAATTCTATTTCTTTGAAAAAAGTTGAAAAAAAAAGTTTAAAGAACTCTCAGTAACATATTAAATACATTAAATTATTTAAATTAATACATTCCAGCTAAACACATATACATTATCCAAATTTTTATAATATTAATAACAACCAATTACATTTAAACCCGTATTTGTTTATTAGTGAATGAAATTTTTATTGAGCAATACACATCTAAATATTCATTATTATACAGCACACCAACAAAATTTCCTCACTCAAGCAACCGCACACATAAGGTTTGACATTATGAATTACCAGGAAACTTGGATTTAGTTATCCAAGTGATTATGATTATGGGATATATGGAGGTTAAATTAATAAATATTGAGAAATTTGAATAATAAAAAATGTAGTCTCTTTTAAGTTTGTGAGATTTTTCAACATAATTTTATATATTTATAATTTTTTTAATTATTTGGATTTCTTAATATTTATTAAGATAGTGTTTCTTATTTAATAATATAATTTTTAATCATACAATAATCATAATAATTATAATTATAAATTAATATTTGGAGTGTTTTAAGAGTGTATCTGATTATTGTTTATCTAAAGCTTTCTCGACTATTTGTATATAGTATAAAGCTATTATATTTATTGGAAAATAATATAATAGAATATTGGACTCTATCTTTGGCAAAATATTTGAGGGTACTATATTAAATTTAAATGGAGGAGAATGATCTAACAATCACATGGGTATTAAATGAATTTTAGTTGGAGAGGTATTTAATGTCAATTGAGATGTAAGGTATCAAAGTTTTGTCATTGAATGTTTACAAGTAACATGAATTTATTAAAAGATTGTTGAGAAATTAGTTTTTCTTTTAATATCTCCCAACTCAAATGACCATTAGTGATAGTATAGTGAAAATAAGAAACATCTTCTCTAAAGCTTGTGCACTTTAACCTAATTATTCCAATTCACCCAATATTTTTTACCTCTTTGATTAAATTGTACAAATTAACCACTAAACAATTTCAATACATAAAAATCATCCAATTTTCTTCACATCTCAATATCCATATATAATTAACTCAACAAAATCTTGTTTTTAATACTAAACTCAAAACCTTGATTTTTAAAATACACATAATTACCATCTACTTACACAAATATAAACAAATAAAATTTTCATATATATTATTAATTAATGATTCATATATCATTAAAAAAATACCATATCTGATATTCTCTTTACACATTATAATCATCCAAATAATTGAACATTCACACATCTCATAATTCAGAAAAAGAAATACAAGTAGAGTATAAAGTACAAGAACAAATGATACGTATCCATCTTTGCGCTTGGGGCAATGACGCAGCTAGTGAGGTAGAACCGAGGAGCGTCAATTGCTGGTTGAAAACTATTTCCAGCCCCCTCATTGGCTTGGGCTACACCTTGGCCTTCGAGAACTTTGGGTTCGACTTTGGCTCGGGCTCCAAATAATTCAAATTTCCAAACTGGTAGCAAACTATAAATACAAGAGACGAAATTTGCATTGGTGGGATTTCTAGTTAAGTTATAATATTGTCCTATATGGAATTTTATACCTATGTTAAATTTGGGAAGATATTTCTTAGGGGATGCTCAGGGTTTATTCAGGATTCGGTGAAGAATATTTCTTATTGTCCTATATGGCATCTGTTGCGCTTGGTAAGTCCGAGAAGATATTTTTTAATGGGTGTGGATGAATTATTCTGGTTAGCAGAATACCAATATTACAAGAGAACTTGCATCGTTGGATTATTACCATTTGGTTGGTTTGCTTTCCATTTAGTTTATAATTCCAGTATATGTTATCTATTCATTCTTTCTACAGAAAACATTTTAATTGTGATAAGGTATGCATGTTAATATCAACTCTATGTACACATGCAGTGACACTCCCCATGGGATCGGAACTTTTTGACTTCAAGTAATTTTTTTATTTGAGGTTCAACAAGAAAAACAATTCCAAGTATTCCAAGTATTTGACAATTTGAATATGATTATTGATTAGGGTTTGAGATTATTTATTAATTTTTTTCTCAATAAAATTACTTTAAAAGAAAACTAAGGTTCTTGTACCATTTACTCATGCAACTCATGATAAAGGAATTTTAATTCTTGTAGCTACTATTACCATTTTCAATCAAAGGGATTCTTCCAATGCATCTTGAAGGAAACCTGAAAAAAGGCTAGGTAGAGAAAAGGAAGGCTATGAAAGATTTTGCACCTTTCTTAGTAGATAGAAGCTGAGAGAAGCCCCTTAAAAACTTTCCAGTAATAGCAATCCTTCAACAATTCCAACAACCCAAGCCCTAAGAAAGAAATGCATGCATCCATTGAGCTTTTGATTATAATAGATGGAACGGTAATGGATAATAAGTATAATAAATATTTAATAAACGCTCAAGTTGGAGTGTCCATTCCTCAAAGTTACAATCTGAGATGGAGTGGGAGAATTATTCTATTATTCCTCCATGTTACAATCAAAGATGGAGTGATAGAGTTATTGTTAAGAGCATGAATGGTGAAATTGATGGACACTATTTTTTTGGAGTTATTATTTCCATTATGGACTATTGCTGGAATGATGAAATTGATGGACACCTGTCTTTTGGAGTTATTATTAACATCACGAAAGGGTGAAATTGATGATCATCTTATTCCGAGATAATTAAATCCAAGAAAAACATATACTATACTTTCATATCTAAATTTTGAAATGGTAGAAAAAAATTTCATCACTATCACTATCATTATCACTATCACTATCCCTCTTATCACTCCAAATTTTTAAATAATTAATAATATACACACTATCCCTCTTATCACTGAAATTTTTTAAATAATTAAAAATATACACACTATTAACTTTAACCTTTGTTTTCTTTTAATCTTACCCTAAATAAAAATCCCTTATCATTATTTATTAATATATTAGTTCATCCATAAACTCAAAAATTAATTTAAAAAATTAATTTTCCATTCCTTTAAATTAAATTTCTAACAACTTAAAAACTTCATAATCATTAAATTATTATATATCCACATCTCATTATATATCAATATCTACATATGCATATTCAGGTCACTTGGGATATCAGAAGACATTGACAACAATTAAGAAGTTATATCATTGGACGAAATTGAGGAAAGAGGTGGCAGAGTTTGTTGTGATATGTTTGGATTGCCAACATGTAAAAGCATAGTGTAAGCATCTAGGTGGTTTATTACAGCCGACTTTTATTCCATATTGGAAATTGGAGGTCATTTCCATGGACTTCATTACAGATTTTTCGAGGACATTGAAGCAACATGATTCTATTATGGTTGTGGTTGACAGGTTAAGTAAGGTAGCTCACTTCATTGTAGTTAAGTCTACAAATTTAGCTAGTGAGGTGGCTTCTATTTTCATCAGGGAGATAGTAAAATTGCATGGTGTTCCTAAGAATATTGTATCCAACAGAGATTCCAAGTTCACTTCTAGGTTTTGGAAAGAGTTGTTTGCAGGTTTGGGGGATAGATTTAGCTTCAGTATATCTTATCATCCACAGACAGATGGACAGCTAAAGAAGGTCAACCAGATTCTTGAGGACATGTGGAGGAAGTATATCAGGCATCAGCAGAGAAAGTGGGAAGAGTATCTTCCACTAGTAGATTTTACATATAATAATGGGTATCAAGAGTCCTTGAAGATGAGTCTGTTTTAGGTGCTTTATGGGAGGAATTCTAATACTCCTATTAGTTGGAGCGATCTAATGAATAAGGTGTTGATTGGACCGGATATGTTGGCAGATATGGAACAAGAAATGAAAGTTATTAGAAGGAATTTGAAGGAAGCACAAGACAAGAAGAAGAGTTTTGTAGATCAACACAGGGTATTTAAGGAGTTTCAAGTTAGGAAACATATGTACTTATGCATCAAGCCCAAGAGGAGATCCTTAAGGATCAGATCAAATTCCAAGCTAACACCTTGATATTGCGGGCCTTTTGATATCCTTGATAGGATTGGTCCATTGGCCTACTAACTTGCACTGCCTTCAACAGTGAAATTCCATGATGTTTTCCATGTTTCGTTGCTTAAGAAGTAGGTACAAGATGTTTATCATGTGATTGAATGGTTTGTATTATAGGTGGAACCAAAGGGAAAATTCTAGACATAACCACAACGCATATTGAAGCGGAAATAATTCATGCTCCGAAACAGAGAAATCAAGTAGGTTAAAGTGTAGTGGAAGCACTATGGGCCAGATGAAGCTGTTAGTGTCAATATATGCATACTTCCATCAGGGATCAAATCTTCTCTTTGCATTTCATTTTAGGTGTCTCATACTGATTTTTTGATCATTCCACTAGGTCATGCCAAAATGGTCCACTGATGGTTATCTTCTTCTCAGAAAATCAAATTTTCCCTCATGAGGTACATTTGCTGACCCATCTTCGTGTTGCATTCGGTTATGGTTTTAGTTGTGTTATTTTTATAGTCAAGGCAGTTATGTTTCCATTAGGTCTGAGGGTTCATTTTCAATGTCTTTCCATTAGGTTTTAGAGTCCATTTCCAAGGTCAAAAGCATAGTTTTAGTGTAAAAAAATGGCAGCAAAGGTAGGAGGAAGACCAATAAACAAATAGTGATAGGTAGCAAGTCATGGTTATTGTACAAAGTTCTTATTTCACTGATGTAATTTTCATCTCAAAAACATGTTTTTGAGATGAAAACATAGTATTTTAGTTTGTTTATATTTTTTGATGTAATTCAAGTCATTTTATGTAATAATTGTTCCCATAAGCTACCCAAGCATTTCTCCTTGCTGCAAGAAATGAGCCATTGAAGAAATCAGCTCAATCAAAGCATCATCCACCTGAAAAGAGACAAAGAAAGAGAAGCATCAGACAGAGATTTGAAAACAAAATAAAAGTTCCAAACAAACATTATAAAGTGGGTTTTTTCTAAAGAAAAATCAAAATCATCCTCTATATAAAATTTCAAAAGAATTTTTCAAAATTCATTAGTTCTTTTGCACCCTAAGCTCTCCTTGGCAAAGAGGAGATTGAGTGAAGGTTAAAAAAATATGAAGGGCGTGTTTTCTGAGGGCGTTTCGCGCTGGGTGGAGTCGATGCGTGCCTGAGTAGTGAGGGTCGCATTTTCCCATCTAAACCAGAGCAAAATTCAATAGTGTTGCGTGCCTATGCGGTGAAGGGTGCGGTGGCATTTGGTGCTGCGTGTTTGGCCAAAGGAGCCTGGAAAACCCTAGGAGCGCCAAAACACCGCTTCCTTTGTTTTCTCAAGCCACAAAAGCTTCAACTACCTGCATACAACAAGTAAGTGGCCCGGTATCTCTTTTTCTCCATCAATTAAGCAAATTGGCACCTTAAATTTTGAATCCCTAGAAAAGCTCCTTGCGTGCTTCCAAAATCACCTATTTGATCAAGAGTTACAATACTTCTTGACTTTGTCACCTTCCTGTCATCCTCACTGTATTTCACTCCACCTCCTAATTGTTTCACTCATCTTGGCATATATATTAGTCCCTCAAATTTTCACCTATAAAGCATGGCGAAATACAGTAGTTCAAAAGAAGGGGAAAGACAGCCCTGGAGGCCAACCAAGAAAGGAGGGAGAAATATTAGATTTGAACCCATTGATACAATAAAACTTATAGCATCACCACTTGCAGTATCATGTTTTAGGCACATGGGTTGTTTAGAGTTTTGCCAAAGGGTTGTGACAGTGAATTTTCATTAGCAGTTAACCAAGTAGTTCATCCTCAATTTGCAAAACAACTAGGTCACTTTAGCTGGGGTCACATTCCATATATATCCTGCCACCATATCACAGGCCACTGGAATTCCAAATGCAAAAGAGAAATGGTTCAAGCAAAAAAATCTGCATCACAGTTTTTATGAGCCATATCTTAAGACAACGTTCAAAAATGATAAGAAAAGAATTTTCCCTTTCTCTTATCTTTTGGAAAAGATGTGCCATTGATGAAGATCATCATGAGGTATTTCACATGTGAGGGTAGGCTTTCCATACTATACTCATACCATATCAGGCTTCTCATGCACTTTGCCAGGGTAAGAATGCTCAATTTGCCATATTACCTTTTCAAGAGTATTGACAAGATGACATACATTGCTCAGAAAAGGGACCCATCTCATCAAATGCATAGTATTTTCCATCATTCTCTTATCAAAATGACAGTCCTCCATCACTTAGAATAGCTAGGCATTACTTGAGGGGCCTTCATAGCTAATGAAATATTCAAAGAACCACCTACTCAGCCATCTCCCCACATTCCTCCATCATCCTCCACTCATCCATCCACTTCTTCTCATCCACCATAGCCTACTTATCACTCATCCTCAACAGGTCATTCTTCACTAGACACCTCCACACCATGTACATCACCATTTCATGTAGCCATTCATTCACCCAATAGATATGATGGCAGTGATGAGGAACATGATGAGCATGATGACAGTGAGGGACATGATGTACACATTGAGCATGGTCAGAGTAGTATACCACAGAGGAACAGTTTGCAGCCATTTTCTTTCACTTATCAGAGGGGAAAGATGCAACTGTTTACCCCACAAAAAGTGGGAGGGGCCTTGCCTTCTTCATCAGCATTACAGACTAAAGGAAAGGAGAAAATGGTAGAAGAAGAAGAGTTCAAATAGAAGCATGAAGAACATGAAATTGAAAGGGAGTTTCTCCTTGTGGAAACTAGTGATGAGGAGGGAAACAAATCTTCTCAAGTTGCCTTGAAAGCAAAGAATGCCAAAATCAGGGAGCTTGAGGTCAATTTACAAAGAGCCCAATATTTTATCTCCTTTTATGAGCAAGAGAACAAGCAGCTAGAAGTTAAGCAGGAGTTCATGCAAATCAAGTAAATCAAGGCAAAGAGGGAAGCTGAGAAACTGAAATTTTAGCTTGATGAGGCTTATGGAGATTATGGAGAGTCAGATGATGAATAGGGACAAAGAAAAAGGCCAAGAACAAGAGGATTGAAAAGGGCCTTAGAGTTTGAAAGACAAAAAGAGGCAGAATTGGAGGAGTAGCTCACTCTAAATGAGAAATTGGTCAAGGACATAGCTGAAAATAGAGTCCTGGCTTGAGAGAGTGAAAACACACTTGGAGGCCCTCTTGGAGAAAGTAAACAGAGATGTTGAATTACAAAGGAAGATGGCCGAGTATTATGCAAGGAGAAACCAAGCGGTAAGGAGCAAGCTCAAAAGAGCTCATGAGAAAATTGACAAATTGACCAAGCAAGAGGAGAGGAAAAGACTTGACATGCTTGTTGAGGCATCCCTACATGCCTCTAATCTTTGATCAGTCATAAAAACACATTTTTGGGCATGATTGACCATTTTTGAGTTTGAAGGAAGTTGTTGTGTTTTTCAGTCCATTTTTTGCACAGTCATGGAAGGCAAACGTGCAGCACCATGGGCGTTGCGCTCTTTTTTGGGGCATCCAATGAGGAAACGATCAGCATTTTTGGATTCAAAGTGATGAGTACATGCACCTTGTGCATTTGCTAAGGTTTTGGAGCAGAACTGGTTGACCAAAAGGGCCAAAAACCCTCAAAAAATGACCTTTCTGCCCTCTTTTTGGCCTGGGCACTGCGTGCTGAGCAGTGTTGGGAGAATTGACTTTTGACAGGGAAAATGAACTCCAAATGAAAAAATTCAAGATGTTCTAGAAAGTAGACAGGCAGAGCTTTCCAACAAGCTATTTTGGGCCCAATTTGGACATCGGGAAGGCCTCCAAAAGTGCAACTGAAGTTGAAGGGTGCGCCTAGCATTGGCGCTACATGTCTAGCACTCGTGTTGCACATTTGATAGTTTGTCCAGATTTTCACTGTTTCCTCCCAGTTTTCACTTTCACCTTGGAAAATCATGATTTTATCCTTGTAATTGATCATTTGAATGTAATTATGATGCTTCTAGAGCTTACTAGGGTAGATTCATTAGGTGAAACAAATTTATGAAGTGTAATGTATCAATTTGTTTGAATTAGGGATGAGTCACTTTGACCACCCTATTTTCTTATTAGCAATTCAGATTTTGTTGGAAACAACTCCTCCTCTCATGGATTCGATCCCCTAACATTAGGATGAGTTTTTTGGGGTCTATATGATTCTTTTCCTCATTCATTGTAATAGTTGGACTCAGTAGGATGCATATGCTTTGAGTAGACATCATTTTGTATTAGTTTTCAGCAGGAGATTAATGAAAAGTTGCAGCTATTTCTTTGGGATCCATGTGGTATGATGTTCAGTTCAGTTTTCTCTATTGTGATCATATGTTAAAATGTTTTTTGTAATTCATCAATCATTTCATTGCTTTTAAGTGGATGTTTTCAAGTTGATAGGAAGAACCCATCATTTTATGCTCTGTTTTGGGAATATATTCACAATTTGTGTTTTCTTCAGTTTAGGAAGAATCCATGTTGCTTACATGCTCTTTCTAGCTCCTCACCTGTCTTGAATCACCTCACCCATCAAACCCTAGAGTGTTGAGCCTTGTGCCTACCTTGCCCCATCGAACACCCTACAATTTTGACCTAATTTCCTTGCCCTAACTGTTTGGCTCCTCCTGATCCAACAAAACCCTTCAAAATCAAATCAAACCTTGTGCTACTATACCTAGCCTAATATCATTTTCTTGATCTAGTCATCTTGGCTAAGATCCTTACGGAGAGAGCCCTCTCCTAGCCTAGTAGGGCTAGCTACTTGGCTAAGTGTGGTTTGTGGTTACCCTAGCATTGCCTTCCTTCAGCCTGAGGTTCAATCCAGGTGATAACATAGTGGCAACCATACTGGGGAAGAAATATCATAAATTAATGACCCCAATAAGATGTTTTATTTGAATTCTTAAGCTTTTGGATGATGAGTTTTAGAATTTAATAATAGGCTGAATTGGAAAGTTGTAAAGCAATATCTTAAATTTCAAAATTAGACATACTGGCTTCCCAAAAGCACACCAGATCCAATCCAGATCCGAATCCTCCAACCATTGTCAATGATCCTCATAAATTGGGTGAAAATATAAGAAATATGCAGAGAGATCTAGTTTAGTTGGAGAACAATCAAGTGAGGATTTCATTCCTCGAGTTAATTCACTCCCAGGAAGGTTAGACACTTTTCAAGACATTGAGTTTCATATTAATTTTTAGAAGAGTTTATTTCGCAGTAAATATTTAATTTGGATTGATCAGATAGTTTTTTATTCCTCTATATCTCTTTATAACCCCGTTGAAGACTTGTTTTCACACAATAAATCAGGTTCACAGCTTATTCATACTCTTGATCATTTTCAGAACCTCTCTTCAAACTTAAACACTTGGGTGCAAAATAAGACTCTTAGGCCATCTTTTGATTTTCGAAATACTTCCATTGCATCTACTACCACTCAAACTATCTCTCATCCTCCACCTTCTTCTTCACAGATTGTTCACACCACTCAAACTATCGTTAATCCCCCTTTGATTATATTAAATATCCCAATCCTTGTTTCAAATCTGCCACCTCCCCCACCCCTAGTTATGGCTACCCAATATGCACCCGTTGTTTTTCCTCAAAATCCTGGTGCCATGCCCCCTGATTATCAAACCAAAATACCTTTCTTCAATGGCACCCAAACTATTACAGCTCAACAACACGTAGACAAGATGAATGATTTCTTTGACCTCCATGAAGTTGAAATTGAAGATGTGATGATGAGGTTATTTGTACAAAGTTTTGGAGGAGAAGTTTGGAAATGGTTCAGAGCCCTGCTAGTAGCTTCTATCACTAATCTTCTTGCCCTTCAGAGGCAGTTCCTAGATCGGTGGGAGGTGAAGAAGAATCCCCTTCAAATTTTGTCCAAATATGAGAACATCAAAAGAAATGTTGGCGAGAGTGTGCAAGACTATTGTGTGAGATTTAATGCAGTATACAATGCTATCCCTGCAAATATCAAACCACCAAAGGGATTGGCTTTGCTTAAGTTTCCAAATGGATTTGATGCTGATATGGCATATCAGTTGCATGAACATGATCCTACAACTCTAGAAGACATGAAAAAGAATGTTGTGAGTGTAGAAGTGAACTTGCTAGCCAAAAGAGAAAGAATGAGATCAGAGAAGAGAGTGACCATGAAAGAAGAAGCATCTACTTCAGATGTAAAAATGGATACATTGATTCGAACAATGGAAAGGATGGTTGACTAGTTGTCCATCACAGACAGACCTGAACTGCAGATCCAGAACCCAAACTTTAGAGGGTAGCAGCAGCCCCAATTCTGAATCAAGCAAAGAGAGCAAAAAGCACCAAAACAACTAGTGCAACAACAACGGCAGATCAAAAATCCCTTACAGCAGAATTAGGTTCAAGGAGTGGAAGAAGAAGAGGAGGAATATCCGATAATTAAAATAAATCACTTCTTCACTACATATGGTATGCCTATATTTCTGATCGAAGATGAGGAGTATGTAGAAATTTCTAACATTCTAAAGGATGAGTACTACATCTTAGCAAATGATGTTGTTTTGGAGATCGAATATGATGATTATCAGTGTGGTTACATGAATTCTTTGAGCGCACAGCAGAAACAATATTCTTTGAGGAGCAAAGATGTACCGGTCAGTCCTATTCAGAACAAGAAGGATGTTCTTTCAAATAATGATCTCTCAAATAATCAAAAAAAAGGAAAGGAGCATGTTGATCAGAATCCTAGCAAGGTAAATCAGCCATCAACAAGTACAGCTGCAAAAGAGAAAGACAATCAGAAAAAGGATAGTGCAACGAAGGAGCAAATAGATAAGAGGGACATCGGTGTCAAAGAGGTAGAAAAAGTCACATCTTTTAATTTAGAAAGTGAAATTGCTAAATTGAAAGTGTCCATTCCTTTGACCGAGCTTGTTAAGAATAGCCATTACAAACACCATGTGTCTAGAATACTGCAAATTGATCCTTTGTCCGACATGGTGAATGTTGAGGATGATCACCCTGAACTTATTTTTGGTCCAGCTATAGAAGGTCAACTAGAAGATAGCGAGGTCCCTCCCTTTTATTTGAGTCTTAGACTGCATGAGTATATTCTTCATAATGCTATGCTTGATTCTGGAGCTTCCCACAATTTGATGCCCAAGGCTATCATGGAAAATCTGGGCCTGGATATCACCCAAAAATATCATGATTTGTATTCATTTGATTCTGGTAGAGTTTGTTGCATTGGTCTCATCAAAGAATTGGTGGTTTCCTTGGATCAAATCCCATCCAAGAACGTTTTGATGGACGTTGTAGTAGCTAATATACCACCTCAATTTGGTATGTTGTTGTCTAGATCATTGGGAGCCAAACTCAAAGACACTTTACAACTTGATTTATCTTACACTACAATCCATGTTTTCGGTCAATTGAGGAAGTTGTACCGAGAAAAGAAGATGAAATATATGATCACTAGTAAAGAGAAGCCCATAAATCATCTGATAAATGTTGTCCATACAAATTTAGAGTATTTTGTTTTGTACACTGATAGTGGATTGAATGATGTAGATATTCATCTCGTAGTAGTAGATGATGCACGAGAAATTTTCAAAGGTTTTAGAGGAGTTATTAATAAAGAAAAGAAAAAAGTGGCAATTCCTTCTTAGCAGCCTCCACATGAGCAGAAAGTTAGTGAATAACAGAAAAATGAAGCAACCAACAAAGGCAAGATTGAAACAAAAGAAAAATTCCAACATCTGGAAGATGAAGACAGCGTTTGGAGCATGGACTTTGATGGTGCTTTCGGTAAATATGGTGTGGGTATTGGAATTTGGATTCGAAGTCCTGTCTTTTAGCTAGACAAAGTCCCAAGTAATGTTAGAGTGTGTTCCTATAAATTAGCTTTCGATTGCTCTAATAATGAAGCGGAGTATGAGGCATTGATTACAGGACTAAATATTTTGAAGAAGCTGGGTGCGAAAAGGATTTCTGTTTATGGTGATTCAGAGCTAGTGATTAAACAAATAAAAGGAGAATATCAAGTGAAGCATCTGCAGATGAGAGATTATAGGAACACAGTCTTGGATATCTTGAAAATGTTCCAGAATAAACATTGATAGTGGTGTCGAGAAATCAAAACATCATCGCCGATTCACTTTCTACAACAGCGAGAAATCTGAAAATTCCAGTGAATTCTAGCAATAAATTTGAAATTCATGTCAAACATAGGCCTACTATTCTCGATAATTTGAGATATTGGCAAGTTTTCTGGGATGACAATGAAATTAATTCCTTTTTACAGAATGAAGGGAAGTTTAAGAATGCTTTCATTGATGGTGTTTGTGATTTTGATAAGCAAGACACTGAGGTAAATCAGATAAATGTTTTACAGCTAAAGGATAATGTTATTCCTAGAGGTCTTATAACTTTATAGGATGTGTTTGACCAAGATGACGTGGTGAGAAAACCAACCTTAGTTCCTACTAACAAAGAAGTTGAAGATGTAAAAATTGGAACAGTGGACCAGCCCAAGCTTGTTAAAATATCAAAAACATTATCTCTCGAGTCAAAGGCTAAGTACGTTAAGTTGCTTTCTGAATTTTCTGATGTTTTTGCATGGGATTACTTAGATTATAAAGTGTATGACAAGAACATCATTTAGCATACCATTCCTATCAAGCTGGATCAAAAGCCCTTTAGACAAAAGTTGAGGAGGATCAGCCCAAAGCTGCTACCATCTATCGAGAAAGAGATAAATAGATTGTTTAAAGTTGGTATCATAACTCCAATTAGATTCTCTGATTGGGTTTCAAATTTGGTCCCAGTACGGAAAAATACCAAAGAGATAAGGTTGCGTATTGATTTCCAGAACCTAAATAAAGTATCCATGAAAGATAATTATCCCCTTCCTAAGTTGGACCATATTCAAGAAAGAGTAGTTGGAGCATCACAGATGTCACTACTAGATGGCTACTGAGGTTACAATCAGATTTTGGTGCACGAAAAAGACCAAGACAAAACTGCCTTCACAACAACATGGGGGACTTTTCAGTATGCCAAAATGCCACTTGGGCTGAAGAATGTCGGGGCCAATTTTCAGCAGGCCATAGATATAGCTTTCACTAATGAGAAGGATGTTTTCTTAGTGGTTTACTTAAATGACTTGACAGTATTTTCTGGTTCTGATGATGAGCATTTACACCACCTAAGGATTGTTTTTCAAAAATGTAGGGAGTTCAGGATTTCTTTAAATCCAAAGAAGAGTCTTTTTTCCATGGAGGAAGGTAAGCTCCTCGGTCATATAATTTCCAAAGATGGTATTCACATTGATCCTTCTAGGGTGGAGGCAATTCAGAAAATAGACTTTCCGCGCAACAAAAAGGAGATCCAAGCCTTCAACGGTAATATGAACTTCTTACATAGATTTATACCAAATTTGGTTGAGCATTTGCGTGAGTTAACTAATATGTTGAAGAAGGACAACATTGTGAAATGGACTGAGGATTCCATGAAATATTTCAACTTGGTAAAACTTTCTTTGACCACAGCCCCTATTTTGATCAGTCCCGATTATACTCATGATTTTATTATATTTTCATTCGCATCTGAGCACACTTTGGCTGCAGTGTTGATGCAAAAGAAGGATCAGGTGGAGAAGCCCATTTCATTTTTTAGTTGGACTACCAGAGATGTTGCACTGTGTTATAATATCATTGAGAAACAAGCTTTGGCTCTTATAAAGGCATTGAAGGATTTTTGAGTTTACATTTTGCATTTGCATACCATAGCATATGTTCCCAATGCGGTTGTCAAAGATTTCCTCATGCAAACTGATCTGGAAGGAAGAAGAGGTAAGTGGATAGCAGCAATGTTAGAGTATGATCTTGAGATTAAGCCCATGAAACTGATCAAAGGTCAAGGCTTGGCAAAACTCATGGCTGAGTCGAATCTTCATGCTCTGGACATAAATCTTATTGCAGCAATGTTAGATGATGAAGATGGTGGCACACTCATTCAGGTATCACAGATGTTTCTTAACTCACCTTGGTATTATGATATAGTATATGATCTTCAGCATCTTCCTCCTCCTCTTGTAGTGTCGAGAAGTAAAGGTAGATCACTAAAACTAAAGTCTGCAAAATTCTGCATTTTAGATAGTGGTCTCTATTGGAAAGATCCGGAGGGATTATTCTTAAATTTTTGGTTGAAAATGAAGCTCAGCAAGTAATGAATTATTTTCATAGACGAGATTGTGGGGGTCACTTGTTTTGGAAAACAACAGCTAATAAAATCTTCAGAGCAGGATATTATTGGCCATCTTTGTTTTCAGATTTATATAAAACAGTCATGAGCTATCACGAATGTCAAGTTTTTTAGGGAAAAAGGAAGTTGCTTCCTCTTCCTTTGAATCTAGTTGTAGTCAATGCACCTTTCCAGCAGTGGGGGCTTGATTTCATAGGAGAAATTCATCCTACATCATCAACACAGCACAGATGGATTTTGACAGCTACCGATTACTTCACCAAATGGATCGAAGCCATTCCGACAAGGCAAGCTACGGACATGGTAATTATTCGGTTTTTAGAGTCCAATATCTTGTCTCATTTTGGTTGCCCTCGCAAGATTATTACAAATAATGTAGCGGCATTTAAGTCGAAGAAAATGGTTGAATTTTGCAACAAGTACAACATCACATTGGGTCATTCCACGACATACTATCCGTAGGGCAACGGACTAGTTGAGTCTTCAAATAAATCCTTAGTAAACATTATTAAGAAAATGTTGGAGGCAAATAAAAAGAATTGGAATCAAAAGCTTTTCAATGCTTTGTGGGCCAACCAAGTGAGCAGTAAGAAATCAATAGGTATGTCACCTTTTGAATTGGTTTATGGTATTCATACAGTGTTTCCTACATCCCTTGCACTCCCGGTCATGAGATTATTGCAAGAAGTCGACAGTGAAGAAGATGATATTCAGCGCCAAATCAATCAAATGATTCACCTTCAACAAAAAAGGGAATAGGTTTCTCAAAATACTTTCCGGCTGTGAGAGAAGATAAAGAAAATATATGACCGCAAATCCAAGACAAAAAAGTTTCAACTGGAAGATGTAGTGCTACAATGGGATGCACAAAATGAAGAAAAGGGGAAACATGGTATGTTTGACAATCTGTGGAAAGGACCTTATAAAATCTCAGCCTATCGAAGACAGAATGCATTTTTATTAAAGGAAATGGATGGTCAAGAATGCTCAGGAGGACCAGTGAATGGTAGGCTTCTGAAACACTATTATTTCTAATGCAGCTTGCTGAAGTTGTTTCACTGTCATTGTATATACCAGTTTACTTTCATCACAAGATTTGAAGTACAATGTCATTCGAGCTTGGGGCCCGAAGTGAAGGCTATAAAGCTTAGATGCTTTGTGTTGTTTTTAGTTGGTTTTTGAGTCAATCTAGAGTTGGTTTTGAGTCAATTTTCGAGTTGTATCGAGTCATTTTTCAAAAATTTCAAAAAGGTTTCAGTCTTTCATTTGTTTGACCGTATTGGCCCAATCATCTAGACACTTGGTCTACGGTGTTCTTGACACCTCCAAGGAGTTTCCATCCCCAATAAGGCCAATGTTAGTGTCAGTATATGCATACTTCCATCAGGGATCAAATATGCTCTTTGCATTTTCATTTTAGGTGTCTCATACTAATTTTTTGATCATTCCACTAGGTCATGCCAAAATGGTCCACTGATGGTTGTCTTCTTCTCAGAAAATAAAATTTTCCCTCATGAGGTACATTTGCTGACCAATCTCAATGTTGCATTTGGTTACGGTTCCAGTTTGTTATTTTTAGATTCAAGGCAGTTATGTTTCCATTAGGTCTTAGGGTTCATTTCCAAGGTCTTTCCATTAGGTCTTAGGGTTCATTTCCAAGGTCTTTCCATTAGGTCTTAGGGTCCATTTCCAAGGTCAAAAGCATAGTTTTAGTGTAAAAAAGGGTAGCAAAGGTAGGAGGAAGACCAATAAACAAATAGTGATAGGTAGCAAGTCATGGTTATTGTACAAAGTTCTTATTTCACTAATGTAATTTTCATCTCAAAAACATGTTTTTGAGATGAAAATAGAGTATTTTAGTTTGTTTATATTTTTTGATGTAATTCAAATCATTTTATGTAATAATTGTTCCCATAAGCTGCCCAAGCATTTCTCGTTGCTGCAAGAAATGAGCCATTGAAGAAATTGGCACATTAAAAACATTATCCACCTAAAAAGAGACAAAGAAAGAGAAGAATTAGACAGAGATTTGAAAACAAAATAAAAGTTCCAAACAAGCATTATAAAGTGGGTTTTTTCTAAAGAAAATTCAAAATCATCCTCTACATAAAGGTTCGAAAGCATTTTTCAAAATTCATTAGTTCTTTTGCACCCTAAGCTCTCCTTGGCAAAGAGGATATTTAGTGAAGGTTAAAAAAATCTAAAGGGCGCGTTTGCTGAGGGCGGTACATGTTGGGTGGAGTCGTTGAGCACCTGAGTAGTGAGGGGCGTGTTTGCCCATCCAAACCAGAGCAAAATTCAACAATGTTGCACGCCTGTGCGGTGAAGGGTGCGCTGGCATTTGGTGCTGTGCATTTGGCTAGAAGAGCCTGCAAAACCCTAGGATCACCAAAACACCACTTCCTTTGTTTTCTCAAGCCACAAAAGCTTCAAATACCTGCATACAACAAGTAAGTGGCCCAGTATCTCTTTTTCTCCATCTATTAAGCAAATTAGCACCCTAAATTTTGAAACCCTAGCAAAGCTCCCTTGCATGCTTCCAAAATCACCTATTTGTTCAAGAGTTACAGTACTTCTTAGACTTTGTCACCTTCCAATCATCCTGACTGTACTTCACTCCATCTTCTCACAATCTCACTCATCTTAGCATATATATTAATCCCTCAAGTTTTCACCTATAAAGCATGGCAAAATACAGTAGTTCAGAAGAATGGGAAAGATAGCCTAGGAGGCAAACCAAGAGAGGAGGGAGAATTATTATATTTGAACCCATTGATACAATAGAACTTATGGCATCACCAGTTGCAGTATCATGTTTCAGGCACATGGATTGTTTAGAGTTTTTCCAAAGGGCTGAGACTGTAAATTTTCATCAGTAGTTAACCAAGCAGTTCATCCTCAATTTGAAAAACAACTAGGTCACTTTAGCCGAGGTCATATTCACTATATCTCCTACCACCATATCACAGGCCACTGCAATTATAAATGCAGGAGAGAAATGGTTCAAGCAAAAAAATCTGCATCACAGTTTTTATGAGCCATATCTTAAGACAGCGTTCAAAAATGATAAGAAAAGAATTTTCCCTTTCTCTTATCTTTTGGACAAGTATGTACCATTGATGAAGATAATCATGAGGTATTTCACATGTGAGGGTAGGTTTTCCATACTATACTCATACCATATCAGGCTTCTCATGCACTTTACCAGGGTAAGAATGCTCATTTTTCCATATTACATTTTCAGGAGTATTGATAAGATGACATACATTGCTTAGAAAAGGGATCCAGCTCATAAAATGCGTAGTATTTTCCATCATTAGCTTATCAAAATGATAGTCCTCCATCACTTAGATCAACTAGGCATTACTTGGGAGACCTTCATAGCTAATGAAATATTCAATGAACCACCTACTCAGCCAGCTCCTCGCATTCCTCCATCATCCTCCACTCATCCATCTACTTCTTCTCATCCACCACAACCTACTTATCACTCATCCTCAATAGGTCATTCTTCACCAGACACCTCCACACCATCTACATCACCATTTCATGTAGCCATTCATTCACCCAATAGAGATGATGACAGTGATGAGGAACATGATGAGCATGATGACAGTGAGGGACATGATGTACACACTAAGCATGGTCATAGTAGTATACCACATAGGAATAGTTTGCAACCATTTTCCTTCACCTATCAAATGTGAAAGAGGTAGGTGTTTAACCCACGGAAAGTGGGAGGATCCTTGCCTTCATCACCAGCATTACAGGTTAAAGGAAACGAGAAAATGGTAGAAGAAGCAGCGGTCAAACAACAGCATGAAGAACATGACATTGAAAAGGAGTTTCTCCTTGTGGACACTAGTGATGAGGAGGGAAAAAAATCTTCTCAAGCTGCCTTGAAAGCAAAGGTGCCAAAATAAGGGAGCTTGAGGTCAATTTACAAAGATCCCAATATGTTATCTCCTTTTATGAGCAAGAGAACAAGAAGCTAGAAGTTAAGCAGGAGTTGATGCAAATCAAGTAAATCAAGGCAAAGAGGGAAGCTAAGGAAGACAAATTTCAGCTTGATGAGGCCTATGGGGATTATGGAGAGACGAATGATGAACAAGGACAAAGAAAAAGTCCAATAACAAGAGGATTGAAAAGGGCCTTAGAGCTTAAAAGACAAAAAGAGGCAGAATTGGAGGAGTAGCTCACTCTAAATGACCAATTGGTCAAGGACGTAGCTGAAAAAAGAGAGTCTTGGCTTGAGAAAGTGAACACACACTTGGAGGCCCTCTTGGATAAAGCAAACATAGATGTTGAATTACAAAGGAAGATGGCCAAGTATTATGCAAGGAGAAACCAAGTGGCAAGGAGCAAGCTCAAAAGAGCTCATGAGAAAATTGACAAATTGACCAAGCAGAGGAGAGGAGGAGACTTGACATGCTTGCTGAGGGATCCCTACATGCCTCTAATCTTTGATCATTCATAAAAACACATTTTTGGACATGATTGACCATTTTTAAGTTTGAAGGAATTTGTTATGTTTTTCAATCCATTTTTTGCACAGTCGTGGAATGGAAACATGCAGCACCATGGGTGTTGCACTCTTTCTTGGGGCATCCAATGAGGAAATGGTCAGCATTTTTGGATTCAAAATGATGAGTACATGCACATTGTGCATTTCCTAAGGTTTTGGAGCAAAACTGGTTGACCAAAATGGTCAAAACCCCTCAAAAATGACCTTTCTGCCCTCTTTTTGGCCTAGGCACTGCGCGCTGAGCAGTGTTGGGAGAATTGACTTTTGACAAGGAAAATGAACTCCAAATGAAAAAATTCAATATTTTCTAGAAAGTAGCCAGGCGTATCTTTCCAACACGTTATTGTGGGCCCAATTTGGACATCGGGAAGGCCTCCAAAAGTGCAGCTGAAGTTGAAGGGTGTGCCTGGCATTGGCGCTGTGCGCCTAGCACTGGTGTTGTGCGTTTGATAGATTGTCCAGATTTTCACTGTTTCCTCCCAGTTTTCACTTTCACCTTGGAAAATCATGATTTTATCCTTGTAATTAATCAGTTGAATGTAATTATGATGCTTCTAGAGCTTACTAGGGTAGATTCATTAGGTAAATCAAAGTTATGAAGTGTAATGTATCAATTTGTTTGAATTAGGGATGAGTCACTTTGACCACCCTATTTTCTTGTTTCCAGTTCAGATTTTGTTGGAAATAGCTCCTCATCTCATGGATTCGACCCCTTGACCTTAGGATGAGTTTTTTTGGTTCTATATGATTATTTTCCTCATTCATTGTAATAGTTAGACTCAGTTGGATGCTTATGCTTTGAGCAGACATCATTTTGTATCAGTTTTCAGTGGGAGATTAATGAAAAGTTGCAGCAATTTCTTTGGGATCCATGTGATATGATGTTCAGTTCAGTTTTCTCTATTTTGATCATATGTTAAAATGTTTTTTGTAATTCATCAATCATTTCATTACTTTTAAGTGGATGTTTTCAAGTTTGATAGGTAGAACCCATCATTTTATGCTCTATTTTTGGAATATATTCACAGTCTGTGTTTTCTTCAGATTAGGAAGAATCCACGTTCCTTACATGCTCTTTTTAGCTCCTCACCTGTCTTGAATCACCTCACCCATCAAACCCTAGAGTGCTGAGCCTTGTTCCTACCTTGCCCCATTGAATATCCTGCAATTTTGACCTAATTTCCTTGCCCTAACTATTTGGCTCCTCTTGATCCATCAAAACCATTCAACATCAAATCAAACCTTGTGCCACTATACCTATCCTAATATCATTTTCTTGATCCAGTCATCTTGGTTGAGATCCTTACAGAGAGAGCCCTCTCTTGGCCTAGTAGGGCTAGCTACTTGGCTAAGCGTGGTTTGTAGTTACCTTGGCATTGCCTTCCTTCAGCCTCAGGTTCAATCTAGGTGATAACAGAAGCTACATGGGAGATGGTTGATTAGATGCATGATATGTATTCTTCATTATTTGTTGGTTCGGGCAAATGAGTTTTTGGTATATGTATATGTATATGAATATGGATGTTGTTGTAGATACTACAATAAGCTATGCTATAAAGCTTCAATAAGAGGTATAATTGTCATATTTTTTATGTTGGTCATGTTTGGAGTAGTTTTTCATTGTAAATAATGCATCAAGATATGTCATAAAGCTCCATGGTAAGTATTTTTTTGTTTCAGTGGTTTACTGGTCATAGGTGTCATAGAACACCAAGGACAGTGTTCCCCCAAGGGGGAGGGATTTGTAACAGCCCCTGGTTTGTTTTCTATATAAATAAAATAATACCAAGGTCATGGAACATGTATTCCAAGCTGAACGTTGGGAAAAAACATAGTGATGGGATATCACTAGTGATTAATTTATGGCTATGGAAATTGA
Source organism: Pinus tabuliformis (assembly GCA_031772625.1). Lineage (NCBI taxonomy): Eukaryota > Viridiplantae > Streptophyta > Pinopsida > Pinales > Pinaceae > Pinus > Pinus tabuliformis. The sequence goes on along the minus strand of CM062819.1, from coordinate 1,432,515,750 downwards.
CAAAAGAATTGCCAAAGGAAAAGTGGAAATAATTGGCATTTTATTTATGAAATAAAGGAAAATAGGAGAAATGGAATGTGAAGAGACACACATTTGCATGAGAGGGAAATTGAAGGAAAATGAACAAAATAGAGGCCTCATGATAAAGAGGTTTCTTAGGATCTGTTTACACCTTTTTTGAGTTGAACCTTTTGTCAGTTTAGTTTTGGATCTCCCTTATATTCTCTCATATTCTCATACCCTTGCACACTTGGAGTGTTCTTGGAGCATTCTTGGAGCACTTTGGCATACATTGGATTTGGACAAATAAGGAAATGGAAAGTAGGAAAGTGCAAGGGAATAGGTGGATCAACAACTACCACTAGATTGATTTGTAGGTAACATGTTGCATGTGTGATTTCCCTGTTGATTCCTAGATGCATTGTATATGCATGTGAATTGTTGGTTATGTGTTGTCATTGGCATGGATATTTTCCTAGATTGACATTGGTTTTAGCCTTATATTTCCATTTCCTAGATAGCCATGGTGTTGTGGCTTTTTACACTTGACTGCTTTCTAATTGGTGCTCATAATTCCTTATGGTTGTGAGTTGGAAGAAATGCTCTAGAAGCCCTGGAACAACTTGGGTTGAGTTACTAGTCTTGGAGCCTATGTTGGGACAAACACTCTAGAGCCCTTGGTGGGTTGAGTTGCTAGTCCCTGGAGTCGGGTTGGACAAATTCTCTAGAGCCCTGAAAGGTTGTGGGTTGAGTTACTAGTTCCTGGAGCTCTAGATAGCTTGAATAGAGACTGATCTATTTGGTGTTAGTGATGTCCAACCATGGAGTTGGAATCACTGTGGTTGAAGGTTGAGGTGGTTTGGCCTCTAGAACCCTGGTTTGGTTTTTTTTTGTTTATTCCATGGGATCACACATTCATGCTTGGAATATGGCGCAATGGTGATTAACTGAAATATAGATTTGGTTCAGCCCAATCTATGGTTGGGTGCTACATGGAAGTCCTTGACTTAGTTGGTATTTTCATATATTAATAAGAGTTATATCTGTTGTGATTCATGTATCCTTGTAGTGATTATGTTTGCGATATTATGGTTGTGTTTCCATGGTTTCCATGCTAGTTATTTTCTGGTTATATGATGTGTATTATATGTGGATCTTGTCATGAATTGTTTAGTTATTGATTGGTTGATGAATGTATGGAATAATAAATGTTTTTTCAGCTATGTGGGGAGGGCATAGGTCCTTCTAGGTGGTTCTTATATGAATCTCAAGGTCTTATGATTAGATATTCATTCATGACTTGTAGCTTACATGTTTTCCACGTGTTTGACAAATTTTCTAATGTGTTCTAGGCAGTCTAGGTCAAGTTCTACCTCTAAGTCTTAATGTTTATCTTTGTTGTCATGTAATTTAGGATTCTAAGAAGTCTTAAGAAGTTCTAGGAAGTACTTTGGAGGCTGGGCTAAAATTGTGGCTCAGAACTCAATACAACACCCTCTATTTTGGACAAGTTGGGTCATAATTGCACTATTGTGCATGTGGTTGGAGGCCTTCAATTGCACCCATTCCTTGTCATGCATGTCGTTAGGGGTTAAATTGTGAAAAAAGAAGCCCAAGGGTTTGGTCACCTAGGGTGGTCCTTTGGCCCCTGAGTATTATGTATCCCTAAGGAATGTTGCGAGTTACTAGTTTGTGGTCAGTATGTAGGCCCCACTTCCCTAACTAGAGCTAGGAGGTCAGGTCATGTCATAGTAATTCTTTGTCTCATGTTTACTGTGGGAGGTTTGTCAATTTGTGAAAATGTATGAAGGGTGGTGACAACAATGGAAAGGACAAATTATAATTAGTCTACAAATTAATTAAAATGCATGTAACTTAAAAAAAGAAAATGTTGAAATCTTAGTAATAAAAAAGTTTACCTCAACAATTGGTCCATGTGTTTGTACATAGCGACTCTCCTCCAAATCAGTATTATGAGATGGAGGTGGAGGTGGAGGAGATTCCATGGAAACATGCACTGGTGGAGGTTGGTTTGGATGATCAACTACCCCCTCAGATGACCTCATAAGCTCATCCATGTAGTTGGGTTGTGTCTACATGAACTTATTAATATAAATAAAATCTAAAACATACTAAATTAATATAAATAATTATGCATAACTTGATGATAAGAGTGAAAAGTTGTGTATATATGTACTTGGTATGTGTCACATGGGCCATGCATCCTCCAACTATCAAGGATGGCATCATGACACCAACATGCATATGAAAAAAGCCAGTAAATGGGTAGAATCGTGAGAAAGGAATCATCATATAATTGAACTGGCGAGTTACGAGGAAATGGTGGTTGTTTTCTCATCTCTCCATGCCATGCGACATGTGCACTGACCAATGTCGTCTACATATTATCTGCAATGGTATCCCTAGTCTTAGCACTTGCAATGACTCATCAAGCTATGTCATCAATACCACACTTGAAGACGATAGTGGCAATAATATCAAAGGTGGTGGTACATGCCCAAGTTCCCTACGAGCCTCGTCATGATCACAGGTATATCCCAATCCGGATCCATAAGAATAAGATCCGGTATTACTATAATCGAGTGTCATATGTAGCACGAAATATGCATATACATGCTTTGAAAAATAAAGGGGGACTTGGTCATAGTGCGGGAACTGGCCTCAAGCTCCAATGAATCAATCATAAACAAAAGGAGTTGCAACAACATTCTTAAAATATTTGAGTGGAATCAGACCTTTATGTCTAGTGGAGCACTCCAAACAGATGTCGAACAACTCCCCACGAACATCAATGTTCTTGGTGGCCTCTTTCACCACCTCCAAAGTATGTGGGCCTCTAACCTCATGCCTCCTAATCCTCTGTATGGAATGTAGGAGGTGGCTCTATGGGCCCGACCTCTGGTATGTCTCGATCAACCTTTTGATGGTATCCATCATTAGAGACAAACTATGCCTAGTAGGGGAACTAGCAAGGACTTTACCCAACTCTCGTGTGATCCATGTATGATAGGTCGTAACATCCTCTATTCTGATACTAGTTGTAGCATCATCCCATAGAGAGATCGATGCTACACTATGATCCTCAACTTCACCCTGTTGAGGGTCTGCAAATCATAAACATTAATTAACATATATATTTAACAAACTAGAAGCATAATAACATATAGATTAAATTCAAACACATTAGTTGAAGACAATTAATAATTAAAGACAATCATTAGAGGAAATTTCAACCTAAAGTGGCCTCCTAAGTGAAAATAGTAAAATAATAGTTAATAGAATAAAATAAGAGTTATGAAACTTGGAGAGAAAAGAAAAAAACTATTTTTTTAATTGTATTTTTGGCTTATCTCCTTATAGTTTACTCAAATTTCAAGTCTAGACACTTGCTGGATACGAAATTAAATTCCACATCTAATGAGTGCCCATTATGAATACTTTTGAGTAGACTAACATTGATAAAAATTAAAGATACACTAAAAAAGTGTGTTCAACACGTTTTTTAATGTATCTTGAATTTTTTTCAATGTCGTTCTTCTCAAAATTATGCATAATGGGTACTCATTGGATGTCGAATTTAATTTTGTATCCAATGAATGTCTAGTCTTCAAATTTGAGTAAAACTATAAGGAGATAAGCCAAAAATACAATTAAAAAAATGTAGTTTTGCTTCTTTTCCTTCCAAAATATTTACATGTACCTATTTTTAAACTTAAATAATTTTGATTGGTTTACATATTATGATATGGAAATTCCATAAAAATTTCATGGGCACTTTTAGGCTAAAATTTTGTCTAATGTTCAAGACATAAACACATTAATTTTAAAGAGGAATTAAGAATGCACCTGTATCAAGTGAAGATGGTCCACTATCTGTAAGATGATCGTCAATAGAGACAGAAACATTTCCTCTCACACCTGACTAGTACCAAAGCCAGGATCTATGAGTGGAACTCGCACTCTAGTTGGGCTATGTGATTTATTACGAGCCCGACCATGTATAATAGATCTCCCCCACACTCTGACGACCTGCAAGTGGGGGGCATATAGGATATGGCTCTACATATTACATATAATTCATATTTAATACGTATAAACGAATCCAAAAAAATGTTGACTAGACTATTGCATATAATACAAAACTATTACATATGATACGTATAAACTAATCCAAGAAATAAATGTTTACTTAGAAAGAATGTTGACAATAAAACCATTTCTAAACTCAAGTAGAATAATCTAGCCTAAAGTTTTAAACTTTAGAGTCCATTTTTTTATAATTTATCAACCAAAGTATTGAGTTCCATGTAAACGCAATTGAAAGAAGTGATCGAATATGTCTTCACACTTTTTCCCATTTCTATATAATGTATTTTATTCATAGGGCATACATATGTAAATATATATGTAAAAAATTGAAATAAATTTATTTGCAAAACTAATAAAATTTCATCCCAACCAAATACTTCAATAGACTTTAAGTTCTTATAATGTTTGACTTTGACAAATGACATGTACTAGGTGAAAGCACATGAATACAATGTTTCTGGTACAATACACTACATAATGAAACAATATGGTACAAATTAGAAAAGAGTCAAATTGTTTTTATTCACTTTAAATGCACTTTTCATGATGAATTTAATGAATCTATCAATGATGCATTGTTAAAACTTGAGAATATATATATATATACACACACACACACACACACACGTTATATTAAATGTTATATACATGTTATGTTATACATAATTTATAGTTATTTATAGTAATATTACATAGTTATATATATGTGTGTTAAATAACCATAGAACTATGTGATGTTATATTTAAATATTTATTTGTTATGTTATATATGGTTATATAATTATATAGTTATGTTCTTAACTATAGTTAGAGTTATGTTACATGCTATGCTATGTTGTGCTATATATATATATATATATATATATATATATGTTACATGCTATGTTATATTATGTTGTGTGTGTGTTAAATAACTTTATGTTATGTTAAATATTATATCTAGTATGTTATATATAATTATATGTTATATTACATATATATAATTATAATAATAATATAATAAACCCTTATAGTTATGATATATATATATATATATATATATATATATATATATATATATATATATATATATATATATATATATATATATATATATAATTTTGAATTTTAAAGATTAATATTTTATTTAAGTAATTATTTTTTTAAACTAATTGCACTATATTTATTATTAAAAAGTATTGAAAATATTAATTAATTTAAATTTAAAATTATAAAATGAAATACAAATTTCTTATTTGATAAACAGAAGTTCATCGTGAGAAACCATATTCATCATGTCAATCTCAAGCTCCTAATTTATTTAGTTATTGGTTATAGTTTGGTTGTTTTCTATTTTGGAGTTTTTTGGGATATATTTTCAATCAAATTTGTTTGAAATTTAAAATGCATTGTAATAACAAAAATAAAATGAAAATTTATTTCACTAAATTCCTAACGAAAAAAATTTTAAAACCTAAAATAGTTAGAAAATAAAGCTTTTAACATTTAAAATTAGAAAATATGCATAATAAACAGGCTACCATTGCAAGTAAGATAACAAATTAAAACCTTAATTATAGTTCTTTTGGCAGTTTTAAAGTGTTTTCTTGGTGGTATTTTGTGGTTTTCTGGGTTGTTTTGTGTGGTTTTCTAGGTTGTTTTTATGATTTTCTAAGTTCTTTTTTTGTTGTTTTGAAGGGTTTTTTTGGTTTTCATGGTATTTTTCATTGGTTTTGTATGGTAAGTTTTTTTTCAAATTAATTTATTTAATTTTGCAAGAAAAATTAAATAAAAAAGAAAAAATGGATAGGAAACCTACTTTGTCTTGAGCCTCTTGGACATTGGTGGGGTTGCTTGCGAGGTTGGTTGGGTTGCTCCATGGTTGAATCCCTTGGTAGATCTTAATAACTTCACTCATGCCCTAGAAGTCTCAATTGGGCTCCAGTTTGTCGTGGTCTGCACAAAAATGATTTGCGCAAACCACAACTGCACCTTTTAATACAAAATAAGGGCTTTTTCAAGCTCTAACACTTGATCAAACCCTAAATCTTGATCAAATCGTAATGCTCAACCGAGGGTTTTTTTTAACCCTTGGTCGAGCTAATTTTTAGTGCTCAAGGAGCTCGATAGAGCGCTTAAAAATGGCTTGATTGAGCACTTAAAGTGCCTTGATTGGGCTTTCTTTTTTTTTGAACCTAAACATACCCTCCCTTGCGAAAAAGTGTAAACCAACTCCATACTTTCACCCCAATTTTCTTTTAAATTTTGGGTGTTTTTTTATGTTTATTGCACAAAAATTTTAGTTTTTAATGTCATTATTAAAAAGAAAATTAAATTTTAACCCCTCCCACCCAAAAAAAAGTGATGCAGCATCAACATTTTTCATTTTCGATGTGCTTTTTAATGTTTAATTCACATAATTTTTTTGTTATTGATGTCATTGCTAAACAAATTTGGAATTTTAACCTAAAATAAAAGTGTTGATGTAGCATTAAGACTTTTAATTTCTAGAATGCTTTATCATGTTTTTTGCATAGAAATAGGGGTTTTTGGGGCTAGAGTTCTCATTTTGAGATTACAATTCTCGTTAAGTTGGTAACTTTGTTAATATTGTATTACCTTCACAAACTAGGATTGATGCAGGATCATTTGACACCCAAGTCAAAATGTATTTTGACTAGGCTAGAGGATGTTGATGTTTTATTTGCCAAGGAAGTTGGTTCCCTAATTTATGAATTTGGGTGTAATTGATTTCTTTATATATTTTTCCTAAGTTTGAGAAAACTTTGGAGAAAACGTATTTGGGAATTAATGTTATATTTAGATCTATTCCTCAGGATAGATCTCAAGAATATTAAGAGTGAAAGAATAAGGGAAAATTATATTCAATGAGAAATTCATGGATCTTAGGAATCCTAAATTAGAGGATTGTTGAGGATTCTTTGGGTTTAAACAAATTCACTTCAAAATCCTTATGTTTATAATCAATGAAACAAGAATAGATAGGGGACATAGAGAATAGAGTGGTAGAGTGTATGTGAGAAGAGTGTGCAAGTGATGCTTACAAAGATAAATCTGGCCTAAGGATGGAGTGGGCCTAATAATGCAAAATCAGGCCAAAGAGGGCCTCTTTGTATATCTATGTACATTCTTTCCAGCAATGGAACCATTGTGAATTATGTGTGTGGATATTTTTGTCTCCATGCTTTAATTTTGTACCATTTATATTCTACAATGAGTTGTTTTTCTTGTGAGAACATTGTTCTTATAATTGAAATACTTGCGGGAGAATCAAGATCAATTCTAGATCAGGAGTGTATGTTTTAACCCTGTACAGAAATTACCTGCAAATGAAATCTTAAAACAGAAAAATAAACAATGGCTAGAACATAAAACAAATATACATAGAGATTTTCCCCTGCATCCTAAAATAGATACTACTAGATTTATTTTTCATTCTATTTCTTTCAATGTTATAATACATATATATACATGTCGAAGCAATGATAAACCCCAATCCATTACCCTGGATTAGAACATAATCTAGTTCCCTTTACCAGATCTACAAAATATCATGGGCAGAAAACCATCATACCCAAAACCATGGGTAGGTCCTCCCATCATCTTTGGGTTCACCCCCTATCCTGGAGCTGGTTGTGGAAATAATATAACACATGCCCAACATTCTCCCACTTGTTTTTTTCTTTCCACATAGGGGGTCACAAGAGATCTTAGACATTGGTCCATCCCTGCTGTTAGCTCTGCTACATGTTGCTGATTTTCAAAGAGTGGAAGCAAGCTTGGTCCTCGGTTTCTTGCTCAGAAGAGGTCTGCACCGGTTATCGTCCTCCTTCTCCTTCACCTCACTTACTCCCTTTCACCCCGTTGCCTCTGTTTTCCCTTCATTCCACCTATATTCTCATACTCCTGCAATCTCTATTTTCCTCCATTCCTCGAATAATCCCTCCGAAATCTGACAAAACCCCTTTTAGCCCCAGTCTTAAGCGCGAAGCTCAAACCTTCCATAAGACCCGACCATATAACTTGGCGCTTCCATATCTCATCGGCAAATCGTGTCTATATGTATAAAGGCTTCCATCCCCGACTTCCGTCGATGCAATATTCTTAAATAGCAGTTAATTCCTTTGTTAGGTCCAGGCTCCAATCGTTGATCGCAAATCGCATATGGATAAGGCTACACCCCCTGTCTTCCGCCGACACAATATTGCGATCACTCCTCCACCGTTCAATCAGTCCCGACGATCCAACGGTATTTTCACCTCCCGCGCCCATAACTTAACCGTGCATTAACTCGCGATAAAGCGGTTTCCTTCCTGTCGCATCCTCCATGCATCATGCGATAAGCGTGATCGCAAGCCCGTGTAAAAATACCCCCCGACCTCAGAAGGTGGTGCGACACATACCACTTACCGCCTGTCTCACCCGTTCCCCACTCGCTATTGCCCGTGCACCTTATCCGCCCGATAGCCGTTGGATCTGCCCGCCCGGGATCCAATGGTTCACGTTTGTCCACTCCCATTTTCTCCCGATACCCTCTGCAAGATGATCCCCACCGTCGATCCACACGATTCAATGGTTGATCTTTCTCCTCATGCCTCCGCCATGTTGTCTGTGTCCATAGCCTGTCCCGTGCACCCGAAGGAAGAAGGAGGCCAGAATCCAGTACCCCGGTGCATTTTCTCCTCAACAACTGCTTTTAAATAAACAGAATGGCCGAGAAGGAAAGGACCAGCCTCGAGTAGTTAAACGCATTTATCAATTATGGCGCTCCTCTCAGACAACACTCCACCTGCTCGAGAAGGACAACAGAGCACCAGAGAGCGTCAAATTCATTTGCAAAACACAGTCAGATTGTAGCAGAGACTCCATCAGAGAGTTAAAGCGGTTGGTGGTCCATTATGACCCCTCCACGCATAGAACAACATAATATCTTTGTAATAAAACTCTATATATACCCAGAAAACAGATGTAATCTAGGAGATGGGTTGATGGTTGTATTTTTGTTGTAAGCTTCAACTTCTGGAGACTGTAACTAGTTTGATACTTGCAGCGTCTAGTCTTCATTTTCAGCTAATACAAGCTTCTTTTATTGTTAATTGCTCACTGTCCACTTCTATTCTGTTCTAGGTTGTGCATGTTATGCATTTTTTCATGTGCTATTGATATTTAGCATTAGAGGGGCTGTCATCCCACCTCTGTGTTGAATTCTAATATGTATCATTGAATGTGTTATGTAGGTTTCTATTTACTTAGTGCCAGAGAGCTGTCATCCTGTCTGTGCGTTAGGAAATAGATTTGCAGACCTCTTTACTAGTTGCAGCCGACCATCACAGGGTCCTTTGCATCTGCTGGTGTGGTCAGTATTCTCCATGTTCACCTAATCCTCAAACTGTGAGTAATTTGTGGTCTAAAGCCTTGTAGTCTGGGGGTGTTCACCCATGTCTGGAGTTAAGCATAGTAGAAGTGGTTATCTGGCTTGGATAAGCATCATTCCTTCCATTCATCCATTTCCAACATTTTGTTGAGTTTGTAATGTTCCTGAGCATCTCCAAGATACAACCTAGGAGAGTTTCTTGGGGTGATAACATTAATTGGTGCCGTTTCCAAGGAGAGGAGAATTGAAGCTCAACTTCCCTGGGAGAACGACACAGTTTCAAGCTTTGATGATAGACAAGGTTTTAACACAATTTCTAGTTGTAATCATCTATCTGGCGACTCCATTGGAGGAAGACCATCCTTTGGCATCTCCACATTGTAGTTCTGGTGCAGTTGGTGAGGCATGTTTGGAGAAATCCTTAGGAACCATCACTTGAACCAGTGCCTGATCCTGAGAAGATCATTAAGCAGAAGAAAAATCATATAAAGGAGCATCAGGACCAGGTAAGCCTTAGAAATCCTATGTATCTCTGCTAGTAAAACTCACCTTCAGAGATTCATAAAGCTCCTTAGTCATTCATTTCCCTTTCGGACCTCAGTTCAAAGAAAGCTTTCCATGCTGTCCATTCTATTCCTCTGTTTCTGTCATTCTTTTCATTGATTCATACCACTCAGTCTACCAGTATCCTTCCACTTACCTCAGTCATGGCAAGCCAGCAAGCACTTACAAATATAGAAAGAATCGTTGCTACTAGGTATGGACCCTTAGTCTTGCCTACCCCTTTGAATGCCATGCCTGTAGGAGATTATCAAGAATATATGTCAAGTTTACTGGTGGAGAAGGAGTAACAGCTGAAGAGCACTTAGAGGCATTTTATAGCTATGCTGATAATTTAGATATAAATGAAGAGGATGTCTGGATGAGGGTTTTTGTCCAAAGCCTAGATGGGTAGGCTAGAAAATGGTTTACAAAATTACCCCCTAGGTCTATTGCAGACATTGAGGCTTTAGATGATGTGTTCCTAAAGCATTGGGGCGATAAGAGAAATCAAGATACAAATGAAGATAAAAGGTTGAAGACCCTTTTATAGAATATAGTCATGGAAGAAGAGTATCTTGATAAAGAGGAGGAGGTCTATGGTTTGGAAGGTGCTCCTTTCCTAACCAGAGCTGCTTATGACAAAGCAATATCCAGAGCCACTGCTTGTCAGTTTGTTGTACCTGTAGAACAACAAGCTTATCAGCATAAGTAATCAGCAGAAGACACCTTAATCCTCGAAGAATCTAAGCTTGAAGCCTGCCCATCTTCCCATGATTATGCAGATCTGCAAATCATCCAACCCGCTATTATTCCTAGCACAGTGATTGATAAGGAAGAATAAAGCTCCCCATCATCTTTTGTTCCTCTGTCTTCTCAAATAACAATCCCTCAAAGTTGCCCCTTGAACACTGAGGCAGGAAATAGCTCAATGCTCAAGGCTAAGACTGATCACCTCAGTTTTGATTTTCTGATGCCTGCCCAGGAGGCCTCCATATAGATTGAAAAGGCATCTTGTCTGATGACAAAGGAAGAAGATGCACAGTCTTGGAACTCCTCCTTGGATGAGGATTGTTTAAAAAAAATAGAGCAGATGATGTCTATATATCCCCTGCACAAGAAAACAATGGTTCATCATTCATATTAGTTGTGTAGGCCACAGGTGACAAAGAAAAGTACATAGCAGCCATGATTATTCAGCAAGTGTACAAAGGCTCCTATAAAGAACATCCAAGGGGGAAAATACATAGAAGGGAGATGAAGGTTGATCCATTTGTACCTATTAAGCTCAAATTTCCTAAACTCTTTGAGGTAGAGGATCAAATAAATCCCGTCTTGCTGATATATGATGAACCGGTTGAGAGGCAGCAATTTTGATGGCCCAGCAGATGGGTAGTTTTTGAAGTTTTAAGTTTTCAGGCCTTAATGATTGTAAGCTTTTTCTTTGACAAGTTTTAGTGTGGACCTAGTTTGACTCCATGCCCAATGGAATACTATGCAATGTTTTTAAGCTTTTTTTGTATGAAGGCATTGGTCGGCAGTTCTTGAGACCTCGCAGGGAGGATCTAATCCCCAGAAGGAGACAGTGTTAGCTCTGCTACATGTTGCTGATTTTCAAAAAGTGGAAGCAAGCTTGGTCCTTGGTTTCTTGCTTAGAAGAGGTCTGCACTGGTTATCGTCCTCCTTCTCCTTCACCTTGCTTACTCCCTTTCACCCCGTTGCCTCCATTTTTCCATTCACTTTGCCTATATTCTCATACTCCTGCGATCTCTGTTTTCCTCCATTCCTCAAATAATCTTTCTGAAATCCGACAAAGCCCCTTTTAGCCCCAGTCCTAAGCGCAAAGCTCAAACCTTCCATAAGACCCGACCATATAACTTGGCGCTTTCATATCTCATTAGCAAATCGTGTCTATATGTATAAAGACTTCCATCCCCGACTTCCGTCGATGCGATATTCTTAAATAGCAGTTAATTCCTCTGTCGGGTCCGGGCTCGAGTTGCTAATCGCAAATCGCATATGGATAAGGCTACGCCCCCTTGTCTTCCGCTGACGCAATATTGTGATCACTCCTCTGCCATCCGATCAGTCTCCACGATCTAACAGCATTTGCACCTCCCGCGCCCATAACTTAACCGTGCGTTAACTCGCGATAAAGCGGTTTCCTTCCTGTCCCATCTGCCACGCGTCATGCGATAAGCATGATCGCGAGCCCGTGTACGAATACCGCCCGACCTCCAAAGGCGGTGCGATACATACCACTTACCGCCTGTCTCGCCCGTTCCCCACTCGCTATTTCTCGTGCACCTTATCCACCCAATAGCCGTTGGATCTGCCCACCCAGGATCCAACGGTTCACGTTTGTCCGCTCCCGTTTTCTCCCGATACCCTCTGCAAGACGATCCCCGCCGTTGATCCACATGATTCAACGGTTGATCTTTCTCCTCATGCCTCTACCATGTTGTTTGTGTGCATAGCTTGTCTTGTACACCCAAAGGAAGAAGGAGGCCAGAATCTAGTACCCTGGTGCATTTGCTCCTCAACAACCACTTTTAAATAAATAGAATGGTCGAGAAGGAAAGGACTAGCCTCGAGCAGTTAAACACATTTATTAGTTATGGCGCTCCTCTTAGACAACACTCCACTTGCTCGAGAAGGACAATAGAGCACTAGAGAGCGTCAAATTCATTTGCAGAACACAGTCAGATTGTAGCACAGACTCCATCAGACAGTTAAAGCAGTTGGTGGTCCATTATGACCCCTCCATGCATGAAATAGTAGAATATCTTTGTAATAAAACTCTATATATAGCCAGAAAACAGATGTAATCTAGGAGATGGGTTGATGGTTGTAGTTTCGATGTAAGCTTCAACTTCTGGAGACTGTAACTAGTTTGATACTTGCAGCGTCTAGTCTTCATTTTCAGCTAATACAAGCTTCTTTTGTTGTTAATTTCTCATTGTCCACTTCTATTCTATTCTAGGTTGTGCCTGTTATGCATTTTTTCATGTGCTCTTGATATTTAGCATTAGAGGGGCTGTCATCCCACCTCTACGTTGAAGTCTAGTATGTATCATTGAATGTGTTATGAAGGTTTATGTTTACTTAGTGCCAGAGAGCTGTCATCCTGTCTGTGCATTAGGAAATGGATTTGCAGACCTCTTTACTGGTTGCAGCTAACCATCACAGGGTCCTGTGCATCTTCTGGTGTGGTTAGTATTCTCCATGTTCACCTAATCCTCAAACTGTGATTAATTGGTGGTCTAAAGCCTTGTAGTCTCGGGGTGTTCACCCATGTCTGGAGTTAAGCATAGTACAAGTGGTTATCTGGCTTGGACAAGCATCATTCCTTCCATTCATGCATTTCCAACATTTTTTTGAGTTTGTAATGTTCCCGAGCATCTCTGAGATACAACCTAGGAGAGTTTCTTGGGGTGATAACACTTGCAACGCCCATTGTTTCTCTACACCAATAAAACTTCTCAGTGTTCATAAACTTTGTTAATGCATCTCCAACATTCTTCAAAGTGTCCATCTTTACCAGCAACACCTTTTTTTCCTCAACCATATCCCTCGCAAAGTGATATTGAACATCAATGTGCTTTGTCTTTGAATGATAAGCATGATTCTTTACCAAAAAATTGCACTTTGGCTTTCATAGTCTATCCTTATAGCTCGTTGTACCAACCCCATACTTGAACACAATCTCTGCATCTAAACTACTTCCTTACCTACATGAGTGGCCACCTTGTATTTAGCCTATGTACTTGAAAGTGCCACTACAGACTATCTCTTTCTCATCCAACTGAGTGACCCTCCAAATAGGTTAAACATATACCCACTTTTATATCTTCTCTGATCCAAATCTCCAGCCCAATCTGCATCAATAAATCCATGAATTTCCAAAACGTTTTCCAATCCTGGTCTTCCTTGGTAGCACAAACCATAATCATTAGTGCCACGTAAACACCTGAAAACCTGCTCCATTGTTGTTTAATGCTCCTTCCCTAGTTTGACATAAACCTGCTCAATACTCCAATTGCATGTGCATGCTTGGTCTATTACAAACCATTGCATACATCAGGCTACCAACTACACTCGCATATGGAACATGAGACATATCCTCTTCCTCATCTTGTGTCTTGGGACATTGATCAACAGATAAATTTACATCTACATGAATAGGAACCTTCACCAGTTTACTATCCTTTATATTAAACCTCTACAATATTTTCTCGACATACTTCCTATAGTTTTGTAACATCCCCTCCTCCTAGGTAGACATGCGATGAGAAAGGCCACTATAAGGGATTCAACCTCCTTGGTGACCTTAAGGAAATGGAATCGACAGAACACATCAACCAAACCAATCCACATCAACAACACCACCCTCAGAAGACACGACAGTGACTCAGACATCCTGTCCCTATGTCCCACTGATGTTTTAAGCCTTTTAACCCTTTCTCACTCTCATGTTATAGGGATGACAACGTCTAGAAACCTAGAGTCACCCTCACAGGCCTATGTACAAGTGTCCATGGACTCTTCTCAGTAGATCTGTGCCAGTGTCCCCAATATTTGAGCCACTTTTCTAGCCTAGAATCTCGGGCTTTGCCCCGAACTTGTTACAACCTCTATAATCCATCAAAGACATGATGACAACATTAATAAATAAAAATCAAACTCAGGACTAGGCCTGAGTATCCCCAACCGGGACTGACATTCTATCAAACACTTGGCATCAATGCAACCTACAAGTATAGGATACAAGACAAAGCATGAATGACTGAAAACGCTTGTGAAACATAACCAGAAGGATCACCACCTTCTCCATGGAACTGTTATAACATCAATTGGGTATTACATCCATCATTTTAACAATTACAAGTAAATACATGAAATAACACTGACATGAACAAGTCATATAACCATGCTTATAACCAGCACAAAACCATATAAATATCATAGATATGATATCCATTAAATCCACATATAGAAAGTGAAAAAGTAAGAGAAATTAGCTTTTATTAATCATAGGAAAATTTTATTAGGATCAGGACTTCCACGTACCACCTGACCATAGACATGTTTGAACCAAATCTCTCTTTCATCGAGTCACCCTCGTGCCATATTCCAAGCATGAATGTGGGATCTCATATAACAACCAATCCAAGAAAAACCAAGGGAATCCAAAGGCTAAACTACCTCCACCCTCATCAAACCATGATCACACCAAAACTGGTGTTCTTATCACAACTGAACCGAACTTGGAATGCCATCCGAAATCAATCACCATCGTTGAGGAATTTTCTGTCTCCTTGTCTCTCAGGCTTTACCACAATTCAATATCAGATTACTAGGACCTAAACCAAGACTAGTCTCTCAGCCTTTACCGCAATCCAAACCAAAATCACTAGGCCCTAAACCAAGACTCCTCCCTCAATATTTACCGTGTATCTTGCCAAAATCGATCAAGGGATTCCTATGCCTTTGTGAATGAAACTTGAGACCACCTCCACCCCGGATTCTGAAATCCATCTGTCAAACCAAACCTCAAAAACCAATATAAACATCCCACCACCATGGCATCCGAAAAAAGGTAAGGTTAAGTTGAAATCCACTGTCATAACCTGACAAAACCATGTCATCGATAGTAAGAGAACCATACACCAACATGCAAAGCCATGCATGTCCAAACTAGCTAGGAAATCATGCATGCAAAAGGTTACCAAGTATTCCTGTTGAAGCTGCTTGATCCTACTTTTCCTTCCTTGATCCTTGCTTTCCTTCCTTTCGCTTTGCTTTCTTTTCCTCCCTTGATCCAAAGCTAGAGTGCACCAAGGAAAATCTAAGTGACCAAGAGTGAGAGAGAGAGAGAGTAATGAGAAAGCTCCAAACTTGAACTGACAAAAAGGTTAGAAAAATATTGCCCACTGATCCTTAGAAGCCTTTTTATGAATGAGGCATCTATTTTCTTCATTTTCCATTACTTTCCTTCATTTTCCTCCTCACATGCAAGTTTTGACCTTTCACCTTACTTTTCTCCTAATTTCCTTTATTCTCATAAATAAATGTGCCAAAAATGTACTTTTTCCTTTTAATGCCTTTGCATTATCCTTTGTTAATTTTCCTTAGCCAATACACACATCCAGTGATGCCCACTAGGATATATTTTCCCAACATTCATCTTGGAATAAGTGTCCCTTAACCATGGTCTTATTTTCCCTTTATTAACTTTTATTACATGAACTTTTCATCAGGGCTGTTACAAAACCCTCCCCCTTGGGGAACATTGTCCTCAATGTTAAACCACACCATGACCTCTGCAAAACTACTGAAAAGAAAACATATTGCCCATGGAGCTTTATAACTTAGCTTGTTACATTATTTACAATGAAAGACCTGTTCAAAAGAAAAACATCATGACAACATGACAAGGTAACAACCATAATAACATGACACCCATACCACTTATTGGAGATTTATAACTTAGCTCATGGCAATATTTACATCCATGTACATATACATACATATACCAAAACAACAACAAAGCATATGCCAATCATATACCAACATCAAACCAAAATTTATTTTCGTCAACCAGCAAACAATGAAGGATACAGGGCCCGCATCTGATATTTCATCTCCCATGTAGCTTCTTCAGGCCCAAAGTTCTTCCACTGCACTTTAACTTGCTATATGGCTTTGTTCCTGAGCATGAGATGTTTCCAGTGCAATATGCACTGAGGCTCTAGCTGGAACTCTCCTTCTTCCTCCACATGCAATACAGACCAATCAATAACATGATCAACATCCTTTATATAATTCTTAAGCAATGAAATATGGAAGAAATGATGGACTTTCACTGTTGCAGGCAGTGCAAGTCGATATGCCACTAGTCCAATCCTCTCAAGGATCTCGAAAGGCCCACAATATCGTGGTACCAACTTGGCACATGAACTAATCCTAAAATATATTTTCTTGGGCTTGATGTGCAAATACACATACTCCCCAACCTAAAACTCCTTAAACACCCTATGTTGATCCGCATAACTCTTCTATCTATCATGTGCTTCCTTTAGATTCTTCTTTATAACCTACATTTCCTGCTCCATGTCTACCAACATATCCAGTCCAATAAGTACCATTTTCACTATATTATTGTAGCTGATGGGAGTGTTACAACTTTGTCCATACAATGCCTCGAAAGGACTCATCCTCAATGACTCCTGATAACCATTGTTGTATGTGAACTCAACCAATGGAAGATACTCTTCCCATTTCCTCTGCTGGTGCATCACGTACATCCTCAACATATCCTCCAAGATCATGTTGACCCTCTCTGTCTATCCATCTATCTGCAGATGATAAGTTGAACTGAAGGCCAACTCTGTACCCAAGCCTGTAAATAGCTCCTTCCAAAACTGGAAGTGAACATTGCATGTCTGCCTGACACAATCTTCTTTGGAACACCATGTAGTCTCACTATCTCTCTAATGAACACCCGTGCTACCTCACTGGCTGAATATGTAGTCTTTAGTGGAATGAAGTGAGCTACCTTGCACAAATTTTCAACTACAACCATAATATACTCATGTTGCCTCATTTTCTTCAGAATACCTCTAATGAAATCTATGGAAATTACCTCCCATTTCCATTCTGAAATCGCTATAGGTTGTAGTACGCCACCTAGAAGCTTACATTCTACCTTTACCTGCTGACAATATAAACATCTAGCAACGAACTCTGCCACTTCCTTCTTTAGATTTGGCAAATAGTAGAACTTCTTCATCGTCGTCAACATCTTTTGATATCCTGTATGACCTGAGTATGGCTTGGCGTGAAATTCACTTGAGATAAGCTTCTTGATCTCACTACAATTCGACACATAGATCATGTCTCAAATCTCACCAAACCATCTGTTGCGAGACGATAATCTGCATCTTGATCACCTATGCCTATACCTGCACCTGTACTCTGTTGTAATCAAGGATAATTTTAGGGGCGAATGTTCACCCTTTGGCGAAATTAAGGTGTTTTAAATTTTTAGTGGGCGAATATTTTGTATCATAGTACATTTTTACAAATCACCTCAAATAGGCCACCTTATTTTAAGGGAGAGGGTAAAAAGGGTAAATTTAGCCCTTGAAATTAGGAGTTACAACCTTCCATTCGCCCATTTTCAAGAATAGGTTTTATTTAAGTGAATCCATTCGCCCATTTTCAAGAATAGGTTTTATTTAAGTGAATCCTATGGGCCAAATACCATATTTATAAAAGAGGTATGGTAAATTAATAAAAATATAAATAAATGAGAGGTATGGTAAATAAATAAAACATTTTTTATGTTTACTCCATAAGTCACTTGGTGTAAACAAATAAAAATATAAGTAAAGTGGAGGTATGGTAAATAAATAAAACGTCTTTTTATACTTACTCAAAAGGTATGGTAAATAAATAAAAATATAAATAAACTAGACGTATGGTAAATAAATAAAACCTCTTTTTATATTTAGTCCATAACCCTCGTTCTATTTATGAAGGCTCAAGAAAGAGGTTTTATTTAAGTGAATCCTATGGGCCAAATACCATATTTGTAACAGAGGTATGGTAAATTAATAAAAATATAAATAAACAAGAGGTATGGTAAACAAATAAAACATTTTTTTATATTTACTCCATAAGTCACCTTATATTTACGAACACTAAAAAAAACAGGTTATATTTAGGTGAAACCTATGGGCAAAATACTATGGGACAAATACCATGGACTAGATTGTTTTTAATACCATGCAAAAAACCATTATTAACCCTAATATTAGAATTAATAAAAATAAAAATGGCACATGGTATTGACCCATGGTATTCACCAAAATGGTATTGACCCATGGTATTGACTTGGAATGTAGCCTATTTAAATGGGGGAATTAATTAAACCAGCATAGATCCATCTCTGGATCTACTAACCCCGGAGAGGTATCAAATATCATGATATGCAAACTAGCATAGAGTGAAGAAATATTTGATCCTCTTGGGGCTTGGTCAAGAGTAAAAATGGATGTTGTAATTTAATGTAGGTTAAACATTTTAGCTTGGTTAAAATAAAAAATAAAATAAAAATCAACTATTAATTTTATTAATTTTTATAAATTACTAATAGTAATTTTTAAGCTCCAGGTTTATGATAACCCATGGTAATACCATGGTATTCATGTGAGCATAGACTATTTAAAGGGGAAATTCTATCGACTTAGATCCATACAAAGTTTTATTATTTAGTGAAAGACTTGCCAAGATATTACAAGATTTTATAATTGAGTAAAATATTCGCCATGCCTGGTGAGAGATTCGCCAAAAAATTATATATACATATTATATTATCGATAAAATTGCCTTCCATTTTTCCTATATACCATGGAGATACGCCCATTTATTATATTTATAAATTTAGGGGGGGTTCTTAAAATTTTCCCTGGTTGTAATATGTGCATGATATCAATGTATTTGTCATCCCACTCTCCTGCCTGTAAGATCATATCCTGTAACTCTGTCCCATAAGAACTCATAGTTGCAATATGATTTACCTTTACATTCCTGCTAAGAGAATCCGCAACCTGGTTATCCTTCCCTTTGATGTATTTGATCTTGAAGTCCAACTCACTAAGGGTAGGAAACCATCTAGCTTTCTTGGGATTTAGATTCGGTTGTTCAAACAAATATCTCAACCCACCGTGATTGCTCATCAATGTAAACCTCCTTCCTAGGAGATACTGTCTCCACATCTTCAATGCATGTATGATTGTTGCTAGCTTAAGATCATGCATCAGGTAGTTATGCTCATGCTCATTCAGTTTTCGTGACTCATAGCACACTACCTGTCTTTTTTTCATGAGAACTCCACCAAGTCCTCTCTTGAAATCATCTATACACACTACAAACTCCTTAGTTGGATCCACAATCTTTAGCACTGGTGCATGTGTCCATTCAAACTTCTTACCTTTCCTCTACAATGATGTCATATAATATACAATTCGTGAGAAGTTCATGATGAACCTCTTGTAGTAACCTGCCAATCCCATGAATGATCTCACCTCATCCACATTCTTAGGAGCTTCCCACTCCATGATGGCCCTTATCTTTTCTGGATCCACTGCTATGCCATCCTTGGAGACAACATGCCCCAAGTAATATACCTCATTCTAAAAGAAGCTTCACTTGCTAAGTTTAGCATACGATTTATGCTCTCGTAGCGGTCTCAATATTGCTACTAAATGCTTGGAATGTTCTTCCTCATTCTTAAATACAATTAGAAACTTGTCCAAATAAGGACACAACACACTATTCATCAAGCACATAAATGTAGTTGGAGAATCAGTCAAACCAAATGGAACAAAACAAACTCATAATTCCCATACCTGGTCCTGAACGCAATCTTGAAGATATCCTCTTCCTTGATGCAGACCTAATGGTATCTCAATCTCAAGTTGAACTTTGAGAACACTTATGCTCCCTTCAACTAACCAAAAAATCATCAATCCTCGGTAATGGGTACCTATTCTTGATTGTTACCTTGTTCAGTTGCCTGTAATCAATGCACAATCTAAGAGTACCATCTTTATTCTTTATGAACACTGGTGCACCCCAAGGCGATACACTGGGCCTGATGCATCCTTTGTCCAACATTTCCTTCAACTGCAACTTCAACTCTACCAACTCAAGTGTGCTCATCCTATAAGGTTCTTTCGATGTTGGCTGCCCTTGGCACCAACTCAATAGAAAATTCTACCTCCCTTTGAGGTGGAAACTTTGTAATGTCCTTAGGCAATACATCCTGAAACTACTGTAAAACTGGGTACCTACTTAATACATCTGCATCCTTAACCTTGTCACTAGAAATGTGTTGTCACTAGAAATGTGTACTACAAACATCACACAACCTTTTCTACAACTATGCTTAGCCTGCGTAGTGGTAACCATCATGACTAATGTAGGCTTCTTCTTTCCCTACAATGTCCTCTTTTCCCCACTATCATCCACACAGTCAATGGCCTTGTCAAAGAATTCCACTTTGGTCCTGTGAAGGTATAACCGATCCATAATCAAAACCCTACTATATGATCCCAATGGAAATACATTCAAGTGTGTTACTATAGAAATACCATTTAACTCAAATGTGAAAGCTCTTACCCAATGGTGAACTCGTTTCTTTGTTCCTGTAGCCAACTGTGCCAACCAAGATTCCTCATGCACTTCTTTTCTCAAACCACACTTATCCACCATGTCAGGATTAATATAACTATATTTAGATGTGGGATCAATCAAAATAGAAACAACTTGATCACAAAGATTACTATCCTTCTCAATGATCGATGCATGACGATCTTCCTGCCTGTTGTCCACCTCTGCATAGATTCGAGGAATGTTATGACCAACATCACCAAATATATGCACCTCTTGAGCATTTTAGATCTAGGGTCTACCACCACTATGATATTGTAGAAAATCCCTCTTAGGATGATCCTTACCACATATCTAACACTGCAATGGTTCCCTACCACCGCCTCTAGCTTGCTGCTCTCCCTGTCCTTCCTTAGATGTATTGAACTTATTGTAAGGAATTGAGTTTTATTTCTCACTTGCATCTTGAGATCTTCCTCTTTTTGGTGGCCATTTTCCTTTATCTTTCTCATTTCGTTTCAAGTTATGCTTAGGCTCAACTTTGCGCTTCGACTACTCATAACAATATTTCAACTTTCAGATGGCCTCCTCCAACAATCTAGGCTCATCGAACTCAATCAGGTCTTTGTACGCTATTGGAAGTCCATTGATGATTCTCTAAACCTTGGCCTTCTCCTCCTTGAGGTAAGGCACATACCTCAACTGCTCCAAAAACCTGCTAGTATACTCCTCATCTTTCATAGAACCCATCTGCAACTCATAAAATTCCTTAGCTCTATCATCAAAGTATCTTTCTAGAAAATACTTCTTCCTCAAGAGAATTTAAAGCACATGCCAAGTCAAATCTTCCTCATGTGTACCTATGACATTCTTTACGTCTTCCCACCAAATATCCGCTTTACCTTTGAGACTGAAAGTGGTTATCTTTGCTTTCATGTTTTCTGAATAATCATGCAATCAAAAGAATTTCTTCATACCAAGCAATGAAACCTATGCATTCTGTGATTTCTTGATCTCTCCATCAAATGTAGGTGGCTTTTCCTTCTTAAACTCATCTAGAAATTATCCCCTATCACTCCTCCTGTAAGGATGATAACGATGATGATCATGATGCCTATTAGAACCAGAACTAGAATAGTACCTATGTCTATCACCTCTCTTATCCGAAGTGTCAAACAACCTACCATCTCTCACCATGGCAGACCTATCTGACCTGTGTATACCAGGAGATCTATCTAAGTCTCAGTTGAATAAATTGTTCCTGTGGAAAACGTTGTATAACCTAAGGATGAAAGATGGAGACTCGATGACATAGCATCTAGACGCCTTTAATATTGTGGTAAGCCAGTTATTATCTATTGATATTAAAATTTTAGATGAAGATAAGTGCATCAGTTTATTTTGTTCTCTAGCAGACTCATGGGATAGTCTGGTTGTTGCAATAGGTAGCAATGAAACTACCTTATAGTTTGATGAAATAGTCTCATCCTTATTGTCATAGGAGATGAGATGGAAAAATATGGAGGGCCATAATGGTGATTCCTTTTCTATACAAAGACGGTCCCAGAACAGAAACAAAAGTAAGTCCTCAAGTGGGAGATCTAAATCTAGAGGGAGATCTAAATCTCCCGGAAAACCTGTAAAGGTGTGCTGGAAATGCGGAAAGGAAGGGACCTTCAAAAGGGACTATAAATCTAAAGCTCCTAAGAAAGGAAAGGGATCTTGTGATTCTCCTTCTGTAGAGGTGAAAACCACCTCAGATGAAGGTGGGGATGTGTACTTGGCTTCTTCTTCAAGTACACATGTAGCTCATGAGGCATGGTTGATTGACTCAGATGCATCCTTTCACTTCACTCCCCACAGAGAGTGGTTTTGCAAGTATGAGAAATATTATGGTGGTGATGTCTTCTTAAGGGATGATAGGAAGGCTAGAATTGTTGGTCATGGAAAAATCAAGTTGAAGTGGCAAGGTGGAAGGATTAGAAAAATTCTGAGTGTTCTACATATTCTTGCATTGGCCGGAAATCTTATTTATGTAACCAAGTTGGATGATAAAGGTGTAAAAATAATGTTTGAGAAAGATACTTGCAATATGGTTTAGGGAGCATCGACATTAATGCGAGGAGTTCAGATTGGAACTTTGTACAAGCTTCAGGGTAGCACTATTATTAATGGGTGTAACAATTCAATGGTTCTTGAAAGTGGAGCAGAAAATCTAGTGGCCTCTGGAGAAAATACCATGCTATGGCATCAAAGGATTGGACATACTGGAGAGAAGGGCCTTCAAATAATTCATGGTAATGGTATGGTAGAAGGTATGTCTAATTTCTCTATGGATTTTGATTTCTATGAAAATTGTGTATATGGGAAGTATAATTAGGTGAGTTTCCCTTGTGGTGCTAAGAGGGAGAAATGGATATTAGAGCTTGTTCACAGTGATGTGTTTGGACCTGTTTCGGTTCCATCATTGGGTAATTTTGTGTACTATGTATCATTTATAGATAAATTCTCAAGGAATATATGGATAGATTTCCTCAAAAAGAAATATGAAGTCTTACAGGTTTAAAGAATTTAAGGCTCTCATGCAAAACCAGACAGGGAAGAAGATAAAGTTGTTGAGGATAGATAATGGTGGAGAGTTTTGCAAGAAGGAATTTGAAGAGTTCTGGAAGAAGTGTGGTATGGCATAGGAGAAGACTACTCCATACAAACTTTAGAAAATGGAGTTGCAGAAAGAATGAGAATGACGTTGATGGAAAAGGCAACAAGCATGCTCAGTGGTGCTGGGTTAGGAATAGAATTTTGGGCAGAGGCAGTGGATACTGCATGTTACCTGGTCAACAGATCACCTTCATCAGCATTGGAGGATAAGACTCCACAAGAGGTATGGACTGGTAAGAAACCATCTCTTTCACATTTGAGGGTATTTGGATGTGATGCATATGTACATGTTCCAAAGGAGAAAAGAACAAAGTTGGATAGTAAATCTGAAAGGTGAATCTTTATTAGGGGTAAGGATGGTTTAAAAGGTTATAAGATTTGGAACCCAGAAACAAGGAAGGTTGTGTATAGCTAAGATGTGGTTTTTAGAGAGGTGAAAGATGTTATTAAACATGAATTACTATCAAACAAACTTGAGAAGATATAGTTTGAGCTAAAGGAGGAAGAATCAGACTCTACAGCAGAAGAGGAATTAGAAGATGAAGAGCCACAAACTCCAGCTATGAGAAGATCAGTTCAAGAAACAAGGCAGCTAGAAAGGTATAATCCATCTTCTTTCTGTTCAAATTTTTCTTTATCTATTACTGATGATGATCCCAAAATTGTGAGGGAAGTAGTAGATTAAGAGGATGGCAAACTCTAGAAAGAGGCCATGGTTGATGAAATGGCATCTTTTCACAAATGAGGCTTGGGATTTGGTGGAGTTGTTGGCTGGAAGGAAACCCATTCAAGGCAAATGGGTGTTTAAGAAGAAGATGAATGCAGAAGGAAAGGTGGAGAAATACAAAGCTCAGTTGGTAGCAAAATCTTATTCCTAGGCACCGGAAAAATATTTTGGCGATATTTTTTCTCCCATTGCTGAGGTAGCTTCTATTAGATTACTTTTATTTGTTGTTGTTTCTTTTGATTTTAAGGTAGAACAGATGGATGTGAAGACAAAATTTCTTCACGAGGATTTGGAAGAAGAGATCTACATGAAGCAACCTAAAGGCTTTGCGGTGAAGGGTAAGAAAAAATTGGTATGCAAGTTAAAAAAGTCTTTGTATGGGTTAAAACAGTCACCAAGGATGTGGTATTAGAAATTTGATACATTTATATGGGGACTTGGCTTCACCAGATGTAAAGAAGATCACTATGTGTATTTTGAATTAATTGGTAACCGTGTTATTTATCTTGTCTTATATGTGGATGATATGTTACTGGGTGGAAATGACAAAGAAATCATCTAGGATTTAAAAACCTAATTATCCTCCAAATTCGACATGAAAGATCTTGGTTGCGCAAACTATATTTTGGTCATGGAAATTAAACGAGATTGGGCAAAGAGGAAGCTTTGGTTAAACCAGATGAAGTGTGTTGAGACAATATTGTAGAGGTTTAATATGCAGGATAGTAAACCGATGAAGGTTCCTATTCTTGTACGTGTAATGTTATCAGCTGAACAGTGTCCCAAGACACAAGAAGAAGAAGATGACATGTCTCATGTTCCATATGCAAGTGCAATCGGTAGCCTAATGTATGAAATGGTATGTACTAGACCATACATTGCATATGCAGTGGGAGTATTGAGCAAGTTTATGTCAAAACCAGGAAAAGAGCATTGGAAAAAAGTGAAGTAGATTTTTTGGTATTTTCTTGGCACTACTGATTATGCTTTGTGCTATCAAGGAAGACCAGGATTGGACAAAGTTTTGGACATCCATGGCTTTGTTTATGTAGACTGGGTTGGAGATCCACATCAAAGAAGATCTACAAGTGGGTATGTGTTTTACTTATTTGGAGGTGCAATCAGTTGGATGAGTAAGAGACAGTCTATAGTGGCCCCTTTAACTACAAAAGTAGAATACATGGCAGCCACTCATACAAGCAAGGAAGCAGTTTGGTTGTAGATATTGTGTTCAAGTATGGGGTTAGTACAACAAGCTATAAGGATAGGCTGTGAAAGCCAAAGTGTAATTTTCTTAGAAAAGAACCCTTCTTATCATTCAAAGACAAAGCACATTGATGTGCAGTATCACATTGTAATGGATATGGTTGACGAAAAAAAGGTGTTTCTAGTAAAGGTGGACACTTTGAAGAATACTACAGATACATTGAAAAAGTATGTGAGCACTGAGAAGTTCTCTTGATGTATAGAAACAATGGGCATTGTAGGGCTGGACCAATGACTAAGCTCTCTTGTGGTCCCTTGTGGAAAGAAAACAACAAGTGGGAGAATTTTGGGTGTGTGTTAGATTCTTTCCATGACTATCCCACACGTGGGGGGGCGGTAGACCCCCCTATACATTGCATCGAGCGCAATGGCCTATGAAATTTTATTTTGGACCCTATATTAGGTGGGCGGAACTACCTATGGTTTTGTGCATAGATTTCACACATGTTTTTGGGCATGATAGTTTTCTGTCCATGGTATTCTGTAGATCTGGTCGAGGGAAATATAGTTATGTTCTAATCGAGGGTTAATGGATTGGGGTTTATGGATGCTTCGTCATGTATATATGTGTATTGTAACATTGAAAGGAATATAACAAAAAATAAATCTGGTAGTCCCGATTTTGGGATGTAGGAGAAAATATTTGTGTATATCTATTTTATGTTTTATGCTCTCGCTATTGCTTATTTTGTATTTTTTAGAATTCGTATGCTAGTAATTTTTGTACAGGGTTAAAACCTACAATTTAGACAAACTTTGAAGTAGTATCGCATTCATCTCTGCTTGTTTCTCTTGTGCCTGTATTATTTTTTCATTTTCTTCTTTGCAACTCCTTATTTCTTCATTCAAGCTTCTCAATGTGTCTTCCAAGCCAGAAGAGTGCCCCACACAACATTTCCCATATGATTCATAGGGAGATCCTATGTAGTCTACCGCCTTGCTAGCCATTTGATCTCTTTC
The DNA here is from genome assembly GCA_031772625.1 of Pinus tabuliformis. Taxonomy (NCBI): domain Eukaryota; kingdom Viridiplantae; phylum Streptophyta; class Pinopsida; order Pinales; family Pinaceae; genus Pinus; species Pinus tabuliformis. The sequence goes on along the minus strand of CM062819.1, from coordinate 1,432,488,934 downwards.
CTGCAAGGCTATGTCAGCTAAACCAAAGCACAATAAACCTATATACCTTATCATAATTCGGGGATGATACCTTGTCTGCAAGATCATCAAATAAACGTGATACATGTATAACATAAATATAATAGCATATAAACATATATCGAATAAGTGCATCAACACATAAACATAATTCTAGTTAGGGTCCAGTCATTAATGCAAGGCCATATCAACAATGCATGATATGACCTCATGCATGAAAACAATCATTATTCCATTATACACATTGCCACATGCAACTTTCAACATGCATAAGCAATGCCTAATCAACTACACATATGTAGGAACACATGTAGTTGAGCATAAACGATCAATTCTTGTAACCAACCTACAAGACTAATACATGTAATCAAAAAACCAAGAAGGAAATCTAACATACAATGATGTAATCAAGCTACATATAATCATCTAACCAATCATATACACCTGACGATGCATTCCAAAAAATCAACATCAAGTTCCTCATGATAATCTTACTACAATCATGATCAACATGTTGCAATGCAAAAAGCACATGGAACGTAAGTGTAAGAGAGACACACGCAACTGACATGCATACATGACCAACACATTCACCCAAGGAGAGCGCAACCACGCTCTGATACCAAACTGTAACACCCCCTCCTCCTAGGTCCACCCAAGCAACCAGCCAATCCGGATAAACATGCAACGAGAGAGGCCACTATAAGGGATTCAACCTCCTTGGTGACCTTAAAGAATGGAATCGACATAACACATCAACCAAACCCATCCACATCAGCAACAACACCCTCAGGAGATACGTCAACCACTCAGACATCTTTTCCATGAGTCCTACTGATTTTTTAAGCCTTTTAACCCATGGTCGCTCTCATGCTATATAAATGACAACATCTAGAAACCCATAGTTTTTCTCATAGGCCTATGTGCCATCATGCATGGACTCTTCTTAGCATACCTATTCCAATGTCCCTAGGATTTGAGAGACTTTTCTAGCCTAGAATCCCTGCCTCTACCCCGAACTTGTTACAACCTCCAGAATCCATCAAAGACATGATGACAATATTAAATCAAAATCAACCTTAGGACTAGGCTTGAGCATCCCCAACCGGGACTAACATTTAGTCAAACACTTGGCATCAATGCAACCTACAGGTCTAACATACAAGACATAGCATGAATGACTGAAAACACTTATGAAACATAACCATAAGGATCACCACCTTCTCCATGGAACTATTATAACATCAATTAGGTCTTGCATCCATCATTTTAACAATTACAAGTAAATACATGAAATAACCATGACATGAACCAGTCATATAACCATGCTTACAACCAACATAAAACCATATAAATATCATAGATATGATAGCCATTAAATCCACATATAAACAAGTGCAAAAGTAAGATAACTTAGCTTTTATTAATCATAGGAAAATCTGACCAAGTTCTGAACTTCCACGCACCACCCGACCATAGACATGGCTGAACAAAATATCTCTTTTAGCCAATCACCCCCATTCCATATTCCAAGCATGAATGTGGGATCTCATAGAACAATCAATCCAAGAACATCCAAGGGAATCCAGAGGTTAAACCACCTCCACCCTCATCAAACCGTGAATACACAAAAACCGGTGCTCTGACCACAACCGAACCGAACTTGGAATTCCATTCGGAGTCAATCATTATCCTTCATAAATTTTTGTCTCCATGTCTCTCATGCTTTACTGCAATCAAATCCCAGATCATTAGGCCCTAAATCGAGACTAGTCTCTCAGGCTTTACTGCAATCCAAACCTAGATCACTAGGCCCTAAACTGAGATTCCTCCCTCAATATTTATCGTGTATCTCACCTATACTAGTCAAGGGATTCCTAGGCCTTTAGGAATGAAAATTGAGACCACCTCCACCCCGATTTTTGAAATCCATCAGGTAAACCAAAGCTAAAAAACCAAAATAAACATCCCATTACGATGGCATCCCGAGAAAGGAAACTCTAGGCTAAAATTCATTGTCATAACATGACAAAAACATGCCACCGACAACAACAGAACCATAAACCAACATGAAAATCCATGCATGTCCAAACCAGCTAGGAAATCATGCATTCAAAAAGTTACCTGCAAGTATTCTTGTTGAAGTTGTTTGATCCTACTTTTCCTTCCTTGATCCTTGCTTCCCTTCCTTTTCCTTTGCTTGTTTTTCCTTCCTTGATCCAAAACTAGAGTGCTCCAAGACAACTCTAAGTGATCAAGAGTGTGTGAGAGAGAAAGAGAATAATAAAAACTTGAACTGACAAAAAGGTTAATAAAATCTTGCCTACTGATCCTCGGAAGCCTTTTTATGAATGAGGCCTCTATTTTCTTCAATTTTCATTATTTTCTTTCATTTTCCTCCTCACATGCAACCAATGACCTTCCACCTTACTTTTATCCTAATTTCCTTTATTATCATAAACAAATGTGCCAAAAATGCCATTTTTCCATTTAATTCCTTTGCCTTAGGTTTTTCCAATTTTCCTTAGCCAAAACACACATCTAGTGATGCCCACTAGGATATCTTTTCCCAGCATTCAGCTTGGAATAAGTGTCCCTTAACCATGGTCTTATTTTGCCTTTATTAACTTTTATTACATGAAATTTTCACCAGGGATGTTATAGGTTTAACCAGAGATTCCTCTTTTCCCGATTTCATTTAATTTCCATGCCCAAAATACAGTTTTCAACAGAAAGATCCTTCATATCAAATTTGGAGGATAATTGGACCTTCAAATCCTGTATAATTTATTTTTATTTTCAATTGAAAACATACCATACACATACAATTCCAAATAGATAACATGGTCACCAATTAATTTAAAATACACACAACGATTGACTTTACTCCTTGTGAAGCCAAGTCCCCGTATATATGTATCAAATTTCTAATACCACATCCTTGGTGATTGTTTTAACCCATACAGGGACTTTTTTAACCTGCATACCAATTCTTTCTTACCCTTCACCATAAATCCTTCAGGTTGCTTCATATAGATATCTTCTTCCAAATCCCTGTGAAGAAATATTGTCTTCACATCTGTCTGTTCTACCTTAAAATCAAAAGCAGCAACAACGGATAAAAATAATCTCATAGAAGTTAACTTTGCAAGAGGAGAAAAAATATCACTGAAATCAATTCCTGACACCTGGGAATAATATTTTTCTATCAACCGAGCTATTTATTTCTCCACCTTTCCTTCTAAATTTAATTTCTTCTTAAAGACCCATTTTCTTCCAATAGGTTTCCTTTCAGCTGACAACTCCACCAAATACCAAGCCTAATTTTTGTCCAAAGATGCCTTTCATCAACCATGGCCTCTTTCCAGAGTTTACTATCCTCTGAATCCATTGCCTCCCTAATATTTATGGGATCATCATTAGTAATAGATAAAGAAAAATTTGAAATAAAAAGTATATGGATTATACCTCTCTGGTTTCCTTGTCTCTCGAACTGATCTTCTCAAAATTGTAGTTTGTGGCTCTTCTTCTTTTGATTCTTTTTCTGTTGTAGAGTATGCTTCTTCCTCCTTTAGTTCAAAGTCTATCTTCTCAGGTTCCTATGGTAGGAATTCATGTTTAATAATATATTTCACCTCTCTAAGCACCACATCTTGGTTGTACACAACCTTCCTTGTTTTTGGGTTTCAACGCTTATAAGATTTTAAACCAACCTTATACCCAATAAAGATGCACCTTTCATATTTACTATCCAACTTGGTTCTTTTCTCTTTTGGAACATGTACATTTGCATCATAGCCAAATACCCTCAGATGTGAAAGAGAGGGTTTATTACCATTCCATACCTCATGTGGACTCTTATCCTCCAAGGTTGATGAAGGTGATCTATTAAACATGTAACATGCAGTATCCACTGCCTCTACCCAGAATTTATGTCTTAATCCAATGCCCCTGAGCATGCTTCTTTCTTTTTCCATCAACATCCGGTTCATTCTTTCTATAACACCATTTTATTGAGGTGTGTATGGAATAGTATTATGATGTGCTATACCACACTTCTTACAAAACTCCTCAAATTTCTTCTTGCAAAATTGTCCATCGTTATTTGTCCTCAACACCTTAATATTCTTCTATGTAAGATTTTCCACCAGTGCCTTAATATTTTAAACCTATCAAATACTTCAATTTTCTTCTTGAGGAAATATATCCATGTATTCCTGGAGAAGTCATCTATAAATGAGACATAGTACATAGAATTACCCAGTGATGGAACTTACACAGGTCCAAACACATCACTATGCACAAGCTCTAATATCCTTTTCACCGTCTTAGCACTCGAGGGAAAACTCACCTGATTCTGCTTCCCATATACACAATGTTAAAATAAATTGAAATCCAGAGAGAAATTATAAATACCTTCTATAATACCCTTACCATGCAATATTCAAAGGCCCTTCTCTCCAATATGTCCAAGCCTTTGATTCCATAGCATGGTATTTTCTCCAGAGACCACTAGATTTTCTACTCCACTTTTAGTAACCATAGAACTGTAGCACCCATTTGTAATAGTGCTACCCAGAAGCTTGTACATAGTTCCAATCTGAAATCCTTGCATCAATACCAGTGCTTCCTGAACCATCTTGCAGGTATCTTTCTCTAACATTATTTTTACACCTCCATCATCCATCTTATTTACAGAAATCAGATTTTTAGCCAATGTAGGAATATAAAGAACACCAGGAAGTGTTATAATCTTTCCACCTTGAAACTTCATCTTGAATTTTCCATGTCCAATGATTCTGGCCTTCCTATCATCCACTAAGAAGACATCACCACCATCATATTTCTCATCCTCACAGAACCACTCCCTATGGGTAGTGAAGTGAAAGGATTCACCTAAGTCAATCAACCATTCCTCATGATCTACATGTGTACTTGAAGAAGAATCCAAGTACACATCCCCACCTTCCTCTGAGGTGGTTTTCCCCTTTGCAGAAGGAGAATCATCGTATCCCTTTCCTTTCTCAAGAGTTTTAGATTTACAATCCTTTTTATAGTGCCCTTCTTTTCCACATTTCCAGCATACCTTGACATGTTTTCCTATGGATTTAGATCTCCCTAAAGATTTATATCTCCCACTCAAGGACTTATTTATGTTTTTGTTTTAAGACTGTCCTCTTAAAGAAAATGCATCTCCATTCTGGCTCTCCATATTTTTTCGTCTCATCTCCTCCAACAACAAGGATGAGACTATTTCATCAAAATTCAAGGTAGTTGATGAGCACCAGTATTGCAACAAGAATGTTGAAGCTCTTGGGGCTGCTAATTTTACTTTATCAACTTGGGGTCTATACGAACTTAGAGTTGATAGTGTTGTATACACAAGTAGATGCAATGGGTCCACTCTTTTTCACTGTTGAGTTGGCGATAGACCACTAGGGTTTCTCAAACCAACCTTCTACTGATTTAGAAGAAGTTTGATTACCAATGGAGAAAGGGGAATTTTACCCTAATTGAGAGGATTGAAATATTGTCTACTACATTAATGAAACACTGGAATAAATGCTTTAAACACACCACTCATCTCACTATTTGTTAAGATAGCTTGCTTCAGAATAATTCTAAGCTAACATATTTGTAATCCTAACTATCCTAGGCATGCAATCTGAGATAATCAAACACTTTAATGTTTTTCATATGAATGAACACAATAACCTTTTTCCTTTTTGTCCTTTTTATGAAAATATGGATGCTAAATCTTCTTGGTTGTATGGAAGGTGGGTTAGGTGTGGAGAGAGATGGCTGTGAAGGGTCAACGACTTGGGAGGCAAGCAGGGGTCTTATCCTAACTTTTTGGGTGCATTTTCCACAAATCAGCCTCACAATAGGCCACTACAGGTGGTCCTACAGGATGTCCTAATGCTACTACAGGATCCCCTGTATTCCTATAGGATCCAGCCGAAAGCATAAGGAGTGGTTTGGAAGGTGGTATAAGGCTTAGGGAAGGTGAATGATGGAAGAAATAAGGCAAGGGAGTGGATAGGACTTCTTCATAACTCAAACCAAAGTTTGTAAGATGGTTTGATTTGCTCAACAAACATGGAAAGTTGTTCTTATGGAATGATAAATCGGTTTATGGACTTAGTTGCTTTTGGTGATCATGGTTGGATGAGGTGAGCCTGTGGCTGCTGACATGAGATCTTCCCACACTATTGAAACTCCTACAATACACACATCAATGGAATTTATCAATGAATCATGTCAAACAAGAAATATTTCCTCTCAATATAAGAAAATGGAATTCCATTATTTAGTTGCCTAGTTCACGCATGGAAATACTTGCAGAATATTGTGAAACACTATGAGATCTATTGCAAAGATGGAGATATCAGAAATAACAACTGAAACCTACTTTTGGAAACTGAAAAGATGTTGGCCTAATAAGCAAATAACCCTAAATTCCATAAGAAATCAGAATTCTATCTTTTGGGGATGAATAGGAGTTTTTCCTCAAACCATGGTCCCTTAAGGGAGGAGTGAGGCTAGATCCACCTGCTATTGGCCATTTTGGTATTCCTTTGTCTCTCTAAAGCTACTGCTAAAGCTATGCACCAATGGAATCAAACTAATCAAATTCACCACTACTTGCAATGAAACAATGCCAAAATCAATTCAACAAGTAATCTATGAAATAACTTAAGCATACAAGTACAATAAGAAGAACCGTTGCTACTAGGGTTGGGCCCTAACCCAAGAGCTTCAACCCTCTCAGTCAACTTAGTGCTAGATCAAGGAAATGCTCATTCTCGTTATCATATCAAAAAATTACATAATAGTGCTTTGCCACAATCCTTTAACTCGAAAATGCTTAGTGCTCTTAAATAAGAAATATGAATCCTAATGAGGTTCTAGGCCTCCTTATTTATACAACTGAAGTCTCCAACAACTTCCTCAAATCTAGGGAGTCTTGGCTCCCAAACTCAATATAAACAGGTTCTTAACTATCATTGACTGGGCTGCCAATGGTCTCCATGACTCGGCTGCTTGACACTCTGAGCTAGTGTGATTTGATTGAGGGAAATTTGAATGAGTGAGGATTTAATGAGGAAGATCCATCTCCTATAATCTCTTCTTCTTGTCCCATTCGAGTTCCTGCACCTTAATTAGCCAAAATTGCCATGATTTTCTCCCAAAAACCTGCAATCAATGCACATTAGACCACTAGGCATAACATCTTACTTTTACTCCTCATTAAGAAAAATACAATTAAAACATGTAAGGAATTATGAGAAGAGTTTATTTTAGCAAGCTTGGAGGTGTATTAAGGTCCATATAGTTACCCAATGATGAGGCTCATTAGTAGTGGTATTACTACCTATAGCAGCAACCAGACTATCCCACGAATCTAGTAAAAAACACAACAAACTGATACACTTATCTTGATCTAAAATTTTTATATCAATACATAAAAGCTAGCTTACCATAGTATTAAAATTTTTCATATGCTCTATTACCGATTCTCCATCCTTCATCCTTAGGTTATACAACTTTTTCCATAGGAACAATTGTTTCACTAGAGATTTAGATTGGTACAAAGTCCCTAAATTGTCCCATAAAGCCTTCATCGTAGCTTCCCCTAATACATTCAACAATATTGAATATGAGATACACAACCATATTGTGCTCTTTGCCTTCTATTCCAACTTCACCCAGTCTTTTGTTGATATTATCATTGATTTAGTACTCGGATCTACCACAATCCACTGATCTTTATCCACCAACATATCCTCCATCTTCAGCTTCCACAACTCAAAACTTTGTCCATTGAAGTTCTCGATCTCTATCTTTCCACTCTTTTCCATCTTCTTTCACCGCAATAATTAAACTCATATATTTCCCACTGTAACAGGGTCTACCACAAGCCCAGGCAAAATCCCTTAGCAACAAAGGCATCCCCTTGAAGCCAAAACAACTCTTATACCAAATGTAGGTTTTAATCCTGTACAGAAATTACCTACAAACAAATTTTTAAAACATAAAATATAGATATATATATATATATATATATATATATATATATATATATATATATATATATATATCTATATATATATATATATATCTATATATATATATATCTATATATATATATATATCTATATATATATATATATATATATATATATTATTGAAAGAACATAAAAAAAAAAAACAGATATTTTCCCCTAGATCCAAAAATTGAGACTACCATATTGATTTTTGATTATTTTCCTTTCAATGTTACAATACATATATATACATGTCGAAGCATTCATAAACCCCAATACTATCATAACAGAGGAAGAATAAAAATTTCACATATTTGTGCACAGAATAGTTAGAAGGAATTCAATTGCAGGAGGACATGAAGCTCAGGAGAGATACAAAACCCTTGGATTCTTGAGGAATGTGAGTCAAATAAAAAGTGGAAGTTGAGAAGTAGTAAGTCCCTGTGTAAAATGTGCATAGTTGAGGTTGATATTAGCAAGGACCGTGCATATAAGTATGGAAGTGTAGCGTAATTAAGAAGATGAGATTAGAGGTGAAATAGAAGCACAAAAGTGAACCACACTTAGTCTTGAATTTGGATGGAATTTGTTAGTTAATAGTCTCGCAAGACAAGACTGTTAAGTGACGAGGGTTGAGCCAAAGGACTTAGGCCTAAAGAATCAAAGAATCATATAAGGAGAATGAGTGGGCTTACATGTGAGGAGAACATGGAAGAACTTATGTGGGCATGAACCATAAAGTGGAGGTGTCGAATAAGTTGGTCCTACCCAAAGATTCCACCCTAACATCATTTTTAAATTCCTTTTCCCCAACATGCTTGGCTAATAAGAGTGGACAGAAGAATCAAATCACGTAACTCTTTTAAATTAAGTGTCGAGGGAATTTCGTTAAAAGAAAGGAGAGGGAGATAGAGAAATATCCATTACCCAGAGCTATCAAGCCTCAAGGAACCATCTGAAACCCAAATTGTATGTGACTGGGAAGGAAGGGATCAGGACATGTCATCCCGGAGGTGATACCCCAGAATATTATTTAGAACCCAAGTCTAAGAGAGCCGATAGAGAGGGACCAGTACATGTCATCCCAACGATAATACTTAAAGGAAGAGCATTGGAGGATTGTGTTATAATAAGGTAATGGCCAAGAGGTACAGAGAACTTGGAGGTTTTACATGGCACACAAAGTTGCAACGTCAAGTTGGAACAAAGTGGGTGGAGCCCACCCGAATGATGCCTAACCTGGAAATGCATGTTGAAGCACCCAAGGCTACATGTCATGCTTTCAATGTCGAGACATGGTGGCATATGAATGAATTTAGTCACGCGATATTAAGGCATATGTTTGTAGGAAGGGGGTTGTGCCCTTTTGGATCCTCCCACTGGTTCTAACATAGTTCACTCACATAGAGGGACTATTCTAATAGTTCTTCCACTGTTACATGCCCACTATGAATTTTAATAGTGCTTGGAAAATACATGCTCAGTGTAGAGTGCTTGGTTGCAATGCTTGGCTCTAAGGGCTATTTAAGAGGAACTTGAGCTCGACAGCTTTCAAGTGAAGGAAGCGCCTTTTGACCCACAATGGGCACTATGAGGTTTGAAAATCCTAGGATTTCAGCAGCTCAAAATTAGACTTGCATTAGGGTTTTACATGGATATGCTAGAAAAAATAGGTCAGTATTTCACTAGGGAGACCAGACCATAGCCAAAAGTGCACACTTTGCAAAGAGGCATAGGAGATCATGATTTACAAAAGATTTAATAATAAACATATATACTAACAGTTGAGCGAGATTGGCCTAGAGAGTAAACTAGATAATCATAATTAGAAATAGACTTGAGAATAACAAGGCTAAGCGTAGGGATCAGAGTCAATAGTAGAAACCTGAATAGTGTCTTCATTGTTGCCAAGGGTTCTACCTACTAGTGGATGAATGCCTAGACATTACTTTATGTGGCCTAAATCTTAATCTATGTCCTCAAGTGATGGTGAAGGTGCTCCAAAGAGTGTAGGATGTCAACCCAATGCTCGAAACATACATCAAAATTTTTCCTAGGAGGAACTTTAAATTCCAATACAAATTAATGGTGTACATATATGAATTAAACCATTCTTGTCTATCCCCACCATTTGGCACTTAGTTAGCCAAATCTACTAGAATTTTTGTATATAAAATTTTCTTCCATTAGGAGGCCCCTTCTTGTTCCATGCAAGTTAGAGTCCTTTAGGATGGGTTCTAGGGTGAGGTGTCGAAACCTAGTTGTTGATTCCTTAAGCATGTGATGTGCATGTGTATTTCACTGAGATGTTTGATCCTAATAATAGGCATCCCGTTAGCAAAATTGTGCTCACTGACAGGACATTTCGAAGGACTGGACTCAAATATAGAGAAGGACATTTGAAAATTTGAACATGTGAGTGTTGGACTTAGGGGGAATGTCGCACAAGGAGGGGGGGTGGGGGGGGGGGGCACTGATAGCATTGAGTCAAATGGAAATATAAGTCAATGATAGGGTAAACCATCAACATGTTGGAAGAATACAATGAGGGTGTGAGAGTGGACGTGGGAAATTGGTGGGCCTTCGAAGAAAGCTAGTTGCAAGAAGCAACAACCCACTGGATAAGGAGTGGGGTAGGGATACAAAGTTGCAAGTATGGACATAGATGTGAAAAAATACTAAATATCAAATAGGACCAGAGACTAAGTGTGATAAGTATATGGTGAGAAAAGGAGGAAAGAGATTCAATTCTAGAATCAGAGACAATAATTAATTAAAGAAACAAACAAAAACCATAAACAGTCAAACCAAAATTTGTCACAAGGGTTTTCCTTCCACAGAGGGTGGTGTCCAGTGTACAATTGATGCCTACGTGAGTCCTAGTTTTCTCACTTGAATGCACATTTGATAGGCTATGAAAAGGAAACAATAGCTTCAAACTAATAATCCAAGGAGTTGAATGGAAAGCACCACTACAATTCTATAAAAGGAGGAAATTTTGAATAAGTGTGAAGTCATTGAGAGAAATATAAATGAGTTTCAGGGCTTGGCCAAAGCTCATAAGAGTGGGTCAGACAGATCCCTTAGTATTTAGTTCCCAAATCCAAAGAAAGAGTTACATAATAGAGGAATTATTTTCATGTAGCAGCATATGAGAGAACTCGCATCAGGACGAGGACTTCATATATGAAATTTTTAATTCTATTCATCACACAATCAAGGACGTGACCATCCTTGAAAGACAACGACATTTTTAGTGCATGGTATTGGGGTCAAGGAACTTGTGTACAACTCTCCTTAGGAGAAATTTTATGAGCATGTATGTCATCCATCTTAATGTGGGGGTGTCTCGACACATCTTCCGATCACTTGGCTAGGTCTCATTCTACATTAAAAGCATCCCATCCAAGAAGTATATATTTATCTTCTTCTTTTTTCCTTCTTTTTTCACAGGTACATCGTTGTATATTCCATATAAGGAACACTCATATATTTTCAATATCGTCAACATTTGTCATGTCATTTTCGGGAATTTAACATGGGTGGGGAAGATTTCATTCCTTCCTTCCAACCATTTGAGATAACCCCAATTGACGAAGTGTATATTTATCTTATTACTATATATTATAAACTTAATATAAAATAATTTGATAATATAATAAAAAAGTTAAATATTTGGTAGTATTATTTATGACATTGAAACATTTATTCTGATTTTATTTAGTATTTTTAAGAATAATTTCATATCTCTATACTCAACATCTAAACTTGTTTTTTTTTATCTATGCAATGAACATACCATAAACAATAACCTTTTTCCTAATCAATAAAATTGTAAATTTAAAAATAATTAAATAATTTTTTTAATACAAATATGTTTTAATATTAATTTATTATGATTTTGGAACTCGAGGGAGATGGAGGAGTGATTGGTGAATGAAGAGTGCAAAATATGGAAGAAAAATATGCAATTTATTTTTGATCTAGTGATATCACACACCCTTGAATGGACTTCACCCACTATACAATGGCCCCTAGACCACGAAGAGCCCCTTGAAAAATATTTTTTCATATAACTGATGCTAACACAAGTTCAACTCCCATTACCAAATGCAGAGAATGATGCTAAGAAGCATGATGATGAGTGCAGGGAGATAGGAGGATTTGGTTGCACTAATGGCAAGGTTGCAATTTTAAGGATTACCTTGCAGTTAGGATTCAAATTAAGGGCAACTGTGTTAATCATGAAGGTATGTAGATATACTAATTGTGAGAGTGGAAAGGATGTCAGCAAAGTGTTTGCTAAAATTCTACAAAGAGATACTCTCTCAGGGTAATGTAAAGCACACAAAGTGTTTGATAGAAATCTTCAACGAGTGTTGGATCTTAAAATGAAAGGGGTTAGGGACGTAGTTGTACAAAAATGTCTATTTTTTGTTAATTCCATGTCTCAAGATTCTCTTTATTTATTGATCATAGAATTAGATGCTATGGGAACACTTAAAGAGGAATGCAGAAAATTATAGTTATAACCATAAATATAGAGATGTAACAGAAATAACACTTCATTTCATTAATATCAAATACTGAAATATGCTTACAAACAAAATGGAAATAAGAGTAGCTCAGGTGATGGTAGCTTATCTCTAAGAAGAGATGTAGTGGCTACATGCCTCTGAACTATGTGACAATGAGGCTTGGAGGTCTATTTAATATTGAGAAACAATGGAAAACCCTCAACATCCAAAAACCTATCCCTAGAAGATGAAGTGCAAAAACTATGGGCCTCGTTTGGGTAAATTGGTACATCAACTTCCCAGGGTCGTAACTTTGGCATATGATTTTCATTTGACATGCACAATACCTCATTAGAAAGATATATCTTAGGACTACAATTTTTCAATGATCAATATTTGTGAAAGACCTATGGTATCCCTATTTTTCCCAAAAAAATGTCATGTAGGGCCTCAAAACAGCTTCGGAAGTTCAAGACCCAAAAAACTACCAAAAATAGTAAATTGTGCTACAATTAAGGAAACTAAAAAGTTTGAAAGAGACAGTGGTGGGGTTCCAAGTGTAATAGGTCGGTAACCAATAAAATGCACCCAAATCATAGAGGGAGGCAACTAAATATGGAAGGAGGTCTCAAATATTATGGAATTAAGAGGGATTCCACTATCTCTATAGTTTCATTCTTGAAAGGTGGTGTCAGGGGCGTTGGGGAATCTTTGGCATCAAAACCATTTTCTTTCAAGGATTTCCTAAGGCTTGACCCTAGCTCTCAAACATCTAAGGATCTCTAGGGTCAAGCTTTTGTAGTGGAACACTCTGCGGAGACCCTAATCTTAAGATGAATGCTACTACTAACAAGATAAGGAAGAAAAAATATAATTGGCGGGAGATTATTTTTTGGTTCAATGGATTTTGGCCTTTAGCATTGGCCTTCCAGGAGTGGTTTTACTAGAACTAGTCACAAAATATCAATTTTCTTTTTTGTTGGAGAGTATATTTTGTGGTTTTCTTTAAGAATATCTAAGACTGAAAGAAGGATTTTGACCAAGGACCCTAGTTTTATGGTCATGTTGGTCTATTGATCTAGCCATGGTTTCCAAATATTAACCCTCTCACCATGAAGTCTCTACCAATTCTTTTTTGGGTTAGGGTCCTGTTGTGCTCTACAACAACCCCCCATTTCTTATCATTTTATTCACAAAATTATCATATGAAATGGGTCCCTTTAGAGTTGATTGGTATCAATATTGCATTATTTAAAAAAGGTCCGAAAACCAAATGAAAACATTATAAAACCCTTTTCGGAAAATCCCATTTTTATCAAATAAATCAATCTTTATCATTGCGATAAAGCGATCGCAAGATCGCATATCGCAATGACATAAGGTACATAAATAAGTGGCACATTGGTCTCCGCCGATGCGATATCGCTATTGGCAATACTCTAAGCACATTTTAAAGAGCCTCCATGCCATTGGCCCCGATGCGATGCGATATCGGCGATCGGCGATCGACGATATACTATACATATCTCATATGATGCCAATACTCCCGATGCGATGCGATATCGCTATCGGCGATCGGGGTTTTCAAAAGATGTCAATATAAAAGGTTTAAGCTTGCCCCGATCGCCGATTGCGATAAAGCGCAGATTTCAAAAAGCCGTTGGAATAAAGGGATATCACGATTTATTCATATTAAAGGCTTGATCCGTCCAACAATGATTCACCTGCGCTCAACTGCCAAAACATCTACAGCACGCTTAAATGAATCATTCGGCCGATTAATGATATAATGGGCATTTAAAGATTGGCAAGTTTTAAACGGCCATTTAATGTAATCGTAAGTCCTAAAATCCTCCCATGGATTGTATCTGCGCCCATTTTAAAAGCTAATCCCTTATCACGCATCAGTAAATATATCTCATCACTTTGAAGTTTTCATTGCCAATTCTCCGTGTTACGTTTATTTTCGCCTCTGTGCAAAATTCATCCAAAGGAGAAAGCTCAAGCAAAATGGGGAAGAAATCCAAGAAGACCACAGGCATTTCCGCTGCACCAGCTGCAGGACAAGCTGTCGCTGACAAAAAGAAAGGATTGATTTCGGATACCACATGTTCTAGTCTCGGCAGAACTACATGGCAGAGTACCTACAACTTGATCGAAATCGAAGAACCTAAAGTGACAACAGTAGAAGCTACTGCAGATTCTACTCAGAAATCGGAGGGTACTCTTAAGGACTTAGCTGACTCCTTCCTTCACCGGATAGCAGCTAGGGAACAAATTCTCCCATACACAGATGTAGTGCGGTGGGCAATTGAAGAAATCCCAATCCTGGATAGAACCTTCAGCACCAAAGACGGGAGAATTTTCGGGTCATTCAAAGCGGATGATCTGAGGCAAATGTATCATTTGCCTGAGCCAGAGAAGATATACAATAAGGCGTTCCTGGAAAAATTCTCAAATGAGAACGAAGTTGAATCCGAACCCATCCGGGATTGGAGACAAAATCCGGCAAAGCACAAACATGAGTCTTCCGGTAAGTACTCAGTTGATTCCCTGGCTTCTCCTTATTGCTACGCTGGAATAATGATGTGTAGATTGTGGGGATTACATGACTCTTCTAATTTCACTATATAAATGGTCCCTTTAATGGAAGCTGCATGCAACAGTATAATAATGGATTGGGCCACTATTCTCTCAGATAAACTAGCCAAAGTTGTTCTTGAGTTTAGGAATAAGACTCGCATCTCTGAAAGGATAATTCCCCCATTCTATTACAGTGCATATATTTTAGATACATTTTGTTTCAATTCTGAATTTCCCGTGCTCGGCTGGAGGTGGATGCCACAAGACCCCACGGCTATCCACATATACCATCAGAAATTATGGAAATCCTCTTACAAGCACCATCTGTACCAAGTCTGCAATGGTTTTATGGTGCCTATTTATTATTCTATTTTTGATAAACCCATTCCCAAGATTTCCTACCAAGCTGGGATTGATTTAACAGCGGTAGGGAGATGGTTTGGAGAGGAGAAATTCACTTATATAAGAGTTTTCGGTAGCCAAGCCGAACCTCATGTTCTCCCTTTATACATACCGGATAAACTGTTGGCAAGAGAAATCTCTTACCAGATTATTGCTGAGAGTGTTACACAGACTCTCAAGAAAAATAAGAAGCAGGGTTGGCCCTCTTTTCCCTTGAGATGTGGTGTCTATACTCTGCATGATCTCAAACATGCAGAAAAGGAAGCCACGAAGATTAAATCATTAACTCTGGCGACTCTCCCAAATAGGCAGTTTGATCCAAACAAAGTTTCCTATAATGCACTAGAACAGGCCAAATTGTCAAAATTTGATCATAAAGAAGATATGTTTGACGACCTGTTCTCTTCAGCTGAGACAATAATGCAGGTTAAAGCATTGGCCAAAATGAAATATAATGATGAAGGGTTGACTGAATTTAATAAACTTAGAGAACAGAGGTTGCAAACTCTGCCTCTAGATCTACTAGCGACAACCCCAGCGACATCATCAAGCGAGCCTGATCGGCAACAGTCAAAGGAACCTCCAGTTATAACGAAAGAACAAGAGAAGCCACAGGAGGAAAATCAGAAGAAAGAACAGGAGGAAAAGCAGAGAAGAGAGAAAGAGGAAAAGCAGAAGAGAGAGCAGGAGGAAAGGCAAAAGAGAGAGCAGGAGGAAAAGCAGAAGAGAGAGCAGGAAAAAGTGCGGAAGGAGACCCAAGCTGAAAAGGAAAAACAAACCGCCATTGATGTGAATGTGGATACTCATATTGACCCTAAATTGCTCCAGGAATGGAAGCAATTTGATTCCATTATCAGTGGTTTGGAATGTTCAAAGGACACAGACACTTCTAAGGTAACGGACACACAGGAAATCACTTCACCACAGGTTCTGAGTGGAACCAGCGGCCCACCCATTTCTAAAGAGGTAGAGATAATACCAAAGGACCCCTCCAACCAAATCATTTTGCAGGTAGAAGATATTCCTCCCCTGGATGTCTTCTACAGCCCAAGGCATAAAGCGGTGGTTAAACAACAAAGGAAAAGAAGAAGGACTGATCAACCTTCCCTTTTCCCAGAGCAAACTGTCATGGGCAATGTGGTTTGGAAGGAGGAATTTGATCCCTCCGATGACCTGACAAAACTGTCACAATATGCGGGAGCTTATTCGGCAGCGACAAGAGATAAGGCATCGGAGGTAAGCCTTTTACTGAAAACAAAGGATCAGGAGATTTTCTCATTACAGGCGCAGTTAGCTGAAACAAAGCAGAAAGCGGAGCAGGCAGAGCAACAATTGTTGACGCAACAATAATTAAACAGTCAACTAACTCAACAATTGCAGGCAGAAAAGCAAAGGATTGACCAAAGCGCGATCTAGAAGCAGAAAGAATTATTAGAGGCATTGGCACAATTAAAGGTAGCAAATGAGCAAATGGTGAAAACAAAAGATGAGCAAATTGCTCAATTATCATCACAGCTCGAAAAAATAAAGGGCATTCCACAAGTGGCTGAATTTAGAGCAGAAGCATTACAAATAAATACTGCATTAATATCCAAAATTAAGCTTATGTGTCAACAAATCGCCCAGGTAGAGCCACTATGTGAATTAACGGCATCCATAAATAAGCAAGTAGAAAAGGCCAGAACTGAATTGGATCAAGCCGAAGAAACAATAGCTGCATTTCTCGACTGGCAAGATTCTGATCAAGGACAAGCGGCGAATTTACCCAGGATCTTAGAATCACATAAAGATATACTCTTCACAGAATGGCAGTCCCAGTTAATGAAAGCAGAGAGGGCGGCTTCAAGATGTAAATCAACTTCTAGCAATTTAGTTGAATTAGTCAATAACACTCTCTACTTATCAAACATGATTTCCCAATGCACACCAGGAAAGTTGACAACGATGAAAACATTGGAGCAATCATGTTATCTAGATCTAGAAGAAAAGGGGAGATTAATCGCTGGGATTAACAGTTTAACCTGGGACACCTATTGGTTCTTCCTGGTAAAGCCGCACACACAGAGAGCCGCCCTCAAATGCCTTATGGATGCAATCGGGTATATTATCCCCGATATTCAGGATGCCACCTATGCCGCCCAGCTCAGCTCGCGCCTCAACAAACCACCTGAAGTGGAGCCAATTCTTGCGATAAGTCAGCTCAGATATAAAGGCAAGCAGCCTACTTGATGAATCATGCCGCCGACTGCCAGATCGCTGAAGAAAATAGGATCAAGATTTATTGATACCAATTCAGAAGGCTAACAAAGCTAAGGCTAACGTGGTTCGGGCTTGCTGAGATTCTCGTATCTAGGTATTCCCCTTCAATGGCCTTAATGTAGGGCATTCTCATCATCATCAGGGCAGGGCTTATAATCGGGGCTTATCATTAGTCATGTATTCACTTGGGGCTTTTAATGGGTTACAGTGGCCTATAGGAGGGGCTTATCATCAATCAGGAACGTTAAGGGTGGTATTCCCAGGAACATAGAATGTGTGCTACAGACAAATATGTTAATAAGGATGCCACCAGGAAAGCTAAAGGATGCCTAGGATTCCACCTCCTTCTAGGGTTAATGTACCTCCATTCAGATATTGACCCGCATCATTAGGTTATCCCACATGAGGGGTTGAGACCTGGCTGGTGGTTGAGACCTGCTCATCTATGCGATCTATCTGTGAGTTACCCGCAACTGTTCACTTTACCCGATCAATTTCACCTTGAGGCAAAGGGTTCGTATAAGTAAAGGGTTAGTATGGGTTGGTTCGTATGGGGGTGTGTCCGGATATCTTTCCTTCTCTTTTGGGTGGGTTAGCTTGAAAGGTTAGCGTTAAGCCCAGCCAGGAGATTGAATGCTGAGCCACCCATTTGAATATGTTTCAAAACTTCCATCATCCGACGGGTCGGGAAGATAAATGACATCTACCTCCCGGGAACGAAAAGATCGACCAACTCTAATCTAAGAATTCCTCTCCTTATCAGTCGAGCCCCCTGTCGGGTCCTTGCACTAGGAAGCGCAAGCCCCTCCGGGACCTTGTTGATCGAGTGCTCTGAACCCTATTAAAGAGTCGAGTGTCCTGAGTATACGTGTGGAAGGGGACAACTTCACGTTAATCAAGGGGAGGTGGGTCAAGCGAGTGCATAACATTGGTCGAGGCCTTTCCTTTGAGTAAGTGCAGCGATAGTGAACTCACTAACCCCACTGGTGGGACAAAGAGATAAATGAGAGCAGAACCAACAATATCAGTAGAAAGCTGTACGTTTCAACCCACAACCCAAAGTCATTCCAGTATCACAGCAGTTTCTCGATCTCCTACTAACCAGCTAAGCCAACTAACGGCAATGACTAGTCCATCTCTAAACCAACCGCACGACCCTATCTAGATAGGCGAGCCATCGAACCAACGAGATGATCTTCGCAGGCTCATCGAACCTTGCTTTTCGTTTCCTCTCTTCGCACCTTCCAGAATGAACATGATATACATACGAAATTAGGAACTTACAAGTGGCACTCGCTCAACCCCTTACTTCTAGAAAGCGGGGCTCCCATCTAGCTCTATTGTGAAAGAAGAACCTTCGGCTTGCCCTATCTTGGGGTAAGGGCCTTTAGACCGATAGGGAGAGCAATGGCCAGCATTACTGTACTTTGAAAATGACGTATATAATCTACATTTTCCCCTCCCTCTCTCCGGTCTTTCTCCTTCGGACTCTCTCGACCGTACATTTATGCGCTCATGACCATATATAATGGGGGAGCACTCCACCTTCTATGAACTATGGGCTGGTAATTCTCCCTAGCTGGCTTAACCCCCCAAAGGGAAAGGGAGGGGTGAAATGGTGCCCAACGAATGTGAGGGAGCCAATGAAATGGCCAACCAAAGCGAGGTATCGATCGGATAGTATAGTAGTTCCGGGAATATGAAATAGGCCAGTGAAGTGACCGACCAAAGGCAGGGATGAAATGGTGCCCAACGAATGTTACGGTTTAGAAGTGGCCGAACCATGTGAGGTATCCCCGTGAACCGTGAACCGTGACCGAACGAAGAGAGGGATAAGAGGAATAGGTGCCTCTAATCCGACCAAAGGGAGGGATTGACTTTGACCAAACGAATAGAGGGAATAGTCTAGTTACACTCAGTTACCCGTACCTAGTACTGTTGTCTAATGGGTTACCCGAAGTAGAGTTGTCTAAGCAAACTGGCGAAGTTGCCCAAGCAAACTCGGTTACCCGAACCAACCATTGCTCACTGAACCCATTGCGGAAGAAACATTGCGAAGCTGAACCAATTGTAACGGGAAGAACCATTGTCACGTAAAACAATTGCTCGCGAACCAAACCCATCTGTCCAAGTGAAAGGGAATAGAATAGCATACGGGGTGTTCGCCGAAGGTTGGTTCTGTAGAGAGTAAGTGAAGTCAAGAGCTAAGGGGAGAGTAAGTCAAGAGCTAAGGAGAAAGGGAGAAAGAGAGTCGTTATATACGTTAATTCACAAGAGGTTCGTCATGCATGGCCAGGAATAACAGGAGTAGCTATACAAGAAGAGCCACACTTCCCCCATCACTAGATAGTTGGGGGAGAAGGAACCGCAGGGAAGGAAGGCACCGCTCGCTACGGAACCAAGTTCCTACTTTGGGGCTCGCTACGAAACAATAGTTCCTACATCACTTACCGCTACGGAACACAGGGCCCCATATTACTTAGGGGTCACTCACTATTCATATGGTGAGGGTTTCTACCTCGACTGGATGCTATGACGATGCTTACATACGTTGATTCACCATTCAAAGATCATACGCCATACACATAGTCATTCATGCTAGTCAGGCAGTTCCAGTCAAGGGGGGAATAGGTGTAGCCCCCAGCGTGAGGTGAGACTTAGCACAATTCACCTAACTCCACCAGTCCAAGTTGCCACCAGACCAGAGTGAAGAGAAGTACCTTTTTCATTGCTAGGGGGTAATCGCTAGAGAGGAGAAGGATAATAACATCAACGAATACCGGGGATAGAAGGCCCCATGTTATCAACAGACCAGAGATAGAAAGGAGATGTATCCCAAGTTACTAACAAATGAAACTGATTGATCGATCGATCAATCCAAGGAGATAACGAAGTAGCATGGGTGTGCGTGCGTGTATGTGTGTTTGCGCACGTGATAATAGTCATAGCTGGTCTGAGTCAAGGTAGCAAGATAAGCACTAGGTCAGGCTAAGAGTGTAAGTGAAGTGTAAAGTAGTCGCTATGTGTCGCGGTGTAATAAGAATCATAAGATATGTATGTAATGCTGGTCTATATATAGCTAGAAAGCTATGGGTTATATATGGATATAGAGTTAGTCTGATTGGTCTAAGCAGTATAAAGTGTCTTAGTCTGATAGTCTGATGGATGGGATATATGGGTAGAAGGTGAGATGTGTAGGTAAGATAGGTAGGTTAGGCAGATAGGCAGATAGGCAGATAGGCAGATAGGTAGATAGAGAGATGGAGGATGGGTATAGAGCTAGCTGTTTCTTTAAGTATCTCAAAAGGCCATGAATTCTAAAAGGGCTCCTTCCTTCCCGGTGAAAGGCAAAAGGGGCTTGGTGAGGCTGTGAAGGCTAGAGGTGAGAGGTCCAAGGCTTCTGGGTGAAGGTTCAAGGCAAAAGGTTCAAGGCTAAAGGTCATAGGCTTATGGAGTTTAGGTTCTGTATGAGGGGTGAGGCGGAGGTTTCCGAGTAGAGGCTAAAGGGTCAGTATGGATGTTTTCAAAGGCTATTATTCTAGCACAAAAGGTATAGGCTGGAGGTTCTAGTGCATAGGTTACAAAGTATATTCAAAAGGTTCCAAGGCATCCTGTTGCAGTCCAAGTGTCCGTGCTTCTTCCATGCAGCCAGCTAAATAATTAAGGTAAGCTTCATCGCCCTATCTATAACTGGTACTGAATTAGGCAGATAGAGTATAACCTTATGTTACTTAGATTAATGGTATTGATGAAAATACTGTAACCCATGTAACCTAATAGCATTGGTATTCAAGCTATCATAACCCATCATGTATACTAACCTAATGACAAAGATAGAATGATGCAGAGGTACTAATCCCATTGGTATTCTGACTACTATAGACACCATGATTCTAATAACAGGGATATGTGGCCGTATGAAACCTATGGTTGAATAGAGTAAACATACATACCTGTATATGATAGCATGTGTTGTATTCAAGCTAAGGAACCATCATAAATAAATCCATATTAGATAGGGTCGAATGGTATCACTGTTATCAATTACTAGTAGCTTAATGATAAGCTTAAATCATAGAAGTGACCTGTATAGCTCTTACATGATAGCTGTGTTCATAATATGAATGAATGCCATACATTGTTGTGATTCCCTATGTTCCTGTATTGACTGTAAACACATGGTCCTTATTCAATACATGTTATGTGATCATTATGATAAGTATTGACTCCTCTTTATCCATAAGTCAAACATACTGTTTCTAGTTATGGTGATAAAGCAGCTTAAGCTTGGTACATTGTATAACAAGAGCTCTATGGGATTTAAGCTTATCATGATTACTAGAATAGTGATACTAGCTTATATCAGTAACAAGTGATCTTAATATGAATGAACAGCTGTATTACTAGTAACTAGGTTGAATAGAGCAACAGGTCTGGTTCCAAGTTACTGTATTCATTTCATGTAACTTATGGCATTACTTATATATATGATTACTAATATATTACCATACCTTTCATAGCCATATAAGATAGCTAGTTCATAGAGTTCATACATGCTCTATTAGTATCCCTATTCAATTAGTATTGGTTGCGTTCACTATGATTCACTTGGTTCCATAGAGGTATGATTACTTATCAATGTACGATGAAGCTTAGTACTCTGAATTACTAGTGATCAACTTGGTTTAGCTTACTCTATTGACTCATTGCTCTTAGATAAATGGGTAACACTATACTCATATGTTTAAGCATAACAATGGTAATCACCTTATATGTGTAAGATAACGAACACAGTGCTGATACATGATACTAGTCATTACAATGTTGCATATTCATACCTTATGAACATTATATATACCATTGATTTACCTTACTTAATCAACATGAACAATCGATGTGTGCTTTGGAATGATGTAAACACTATGACTAAGCTTCACCGTTGTCCACAAGATATGGGTTATTACAGTCATAACTAAACTGCAGACACCATAAGCAAGTGGTATTAGTGATACTAGTTTATACTAGACTAGGTGTTTCTCATTGGTTTCCCTTGTATATGACAGCTAAGAGACTGATATAACAAGCAAATACTGATAGAGATTGATATGAGCTATATTAGGGATATTACGAGACTAATACGTCTTCCTTATAGTACTAGAGATTACAGGTATAACTAAGTAACAGTAATGAAACTAGTCGTAATATGGAGTTCATACTATGATTACATACCTTATATGATTGGAATACATAGTGTAAGTGAAAGTATGTAATAGCTATAGAACATGCTTACTTAATAGGGAATCACAGTAATACTTACACTAATCAGAGCTGTACCTATTGATTACTGATTAGCTTAAGCTGGAATGGTCTCTGTAACTATAAGAGTATAAGCATCACTAGTTACTCTTACTATTTCTTTGACTAGTAACAAGCATAGTATAGTTTAGGCAATGATTGATTACAGTTATACAATGGGATAAGCTTGTTTCTGTATTCAATTAACATGAGTTACCTGCTAAGTGAAGCTGACTATGATAACCATTGCTTTAATATGAACTAGGTTAAGGGTTATGTAGAGTGAATACTAGGTATAGTAACATCGATACAATAGCTTTACACACTATACTATCTACTATGTTTCCCTATTAAATAAAGCTATATATCACTAAGAGCTTGTACAGGTGTAATTGGCTAAGTACTGGTATAAGTGAAAGGTCATTTCAATATGGGGGTCCAACCTGCCTGCCATTGATGTAGGTATTCCCCTAGACAACAATTGCGATTTCAGATTAAAGCGCTGAAACGAGTAGCTGGAAAACCGAAGTAGTTAGCGAGCCCTTTCTCATTATAAAAGCAGAGTTAGAGGCCTTCTCACAACTACCGATCCCGCCCATCTCGATGGCATTAAGTTTGCGACTAAAAAGAAATTGGTGTTACTATTATAAAAAGCAACGCCCCTATTATTACGATTGTTGCCCCTTTTATAATAATATGGCAACCCAAAAAGAGTAGAGGGAGAAAAAGATAGCTACTATTTACACCAAAGCGAATGAATATCATGATGGATTGGAGAGCATACAGGTCAAAAATGGATGGTTTAGGCAAGGAGTATCTACCAAGAAGCCCTTGGCAAAATCATTCTACTAGCACATTCCCGAAGCAGAAGCCTATACTTTGAAAACAGGCTATTCAGGAACATCTCAAACGGGGCCCTTATTTTCATAGTCAGGGTAATAATAGTCAGGAGTTCGAAGCAGGTTAAAGATATTCCAATAATATTTAGGAATCCCATAATCAGGCGGTACTATCTGGAAAGTAATATGTTGACGGGGTTTCAGGCCTTGACCAGTTCTCACAACACTACTCAAATTAGGAACTGCAATTTCTCTCCTTATAATGAGTGTTGTAGGGAATTCCTGCTCAAAAAGTTGTGGGTATGGTTCTCTCATCTCACCTCTTGCCTCCCTTAAATTGCAAGAGTACCCCTCACTCTTACTAGAAGGACTAATATAGCTAACAAATATGTCTTGGAAGCTCTACTCAAATGCTACAGTTTTATCATGAATCTCAACATTAGCTATAGTAGATGACCCTACTGTTGGCATTATGATTCAAGTGTTGTCCTTGATGGCAACTCACTTAGAAGGTTGGTACAGGTGCTCAGAGACTGGTACAGGTGATGACAACTTAACTAGAAGACAGATCTCAGTACAGCAGGACAAGAAAGAGATATACGCAGGTTCAGCAAGGATAATCAGCGTGTACACGCAGGTTGGCTTCAGCAAAAGCGCGTGTATGTGGAAACGTACCTTTGGTCCATGGCGGTTAGTCCTTGGAAGTTGTGCCTATGGTTTCGGACCATTGTGTCTCGACGGGCGTGTCGATCCCTAGTATTGAAGTTGATGGTATTGTGTTTCTATGGTTTTGGCTCTTGGTATTGAACAAGGCCTAAAGCTATATAAGGAGAAGATCACTAGGCAAAGTAGCATGGATTGTGTGTGGCTGACGCAGTGAGAGGATCTGGTATTGTTGGTTATCTGTTCGGGACGCTTGGTAAGGGTCGGATCTGACAGCAAAGGCAGAAGTAATCATTTCTAGATCTGCACGCGGGTTTCCTTTGGAGAAAGCGCGTATACACGCGGTTTTGGTACAGTGAAGTAGCGTATGCATGATAAGGGTTGATATTTCAGGTTGTTGCAGAGTTCTAGATTCTGGTTTGGGTTCTGTGTTCTTGATGACAGAGTTTCAGTGATTCGGTATTGGGTTGTTTAATGAATTATGATGCAAGTATAAGTTGATGATTGTATTGCGGTAATGTTTGCTTTGTACTCTTGGATCCAGTCTGAAAATTGATGAAACGTGGTCCCTGAAGGTTGTAGGGTCAGCACCTACGTACTAGTAAATGGATCAGCTAGTACAAGAGCTGAGGGGGTTGTAGCTCCCTTCCAAAAGTAGTTGGAAAACGAAAGAGAGGGTTGTAGCCCTCTGCAGGTTGTAGCCTGCATACTGGTAAAGGACTGCACCAGTATATTGTAAAAGAAGTTTCTCATTAAAGAAAGAAAGAGACGAATTGCAGCAGGTGGTTTTCACCCACATTGGGTTTCCACCTTATATCATGGTGTTCATGTGTGTGGCTCTTGTGTGATGATTCTGTTCTGTTATACTGCACCTGTTTACTCCTAAATTGCTTAATAATGTTCTGATGCATTTACTGAAGATAAGATTAACTGAATCATAAGATATCTGCATATACGCTAGTTGCTTTAGACACAGTCGCGTGTACACGCTGGTTCACTTAACAGAAGTCGCGTATATGTTTCTGAGTAGGAAATTGAAAAGGTTTTATTAATCTGATAATACTGATTCACCCCCCCTCTCAGTATTATTTCCAACAATTGGTATCGGAGCAGGTCCTTCAGAGGAAGCTTGATCGCTTGAAGGAAAAGATCCATCAAAATGGCTAATCCAGAAAGAGAGGCACACATCAGGCCACCAGTCTTTGACGGGAACAATTTTACTCACTGGAAGATAAGAACCACTGCATATTTACAGTCTCTTGGAGCAGAAGTTTGGGGACTCATAGAAGGAGGATACAAATTCCCATCAGCAACTCCTACAGATCCAGCAGAGAAAAAGCAATATGAGCTCAATGCCAAAGTAGTTAATGTCCTATTGGGTACTTTGACTCAATCAGAATTTATGAAGATCATGCATCTCAAATCAGCTAAGGAAATATGGGACAAAATCGTTACAAGCTACGAAGGAGATGATCTGGTAAAAATAGCGAAGCTTCAAACTCTCAGAATCCGGTATGAAACTCTTAAGATGCGAAGTAATGAAAGCGTAGCTAATTATTTCCTGCGTATGGATGAGATTGTGAATTGTATGAGGGATCTGGGTGAAGAATTTGAGGAAGTTGTCTTAGTTCAAAAGGTTTTGAGATCTCTGTCTACTAAATTTGATTCTAAAGTATCTGCCGTAGAAGAAAAGGAGAATGTGCGAAAACTTACCATGTCACAGCTTCACGGGATCCTAACTGCTTTTGAAATGCGACTAGAGGTACCACCAGAGGCCGCATTCGAAGTGTCAGAGGAAGAAGATGAGGTAAATTTTGTCAAGAATCTTGAACGTGGAACTGGACGGTTCAAAGATAAGCTGCCTTTCAAATGTTTTCTATGTGGTAGAGTTGGTCACTATGCTGCTAGATGTCCTCATAACAAAGAAAGGATATATGAACAAGATGGTAGAAGCTATTATTCCCATATTAAAAGTTCATTTAATGATAGTGAAGATATTAGAAGTCTCATGGTGCACAAGAAGAAGAATGCTTCATCCAATGATAGCGAGGATATTAAAAGTCTCATGGCACATGAAGAGAAGAATGCAGAAACTGAAGAAGCTGCCAAATTAAAAGAACTATTGGAAACGGAAACCAGGGTAAGGGAGAAATTGCAGGATATAGCAAAAGATCAGAGCACAACTATTCAGAGACTTGAATCAAAGATCCTCTCTCTAAAAGAAGATCTTGAAGATCAAGAACATGAAGTGATCAAACTAAAGCGACAAGTAGAAGAAGGGAGAAAAGTTGAAGAAGACCTAAGGAAGCAGTATCTGAAAAAGGAAGAACAACATCAAGTTGAGGTAAATATCTTGAAAGGTAAACTAGAAGAAAAGGATAAGCTTTTACGATTTCAAGATAGTTCTAAAGTCTTGGATGATATTCTTAATAGTCAAAGATCTCCTGCTATCAAGACTGGTCTTGGTTTTCATGAATATGTTGAAGGTGAATCTAGTTCACAAGGTGAGACAAGAAACTCTAATGAGAAATCTGAAATGCTCAAGGAACAACCAAGAAAAGAAATTCCTCAAGGAAGATCCTTTACTCCTAACTATGAACGTGATAGATGATTATTTCCTCCGCTGAATAAAGTTGAATGTTATGTATGTCATAATCTTGGACATGTTGCAGCCAGATGCAGAAGTAGAATGGTTCAAGAAAGATCATCTCATCCCAGGTATTTCAGAGGGTATTGCTTTGCCTGTAATGCATATGGACACAAAGCATTTGAGTGTGATAGAAGGAACATGAAAAATATAAGGTGCTATACATGCAACAACTATGGGCATAAAGCAAGGGAATGCAGAAGCAGATTTCAAAATTCAAGACAAGGGGACCATACATCATCACAGTTGCAGGAATTGAAGAAGACAGAGACAGAAAGGTGTGGGATAACTCAGACAGCTGACATAACAGACACAGGGGAATCTGAAAGTGATGAAATTCAGTATTCCATCCTGCATACGCTGATAGACTGAAGACAAGTCGCGTATATACGCGAGTTACAGGCTGCAAAGTCGCGTATATGAAGAAAGGGCAGCAGAACAGACCCAGGTTCAGTCATGGTTGGCTCAGGCTCAGGGGGAGCAGAACAGACTCAGGAAATGGTTCAGACATGGTTGGCTTACACTCAGGGGGAGAATATTCTTCGAATAATGCATTGTTGGCATTATGGTTAGAAGGTGTTGATAAAGTCTATGAAGCTAAATGATACATCTTACTGTTTAGGAATGGTATTGCAGGCTGATGGTACAGATCATGATGCTGTTGGTGGCTTTCATAAGTCTTGGTCTAGATATTTCATCACTATGTCATGTATCTCTTTTATGATGTCAAGGTCATGTAACGGCCTATGTTGGTTTCCCCACTATGCCTGGGATGAATGATGAAATGTTCATGTATTATCATGTATCTTCACATGGTTAGGTGAATGAGTCAATATTGGGATATCCCCACTAGGTTGGGTGATGAATGTATGTTGAGTCTTTTGGTGATAGGAAGGTCTTCTATGATGTATAAGTCTTTGTTCTTCTTGTAGAACATCTTTTACAGATCTTGCCTACAGTCAAGGGGAGCATGAACAGCACTTTTCAGCAAGAGCAGGATGGATAGATTGGTACACTTTGGCATACACAAAGGGGGAGCACATTTGGAGATTTCAGCATATACTCAGGGGGAGTATGGACAGCAGTATGGTCAGCAGAAGGTATACCAAGGAAGAGAATATCTTGGTCCACCCTTTGCCCTTGATGTCAAAGGGGGAGAGTGACTTGGTGTGGTGGTTGCCATCAAGTCCAAAGGGGGAGATTGTTGGCATTATGATTCAAGTGTTGTCCTTGATGGCAACTCACTCAGAAGGTTGGTACAGGTGCTCAGAGACTGGTACAGGTGATGACAACTTAACTAGAAGACAGATCTCAGTACAGCAGGACAAGAAAGAGATATACGCAGGTTCAGCAAGGATAATCAGCGTGTACACGCAGGTTGGCTTCAGCAAAAGCGCGTGTATGTGGAAACGTACCTTTGGTCCATGGCGGTTAGTCCTTGGAAGTTGTGCCTATGGTTTCGGACCATTGTGTCTCGACGGGCGTGTCGATCCCTAGTATTGAAGTTGATGGTATTGTGTTTCTATGGTTTTGGCTCTTGGTATTGAACAAGGCCTAAAGCTATATAAGGAGAAGATCACTAGGCAAAGTAGCATGGATTGTGTGTGGCTGACGCAGTGAGAGGATCTGGTATTGTTGGTTATCTGTTCGGGACGCTTGGTAAGGGTCGGATCTGACAGCAAAGGCAGAAGTAATCATTTCTAGATCTGCACGCGGGTTTCCTTTGGAGAAAGCGCGTATACACGCGGTTTTGGTACAGTGAAGTAGCGTATGCATGATAAGGGTTGATATTTCAGGTTGTTGCTGATTCTGGTGGTTGTTGCAGAGTTCTAGATTCTGGTTTGGGTTCTGTGTTCTTGATGACAGAGTTTCAGTGATTCGGTATTGGGTTGTTTAATGAATTATGATGCAAGTATAAGTTGATGATTGTATTGCGGTAATGTTTGCTTTGTACTCTTGGATCCAGTCTGAAAATTGATGAAACGTGGTCCCTGAAGGTTGTAGGGTCAGCACCTACGTACTAGTAAATGGATCAGCTAGTACAAGAGCTGAGGGGGTTGTAGCTCCCTTCCAAAAGTAGTTGGAAAACGAAAGAGAGGGTTGTAGCCCTCTGCAGGTTGTAGCCTGCATACTGGTAAAGGACTGCACCAGTATATTGTAAAAGAAGTTTCTCATTAAAGAAAGAAAGAGACGAATTGCAGCAGGTGGTTTTCACCCACATTGGGTTTCCACCTTATATCATGGTGTTCATGTGTGTGGCTCTTGTGTGATGATTCTGTTCTGTTATACTGCACCTGTTTACTCCTAAATTGCTTAATAATGTTCTGATGCATTTACTGAAGATAAGATTAACTGAATCATAAGATATCTGCATATACGCTAGTTGCTTTAGACACAGTCGCGTGTACACGCTGGTTCACTTAACAGAAGTCGCGTATATGTTTCTGAGTAGGAAATTGAAAAGGTTTTATTAATCTGATAATACTGATTCACCCCCCCTCTCAGTATTATTTCCAACAATTGGTATCGGAGCAGGTCCTTCAGAGGAAGCTTGATCGCTTGAAGGAAAAGATCCATCAAAATGGCTAATCCAGAAAGAGAGGCACACATCAGGCCACCAGTCTTTGACGGGAACAATTTTACTCACTGGAAGATAAGAACCACTGCATATTTACAGTCTCTTGGAGCAGAAGTTTGGGGACTCATAGAAGGAGGATACAAATTCCCATCAGCAACTCCTACAGATCCAGCAGAGAAAAAGCAATATGAGCTCAATGCCAAAGTAGTTAATGTCCTGTTGGGTACTTTGACTCAATCAGAATTTATGAAGATCATGCATCTCAAATCAGCTAAGGAAATATGGGACAAAATCGTTACAAGCTACGAAGGAGATGATCTGGTAAAAATAGCGAAGCTTCAAACTCTCAGAATCCGGTATGAAACTCTTAAGATGCGAAGTAATGAAAGCGTAGCTAATTATTTCCTGCGTATGGATGAGATTGTGAATTGTATGAGGGATCTGGGTGAAGAATTTGAGGAAGTTGTCTTAGTTCAAAAGGTTTTGAGATCTCTGTCTACTAAATTTGATTCTAAAGTATCTGCCGTAGAAGAAAAGGAGAATGTGCGAAAACTTACCATGTCACAGCTTCACGGGATCCTAACTGCTTTTGAAATGCGACTAGAGGTACCACCAGAGGCCGCATTCGAAGTGTCAGAGGAAGAAGATGAGGTAAATTTTGTCAAGAATCTTGAACGTGGAACTGGACGGTTCAAAGATAAGCTGCCTTTCAAATGTTTTCTATGTGGTAGAGTTGGTCACTATGCTGCTAGATGTCCTCATAACAAAGAAAGGATATATGAACAAGATGGTAGAAGCTATTATTCCCATATTAAAAGTTCATTTAATGATAGTGAAGATATTAGAAGTCTCATGGTGCACAAGAAGAAGAATGCTTCATCCAATGATAGCGAGGATATTAAAAGTCTCATGGCACATGAAGAGAAGAATGCAGAAACTGAAGAAGCTGCCAAATTAAAAGAACTATTGGAAACGGAAACCAGGGTAAGGGAGAAATTGCAGGATATAGCAAAAGATCAGAGCACAACTATTCAGAGACTTGAATCAAAGATCCTCTCTCTAAAAGAAGATCTTGAAGATCAAGAACATGAAGTGATCAAACTAAAGCGACAAGTAGAAGAAGGGAGAAAAGTTGAAGAAGACCTAAGGAAGCAGTATCTGAAAAAGGAAGAACAACATCAAGTTGAGGTAAATATCTTGAAAGGTAAACTAGAAGAAAAGGATAAGCTTTTACGATTTCAAGATAGTTCTAAAGTCTTGGATGATATTCTTAATAGTCAAAGATCTCCTGCTATCAAGACTGGTCTTGGTTTTCATGAATATGTTGAAGGTGAATCTAGTTCACAAGGTGAGACAAGAAACTCTAATGAGAAATCTGAAATGCTCAAGGAACAACCAAGAAAAGAAATTCCTCAAGGAAGATCCTTTACTCCTAACTATGAACGTGATAGATGATTATTTCCTCCGCTGAATAAAGTTGAATGTTATGTATGTCATAATCTTGGACATGTTGCAGCCAGATGCAGAAGTAGAATGGTTCAAGAAAGATCATCTCATCCCAGGTATTTCAGAGGGTATTGCTTTGCCTGTAATGCATATGGACACAAAGCATTTGAGTGTGATAGAAGGAACATGAAAAATATAAGGTGCTATACATGCAACAACTATGGGCATAAAGCAAGGGAATGCAGAAGCAGATTTCAAAATTCAAGACAAGGGGACCATACATCATCACAGTTGCAGGAATTGAAGAAGACAGAGACAGAAAGGTGTGGGATAACTCAGACAGCTGACATAACAGACACAGGGGAATCTGAAAGTGATGAAATTCAGTATTCCATCCTGCATACGCTGATAGACTGAAGACAAGTCGCGTATATATGCGAGTTACAGGCTGCAAAGTCGCGTATATGAAGAAAGGGCAGCAGAACAGACCCAGGTTCAGTCATGGTTGGCTCAGGCTCAGGGGGAGCAGAACAGACTCAGGAAATGGTTCAGACATGGTTGGCTTACACTCAGGGGGAGAATATTCTTCGAATAATGCATTGTTGGCATTATGGTTAGAAGGTGTTGATAAAGTCTATGAAGCTAAATGATACATCTTACTGTTTAGGAATGGTATTGCAGGCTGATGGTACAGATCATGATGCTGTTGGTGGCTTTCATAAGTCTTGGTCTAGATATTTCATCACTATGTCATGTATCTCTTTTATGATGTCAAGGTCATGTAACGGCCTATGTTGGTTTCCCCACTATGCCTGGGATGAAGGATGAAATGTTCATGTATTATCATGTATCTTCACATGGTTAGGTGAATGAGTCAATATTGGGATATCCCCACTAGGTTGGGTGATGAATGTATGTTGAGTCTTTTGGTGATAGGAAGGTCTTCTATGATGTATAAGTCTTTGTTCTTCTTGTAGAACATCTTTTACAGATCTTGCCTACAGTCAAGGGGAGCATGAACAGCACTTTTCAGCAAGAGCAGGATGGATAGATTGGTACACTTTGGCATACACAAAGGGGGAGCACATTTGGAGATTTCAGCATATACTCAGGGGGAGTATGGACAGCAGTATGGTCAGCAGAAGGTATACCAAGGAAGAGAATATCTTGGTCCACCCTTTGCCCTTGATGTCAAAGGGGGAGAGTGACTTGGTGTGGTGGTTGCCATCAAGTCCAAAGGGGGAGATTGTTGGCATTATGATTCAAGTGTTGTCCTTGATGGCAACTCACTCAGAAGGTTGGTACAGGTGCTCAGAGACTGGTACAGGTGATGACAACTTAACTAGAAGACAGATCTCAGTACAGCAGGACAAGAAAGAGATATACGCAGGTTCAGCAAGGATAATCAGCGTGTACACGCAGGTTGGCTTCAGCAAAAGCGCGTGTATGTGGAAACGTACCTTTGGTCCATGGCGGTTAGTCCTTGGAAGTTGTGCCTATGGTTTCGGACCATTGTGTCTCGACGGGCGTGTCGATCCCTAGTATTGAAGTTGATGGTATTGTGTTTCTATGGTTTTGGCTCTTGGTATTGAACAAGGCCTAAAGCTATATAAGGAGAAGATCACTAGGCAAAGTAGCATGGATTGTGTGTGGCTGACGCAGTGAGAGGATCTGGTATTGTTGGTTATCTGTTCGGGACGCTTGGTAAGGGTCGGATCTGACAGCAAAGGCAGAAGTAATCATTTCTAGATCTGCACGCGGGTTTCCTTTGGAGAAAGCGCGTATACACGCGGTTTTGGTACAGTGAAGTAGCGTATGCATGATAAGGGTTGATATTTCAGGTTGTTGCTGATTCTGGTGGTTGTTGCAGAGTTCTAGATTCTGGTTTGGGTTCTGTGTTCTTGATGACAGAGTTTCAGTGATTCGGTATTGGGTTGTTTAATGAATTATGATGCAAGTATAAGTTGATGATTGCATTGCGGTAATGTTTGCTTTGTACTCTTGGATCCAGTCTGAAAATTGATGAAACGTGGTCCCTGAAGGTTGTAGGGTCAGCACCTACGTACTAGTAAATGGATCAGCTAGTACAAGAGCTGAGGGGGTTGTAGCTCCCTTCCAAAAGTAGTTGGAAAACGAAAGAGAGGGTTGTAGCCCTCTGCAGGTTGTAGCCTGCATACTGGTAAAGGACTGCACCAGTATATTGTAAAAGAAGTTTCTCATTAAAGAAAGAAAGAGACGAATTGCAGCAGGTGGTTTTCACCCACATTGGGTTTCCACCTTATATCATGGTGTTCATGTGTGTGGCTCTTGTGTGATGATTCTGTTCTGTTATACTGCACCTGTTTACTCCTAAATTGCTTAATAATGTTCTGATGCATTTACTGAAGATAAGATTAACTGAATCATAAGATATCTGCATATACGCTAGTTGCTTTAGACACAGTCGCGTGTACACGCTGGTTCACTTAACAGAAGTCGCGTATATGTTTCTGAGTAGGAAATTGAAAAGGTTTTATTAATCTGATAATACTGATTCACCCCCCCTCTCAGTATTATTTCCAACACCTACTACTTGAGGGGAAACAACAGTAGAACTCTTCCCAGATGTTGCTCGGGGACCTACTAACACTTGAGATTCTGATTTGTGAATGATTTCATCTATAAAATTTGTTTTCCAAGGCCAACTTGACCTTGGGTTTTTTTGGTTTTTGGGGTGGATTTATGATCTATATCTATTTGGTTCCTAATCCTAGGCTTATTTCTAGTCATACACATTACATGATCTAAACATATCAACTAAGGGTAGGCACCGACACAAACTTTTTACTTAAGTGCATGCGCAGGTTTTTACCTTCCATCTTTAATTCCCATTTCTCAGGAATACAACTAGCATTGTCTTTGAAAACCTCCCTAACAAGGACGCCAAAATTTTGGGCTAATTAATCATTTCTAAAAAGGACCAACTAACTTCTATACATTAATTCATCAACCCGAGGTTTCATTTTGGTATTTCAAGCTTATCGACACCGTTTGTGCAAGAGGAATGTAGATATGACTAGTTGTTATGATCCTATTGAAAACAAAGGCTACATATTTAAAGAAATCTACTCATGATGTAATCTCTAATTATCACAAACTATTCAAATCATTAACTTCTAGAGGCCTCTAAAGGAAACAATAAAAGAAAACATACAAAGTAAAAGGACAACACAACAAAATTATACTATTTAACAAAAATTGAACAAACGAAACAACAATCTATGATAATCTCTAGGCAGAAGAAGAAAGGAACACTGCCTCGTAACAGATTAACCACAATAAGTCTACTCTATAAAAATTCCAATAAATCTGATTCAAGATAGAGAATTCAATTTAAAAAATTAGCAGCATGAACTAAAAAACAATTACGCAAATGGAAATAGTTGGAACAGAGAAATCAAATGCTAATTTTAGTTATATAAGAGAAGACAATGTTGTTTCTAGGATCGGGCCCAAATCTAGAATTGAACTGCCTTGCAAGAAAATCAGCATAGTAAACAAAATCTAAGTAATAAATACTTCCATTCAAATTTCAAAGAAATCAGTTACAATTAATGTAACGCAAGTCTGAGATTGTGTCAAAAATAATATTACAACTTGAATAACCCTTATGAGGTTCAACACCATTTTTATATCGTAACAGTAAAAGATAAAGATCAGAGAATATATTTTTAATAATGAGTGATCTTAAGAATCTAAAGATTTCGAGGACGCTCATTTAAGTTATAAAGATCTTAATGTATCCGAAAAGTGATTTCGAGAGGTCATCCTCAACTAATTCATTCCAAGCAAGGTGTAACAACTCGAGGCTTACGTGATATACTCCGACCATTCCATGAAACAACATAAATTATCAATATGTCAATAGATTCTTGACCAATAATGAGGACCCGTTCGTTAGGAAATAACACTTTATTTATCAAATACATTCCAAAAATAATAAAATGATAAATGTGTATAGAATACTACTAAATTCCCTACTATACTAATTGCCATAACTTAATTTTAGAAAAAATGATATGAACTAAGAAATAAGGCAAGGAAAATATGACAAATATGAGGCCCAACAATGATACATCTCCATGTAAGGCTCTTGTACTTAACTCAAGTTTGGAATATGTTTCTCTCATAGAGTCATGGAATTGCATAGCTGATCATTTCAAAGACTCTCTTTGGTTGAAGGAATCATGCCTATCAAATTCATTTCATAATAGTCAACTCCTTGTCTCTCTTGTGAATGTTATATTGCAAATATTTCCCTTCATCACACCTAAAATCCTCTTGAGTGATAATGAATGCACAAGTTATTGCAAGAATTAAATGCTTCCCCATTCTCTATGTCCTAATTGGTCTCATGGGTTTGTTGCACTGGCATTCCTTTTAAATTCTTTCTATGATTATGATGCTTGTACAGTTTGTCACCAGTTACAGAATAATGGTTTTTTACATTCAGCGTGAGGAAGTTGATTCTATTGTTTAGAGCATTCATAGAGTTGTTCAAATTGGTTTGTCTTTGTTAATTACAAATTGGGAATCTGATGCTTTAATCATCCCATCTAATCATGATTATGTCTCTAATGACTATCATTTAACTTACTATTTTCCCATCATCACATCCAATGACAGATGTTTTACATCATTGATATTTATGGTTTAACATCTCATTGTTCGGGTACTTGTCAAGCAGTTGAGGCATCTCTGCACTTGCTAATGGTTATGTCAAGTCCTCACTATCTTGACATTCATGTTGAATATGATAAGATCTATTTTCCATCATAAGATTCTCATCGTAATCACGTCCCTCTAATTTAAAATTCATCTTTTCAAAGATTTTGGGGTTTTCAAGAGGATTGTCATGAATTTTATGATCCAATCATTGAATGGTTGGAGAACTCTTACCTGGAAATCTATGTCACAAATAATAAGTTTCATGCTTTCCTTGTGTTTGCTAAGGAGTTCAGGGTAGATGAGGACACATTAGCAAGAAGCTACCAAGGTTTGTTGAAAGATGGTTTTCGTAAAAAACTTAAGAATATGAACTGGTTAGAAGTAGTGGCTATGGCATATCTTTCTGTTGGCAGTAAAGACCTTCAAATGTGTGTGCAAGTTATTCAATTTTTTATCTTTTCTGTTGCACATTTCTTTATGTAATTTTTAATCAGTCATATCTTTGTGTATGAAGGTCGACAGTAGCTACTGTGGCTACACTGGAAATTTGATTATACATGACCTTGACCTTCTAGCTGTTTAGGTTAGGAGTAGGACTAGCTGCATTCTAGTTTCCCCTCTCTTGCACTCATTTTGAACCTGTTCTACGTAATATTTCTCGTGTTTTCGTACTTTTGTCTTGCATCATGTTTTGATTTAGATTCCTTTTTATTTCCTTTTGGTTTTTATTTCTTGTTGTGTCATGTCTTTTCTTTTTTGTTTTGTTAATAATACATTGCATGCAAGGTGTCCCATTTGGGCTCAAAAGATAATGTGGCAAAATAAAAAAGGGCTTTGTGACACTGTAAATTTTGGCTAATCTTCAGTCCTTCTTCTCTACCCTAGTTAGGCCTTTTGGTCGATGATTTTTCGACGGAAAATATGATCCTTGTGTAAGGAAAGGTTTCTATCAAACCATGATATTTGTGTCTATTCTAGAAACCTTATTCCTTCACTTGGTCCTTTAGGTTTTATTGTTTTCCATTCTTATCCAATTAAGGAGAGAAGGAGAAGGGGAAAAATCTAAAAAAGAAAACCAAAATCAAAGGTCTTATATGCTTCTTTGAACGAACAACGTTTTCTGCCCTCAAGAATGTTGGATCCATCTTCCACCCATGAAATGAATAAGTTCCTATGCACAATCCTCTATAAAATACATAGATCAAGGAAAAATAAGAGAAAGGATCCCTATGCAGAGAGGTGAAGAAAACAACTCCGTCAGGGTGCTGTCCAGGCTCGTTGGTAGTAGATAAATGTTTGTGTTCCTGTAGTGACTCCATGGGGGTATTTTCCAGGCCTAATGGCAGTGTATCAACATTAGAGATGAAAAACAATAATTTGAAACTACAAAGCTCGGGAACTATACTACTCTTCTCTGATTGGAAAAATTGTGATATTGTTGATCTTATCTTTATGTTGAATCAAGAAGGGATAGAGGAGGGTACGCTTATTCACATGGTAAGTGGGGAGACTAAAGTGATGAAAGTGGGTAGACCAAAGTGATCTACATGATGAATCAATGCTCCCCCGAAGAACTAGACCATACACAAAAGAATCAACCTAGATAGAGAAGCTAGAGTTCTACTAGTGTGCCACCAAGTGTTGTCACTGCGATAAACAACCTCCAAAAATTTTCCAATACTTGAATTTTGGAGCCTACTATGGACCTTGTGATTGTTTGCTTCATAGTCACTTCTTGGTTGGTCGATGCTTTATTAAGTATTCAAGATTGCTTTTGGATAGTATATGTCGAAGTCACCTTCTCGCACATGATTAGTCGATAACGCAACCATGAAAACATTCCTTCACACAAGCTTGAACAGGCATGGTAGAGTCCACTAAGATAGTTCCTATGCAATGTTAAACCCATTTTTCCATTCAATGTGCACATCATTGATAATTCGCCACTTTGTTTGTGATCATACTTATTTTTTGGTGAGTTTCTTCAATTGTCTCCTTTTGCGCACTTTCCTCTTCACAAGTGTCATTTTCATGCTTAGGACTGTAGTTATTATTTGCATTCACCTTAATTAGTTTCTCTTTTATGTTATTTTTACTCTAGTATGTGTTTCCTTCACTGTCATTTGCATATTGCAGGTGTCATTCACACTTTTCTCCTCATATAATAAACATCGCCTTTGGGCATGTAGAGTGTCTCACAACACACAAAAGATATTTTTGGTGTGTTTCAAGGGGTTATATTTGTGTTAATGACTTGTAATCAACATGTAAACATGTATCGCACTCATTTCCAAATTTTTAAGTATTGTTGCACAAGTGTCATGACGGTCGTCGCAAACTATATCTTTGGTGTTGCACTTGTCATCGCAAATTTGTCACAATAAGGCAATTTTGTTGTTCATTTGTTTTGGATGATCTATGTTATGTCGTCAAGTGTTCTACATGTGTGATCATATTCAAGTCCCATCACTATTCACAACAGCTTCATCGATCCCACACTTAGCCAAATTCAGAAAAAAATCCAACTAAGAAACTTAACCTCATCTGACCATCGTGAAATGTGCATTGCATAATCTCAACCCTCAAGCTGTAACCCTACCTCTTGACATTATGAAATGCATAGCCCTTGCCTCCTAGAACTTCATAATGCATATTTTTAATGCTTAAGCTCAAACCTTGACCTCAAAAACTTGGCAATCATGCCCTCAAGCCAAGCCTGAACTGCGCATTGTGCAGTTTCATTCTTCAAGCCTAAGCCTCGAGCTACTAAACTGTGCAATTGTGCAATCACCTAGCCTCCCTGCCTCCCAAAAATGCGTAGTGGGAAAACTCAAGGCTAAATCCTCTAGCCTGAGTCCTTTAGTCCCTCAACTATTTAGTTCCTCTGCCCAGGCCTCCAAAACTACACATTACACAGTCTCAAGGCTCAAGCCTCAAGACTAAGTCCTTGAGTCCCCCAATGGCACAATGCCTTGGCCTTTGTCCTCCCAAAACTGCGCAGTCAACATCTTCAAGCCTCAAGCCCTAGCCTTGAACTCTTAAGCCTATCAAATGCACAATCTCTTGAACCTAGCCATCCTCAACTGTGCATGGCATAGTCTCAAGCCTTAGTACCATACCTTTGCCTCTAGAACTATCTAATTCATTAGCTAGTCACTTAACCAGTCACTAGTTCTATACCTAACATGTGAGTTCATGAAACATGTTAGGTTAGGGGTTTTTTTATTGATGTCATCTTTTCATGAATGGTTTTCAGTTGGAGGTACTCTATCTTATCATGACAGGATGATGAGGGAGGAAAAGTAGAAGCAGACCATGCTATAAGACACATATAGAGCTAAAGAAATAAGATGATCATCAGGAGAGAAGATGAAGGAACACTAGATTGCAATAGAAGATCAATTATCAAAACTGCATGAAGACTCAATTTGATTCACAACCCTTTGGAGGGTGGATATGAAGAACAAAGCATATCTCTCATGAAGATGAAGCATTTCACATCTCTTATTGAAGACAAAGGAGCAGCAAGAATGGATTGACATTGCCATGTCATCAAGAAGTCCTTGTCAATAGTGTCATGCCATATCATGTCATGATTCATCATATGCCACATCATTCTTGTGGATTATGTAATTTCTTATTCGAAAATGTATTGTAAAGTGGAATTCCAAAGGACATGTACAGAAGATGAAGAGCCATGTAAAGTTGAAAAGTCATAGGAAGTCAAATAGTCATGTGGGTAGTCAAAGAGTCATAAGGGAGGTGAAACATCACCCCATTGTTTATGTATACACCCTCATTGTATGATAAATGGAATTTTCACCTTGGCTTCACTATAAGCCATCAGAGAGGTAGAGTTAGTACTTTTAGGGAGTAAGTCGTGGCTCCAATACTCCACTATTGGAGCTAGTGATGCTAGTTGTATTCATGTACCTTGGGACTTTTACTTAATACTTGAAGCCTGATGGTCAGCACATTTTCCTGAATGGATTGTGAATATTTGTAAGATTGTTCTATGAATATTTATGATTCATGTTTACTTTTACCTGCAGTAAAGTAGTTGAACTATTTCAGTTATTTTAGTGCTTATCTAGTTGAATATGTGTTGTAATCGCTGTACCAATCGTCGCATCTATGTGGACTATTCTTCTTGATGTTAGGAGCTTATCTTTTCATTGTGTGTGACTCTACTAGGGAGGTATTATTACCTCTCCCTTAGAGGCTCACCTTTCCTCTATCCATAGTAGAAGAACCTGGATACACCTGCAACCAAACATTCACCGGGCACATTTACTTTCTTTTAGCAAAGGAACATATACACTTCTCTCTCTTGCTGACAGTTAAAGGCAAGGAAAATCTATAAGAAAATATGGCAACCAGGTCGATACTCCAAATGGGGTTCCTATTCTAAATGGCATGAGGTCTAATTAGGACCTCAGATTAGGAAGACCCCCTTGGTTTATGGATTCCCAATACTGTCAACAGGGACAATATTTTTGCATGGGGTAAGTGGGGAAGTCAAGGTAATCTGAATGAAGAATCAATACTCCCTAAAGAACTAGACCCTGTACAAAAGAATTAACTAGGGTAAAGAAGCTAGAATTCTACCAGTGTGTTGCCAACCGTTGTAGCTGCTACAACACCCTCAAATATTTTGGCCTACATCCAATTTTGGAGCCTACTTTGTCTTTGTATGTTGTCATTGTAAACATTGACTATTATCATACATGTTTTCTCTAAGTATTCTTGTTCATTTGGGAGAAAAATCAAGTGTCATCTCCTAGTATTTGCAAGTGTCTCACATTTTGTAAATGTGGTTTTAGGTTGTTTCAAGGATTTGTCTTCATGTTAATAGGTTTTTCTTACCATGTAAATATTTATTGTACCCATTCTAAAAGTTTTAAGCACTATTACACAAGTTTTGTCACTATCATTGCAAAGTGTTGGTGTCTCACTTAGTGCAGGCCGTTGCAAAGTTTTCACATTCAGGAAAAGTATGTTGTACATGTGTTCTAAGTGTTCCATGATTGTTTCCTAAAGTAATATAAGTGTTTGATCATGTTCAAGTCTTTATTTTGTTTAACTCCATCTCATTGATCCAACACTTAGTTAAAACTAGGAAAACTCCCTGATCGGGCCACTTAGCCTCTTTCAGACATCCTGAACTATGCACTATGAAGTCTTATTCCTGAAGAAACAACCTTGCCTCTTGACACTGTGCAATGTGCAATCTCTGCCTCCCAAACTCTGCACTATGAAATTTTAGTGCTCAAGCCCATCCCCTAAGCTCCAAAATTATGCAATATTTATCTCCAACCCAATCTGAACTATGCATTACGTAATATCAATCCTTAAGCCTCAACTTTGAGCTCCTAAAATATGCCACTACATTGTAACTTTCCTTATTTTCCTTCTAGTACTGTGCAGTGGGTAAACTTAGAGTTCACACCCTCAACCTGCCTCCTGGAGTTCCTCAAATGTGTAGTTGACATGATCAACCAAGCCTAAATTGTGCATTGCGTAGTCTCAAGGCTTAGCCCTTGATCCTGGCATCCTAAGTTGCACAGCTGCACAATCCCTAAGCTTGATTCCCACCCTATCTCCTAGTTCTAACTCATTTAATGGATTGTTATCCATCATGTTATACTAGGGGATTTTCAGACTTATGTCATCTTATCATGAGTGGATTTTTTTTTGCAAGTGTTCAATCATGCTATCACAGGATGATGATGAAGAGAATGAAGAAGGATTCCTTACTAGAAGAGGCTTTCAAAGATACAAGAACAAGTTAAGCAATCAAGAGAAGACAAATGAACATAAGCTGCGACAACAATTGGAGATCAAATATCACATTAAATACTCCTTATCCTCAACCCTTATGGAGGAATAAGAAGACCATGTTCCATCGATTATGAAGACACAAAAGAAAGCAACAACAAAGAGTGACTTGACATTTTCATGCCGTCATGTAGTCCATGTCATCAGTGTCATGTCATTCCATCTCATGAGTCACCTTGTGCCACATCATGTTATGGATTATGTAAATTCTATAGTGAAAAATTCAATTGTAAAGTGCAAGTCCAAGAGCCATCTATGTAATATGAAAATTCATGTAGGAAGTCGAAAGGTCATAAGAAGTCAAATAGTCATGAGGGCAGTCCAAGAGTCACAAGGGAGATGATGGATCACCATTTGTTATGTATACACCCACATTGTTCATGTCAACGAATTTTCACCTTGGCTCCTCCTACTAGGAATTAGAGAGGAAGATATTTCTTTTGGAGGAGAAAGTGGTTTCTCTAATTCTCCACTACTGGGGATAGTGGTGTTCGTTGCCTTAATGTATCTTGGAACTTATACTTAATTAAAAAGCTCACTAAGGCAACACAATTTTCATGCATATGTCGTAAATATTGTAAGACTATTCATTGAAGGTTTGCAATGTATGTTGTTTCATCTGTTGTAAGGAGATTGAATTTTTTCGGTAGCTTTGATACTTATCTTATTAAAGGTTTGTTGTATGTGTTAACAATTGTTGTTGATAAGTGAACTATTTCACTAGTTGTCCAATGATTCATTCATATGTTATGCTCATGTGTCTTTCCTAGATTAGTACTATTACTTTTCTTTGAAAGGCTCACTTTTATCTAACCCCCTTTGGTAGAGGAACCTTTATACATTCCGCAATTGAATGACTGCAAGGCATACTCACTTGATAATCTGAAATTACCTATGCATTACTCTCTCGTGTTGAACTTCAAAGCCAAGGTAGATCTGTATGAATATGCCAGCTGGGCCTTTATTCCAGAAGGAATCCCACACCAAATGGTTTGAAGTCTAATTGGGAATTTTCATTGGGGATATCGCCTTGCATGTTGGTGGTATCTAGCACCTTCAAAAATATCATAATCTCTCTAAGTTGGAGCTTCGTCTCTTATCTAGTTTTCTCCCTTATCCTTCCAAAACAGTGGATTCAGGCTTAAAGTACTTTGGCTTTCATCTTAAGCCAAATTGTTATGTTAAAGAGGATTGCGAGTGGTTGGTTGGAAAGGTGGATTGTCATTTAAATTGTTGGTGCCACAGGTGGCTATCAAGAGTGGGTCATCTGGTGTTGATAAAATATGTTCTTGAACTCATTTTTTTCTGTTGCACCTCTCTAGCCTATATCCTCAAATGCATT
This sequence comes from Pinus tabuliformis, assembly GCA_031772625.1. NCBI lineage: Eukaryota > Viridiplantae > Streptophyta > Pinopsida > Pinales > Pinaceae > Pinus > Pinus tabuliformis. Next base: position 1,432,445,752 of record CM062819.1, on the reverse strand, counting down.
CTAGAAAGAATCAGGAAACTATGTTCATATTTTTTGTGGTTTGGTAAGACTAATAAATATGTCTTTCCATGGTTCAAATGGGATTTAATTTCCAAACCAAAATAGTTGGGAGGGTAAAGACTTAAAAATATCTCTTTTTTCTCTAAGGAACTTGTTGCAAAGTGTGGATGGAGGCTTTTATCCTCTAATATTCTATGGACCTTAGTAGTAAAAAAAAAATATTGCTCCATTTTCAGTGGAATATTGGTTGAGGATCCAAAATAAACCATGATCAAACATTTCAATAATCTAGAGAGTCATCCTTAACACTTTTGATATCATTGGGAACAAGCTTGCTTAGTGCATTGGTTTTGGTGATAGGCTATGACTATGCATCAATCCATGGCCTAGCTGTGATATGTGGTATAGGATACTACCTCCTTTGATTGATTAGTTCCATTATTGTGGTTTCCATATATTGGCTCATATCATAAATCTAAATCTTTCTTATTTGTGGCATCAAGCTTGGCTTTTGATGGTCGACGTAGATATTGGGGATGAGTTTAGGGAATGTTTAAACGATTACATTCAAGCCCTTAGGGATGGATACATTTGTATTATGGATATTCTAGATGAATTTGCATGGTTTTTATCTCCTCTAGGCATATACATGTAAAAATTGGGCTTTATTTCCCTCATAGTTGATCATTTCAACCTAGAGGAGAAGTGGTGGTGAAAAGCAATATGGTGCGAAAAATGTCTGCCTAAATAAAAAATATTCATATGGTGTTTAATGATGAAAAAGGTTCCTACATAGGGGGTTATTCAACATAGATTTATGGTGTGCCATGGATGGTGTTATCTATTCCAAAACAGTAGCGAAAATGTATCTCATCTATTCATGGAATGTCCTTTTTTCAAATGGTTTGGAAATTGTGCAGGGATGCTCTCGGTCACTTAGTCCCTTGGGTAGGTCCTAATCTAGAAAGTGTGTAGAGATTATGGAATTCAAATCCTATCTATCATCCATTTCATTTTCTTCTTATAATCATATATTAGGGTGTTTGGATTGCAAGGAACCAGTCACAAAATCTATGTTCCTTCCCATATTGCTAATGAAGCACTGGCAATTCTCATCCATTTTCCTCAGGAGAAGAATGCTCCTACTCCAAGGGTGGTTTTAGAAGAATTTATTGACTATTCAAAGTTGTGGGGATATTTTAATGGTGCATCTTGGGACAATGAACTATTATGTGGGGGGTGATTTTATTCTTTATCTCTCTCCATCACATTTTTTCAAAGTCAAAATGGGGTTGGGCCTAGGTTCAAACAACAAAACCATGATGTTGGCATGCAATAATTTTGTTTTATTTTCAAATGAATGGGGATGTTCATGCATCCATATTTTTAGGAGCTCAAAGTTGACCATCAACTGGATCATTTGGATCATAACTTGCAAGAACATTTCCCACTGTCGTATTTTAGAGGAGATCATTCATATTGTTGACTCTACTAATGCTTTCTCTTGTTCTCACATTTACAGGGAGAGGAAAAGAAACATTGATAACTTATCAAAAGATGCTCTATATATGGAGAAACATCTTTGGACAATAATAGAGTATAATCAAGAGTAGCTTGTGGAATCCTCTTGACAAGAATACTATTTATAGTTTTTTCCTTTACAAATGTCAGTTTCACCATCTACAACCATGTTTTTTACCATGCTTTAGATTTCTATTCATTACGTTTTTATATGAACTTTACAAAGTGTATTCCAACTGTATATTTTTTTATCAACTTCAGCTACTACATGTGGTTCAAGGGCTGTATAAGTACTTTTGGTTCCATTTTTATGGTCGATTCTTTTGTTGTTGATTATACTCGGCTGATTTTCCTACTTTAGGCTTTTATGTATTTATGTATGTGTCAGTGCAGTGTTAAGAGGAGATGTTTTTCTTCCTACTATGTTCTCTTATATGTCTCGAGTTTTTAGTCTCGATATTACTAAATAAACTTTGGCAATGTATATGCAAGATGTAATTGTTTTCATCTATCTATGAATGAACTTATGCGTCTTTTTCCTTGAAAATAAAAACATATAACCCCTACACATCTCCCCTATATTGGTTGTATTATCAATAATTATTAGATAGATGATAAATATTTAACCTCCACTAAATATTCTTAATAATATTGATATATCACATGTTGCGATTTATTTTCAAAATAGTTATGTATTTATCTTTCTTTTTAATTAAGTTAAATAGCTAATAATAATAAAAATCACATGAAGAAGTGTCATATGAAGTGAGTTATGGTTTTTGGACATGTGGTATTGGTAAGCCATGGTATTGGCCCATAATATTGCAACAAAACATATTTAAGTATTAAGAGTCTTAATGATAAAGTGGCAGAAAATCTCCATAGTAAATAATCTTATACCATGTTTTTTTAAATGTATATATGTTTATTTTAGTCATTAATTTTTTTGTAGCAACATGAAATTTATAATGAAATAAGTGTTTTGATGTTCGTTATTTGATTTGTATGGCTACACTAAATTAATTATTGGTAATTATTAGGTGGATGGTAGGGATTTAACATCCACAAATATTCTGGAATATTTTTAGTGGTAAAGGTTGAGATTTATCTCCAAAGTAGATATATCTTATTTTTTCTCTTTTAATTAAATTTATTGGTTAAAACAAATGTCATATGCACAAGTGTCATATGAAATGAGTTATGGTCTTTTGGGCATGCCATATTCATAAGCCAAGGTATTAGTGCACAATATTGTAATGAAGTCGATTTACAAATTATGAATCTCTAAAGTAAAGTGGGGGTGAATCTCCATGGTAAAGAATATTGTGATACATTTTAAATGTATATATGTTTAATTTATATATTAATTCTTTTTATAATAATAATAATATAATTAACTTTTAAGTTTATTTAAGTGTGAGCAAACAAAGTGAGATGCATTTTCAAGTAAGCGTTTTGATGCTTATTACGGATTAATGCCTATTATTGATCAACCATTTAATTTATAAAATTGTGCTAGTAAATATCAAGAAATCACAATCTCACCCAAAATTGAATGAACCATTTATAACAAAAACATTATTAATTAAACTACATTTATTAATCATTATAGAATTCTGATAATGATTTTTATACCCATAAAATTACCTAACTAATAATCAAATATCAATAATGATTCTTATATCCATGAAATTAACTTATTATTATTATTATTATTATTATTATTATTTCATCACATAATCCCTGACAAAAACTAAAGACCCAAGACATTTGAAGAAATAAATGGTGTATACCTTTTTTCTTTTTAAGATGTATAACTTTTGTTTTTTTTTTTTGGTATCCTATAGGAACCGAGCAGCCCACTTCACACGTAACTATTAGTAAACCTATGGGGTCTACAACTTGTCCTCCTCTCCATAAATCGAGTCACAACTAGGGGGATTTGAACCTTGGATCTCCCATTTTTCACAATTTCACATTACTTCGATCACCATTAGAGAAATTTTTAGGTCTAAAATGGGCCTCCTAAGGAATATTATAAAATAATAGTGGAAATAATAAAATAAGATTATATTACATTATCAAATTTTATAAGAAAAAATAAAAAACTACTATTTTCAAATTATCTCCCTACAGTTTTAGTCAAATTTTGAGCGAGAGTACTCGTTAAATGCAACATTTAATTATTCATCCAAGGAGTACCTATGTTGCATACTTTAGATGGACCTCTCTACATGAAAAATGAAAAATACAAGAAAAATGTGATTGCAATAATGTTTTTTTATATATTTATCATTTTTCGTGTAGTAGTGTTGATTGAATGTATGCAACATAGGTACTCGGATGAGAAATTAAAATTTTGCATCCAACAAGTGCTCATGCTCGAAATTTAGTAAAATCAAAGGGAGACAAGTTAAAAATACGAGTTGAAAAGTTACTTTTTATTTTTATTTTTTATTTTTTAATATTTTTACTTTTTTACTCCAAAAATACTGAGTCATCACCCATGGTTGACATCATCATATTGAATCATATTGGTTCTTATAAAGTTGATTTTGGTTGTATATTTATGTTTTGAGGCCCATTTTTACCTCAAAATTTCTCTAATGCAATTGAGTTGTCCCCCTTGGACTAATAATGATGTATACCTTAAAAGAGAGATGTATACACTTATTAAATCCACTTAAGAAATTTTTAAATAATATATATGCAAATTAATTTGAATAAGTAAGCATAACAACTGATGAATGTTTGTAGACCACATACTCCATAAAATAGAATTAAAGATCGTCGAATAAATAAACAATGTTTATTTAAAAAAGAGATATTTTCTCTTATCCAAAAGTATATAGCGATCGATATGACACTGACTCTTGAAAATAACAATAAGAAATTTTAAAAATAACATCTAGAAAATCTAGTTTAATTTGTCTGTGAATTGAGAATTAAATTCTAATTCTTTTCTCATAGCAACTTGTAATAGTTAACTAAGTTTAGTTGACTTAGTTGACTTAATCAGATTAGGAAAGTTGAGTTGGAGGTCTATCTAGAGTCATGTAGAGTGATACCTAAATCTTAAGGGTCCGGATTGAGTTTATTGGAGTTGTAATTAGATAACTCAGTCTAACTGAGTTATAGTCATTTAAACTAGTTCTAACTATTGGAGGAACTAGTAGAGGTCTAGTAGTGAGTTGGTGCACTAGTGCATCCTCAGTGCCACGCCAACTAACTGAAGATTCACTCAAGAATAAATCGTGCATGTCAGTTCATAGGAAGACCCAGTTGAGATTAGAATGCAGGGAAAGTGTACTATTAGTTGTATAATTTTCCAAGTTGTACAAATGGTGCATGCAATTAGTCGAGGACCTAAGTTTGGATTGTGTAGTTATGGAAGACGAATTTCCTCATTAAATAGAGGTTAATTCCTCTAGGAATTGCACAAGGATATAGCGGCTTAGCAGGAAGAGAAAATTAGCTAAGTGTTGGCTAATAATGGGCTTGTGAGGTAGAGAGTTGAGCATACTTGTGCGGAATTGTTCTTGTGAGAACAAGCTTTGTATATTCATTCATATTTATGATTAATGTAATACCGATAGGTGGGATTTTGAGTATTGGCTTTCACCAAGAAAACTTATTGTGTTATGTGTCATTGATTTATCTTCTTCTTGTTCATATTTTTTTTCATCGATCTATTGGCCTCCACTAGTTGAAAGTAGAAGTAGATTATTGTCCTATGCTTTAGTAAATTGCATGATCTTGTGAATCTATAGGAAATTCTACATGGTATCGAATCTGAATTCAATACACTGGAGGAGATTTCAATGTTTTGAGTTTTGGGTTTACAAGTGAAATTTGAATTTGCAATACATACTTAAGGATCGACAAATGACGTTCTACGATTTGCGACATGAGTGTGGCTTGGAAGGAAGCTCAAAGTATATAGCATGGAGGGATAGAATGGAGGTTGTGCTAGAGGATAATAGCTTGAATGAATTCATTGATCAAGATACTCTTAAGCCAGTAGCATTGGATGCACAAAATCTGGCTGAATGGAAGAAGTGTGTGGTGAAGGCAAGGCAAATAATCCTTGATGTAGTTCAAGACCATGTTGTCTCGAGTCTCCATGGAAAGGAAAATATGTATGCTATGTGGAAAGAATTGACAGACTTGTATCAAACAACAGTGACCAAAGGAAATTGGCACTGAAGGACAAGCTTCAAAAAATCAAAAAGAGGAAAGGTGAGACTATTCCAAAATACTTGACCAAGTTCACTCAATGTCATGATGAACTTGGAAGTGTTGGAATCATGGATGCTTGAGGACAAAGGCTATGATGTGATTTTCTTGAAAGGAAGGCATTCCTTTGACACATAGCCACAGGTCAAGTAAAGAAGATAGGGATTCAGGGGAAGAATTTCTATAAGATGGAGGTAGAGGATTTTGTTGCTTTGAGAATGAAAGTAGAGATGGTGTAGAGCCAATACATTGGCGAGTTGTGGCATAGATGATTAGGTCACTTTCATCATGGGTCTTTGAAGATCATGCAACAAATCTCCACCAATTTTTCCAAATGTACAATAGAGAAAGTTGATACATGCAAAGGGTGTACTTTAGGTAAATACACCAAGTCTTCCTTTCATGAAAAATATAGTATAGTAGAGGCTATTCTAGGGTGAGTCCATTCAGATGTGTGTGGACCTTTCTTGGTAGCAGCCACCGCCAAACACAGGTATTATGTTATATTTTTTGATGACTTTTCTCAAGAATGATGGATATTTTTCATGCAAAAAAAGGATAAAAACTTCACAAAGTTTTGTGAGTTTAAAGCATTGGTGGAGAAAGAGTCGGGCAAGAAGGTTCAATTTCTACAGACTAATAATAGTGGTGAGTATGTATCAAATGAGTTTAAGAACATCTGTGTAGTGGGAAGTATTAAACAAGAGTTGATGACTTCCCATAACCCTCAGCAAAATGGGGTGGTTGAGAGGAAAAACAAAAACATAGTAGGGACAGTGAGGGAAATGTTGCAGATCAAGTTTTGCCACTAAACTTGTGGATTGAAGCATGAAACATAGTGCTTTATGTTCAAAACCATAGCCCGCATTGGATACTTGGGATGAAGACACCAGAGGATGCTTATTCCAGTAAGAGGCTAGATGTTGGTCACTTTAGAATTTTTGGGTAATCAGTATATTTCCATGTCACCAAAGATGCACGAAAGAATCTTGAGCCGACAACAGAGTTGGGGATATTTGTGGAGTACACTAATACACATCACAACTATCAGGTTTACTTGTCGACCAACAGGATGATAGTGGTTCACAAGGATGTCGGGATTCGATGAGGAGAAGACTATTTGAGTTTCCTTTGAGAGGGAGCTTCAACTACATGCAATTGAGGAGATGTTATCACCTTTGGTTGAGGAGCCTCATATTGATGTGGAGCAGCCACATGCAAAGGATATGAGAGTGGAGAGATCCAGTGAAGCAGAGAAGAAGCAGTCTCAGATAATTGTGGAGTAGCCAAAATTAGAGAAGCAGAGAGGAGACCTTGTGGAGACATCTGCTCATGTAGAGACCTCAAGTAGGGGGAAATTTTGAGCTAGGTGGGCACAGGGAGCACATGCAGCCATACCTCAAAGTTAGAGGTAGGGCGATGTGAAGTGACAGTCCAAAGAGGGTTGAAATTTGGAAAGGTCCATTGAGAGGTTTTATCTCATGGATCGTACCTTGCTATGGGAGCCCACAATACATAGTAGCAAGATGGATCAGCAGCACTTGATGCAGTCAAAGATCAAAGTGACTGAGGATAGAGAAGTTAGATACTGAAGAGCAAAGAGAAGGGTTGACAATAATTCATAAAGGTAGAGTCATCAAAAGAACCAAGTTTTCAGTCGATAGAGGCAATAGAATTTAGAGAATTTGATGACAGATAAATCATATTGATTTAAGTTGGATATCCTTTTTTTGTTTCTGGATTTGTTGTAGCAACAACTCTAGAGAGAAGTGTTGCATGTAGAACATTCTAAAGGTTCACGATTAGAATAGAGTTGAATCCCTTTCTTGTTGAGAGGAAGTGTTGAAAATAGGAACAACAAATGTTAAAAATAGCATCTAGAAATTCTAATTTAATGTGTCCTTGAATTAAATTGAGAATTAAATTGTAATTCTTTTCCCATAGAAACTTTTAATAGTTAACTAAGTTAAGTTGACTTAGTTAGCTTAGGAAATTGGATTTGGAAGTCTATATAGAATCATGTAGAGTGATCCCTAAATTTTAGGGGTCCAAATTGAGTTTACTGGAGTTGTAATTAGATAACTCAGTCTAACTGCATTATAGTAAGTTAAACTAGTTCTAACTATTGGAGGAAATAGTAGAGGTTTAGTAGTGAGTTGGTGCACTAGTGTATCCTCAATGCCACACCATATAACTAAATATTCACTCAAGAATAACTCATGCATTTCAGTTTAGAGGAAGACCAAATTGAGACTAGAGTGTAGGGACAATGTAGTATCAGTTGTATAATTTTCCAAGTTGTAAATATGGTGCATGCAATCAACTGACGACCTAAGTTTGGATTGCATAGTTATGGAAGAAGGATTTCCTCACTAAATAGAGGCTAATTCCTCTAGGAATTGCGCAAGGAAATAGGGGCTCGACAAGCAGTGGAAATTGCCTAAGTGTTGGCTAATAGTGGGCTTGTGAGGTAGAGAGTTGAGCATACTGGTGCGGAATTTTTCTTGTGAGAACAAGATTTGTATCTTCACTCATATTTTTTATTAATACAATATAGATAGGTGGGGTTTTGAGTAGTTATGTGCCATTGATTTATCTTCTTCTTGTTCATATTGTTCTTCATCGATCTATTGGCTTCTGCTGGTTGAAAGGAGAAGTAGATTCTTGTCCTGTTCTTTAGTAAATTGCATGAGCTTGTGAATCTAATGGAAATTTTACACTGACTGAATATTCATTTTGTTGACTTATTTTTATATCATTCATTTAACAAAATTTATTTTTAAAGTATAAATTTAATTTTTTTTTACTTTTTTTTATACGACAAGAAAAATGAACTTATTATTGCAATCTACATTATTCTCGCTTTCAATTACTCTAAATTTTAGTTGCCAATGGCATATTAACTTTACATTCACTTAAGTTCAAGTTTTGAGTGGTGTGTATATTAGGTATATAACAACATTCCTAAGTTAAACTCATTTTCTAAATTTTCTATCTACATTTTCACATACGCCTTTGCATTTTAGGGTGATAGCATGGAGATGGGTTACACTTTTTAGTGAAATAATGGTGTATTTTGATGAAAAAAGGATGCTTGATCCAACAATTTTAAGCGCTCGATCAAGATATTTTTAAGTGTTCGATCAAGCATTTAAACAAACCCTCAATCAAGCTCCTTTGTAACCCTAGGTTAGAAGTTCGATCGAGCACTGAAGCTAGAAATTTTAAAATCTATGTAAATATCAATAATCATAGGCAAACTTTAAATTGTAAGTATTTGATAGTTAAAAAAAATAACCAAATTTAATTGCTAATTACATTTGAATAGGTAATTAACAATGGTGCGGATTAATTTCTCATTACATTTCTAGTGTTTTGGTGTATAGATTTGAAAAAGGATTTTATCCCACTTACAATTGAAATTGTAATATTCTTATATTTATAATTTGGTAACTTAAAAATTAGTTTTTACTATGATTTAAATTTTAAATGTTATAATTTAAATAATAAATTGATTAAACATAAGAAAATTTATCAATTTGATTTTAATAAATATTATAATTTTTTATATGAATAAGTGTAACTAAAAAATGTGAATTTCACATTGCTCGAAATGTATATTTTATAAAATTCACTAAAGAGTTAATAAACATGATTCCCTCGATTAGAATAATATCGATTAAAATCAAACACACACACACACACACAGATATATATATATAGATATATATATATACACTTTTTCACGAAAAAAATGAGTGCAGTGATAATTAATGTAGTTGTAATAGTTGTAAGTTATAATTAATATAGTTGTAATGGATGCAATGGTATATGCGGTTATAAATCTCTCTCAACTTGTAAAATGTGATTGCACTCAATTTTGTCCTCAGTCTACACAAGTGTGAAGTATATATAGAATTTTTTACTCCTGACTTAGGTTTGCAATATATATTTTTAAAATAATAAAAACATAAGGAAATCATAAATTTTAAAACATTATTTGACTAATTTGAATTTGAGTAATCTAGATTTAAATGTGTGTATGAAATTATTTTTAAAATAATAATATTATTAAATTTAGTTTAGTTTGTTGTTTTATTTATTTGTTTATTTATTAAAATTTGATTTATTTTTATTGAAATTTTTTACATAATTTTTTTTTTTTTATAAAATGATTAAGTATAAAATATTTTATATTTAAAATCAAAACAATAAACAAATTATCATTTTTAAAAATTTCAGAATTGAAAAAGCAAACTTAAAATCTTTTACAGAAAATTATCTATATATTATTATAGTTATTTTCTTGGTAAAATATAATAAAATTTGGATTTAAAATTAAGGAAAATTATAGTTTGGGATATATTTGAATATTTATAAAAATAAATAAAAATTAATAAATAAATTTTATAATTCGCTTAAAGACAAGTATTGAGAGGCTTCATTTCTTTTTAGATAATTTTGGTAGCTCGATTGAGCCTCTATTTAACCATGTTAAGGGCTTGATCGTGGGTTTAAGAAAAAATGAATTTCAGACACTCGATCGAGCTATTGAGAGCCTAAAAATCATAGTTTTAGCTCCTCTTCTACATATTTCTCCATAACACCATTTTGTACCCTAATAGACTCCAAGAACAATTTTTCATTGAATGCCAGAGTTAATCATGTTGGACTCAAGAAGGAACCCTCTATCTAATAGCATATGAGTTTGATGTTTTCGAATTCATATGATATTTTTTATCTAATTTCTTTTATACATAATGCTTGAAATTGTTTTGGACAGTTTCAAAGGGGCTGAATAAAAAATCAATAACATAGAATATACACAATGACAAATTTTTAAAGAATACCACTATCATCGCTTACAAGTCCTGTTCAAAAGGGTACTCTTGGTTTTTTAATTTATTTAAAGAGTTGAAAAAAATCTTACATGAACACATGTGTCTCCAAAATTCAATTAAATTATTACTTTGCCAACTTTGAAAAATATTAAAAAATATAATTTTGTATGAAAAATAAATTTTTAGTATGAAAACCTTAGTTCTTTCTGTGTAGGTCATGATGATATATATATATATATATATATATATATATATATATATATATATATATATATATATATATATATATATATATATATATATATATATATATATATATATATATATATATATATATATATATAGAGATATATATACACACATTTTAGACTAAGTTATGCTATGTGAACACACACATACATCTTAAGTTTTGCGAAAAATTGCAAGGACATAATTGCATTTAATGGAAAATTGAGAGATTATACAACAATAATTGTTTTTTGCAAAAAATATCATTATGACAACAACATAATTCTCCACATATTGTTGTTTTACTCCAAATCAAAATTCACAATACTTATATGAATTTTGAGGGATGTAATTCAATAAAAGAGAAAAAACTTGAAATTTCATCTCCACAAATAGCCCAAAAGTGTAACTCATCTTCATGCATTCACCGTTTTGCTAATACTTACATCTGAAATATTACATACATTTTACATCTTTCTATTTTAGCAGTGCCTACACCTTCCACCACCTAAACTCACCGCCACATTTTGGATTTGTTCTTCTTTCTTAGGCATTTGCTCCCCATCTGCACTTCTAGTAATCCCTCTCTGTATACTTATGCATTGTACATGATGCCCTTTCTGAATTTGTGTATACGAAATACCTTGTATGAACTTATCTATACATATCTTGTAGATTCACCAAAAAATGATCCTAGTGATGAAGGTGATGCACTTGAACCAATTTTTGTTAGTTGATCGAGTATTTACCATGCCCACTATTATACATCAATTGTTAATATGATTATTTACGTCAGCCACTGACTGCAGAAGATATTATACACCAACTGCAAAATATTTTGTAGTAGACATTTTGAAAGCAAGTAATGAATATATTGGAAAGTCATTTAAACTTGAATTGTGATTTAAACATCCATTATGATTACTAGATTACTAGTGTGTGCATTTGAAATAAGATTACTAGAATTTATGGATAATTACAAGTGGAATACAATAATATATACGGTTGCAGAATATTTTATGGATAATTGCAGGTAAATAATTGCAAGTTTGAGATTTATTTTACCAATAATGAGGTTCAAGAAATTCAATCTAAGACAGATAATATTAGAAAATAACATCAATTCATGAATCAAATTTTATATGCATGTATATCTAGATTCCTAACTCCACCAAGTTATTTGGATAACAAAGGCTACATGAGAGAGATATTGCATTCTCTGTGAATTCGTTTCATTTCTATGTTACAGATGAAAGGTGTTACCAAGATTACTTTTTGTTGCAACTAGCAGCTTGAGGTTTTCTCCTTCTCATTCTAGAAAATATTGATACTTTAAACAATGGAAAGTATTCTCATTATTTCCTTAGAAAAAATAACCCAACTTGTCTCTACATCCACCACTGGCCATCCCCACCTTTAGCAATTTATGACGCAATAATTTCTTAGACTTGAAGAGATTTGAAGAGACACATAAATCAATATCAGATGATATTTTAAACAAGGAATGGTTGTGTCCAACTTTACAGATAGAGGAAGAACCTAGCTTGACCTGAGGTGCTTTCGCAAGGAACTTTGTATGTACCTTGCCCATAACAAGTGAGTCACTTAACATACATCATCCTATGGTTGTGTCTTTGTAAAGTGACATTATTTCTTCTCAATAATCAACATGAGAGATTATATTTCTTCATATTATATGAATATATTAAATACCATCCCATTGATTCTTGTAAATGTTTTCTCTTGGTAACTATGGCTTCTCTCTTTGGACTACTCTAGTCTACCTACTCTAGGTAATGGCTTAATTTTAGGAGAAGTTATTTCTTTCTTGGGTTCTTGGTTCTCCCAATTGGTGAAGGATAATGGGTTCTTTTGTGGTAACCAGTCAAGAATTTATCAACATTATAATGGAGGATTGGACCTAAATGAGGAGTAAGTGACGAGGAATGTGCCCAATATAAGAAGCTTCATTCTTTGAATGGTCCAAGCATCTAACATCCTCCCACTATGCCATCTCAAAACCACCAGATATTTGGCATTAAAAACTCAACCTCCACCTACACAAGAAAACCATGTTTATTAATAACAACTTCTTACATGGTACAATAGCTTGACTGGAAAATATGAGGCATATGTGGGTTTATCAGGACCATCATACATATTCCCTCCAAGATTTTTCATTGGACTATTGGAGTTAGAGTACATTTGAATCATATTTGAATGAGTTGAGTGGGTCTATTCCTTATAGTTGTGTTGAAGCCCCGAAAATCGGGTCGACAACAAGGGGGATACCCACCCGGTCCGGACCTTGGTTGGCAGCTCCTTATCCGTTTGGTATAGCAGGTCCGACTGGGGATAATGGGACCAGTTTCCCAATTTAAGGGTGTGTGTGTGTGTGTAGTTGGATGATGCTGATCTAAGAGTACTTAAAGCTAATTTAATTCAAACTTTTAAACTAACTCTATGCTATTGTAATCTAATGAGAAACAACAGATCTAATCTACGCTAACCCAGGGTGTATTTCTTCTATTATGCGATCTAAAGAGATTTCAAACAATAACTGGTAATAAAGATCATTCAGCTATCATAAGAATAGAAATCAATTAAGATAAACCACTTTGCATAAAAAGTTAGGCAAAACAGTTGTGAACAGCATATCACATAATAAGTTATTCATATATCAAACATAAATCAATGACTCCACCGTACAAAAGTGCCAAATGGTAACTCATACATTCATGCAGTAACATATAAACAACTAAAGACTGTATGTCACTTTAAGAATATAAACAGAAACGGTCAAGAGATAAAAGTACCATTTATGACAGGTTCCACTCATAAACTTCAAGCAACAATGATTTATCTCTCCTTGCTCTAACATCTACTAAGAGTACAGAAGTGCAACATCAGTAGCAGATATCAAATGCAAACATTAATAAACCTTGATCCATCCATTCATCAAAACCCCCTTTGAGGGTGCAAAAGTGCATGTTCTGAGGACAAGTTTTTTGACAAATTTCTGGACCCTTCTCCTAATTCCTGAGAAGGGTTTAAATACTGCTAACTAATTAACTTAATTACATAAATTTAGGATATGGTTTTAAATGACCGCCCTTCTGCTAAAGCAAAACTATTTCTAAAAATTGAATCTAATTCCTAACCATTTCTGTATTTTCTCCTTAGTGCTGCAAGCATGCAACATTCATCTGGGAAGAGTCGGCTGGTCGCCTTCTGCTTTCGTTTGAGCTACGAAAATAGAAATAACAAGCACTGGCACCACTTTCTGGTAAACTAGAATATATTTTCGAGAATCTTCCTCTGGCTGGGTGTATTTACTACGTGTACACTTGGTAATAACCCAAATTTCTCTCAAACTGATTCTGCTTTTGCTATTTCGGTTTCCGGCCTTGCGAATGACTAAACAAGTTAGAGACTTTTCTCTCTGAACAATTTTCTACATTGAAAACTTCCTCCGTTCTTTGTTCCAAGCTTTTCTGGTGCGTTTTCCTTCTTTAGTGCCCTTTTTCCTTTACCGGGCATAAGCTTCAGGATCTTTTGTAAACATGTTGCTTTTGTGCGCCTTTGACTCTGAGTTTTGGATGGCCTATTGACATCAGCATCTGTTGAGTGATACTCTGGAATCTGTGGTCCTATTGCATGCGGCATCCATTTATGAAGGCATCTCTTCTCTGTTCTCCGAGCATTGACGCTTTCCCCTTTTCCTTAGATGTTTCCTGCACATTGCTTTATGTTATTTCCTGTCTTACAGTTTACGCAAAGGAAAAGAGTAATGATAATAAAGATTGACATGAAAGCTTTAAGCTCTTATGAATGCATAATCATGACACCCATAACGAACTGACTCTTCGAAAAACACAAAACTGTCCTTCTTGAATACTTTGGTGTACATTCATTAATTTCTTTTAAGGCGCACGCCCAATTTTGGTTTACGGACAACTTTCCTTGAATACTGCACCGAGGAAAATTTGTGATGGGTGATTTCTGCGACTCGCATCACAGCATCGCGGATCACGTCGTCAAGATGTGTCATTGCAGAAATTCATGATCGCATTTATCGCAAATCGCATTCATCGCAGATCGCATTCATCGCAGATTGCATTCATCGCAGATCGCAGATCGTGCTTAGTCATTCAATCATTGTGTGCTGCTTACGCGATGTTGCGATATGTGACATCACATATCGGTCGTCGGAGATTTCTTAAGTTTTTTCATTTAAGAGCGCTTCATAATGTATGCAATGCGATGAATTTCGCGTCGCTTCTTCGCAGTTTATTATGCTCATAGGAAAACGTTTCATTCTCTTCTCACGATGCGATACAGCTTTAAGGAGTTGAATACAAAAGATTTTCATAAAATGTTTTTTGGATTTTTATTAAGGGTCCCCATTTGCTTGGTGTTATTGCTAATACCAAACAAAAAAGGGGGGTTGTTGGTGGCCACAACAATGGCGATTCACTGGGAAGAACCAGTTATCTCTGCTTTTCTATTGAATTTTAACTTCCAAAGCAGAAAAATTTTCATAAGTCTAAATTTTGTTATGGACAGATAGAGTACATTATGCTTTATCCTATCAATGATATTTTGTTTCAACCTTTTTCTATTCCAATTGTTTGCTTCCTCAAGCTTAGTCCTTGTATTTACATCAGCCTTTACTTGGTCTTTTTAAAGATAAAATAAGGTCTTCTTTGTGTGCTGGCTTTTTAAAATATGCTCATTTGCCGTAGGTAGAGCCTCTGCTGCCAGCAGGCGTCCATAGCCTCGACAGGGTTACCTATTACCCAGCAGTGATCCTTTATCCTGCTTAAGGCTATTTACAACTTTTTAGAGAAAAACCCATTTTGACACTTTTTCCTTTTTTATTCTCTAAAGAACAATGTCTTGGTTTGGTGGCCAAATTATGACACAGTCATTCACTTGATTTACACTTTTGCTGAACAAGCTGGCTCGTGATGAGACCCCTTGTCTTTTGATTGCAACAATCTTGAGTCGTTGCCCTGTTTTGGTGGGCAGTATTGGCAAAGTCAGCAAGTTATAATATCTGTGATCATGATAAGCCGGCTCGTGATGAGACCTCTTATTCTTTGAGATATAGTGTTTTCTCGGATTGTTCCTCTGAATGCTGCGATTTTCTTTAGCAGGGAGGAAATCATTGTTTTTCCTTAAGAAAGCTCTGGACGACAATAATAGAGTTTGAAAACAACAGTTTTTTACAGAGAATATTTATTTTATTATTGATACCTTTCATTGTGCTGATATAAAACAATTTTTTGCCAAAGGTTGCTTTCATCAAATTTTTTGAAGTTGAAACTAGTATCATATCTAGGCTAAATTTAACTCTGTCTATCAATAATAAAGATCAGATTTTTGAAAATTTTTACTATTTGTACAAGCAAAAAAAAAGATCAAAATCTGATAGAGAATTGGTGTCTTTTTCGTGAACCCCTATAGTAACCATCTACAACTGGTTTTATTTATAAGAAAGAAAAGAAAAACTAAAACCATCCTACAAAATAGAAGAATAATCTTCTATGGAAAATATATTTTAAGGATCTGTCCATTAACAGGCAAAGAATCCCTTCTACCTGCTAAATCCTGCAACACAAACGTTGATGGGCCTATGACTTCTACAATATGAAAAGGACCAAGCCACATCTTCTAAAATTTTGTATGTTTGCCCTTTTCTTCATGAGCCTTATCCCATTTCAAAACTAGATCTCCCATCTGAAAAAAATTTCTGGTCATTATGCTTGAATCAAAAGAGGATTTTATTAGCTTGGTGATGAGCATGGGTTTTCTTAGCTTGTTCTCGTCGTTCTTCTAGCTTAATTATTTCCATTTGTCTTAATTGTAAGGAGGAAGTAGATACTTCATCGATGTATTGTACTAAAGACAAGGAGGGGATCACTAAGTGAGTTGGGACAACCACTTCCTTCTCATAAACTAAATTAAAGGGAGAAGTGTCGATTGAAGCTTTCTTCGTTATTCTATCTGCCCATAAAGCATTTACCAAAGTCTTGTGCCAATTCTTTTGGTTCTGGTCAACTGTTCTTTTAATAATCCTGATTAGGTTTTTATTTATTGACTCAGCCAATCCATTACCTTGCCGATAGTAGTTGGCCGAATATTTCAGTTTGAACCCTCTTTTAAGCGCAAACTCAGTCATTGCATTCCCAGAAAAGTATGAGGCATTATCAAACATTAAAGCCGTTGGTAATCCAAACCTAGTGATTATAAATTGATCTATGAATTCAATGATGTTTTCAGGATTAGCTGTCTTGAGAGGAACTGCTTCTACCAGTTTAGTAAAATAATCTGTTGCCGTGAGGATGTAACTATGATGCTTAGAAGAGTGAGGAATGATCTCGCCTATTATGTCCAAGCCCCATTGACTGAATGGTTTCTTGATGTTTACCAGTTGTAGTGGCATGGACGGTTTCTTTTGTCTCCCTGCAGTAGTTTGGTAGACTTGGCATTTCCTCACGTGACTGTGTGAGTCTTTGAACAGCGTGGGCCAATAATATCCTGCACGTAAGATTTTATGTGCGGTAGCATCTCCAGCATAATGTCTGCCTACTGGTCCATCGTGGAGTTCTTGCAAAACCTTTTCGGCTTCAGTTTTCTCAAGACACCTAAGAAGCATAGAATCGTAATTCCTTTTAAACAGAACATCATTTATGAGCTGATATTGTTTAGCTTTCAATCTCAGAACTCTTTTCTTGGTGTGATCCAGGTGTGATGGAGCATACATGTTCTTAAGATAATAAATGGTGTCAGCATATAATGATTCTGCATCGTTTAGGCTTACCTCATACATTTGTACCTCTTCAGATGAATTTTCAGGAATTTGCGATGCTCCAGCCAACATTTTGCAGAAGCCTTGAACTCTTACAATGCTTGCTGGTTTGATCTCAAGGTCGTATTCTTGTAAAGTAGTGATACAATTTGCTCTTTTCTCACCCACATCCTTCTGTATTAGAAGATTTCTTACTGCTGGAAACGGTACTATGACCTTAGTATGGGTTTTAAGTAAGAAAGGTCTGAAATATTTGACCGCTTTGAAAACAGCATATGCCTGTTTCTCCACGTCTGAATAGTTGAGTTCAGCACCTTGTAAATTCGAGCTAAAAAATGCGATTGGAGCTTCCGCTTTCTCTTGATTTGCTTGAGTTAGAATTGCGGCATATGATTTCTCTGAGGCGAATGTGTATAAGATAAAAGATTCTGAAAAATTCAGGGTTGCTAAAGATGGAGCGTTAATGATAGCTTGTTTGATCAGGTTGAATGCTTCATGCTCATCTTGACCCCATTTAAAATTTGAATTCTTTTTAATCATGGTTTGCAAAGGAGAAACAATTCGTGAAAAATCTGGGACAAATCTCTTCACAAAATTGATTTGACCAAGGAAAGATTGCATGGCTTTTTTATTATGAGGTAGGGATATTTCAGAAATTTCTTTGATTCTGTCAGGCTCAATGTGAATACCAGATTTTGACACTATGAATCCTAGAAGTTTTCCTTCACTTAATGCAAAAAAATATTTCTTTGGGTTAAGTGAAATTCCATACCTTAAACATCGTTGAAATATTTGTTTCAAGTCTTTGAGATGGTCGCTTCGCTTCTTGGAGTACACTGTTATATCATCCAAATAAATTACTACAGATTTATTGACTAAACCCTTGAATGTGATGTCCATGGCTCTCTGAAATGTAGCGTCGGCATTGATAAAACCAAATCGCATCTTCCGATATGTGTATGTGCCCCATTTAGTTCGGAATGTGGTTTTTAACTGATCATCGGGATGTACTAGCACTTGATTGTATCCTGAAAATCCATCCAAAAAAGACATTAGTTCTGAGCCTGCTACTGCCTGTAATATCTGCTCCATAGGTGGGAGGGGAAAATTGTCTTTTTGACAGGCTTTGTTGAGATTTCGAAAATCGATGCAGATTCTAATATCTCCGTTTTTCTTTCTAACGGGTACCATATTGGAGACCCATTTGGAATGTCTGACGGGGAAAATTATTCTGGCTTTTAATAACTTATTTAGCTCATTTTTTATCTGATTTTCTAAATTGGGGTGGATTTTTCTGATTTTTTGTTGGACAGGTTTTTCGTTGTCAATCATAGGGATAGTATGTTGAATGATAGAAGTGCCGTATGTCTTCAGCTCATCGTAATTCCAGGCAAAAACATTTTTTTATTGTCTCAAAAGACGAATGTACGCTAGTTTTTCTTCAGGGGCTAGGCCATGGCCTAGATTAACGTTTTGTGGTTTATCATCGGTTCCTAGGTTTACTAATTCATAGTTCAGAGTTGAACTATAGAGCTTAGAATTGGTAGACCTTTTAAACCGACTTTTCAAATCGTATAAGTCTTCCAACTTAACCACCGATTTAGGTATAGCATTATCAGTGCTATCTTGTTGTATTTGTCGATCGTGATGGTCTTCGTCAATTATTTGATTGGAGTAGGATCCTTCAGAAGTGAGGAAATTTACAATATCAGGATCGTCATTGAATACTCTCTAATTTGTAATGTTGTCAGGGATGGATGGTCTAAAGATTAATTCTATTGAGAATCTATCTGGACTAAAATCTTCGGAGGGAATAAATCTAGAGGCTAAGTTAGCTAAAAGGTCTGCGCTCGCGTTTTGGAGTCTTGGGATTGACGAAATATTGAATGCTATGAAATGCTCAGTCAGATCTTGTACTAAAGATTGATAGTGTTTCAAATGACCTGATAGGCAATGTATGGTGTTACGTACCTGTTTGACGACAATCTCAGAGTCTCCGAAGACTTGAAGATACTTGACGTTCAACCCGATTGCTTTGTATAGGCCTTGCACCAAGGCCTCATATTCCGCTGTATTGTTTGTGCAATTGAATTCAGGTCTGCACGTAAGCATGGTCTTATTTCCTTCTGGACTAATCAGAATGCATCTTGCTCCTGTTCCTTCATTAGATTTAGAGCCATCAAAATATAATTTCCAAAACAAAGATGTATTTACAGGTTTGTCTACAAAATTAACACACTTTGAATTATCAGTTTGGGAAAAATTTTCGACTTGGGACAAAACTGAATTTTCTAAGTAAGGTGATGTATGAGCATTGAAATTGCCGAGGAAAGAATCTACCAAGTAATTGCCTATGATACTGCTGTTGTATGCTATTGCTTCATTTTCTCCCTCCAATTCCGTTACTATGTACTTCTGGTGTAACTCTCGTTCAACCTTTATTTGATTCGGTTTACCATTGTAGGGTAACCACATGTGCGACCAGTTGGTTGAGAAGTATCCATGGAGTTTTTCGGACCAATCCCTGCTAAGAATCAAGCCATAGAATTCTGGGATATCAGCTACTAGAATGTCAATAACCTGACATACCTTCGGGTTGGACGACAATCTTATGGTTACTTGATTAAGTTCACCAATCACTTCGACTTGAGATCGATCAAGTTGAACTATGCGCACTGCAGATTTTTGTGGTTGAACATTCAACTTGGCACATATTGATCTGGGTAAAATGTTCGTTGAAGCACCAGAATCTACCAAACAATTGTGCACATTTTTATTGAAAATTTCATAAGTGAGAAGAAAAGGGGGAGTGTGAGACCTTGATCTTCCTCCAATCAAGGCGATGTCATTTGGATCAATCTTATTGATCACGTTGGTTGGAGGTCTTCCCATGTTGTGGGAAGCTACAGCTGTAGGCAAAGATGTAGTAGGCATGGCATGTAATTCTTTCATCATTATCTTCTGTTGATGTTTCAATTTGCTCAATTCATAAAGAGTGATATTAGCCCTAGTATTTTTCATGTCATCAATAATATTGTATTCCATTTCATCCGACACTATCAGTGTTCTTGATGGAGGTGTTTGATCTGGTTGGACTAGGCTAGATTGAGTCGCTTTAGCGGTCGTTTTCTTTGTTGCGACTTTATCTTTTGCTGCAGGACTTGTGCTCTTCTGCTTAGGGGTAGTTTGGGGAGGATCAAGTTGATTTTTGCTTCGTGTGCTAATCGGAAATGCTTCTTGATCTTCTTCTTGTGGGAGGATGAAATCCCACATTCCTTGTAGTTCCACAACTTCTTCGTCATCGGTCTGCCCTTCAGTGGTACTCTCTTCTTCTTCCTCTTCTTCGGATTCGACATTTGAGATAGCGTTGGGTGGTTTCACATCCATTGAAGGGCCTCTTTTAAAAGCTCTGTAGGGATTTTTTGAAGAAGTTTCTGCTACTTGTTTTTTTATGTCAATCATCTCATTGGACATGGTCTTTAATACTTTTTTCAATCCTTCTAAATCGAAAGGATCTTTCGTTTGTTTCTTCTTGGAGTCTTCCTTGAAGGTGACTTTTTTAGATTTGCGTTCCTCTATCGCAGATCTCTTTTCCAGGGCTACTACGCGTTTCTCTACTGCTATCGCCTCTGTAAGGTTTTCAACTAAGGTTGTTTTATTTGCCCTATCCATGAAGATTGCTAAGTTTGATGGTAAGGCCATAATATACCATTCACATCGTACTTCTTCGTTGGGTTGGGAAGCAGTGGGAATTTTGTTAAGAATTTTATTGAACCGTAAATTGAAATCTTTGATGGGTTCTCTAGCCTCGGCTTTAAGATTGGATAGGTCATTGATTAACGTTGTTGTTTATCTGTCATCACCAAACTTGGTAAGGAATTGACTCTGAAAAATGTCCCAACTTGTGATAGACCCGGAGGGTAATGAAAAGTACCATGACCCGGCTGTTCCTTGCATTATATAGGGAAAAAGCCGGACAACAGCATCCTCGTTGGTAACTCCGTTGAGATTGACAGAAAGCATGAAATTGTTAATGTGCTCTTCAGCTAGCATGCCTGCTTCTGGATTGAATTTGGGTAGCCATTTCTCAGGATGGGCCGGTATTTGGCTCAGGGGCGGAGGCATTAAAACTACCCCAGGATTGTTCCATGGAGACTGGGCCATCGTTGAGCTGCTAGTAAATGAAAGTGCAGAGGATGTTCCCTGAGGCTGGGAAGATGAATATATTATGATCTTAGATGATTGAAGAAGAGGGGTTGTGGAAGATGGATGAGTGGTTTGGAATGAAGATGTGGGTGGCTGACTTTGCGGTGAGGGAGTTGAAATGGACGATGTAGATGAAAGAGTCTTACTGTCAAACTCTTGTGGTGTTTTCCTTGCTCTTTTCTTGGTGGGGAGAGGAAATTCAGTTAGCTGGATGCCAAATTTTTCACTCTTTAATCTGGTCAAGGGATGAGCAGGATTGTATTGCGAAGTCACGCTGCTTTGAGATTTATCAGACCTCTGTGTAGAAATATAAAATCCCTGGAGTTTGCGAATTAGAGTTTGAACTTCAGGGGGTTCAATGGTAGATTGGTCTGAAATATTAGGGTATGTAGTAGCGGTTAATACTCGAGCGACTTCTGACTCTGGATTTAAACGTATTGGGGAAGTCGGGGTCGTTGATGAGGGCGATTTACTCTCAGAATGGTATTTAGATTTTGATTTAGGTGACATTCATAGTTCGGGCCCTCCTTCTAGCGCCAAATATGTTGAAGCCCCGAAAATTGGGTCGACAACAAGGGGGATACCCACCTGGTTCGGACCTTGGTTGGTAGCTCCTTATCCGTTTGGTATAGCGGGTCCGATTGAGGATAATGGGACCCGTTTCCCAATTTAAGGGTGTGTGTGTGTGTGTGTAGTTGGATGATGCTGATCTAAGAGTACTTAAAGCTAATTTAATTCAAACTTTTAAACTAACTCTATGCTATTGTAATCTAATGAGAAACAACATATCTAATCTACGCTAACCCGGGGTGTATTTCTTCTATTGTGCGATCTAAAGAGATTTCAAACAATAACTGGTAATAAAGATCATTCAGCTATCATAAGAATAGAAATCAATTAAGATAAACCACTTTGCATAAAAAGTTAGGCAAAACAGTTGTGAACAGCATATCGCATAATAAGTTATTCATATATCAAACATAAATCAATGACTCCACCGTACAAAAGTGCCAAATGGTAACTCATACATTCATGCAGTAACATATAAACAACTAAAGACTGTATGTCACTTTAAGAATATAAACAGAAACGGTCAACAGATAAAAGTACCATTTATGACTAGTTCCACTCATAAACTTCAAGCAACAATGATTTATCTCTCCTTGCTCTAACATCTACTAAGAGTACAGAAGTGCAACATCAGTAGCAGATATCAAATGCAAACATTAATAAGCCTTGATCCATCCATTCATCAAAACCCCCTCTGAGGG
The DNA here is from genome assembly GCA_031772625.1 of Pinus tabuliformis. NCBI lineage: Eukaryota > Viridiplantae > Streptophyta > Pinopsida > Pinales > Pinaceae > Pinus > Pinus tabuliformis. The sequence continues at coordinate 1,432,422,635 of CM062819.1, read as the reverse complement.
TGCAAAAGTGCATGTTCTGAGGACAAGTTTTTTGACAAATTTCTGGACCCTTCTCCTAATGCCTGAGAAGGGTTTAAATACTGCTAACTAATTAACTTAATTACATAAATTTAGGATACGGTTTTAAATGACCGCCCTTCTGCTAAAGCAAAACTATTTCTAAAAATTGAATCTAATTCCTAACCATTTCTGTATTTGCTCCTTAGTGCTGCAAGCATGCAACATTCACCTGGGAAGAGTCGGCTGGTCGCCTTCTGCTTTCGTTTGAGCTATGAAAATAGAAATCACAAGTGCTAGCACCACTTTCTGGTAAACTAGAAGATATTTTCGAGAATTTTCCTCTAGCTGGGTGTATTTACTGCGTGTACACTTGGTAATAACCCAAATTTCTCTCAAACTAATTCTGCTTTTGCTATTTCGGTTTTCGGCCTTGCGAATGACTGAACAAGTTAGGGACTTTTCTCTTTGAACAATTTTCTGCATCGAAAACTGCCTCCGTTCTTTGTTCCGGGCTTTTCTGGTTCGTTTTCCTTCTTTAGTGCCCTCTTTCCTTTACTGGGCATAAGCTTCAGGATCTTTTGTAAACATGCTGCTTTTGTGCGCCTTTGACTCTGAGTTTTTGATGGCCTATTGACATCAACATCTGTTGAGTGATACTCTGGAATCTATGGTCCTGTTGCATGCGGCATCCGTTTATGAAGGCATCTCTTCTCTGTTCTCCGAGCATTGACGCTTTCCCCTTTTCCTTAGATGTTTCTTGCACATTGCTTTATGTTATTTCCTGTCTTATAGTTTACGCAAAGGAAAAGAGTAATGATAATAAAGATTGACATGAAAGCTTTAAGCTCTTATAAATGCATAATCATGACACCCATAACGAACTGACTCTTCGAAAAACACAAAACTGTCCTTCTTGAATACTTTGGCGTACATTCATTAATTTCTTTTAAGGCGCGCGCCCAATTTTGGTTTATGGACAGCTTTCCTTGAATACTGCGTCGAGGAAAATTTGCGATGGGTGATTTCTGCGACTCGCATCGCAGCATCGTGGATCGCGTCGTTAAGATGTGTCATCGCAGAAATTCATGATCGCATTTATCGAAAATCACATTCATCGCAGATCGCATTCATCGCAGATCGCAAATCGCAGATCGCGCTTAGTCATTCAATCATTGTGTGCTGCTTACGCGATGTTGCGATATGCGACATCACATATCGGCCGTCGGAGATTTCTTAAGTTTTTTCATTTAAGAGCGCGTCATAATGTATGCGATGCGATGAATTTCGCGTCGCTTCTTCGCAGTTTATTATGCTCATAGGAAAACGTTTCATTCTCTTCTCACGATGCGATACAGCTTTAAGGAGTTGAATACAAGAAATTTTCATAAAATGTTTTTTGGATTTTTATTAAGGGTCCCCATTTGCTTGGTGTTATTGCTAATACCAAACAAAAAAGGGGGGTTGTTGGTGGCCACAACAAGTTGATAGATCATGGACCCAACATGTCTTCAATAATTAGTTGAAGTGAAACGTCACCAAACTTCTAGAGGACTACATCTCACTAATCACATCCAACTACAAAAGACCTCTTCACAAGCTTTATACTAGGTTACAAAGCATCTGACTGCAAAAAAAAACCTCTTCATTGGCTTCATACCAGGTAACATTTATAATCTCTCCATGTTGGGTGAAAGCATGGGGTTAGGTTACACTTTGAGACATAAGAGGGTGTGTTTGGGTGGAAAAAACAATGGTTTGATCAAGTCATTTAAGCGCTCGATTGAGCTCCTTTGGTGCTAAAAAGGTAGCTTGATCGAGCTCCTTAGGTGCTAAAAGGGTAGCTCAATCGAAGGTTAAAAACAAACCCTTAATTGAACTATAATGTTTGATAAATAATTATGGCTCGATCAAGCCCACCTTTTTTTTTTATAAATATTGTTCCCACGATTTACCAATTCCGTTTTCACAGATAGCGGGTAAACTAAGAGCTTAACCGAGACTGTGACATTAGCTCAACTAAGAGTATTGGAGTTTGATTGAACAATTGGAGCATGGAGCATTCAAATGATATCACCAACCACCCCACCAACATCCCAAAGGCTCAAATGAAGGTAGCTATTCTATATTTTTTGTCTTTCTTATTTTATTTTTTTTTTTGCAAAATAAGCAAATTATTAAAATAAAAAACAACCATGTACAAAAACCATGAAAACCACAAAAAAAAACCCTTCAAAAGAACATTGAAAATCACAAAACCAACCAAGAAAACCATAAAAGAAACCCTTCAAAACTACTTAGAAAACCAAAAAACCAACCTAGAAAACCATAAAAAAAAAAAAAAAAAAAAAAAAAAAATCTTTCAAAACCTAGAAAACACTTTGAAACCACCAAAAAAACTATAATTTAAGTTTTAAATTTGTTTCTTACTTGTCATGTTTTGTTTATTAAATGCATATTTTCTTATATTGAATGGTAAAAATATTTTTTTCTAATTATTTTAGGCTTTAAAGTTTTTATTTAGGAATTTTGTGAAACAATTTTTCAATTTTAATTTTTTGTTATTTAAAATGAATTTTAAATTTTTAGCAAATTTAACCGAAAATATACCCCAAAACGAAATTATAACCAATAAATAAGTAAATTAAGAGCTTGAGATTAACGTGATAAATATAGTTGTTCATGGTGAACCTCTATTTGTAAAAATAAGAAATTTTATTTTATTTTATTATTTTAAATTTAAATTAATTTATATTAAATAATTTTTTAATAATAAATATAATATGATTCTAATTTTAAAAATAAAATATTAATATTTAAAGTTAAAAATCTAAAAGAGAAAATTTTGTTTATATATATATATATATAGATATATAACAAAACCTTTAACTTAGTTATATATAATATTTAACTGTATATATATATATATATAAAGCATCACATTACTATATATTATATCTATATATTATAGTTTTATATATATGATTTATAACATAACATATTTCTATAACTATTTAGTTCATAACATAAAATTATAGCATAGAACTCTATAATTATTTAACATGTATAACATAAAGTAATTTAACATACACACACATATAATATAGCATGTAACATAACTATAACTATTTCATAAATATATAATTATTTAAATATAACTATATATATTTAACCAGAATATAAACTTCTAACATATCACATAGCTAAATATATTAAAGTTTTAAATATATTATTTATAACATAACATAATTCTATAATTATTTAACATAACATGTTGTTTTATATATATATATAGGCTCATACACAATTATATAACTAGATAATTTAACTATTATAACTATAACATTCTATATATATATATATATATATATATATATATATATATATATATATATATATATATAGTAACATGTATGGTGCATAACTATAACATAATATAACTATAACTATAATTATAACATTACATAGCATAATTATATAAAACATAACATGTATACACACACATATATAGCATTTAACATATAACTATATATAATTATATAACTATATATATAAGTACACGTTTCAATAATGCATCATAGATAGATACATTAAATCTGTCATGAAGAGTGTATTTGGTCTAGTGAATAAAAGCATTTAGACTCTTTTATAATTTGTACTATATTGTTTCATTATGTAATGTGTTGTACAAGAAACATTGCCTTCATGTGCTTGCACCTAGTACTTGTCATGTGTCAAATTCAAACATTAAGAACTTAATGTCTATTGTAGTATTTGATTGGTGTTGTCTCTTTTTCTAGCACCTGGAGTACAAATGCCTCACGAGATATAGAAAGCTTCCTAGAGACAACCTTTGGGTTGATTTTATACCAGCGCCTAGGACATCTTAGATAGGAGAGTGCATGGAAGATTATCTGAGAGGGGTTATTACAACACTCCAATTGTCACGTAGTTAAAAATATAATACAAGGGGCTTGGTTCAATAGCCCTTCATTAAGGTAAACTCAAGCCAATAAATGGATCCAGATGTAGGGGGTAAATTGGGGCAACCTCAAAGAGAAATGTCTTGTTATAGTGGTCGACACACAAGAACAAGCAGATTAATATTGAAGTTGTAGTAAAATGAAGAGGAGGAGAGAAAGGAGGGGAATAGATGCATAGGGCTGTAAACAAAACAGAATCCAAAGCAACAATGTTCAAAGAGAAGTATGAAAGATGGAGGAGATGAAAGAATAGAAAGAGTGGAGCGCAAATTAAGGTTTCATGCATATACATCATGGGTACCTCTATCACCAAATAGTGTGAGTAAATATGTGTTCATACTAGTACTGCGAGTTAATCTAATAACACAAGTAAATCTGTAATTACTACAGGTACTATAGGTTATTTAATAACACAAGTAAAACTATAATATGCATAGGTATTGTTCTCTATTTAGTAGCAAAAAAATAAGGCCATGAAAGCATGAAACTGACAACTTCATTACACAATTTCAGTAGAAAGAAAAACATATATGAAATGAGATTTACAAAGTGGAAAACATATTGCACATTGCTCTGATTGGAATCACCAAACAGTTTCATTAATATGATATAAGTCCAACATACCATTCCATTACATTCAGCCAAATATCACTCAAGTCCATCGTGAATAGGCAAATAGAACCAAAAAAGGAATCACATAATTCCTACCCTGCAGGTGCAAAATTTTGCAACTATTATTAAGTGTTTCTCCCCCATATTTATACAGAAAATGGGGGCTTTGAATCTACATTTTCAAAATGTCTCAGCTAAGGGCCAACTGTCTGATGGACTAGCTGGCTCGGCCTACGATAACCCTGCTACCCAAAATGATTTCCAAGGATTTGATTCCCTTCTTGGAAATAAACAGAAATTACAGAATAATCAAAAATAAAGAAAAATGAAAAATGATGGGAGGAAGTATCCCTTTGTTACTCCTATTGAAGCCCTTGGTCAGGTCACGTCTCTATCATCGTGCGTCCCTCTAGCTTCTCAGCTGGTCCCTGTCACTTTCACCTTAACTGCCCGACCTTCCCACTCTCTGAAGATGATAACAATCGACTGTGGTTGCCAGTTATAGAGTAAAAGTGGAGGTTGTCCTAGCAGTATTTCACTCTGTATCTAAGAGGAGCCCCATGTTGAGCCATTAAGTTTTCCTAAGTCCCATACCTTCATTTACCTGCCGAAGACATGCAACGAAGCAAATAAAATTCATTTCTGAGGGGATTGTTGTCCTCAATTTCTTGTTGAGGAGGTTTCCATAGGATTAGCCCATATCGCTCTCCAACTACTCCATGCCTTCATTTAATACCTCAGCTGACGACCCATAAGCCGAAAAATACCCTCCTCGTCCCATTGAGTGGAAGTGAAATAGAAATTTTAATGTTCATTGATCTGGGTCATTGATACGGGCCGATTCTATCTGGGTCGTTGATCCGGGCATGTTGGTATCACAATCGCAACATAGGAGAGGGCCTTTGTAACATATTTCATAGTGCTTTCCGACGGGCTAGACTTGAAACTATAACAAACTGCAATATATAAAATATCGCATCCATCGCAATTGCATGTCTAAAGGGGCTTCAGCAGAGGAGGAACTTTTGACTTGAGCAATCCTCGATTGCGATATCATAATCAGTGGGGGAAGACTTATCGGAATTGACGAGGGGAGACAGAACTTATGATATTGCAATCAGCAGGATGAACTTGCGATATCAGCGAAGGAGTGGTGACGGGACTTATGCGATATCATAGTCGACGAGGGGAGACAAAACTTTATTGTGGTAAGCAGGAATCTTTTCGATATGTGATATTGCAATCACAAAAAAAAAAGGGAGACGAGCGAATATGTATCACTAAAAAGTGAAAAATCTGATTGTGGTTTGTGATGGGATCCCCGGCCTCTCATATGCTCATCTCCTTCATTTCAAAGGCAACATAACCCCTGAATTTCAATAGGCCATACCTTTTCATCCAAAAGTCCATTTTCGAACTTCCTTATACCATTGGAAAGCTCATTCTGATCACTATCTAATGGATAGGGGATTATTTAGCTTTGATAGCCTATGCAACTTAAAATATGGCTTCAAACTTCACTTCCGTTTTGCACTTTGGACAACTGGAAACTCATTATGCAGTGAGTGACAACATTGGCTCCAACTGGGGACAGTGCCATATTGGCAAGGTGTTGAGAACCTGTAGACCAGTAGCCTTTACCATTGGGCATGGATTCAAAATACAATGAATCTATATAACTAGAAAATCTCCATGGAACCTTGTTTGCAGGGAGTCCTTTCCTCCTCAAACTAAAATGTAGAAAAATAAATTCTACCAACTAGAAATTAAATGCTCAACTAGTGAGCTTATTTATATACAACTCCTATCTACGTATAGGTCTCAATTCACCTAAGTGAGTTCAACCCTCCAATGGATCCAGGCCATCATTTGGGTGCTGGAACTAACACCTCCATACTGCTGCAATTTGAAAATTAAAACAAGCATGTACCATCAAAAATCTTCAAACAAAAGATATGATACATGCTTTAGGAACAACCCTATTGCTGACTTAAGATTGTCATAATGTAGTCAGCTACAGGGTCACATAACTGAAAAGAATTTTTTGCAGCTGCCCTTTTTTCTTGCAAAGCCTACTCACCAATATCTTCTTGGTTAGGGCAGTCGTAAATATGGTTAGGCTCCTCAGCTTTAGACTTTTCAAGAAAAATTGGTTGCTGGAAGCCTTCTCCCCCCATGTTGGTAAACATATTCATTTGACAATCCTCAATCATCTCATCCTCCTTTGAATTATATGAATCATAAATTGGAGGAGGTTCTTGATCTTGTTCTCTAGGTGAAGGATGCACATTGTAAACTGGAGCCTCTTTTCTCACCTCCTGGTGAGCCTCCTCTTCTTGTGCATCTTCCAATGACTAGGAGTGTTGTGGCTCTACATCACTTGACTCTCCATTAGAGTCATATTCATCATAGGAAGGAGAAATGTAAAATTAAGCCGAATAATACCTTTGAGGGTTTATTTTTAGCTCGATGATGTTTCCTTCTCTGCATTCTTGGTCATTTAGTGATGCTTCTTGTTGCGAGTATATGTTTTCTTGGAGCGGGGATCAACAAACATCTTTTAGGATCATTAATCTTAGGCATATTTTCAACATTAGAATGTGCACAAGAATCTTCAAACAAAGCATTTGGTTGATACAATCTTTTGCAATAATGATTGAATGCTATGTGAAAGATCTTTAAGGAAGATACCCTACCATGAGGTATTTTCGTATACCAAACTCTAACAGCCTCTTCTAAAGAATACATGAACAATTTCATTTGTATATCTTCAAGACGAATACCATGTTGTTCCATGCATTCGTGAAAATATTTGAGGTGCTAGTTAAGTCTTCTATCTGTGTCTCCACTAAATCTAGGCAAATAGGTATTCCATTCATGCACTAAAGGGACATGATTTGGATAACCAACAATAAAGGAAAAATCTAGTGGGGCAAATTTGTTGGCCAGGAATGATGGAATGGCCATTTTGAAAACCCCCTAGGTGAGTTATCTCAATTTCAAAGGTAGGGAAAGTTTTTGACTGCTTTAGCTTCAGAGTGAGTATGAGGCTGCTTGAAAGCCAAGATGGTCAAATAGAGATATGGACAGTGGAGTCACTCATATTTTTACCATAAAATTAAAATATTGGAGTCACCAAGGTGAGAGATATTCAACCCACACTTCCCTTGCTCACCTAATAGAGGGAATGTAAAAAAATTCGTAGCCCAAGGGAAAAATCCTTCAATATGTTCCCCGGTAATGGTGCTAGAAAGATGTTGTCACTTTTCTAGATCCTAGAACACAAATGCCTCAAGAGATATAGAAATATTCCTAGAGACCACCTGTGGGTTGATTGTAGACCAGTGCCTAGGACATCTTAAATAGAGGAGTGCATGGAAGATTATCTGAGAGGGATTTTTGCAGCACTCCAATTGTCATGTAGTTAAAAATATAATACAAGGGGCTTGGTTCAATAGCCCTTTATTAAGGTAAACACAATCCAATACATGGATCCAGACGTAGGGGGTAAATCGGGGAAACCTCGAAGAGAAATGTCTTGTTCTAGTGGCCGACACACAACAACAGGCAGCTTAATATTGAAGTTGTAGTAAAATGAAGAGGAAGAGAGAAAGGATGGGAATAGTTGCATAGGGCTGTAAACAAGACATAATCCTAAGCATAAATGTTCCAACAGAAGTATGGATGACTGAGGAGATGAAAGAATAGAAAGAGTGGTGCGCAAATTAAGGTTTCATGCATATACATCACGGGTACCTCTAACACCAAATAGTGTGAGTAAATCTATGCTCATATAGGTACTGCGGGTTAATCTAATAACACAAGTAAATATGTAATTACTATAGGTACTGTAGGTTACTGAATAACACAAGTAAAATTGTAATATGCATAGGTATTGTTCTCTGTTTAGCAGCAAATTATAAAGCCATGAAAGCATGATACTGACAACTTAATTACACAATTTCAGTAGAAAGGAAAACATATATGAAATGAGATTTATAGAGTGGCAAATATATTGCACATTGCTCTGATTGGAATCACCAAATAGTTTCATTAATCTGATATGGGTCCAACATACCAATCCATTACATTCAGCCAAATACTGTAGATTAATCTAATAACACAAGTAAATCTGTAATAGACATAGTATTGCTCTCCATTTAGCAGCAAAATATAAACCCATGAAAGCATGATATCGACAACTTCATTACACAATTTCAGCAGAAATAAAAACATATATGCAACAAGATTTATAGAGTGGAAAACATACTACACATTTCTTTGATTGGAATCACCAAAGAGTTTCATTAATATGATATGATTCCAACATACCAGTCCATTACATTCATCCATATATCACTCAAGTCCCCCATGAATAGGGAAATAGAACCAAAAATGGAAACATGAAATTCCTACCGTGCAGGTGAAAAATTCTACAACCTTTATTAAGTGTTTATCCCCCTTATTTATACATAAAATGGGGGCTTTGAATACACATTTAAAAAATATATCAGCCAAGGTCCATCTGTCTGATGGACTAGCTACCTCAACCTACGATAGCTCTGCTGCCAAAATGAATTCCAAGGATTTGATTCCCTTCTTGGAAATAAATAGAAATTACAGAATAATGAGAAATAAATAAAACTGAAAAATGATGGGAGGATGTATCCCTATGTTGCTCCTATGAAAACCCCTGGTCAGGCCACGTCTCTATCATTGTGTGTCACTCTAGCTACTCAGCTCGTCCTTGTCACTTTCGCCTTAACTACCCATCTTCCCCCCTCTCTGAAGCTGATAGCAATCGACTGGAGTTGTCATTTACAGAGTAAAAGTGAAGGTTTTCCTAGCAATCTTTCATTGTGTATCTGAATGGAGCCCCATGCCAAGCCATTAAGTCTTAACGAGTCCCATATCTCCATTTACTCTCTGAAGACATGCAGCAAAGAAAATCAAATTCATTTCTGAGGAAATTGTTGTCCTCGATTTTGTGTTGCGGAGGTTTCCACAATATTAGCCCATATCTCTCTCCAACTACTCCATGCCTTCTTTTAATACCTCAGCTACCAACCCATACGCTGAAAAATACCCTCGTTGTCCCATTGAGCGGAAGGAAAATAGACATTTTAATGTTCATTGATTTGGGTCATTGATCTGGGTTGATTCAATATGGGTCATTGATCCAAGCATTTTGGTATTACAATCACAACATAGGAGAGGGCCTTTGTAACATATTTCATAGTACTCGTCGACGATCTAGACTTGAAACTGTAACAAACTGCAATATATAAAATATCACATCCATCGCAATCGCATGTCGGAAGGGGCTTCACGGGAGGACGAACATTTTACTTGAGCAATCCCCGATTGTGATATCGCAATCAATGGGGGAGGACTTATCACAATCGATGAGGGGAGATGGAACTGGGGATATTGCAATCAACATAATTAACTTGGGATATCGACAAAGGAGTGGTGATGGGACTTATACAATATCGCAGTCGACGAGGGGAATCAAAACTTTATTGCGATAAGAAGGAAGCTTTGCGATATGTGATATTGCAATCGCAAAAGAAAAAGGGAGACAGGTGAATATGTATCACGTGAAAGGGAAAAATTTGATTGCAATTTGTGATGGGCTCCCTAGCCTCTAATATGCTCATCTCATTCATTTCAAAGGCAAGAGAACCCCTGAACTTCAACAAGCCATACCTTCTGATCCAGAAGTCCATTTTCGAACTTCCATATACCATTGGAAAGATTGTTCTAAGAACTATCCAATGGAGAGGGGTTGATTTAGCTTTGAAAACCTATGCAGCTTAGAATATGGCTTCAAAATTCACTTCCCATTTTCACTTTGGACAACTAAAAACTCATTATGCAGTGGGTGACAACATTGGCTCCAACTAGGAACAGTGCCTTGTTGGAAAGGTATTGAGAACCTGCAAACAGTAGCCTTCACCATTGGGCATGGAGTCAAAATATAATGAAGCTCTATAACTAGAAAATCTCCCTGGAACCTTGTTTGCAGGGAGTCCTTTCCTCCTCAAACTAAAATGCAAAAAAATAAGTTCTACCAACTAGAAAGTAAATGCTCTGCTATTGAGCTTATTTATATACAACTCCTATATATATAGGGATCAAATCACCTACTTGAGTTCAACCCTCCAATGGAGCTATGCTAGCATTTGGGTGCTAGACCTAACTCCTCCATGCTGCTAAAATTTGAAAATCAAAACAAGCACATGTACCATGAAAAAGCTTCAAATAAAAAACATGATACATGCTTTAGGAACAACCTCTACTATTGACTTAAGAATGTCATCATGTAGTCAGCTACAAGGTCACAGAACTGACAAGAAAGTCTTGGAGCTCCCTTTTTTTCATGCAAAGTCTGCTAACCAATGTCTTCTTGGTCAAGGTAGTCACAAATATGGTTCGAATCCTTAACTTTAGATTTTTTGAGCAAAACTAGTTGTTGGAAGCCTTATCCCCGCATGTTTGTAAAAAGATTCATTTGACAATCAACAATGTAAACTTTGAAATAGGAACTATAAACTCAAAATGGGAACTCTCGCCAAAAAACCCTGAAAAAACATCAAAGACAGTGCTAAAAATGAAAAGTGTGTATACTGGAACGATGGTTTTTTTTTAGGGTCAATTTTGAACATGTTTTAAAAATGGTAGCGAAAACAAAATTTTTGTGCAAAAAACACCTTGAAAATGAAAAAGTGTTGATACTAGAACGATGATTTTTTTTAGAGTCAATTTTCAACATTTTTAAAAAATGCTAGTAAAACCGAATTTTTATGTTCAAAAAAATTGTTGTTTATGAGGAAAAAAACACACTAATGTTTTTGGTAGAATAACATTTTTCTTTCCTAAGTATAAACTCAACATGTTTTCAACCATAACATGCTAGATACAAAAGAAATTGAAATTTTTTCAACCATAAAATTAAAAAACCATGACATTATGAACAAATTACATAACTAAATGAATCAAAATGTCATTATTTGTATATTGAATGAAACATACATTATATCTCTAATTTAATTTTGCATTGTATATATTCTAAACAATAAAAATTATCATAATTAAGACATATAATCCAACAACATAAAAATGACTCATAACTTCTAATTTAATACCATATGGAAATCAAAATTTTTATTTCAAGATACGATGCAAACTTCAGTTATATAAACTATCTTAGAAAATTATTCAAAATCACTCATATTTTCTTACACACCATCAGAATTCACATCATCAAATGAATGACTGGATGCTGACGGAGATGTTCCATATTCTTCTCTTTCAGCAACTAGTGCCCCGTCTGAGTCCACATGCATGCCCACCATTTCTAGTTTCAAAATTCTTCTAGATCTACGATTGGTTTCAGCAGACTCCCATCTCAACATTGTTCCTTCTGGTAACAACCTTTTCAGAATCTCTCCCCTCTTGAAGCAAAGAGTTCATTTCTTTGTTAAATTAAAGTCATAAACAAGTATGTCAAGATCCTCCAATTTTAAGATTTCTATGCGGTGGAGATTTATATTTGTACCCTTTCATTATCTCTTTCCACCATTTTTTTTGTCAACTACCATCTATGGCTTATACACACCATTGAATGGGTGTGTATTTGTGGCATACCAATGTACTTCAACACCTGTAATATCCTCATTTTCTATAAATACCTTTATAACCTTAGCAACCCAGAATGGATAACCATTGGGATCCCCATCTGCTATCACTGCGATCATGAAAACGTCCTTAATATCCTGTACTAAACCACTGTAAAGGTCTTCCGTGGCTTCATGTTGTGCACGAGATCTTTTGGAACCAATATACATCTCTCTTTCCTCTACCTGTGAAGAAATAATAATATCTTGAGATTGTTGTTGTTCAACAATGTTTATTTCCTCAGGTTCATTTGACACATTTTGTGGCCAAATAAATGGATTTTTCAAAGGTATATCTTCATTTGTTGTTGTTGAAATAATATCACTTTAATTATTGAAAAATGACTCCCACCAAACTGAATCAACAATGTCAAAGTATGCATATGTATATCTAATACATTTTTTAACTTCTTCTAGGAAATCAGAATAATTTATATCTCTATTTTGTCTACATGCATTATGAACTTCACCAACTGATTGTAATAACAATATTTTTGATGCAAATATTGGATGATTTGGAATGAACTTCAAAAATTCGAAACTTGATGATGGTGCCCATTCTGCAGTTGTTGAATACTTCTTGCCCCATATTAGTGTTTTCCCATCAATTTTTTTGATACAAAATTGATGTTGGAAGCTAATGTCATTAAGTTGTTCAATGCATTTCTCCTCACCATGCGATCCTAGAATAAACCTTTGCACGTCAACAGTTTCTTCCAACACATCAAAAATAGGCTCTGGCATGTATTATTTCTTAATACATTCAATTAATGATGGCAAGCTCCCAAGTTCCTTCCTACTCAATGTGACTGAAAAACAACTAAACATCTGATCAATATGGTCATCAGTGTGCCCAACAAGAAGGAAACCAACCTTTACCTTCTGAAAAATTCTCAATTGAACAAGCATGTTTAGATATCCAAAAACAACCTGATTTTTTTTTTACGATAAGTGTTGTCCAATTGTAGATTTAAAACTTCAAGAAAATTACCAAACCAATGAGAAAGCACATCATAAATTATGGTTATTGTCATATTTGCATCGTTATGAATATTTAGAGCTGTGAAGTACACCCTTGGCAACATTTTTCCATTGAAGACCATACAACTAACCAAGTCATACTGAATAAAATTTTGCTCCTGTAAATTTTTGGGTGTGCAAACAAAATGTGGTAAAAGTGTTTTCTTCTGGTCCATACCATCAATTATCAAATCCAAATATTTATTCGGATTATCATAACACTTCTTTCGATGTTTGTACAACTTTTTCCTTTCACTTGTTTGTTGTTTGCGATGCTCCTAAAGTTCTTTGACAATTGAATCTACACAACATAAAAGAAAGCCATTAAGAAATATGTTTTCATAGTTGATGACTATACAATTTTAAAAGTTAAAGTTATGAATGCTTACATCTTTCTGACCCTTCACATTTGTCCCTTTTTTATTTAAGAGAAGCACATGTACTACAAATCCCCATCCTTGTCTTCATAGGAATATGAACATTGTTGAATTCTTTCTTCCATACCTTCACAAAATATTGATATGTAATAAACCGACCATGTCCCTCAGCACCTTCTTCATAATCTTTGTATAAGTTGTAGATTTCTCATCTTGAAAAAATATCTGGAATATGTATTGTATCTCTATTTGGCATACACTCTCCATGCTTTGAAAAGAGATCTTTCATCCATGACATTGCAATATTTGATAATGGCCCAAATTGTTGTTTATGACATACTTCTGAATAAAATGTGGGGTCCTTTTCCAAATTTTCTTGAATTCTCGAGAGACGAAAATTCCCCATCAAATGAAACATTTTGAAAGCCTTTGTACAAATAAATAAAGACCCAATATGATAATCATAACCTGACAATGTAGATTGCATGCACCCAACTAAATATGAATTTTGCATGCTTTTATTCATTGACAAATATCTCTTCCTTTTCTCTAAAGCAAATTTGAAATCCATATGTTTCAAGCAATATTTTTGACAACATTCACTTGAAATGAGAGGGCTAATAGAAATTATTCTCGTCAGATATTTTTCTCTACCCCTTGTATAACTAGAACATATTGCATTGATACGAAAAGGTATGCTCCTACTCCTCGATACAATATTTCTTGGCAACATCTCCATCATTGGATCATCATTTGCATAAGCATTTTCAACATCATTAAGAGGAACGTTATCCACACTATGATCAGTTGTGCCTTTCAAATACTGACTTGGAGGATATTCTTCATCTTCCCCTTCTTCAGTGCTACTGTCATAGTCCTTAGAATTGGGACTAAATGGAAAATTTGACTTGATGTTTATTGGATATTCTTCCTCATGTGCATTGTTAGTGCTACTCTCATAGTCCATAGAATTAGGACTACGTCGAAAATGTGACTGTTTACTTACTGAAAGTGCTACATCATATCCTTTGTCACTGTTACCTTTATAGTCGTTAGGATTAGGACTAAGTGCTTCATCCTGTCCTTAAACACTACTCTCATAGTCCATAGGATTAGGACAAAGAGGACACCATGACACTCCATTCTTTTGAAATTTTTCATCATGCTCTTCATCACTATTGCTCTAATAGTCCATAGGATTAGGACTAAGTGGACACCGTGACACTCCATTCTTTTGAAATTTGTCATCATGCTCTTTAACATTGCTGCTCTCATAGTCCATTGGATTAGGACTAGGAGGACACAGTGACACTCCATTCTTTTGAAATTTTTCATCATGCTCTTCATCACTGCTGCTCTCATAGTCCATAGGATTAGGTATAAGCGGACATCATGACACTTCATTCTTTTGAAATTCTTCATCACCACTGCTTTCATAGTCCATAGGATTAGGACTAAGTGGACATTGTGACACTCTATTCAGTTGAAATTCTTCATTACTGTTGCTCTCATAGTCCATAGTATTAGGACTAATAGGACACCATGACACTCCATTCTTTTGAAATTCGTCATCATTCTCTTCATCACTACTGCTCTCATAGTCCATAGGATTAGGACTAAAAGGACATCGTGACACTCCATTCTTTCGAAATTTGTCATCATGCTCTTCATCACTACTATTCTCATAGTCCATAGGATTAGGACTAAGAGGACACTGTGACACTCCATTCTTTTGAAATTCATCATCATGCTCTTCATCGTTGTTGCTTTCATAGTCCTTAGGATTAGGACTAAGTGGATACTGTGAGACTCCATTCTTTTGAAATTCGTCATCATGCTCTTCATCGATGCTGCTCTCATAGTCAATAGGATTAGGACTAAGTGGACACAGTGACACTCCATTCTTTTGAAATTCGTCATCATGCTCTTCATCACTACTGCTCTCATAGTCCATAGGATTAGGACTAAGAGGAAACCCTGACACTCCATTCTCTTGAAATTCGTCATCATGTTCTTCGTCACTACTGCTCTCATAGTCCATAGGATTAGGACTAAGAGTAAACTGTGACACTCCATTCTTTTGAAATTTTTCATCATGCTCTTCATCATTGTCACTCTCATAGTCCTTAGGATTAGGACTAAGTGGACACTGTGACACTCAATTCTTTTGAAATTTGTCATCATGCTCTACATCACCACTACTCTCATAGTCCATAGGATCAGGACTAAGAGGACACTATGACACTCCATTCTTTTGAAATTCGTCATCATGCTCTTCATCACTGTTGCTCTCATAGTCCTTAGGATAAGGACTAAGTGGACACCGTGACACTCCATTCTTTTGAAATTCGTAACCATGCTCTTCATCATTGTTTCTCTCATAGTCCATAGGATTAGGGCTAAGTGGACACCATGACACTCCATTCTTTTGAAATTCGTCATAATGCTCTTCAGCATTGTTGCCCTCATAGTCCATAGGATTAGGAATAATTGAACATCGTGACACACCATTCTTTTGAAATTCTTCATCATGCTCCTCATCACTATTGCTCTTATAATCCGTAGGATTAGGACTAAGTGGAATCCATGACTCGTTATTTATTTGAAATTCTTCATCCCCTCTTTCATTAGTGTTTCTCTCATAGTCCTTAGGATTAGGACTAAATGGAAGAATTGACTTTCTATTCATAGTGGAAGAATTTCCGTTATATTCATCAATATGATTAGAGTTGTTACACAATGAAGATGTTGATGCTTTACAAAGCGAAACTTCACTATCAGGAGAATCCATCTCTTTCAAATAGAAGAGGTTGAATGATACAAATGTAGACTCTCCTAAAGATATTATATAGCTTAGAGAATGAAATTTTCCCTCCAAAAGGTTTCGCCAGAATATTTCCCTCCAAAATTTTCGTTTCATGTATTTCTCTTCATTATTTTATTCTACAATTTATTGAAAAATTTTAACTAATTTTTTTTATGAAATAAATCTTTAAATTTAAAATTGTAAACTAAAACTTTTACCTAAATTATTTTAATAGTTAAACTATATAATATTTACTAAACAATTGAATGTTTTTTTTTAATTTTTATGATACCTTCTAAAAAAAATTAATCCCACATTCACCACGTTGTAAAATAATTCCATAATATTCGTTTTATCATAGTTTTCTATATCGCCATAAAAAAATTAACATGTTAACTTTTTTTTAAAACAAATTAATCCCACATTAACCGTATGGTAAAACATCTCTGTAATTTCACCTATATAATAAATTTCATTATCACTGTTACTCACATCACATCAAGGTTTTCTCAGAGGTTTGTTAAAAGACTTGGAGCAAATTTGTGGAGCAGCTACATTGCTATCAACGACATATTCAACGGAGGATTCTCGCATTTGAAAGATTAGTTAATTCTTTTCTTTGCAGATTTTAAAATTAAATAAGTTTAATGAAGTTTAATTTTTTTTGTTTTAAATTAAAACCTTTTGTGGACCAAATTTAACCACTACGTCCACATTGGGCATGGTGGGCCCGATCATGTTCACAGTGGCGAAATGGGCCTGTAGGTTAAGGGCGATGGGGATGGCTACCCGGCTCTCCACCCCACCCCGTCACCCTACGGACAGGTGAGTCACCAAGGTGCCACGGGGGGGAGCTACGACAAATCGCCACCCCGTGAGCGAGCAGGCCGCTGGGTTGGCATAGGGGGAGCTGCCACAGCTCCCCCCACACCACCCTGGTGGCCCACCTGCCTGCGGGATGGCGGGCAATTCCAACAGCCTGCCCACCCGTGGGGTGGCGGGCGATTCCCGAAATTGCTTGCCACCCTGCAGCCATGCAAGCCACCAGGGTGGTGCGGGGGGAAGCTGCCACAACTCTCCCTGTGCCACCCCGATGTCCCACCTGCCCGTGGGGTGGCACTTGGGGAAGCTGCAGCAGCTCCCCCCATGCCACCCCAGCAGTCCATCTACATGTGGGGTGGCGGGCGGACCATTGGAGTGGCACAAGGGCGAGCTGCCACAGCTCCCCACCATGCCACCCCAGTGGCCCGCCCACCCATGGGGTGCATTGGGGGAGCTGCAACAGCTCCTCCCACGTCAACCTAGAGGCCCCCCACCAGCAGGGTGGTGGGGCGATTCTGAGAATCGCCTCGCCACCCCTCGGGCATGTGGGCCTCCACAGTGGCGTGGGGGAGCTAGCCACCTTGACGGCCCGTGGGCAGCCCCTCCACCCAACCCCAGCAGCCCTACTATCCGTGAGGTGGTAGGGTCACTGGGGTTGGGTGGGGAGCAGTGGTTGGGCCACCAAGGTGGGCTAGGGGGTCAGACCCAATGGCCAACTCGGTTGGCCGGACGATTTTCAAGGTGAAACCGTAGGGTGATTTATTTTTAATTTTTTTTTGAAATTGTTATGATTTATAAAATTAATTATCATTTTTCATTTTCGTGTATCTTTTTTTCAGGAAAATAGCATCAAAGAAGAATTCTATGAATCTTTCTAGACTAAAGACTCTTAAAGGTGGATCTTCAAAAAACATTGGTGAATGAACCCCACCTGAGCTGATGACTACAAATCTTTCAAGTGACTCAAATGATAAGAAGATGATTTCATACTAGAAGAAATCAAAAGAAGTGAAACTTCCATCAAAAGTCTGGTACGTGAAATAAAGAAGAAGCCAAAATGTGCAGATATATCTATATGTTGATGTACCTAATGATAATGGAATTTATGACGTGATGGGAAGAGTCATAGATATGTGTTCGGTACCGGATAGTGAATTTGTTTACATAATTACAAAACCGCCCAAGTCACATGAAAGGATTAAATACCAGTTATCATATTCATTATATGACACGAGAGAGGTATCTACAAACTTGTGTAAACAAATCGTAAATGAGATGAAACAAAATATCGTAAGTATTGTTATTTATATTTGTGTTTTTCATTCTTGTAACTGTCTCACTATATTTTTTTAACTTTGTTTTTATTGACATATGATATTTTGTTTAGCAGAATTTTGTTGAAAGTTGTTCAATTAGGTTGGGAGGCATTCATTTCATAGAGCATGATATTATGAAAGTTGTTAGCAGTTTCTACTCAGTGTCAGAAGAAGATATGGAAAACAAGAAAAATGTAGTAATTCGTGATGCTACAAAACTACATCAAAGGGATCAGGAAAAAAAAAGCCTCTAATGGATAAATCTAGCAAGGGTAGACAAGTTACTTTTGAAGACGAGGAAGTTGAAACTGGCAGTGAATAATATGTTGTGATTACTAAGGATGATATTGGAACTGAGAAGAGCCGTAAAAGACCAAAAGTAACAATGCCCAAGAATAAATCTGTTACAGTTAATGATGAGAATATTATGAAGAAGAAAAGTAAAGTTGAACATTTTGAAGTAGTCATTACCAGTAGTCAAGAACCTAGTGAAACTTCAAAAGAAAATAGAGAAATCATTACACCAGGAGCTGATTTAGAGGATGGCACTATCAAAACAAAACAAAATGCCATTCGACAGAACTTGACAAAGAGAAACTTAATTGAGGGTGGTCGTACATTTTAGCTTAATGTTAGACAAATCTATAAGGCAAGTGAAGGACAATGTCAATATCGAATGAGAAAGCCACACCATCTGTATGTTCACAACTTGAATACATTGATGAGGTATAATCCATATGCTCATGTGGTTAATTATGTGCTTCTTGTTGATCTAATTCAAGTTCCCAACAAAGAAGCATTTGATAAGTCAAATTTTTTTTAATACAATTATTATGTTCTTGGGAGGAACCATTCTGTAGAAGCTCAAAGACAATTGATATAGGAATATCCCAATAACCCATGTTTTGAAACAATGAAATGTATCATTATGCTAGTTTATCAGATACAGAAGCAAAGTTAGTGGCATGGGATCATAATTCAGATAATGAATATAGGATTTCTATGACTTTCATCCAAAGGGTTAGATTTATTCATAGTGAATTTGAAGAAAAATGTGGTGGGGATAGGACAAATGTTACTGTAGATTTCCAAAAGGAATGTTGTATGGAAATAGGCTATCAAATTGAAGAGAAAATCAATTCAAAAGGCGGCAATGGCGGCAGATTTAGTGATTTATTCAGAGGTGTTGATAACATTTTCCAGTTGGCATTTAGAACTCGAGAGATATGGGAGTTGATTAATGAGATTTTAAGCATGTGGGATAACATTGGCATTAAAAATCAGAAGGTCAAAAAGTCTAAGCCATTGATATGTAGCAACAGTAAATCAGGTCCTGAAATGAAGCAGCTTCTAGAAGATATGACTATCACACCATGGAGAGCATTGCAAGGAGTCAAGGATGAAAATTTTTTCAAAGTAATATTATCTCGTGTGACGTCAGAGAAATTATCATTGCAGGAAATGTTTGAGGAATTTCAAAAGTAAGTTTGTTGAATTATTTTTATTTATTTCTAGATTATAATTTTCTTTTAAATATAACATATTGTTCTTGGTAGTATTTATACATATCATTATATTAACTCTTTTTACTTTATCTATGCAGTCACAAAGTTTACATGAAAATTCAAGAACAAATGGTTAAATTGTTGAATGAAGATAGTTGGGATGATGTTGTACGCAACTATCCAAACTCAAGTTCTACATCAACATTAAAAAAAAGTTATCTTCCATTTAAAAAGGTATGTTGATTTATACATTCATTTTTATTCATCTGTATACTATTTTTAATTTATAACTTACACATATACTTTTTTATTTTATAAAAGATGAAGAAGGATGAAAATGGAGCACCATATAGTTTCAGAACCTTTATTGAAAAAATGAAGATCGAAAGACTGAAGAAGCAACGTCTTAAGAATGTTGAACTTGATCCAACTATTACTCATTTCATTTGGAATGGGCTAGACACTATTCAATATTAAGTAATACAAGGCAACTGTGAAGACATTGCTAAACTCATACCTAAAAGGGATTATGCCCTAGTTATTGCAGATATTCCCAATGGTTTCAATATTCCAAACATTGACTATGATAGTGACCCTTATATTTGTCAAGCTCTTAGTAAAGTGGTTGCGGGATTTCTGGAAGTCACGTCATCACCATTATGGAGATTTGTGACATTTCATTCAAGCACACAATTGGCAATGTTATTGTCAAGCTTAAAGGGGAAAACAAATTGAAGGATGCAACTTTACATGGTAAGACATTTAAAATGTATATTTGATTAATGTTAAAAAATTCATTTATGTACAAGTTAATTGAACTTTTACTATTTCATGTTACAGGCAAAGTCAAATCTTCTTAACCGTGAAGATCAACCATTTATAAATGATTGTGACTTCATCCATATTGATAGTTGGGAAAAAGATGATAGTTATATGTCTATGATTTTTAATCGGGTTGATGGAAAGAGTCATAGCCAAATACTGACTTATGAGGCTATTGTGAGAAAACTAACATATGAAGACAAAGAAGAAAAAGGAGAGATAGTTAAAATTTATCAAAAACCACAGTTATTGATTAATTATCTATGTAAATATGTTCAAATGAAGGAGAGTGGGTTTTCGATTTATTTTCTTGCTCAAGTAAGTTTTATTATATGGAATTGAATTTCAATATGTTATTTATTAATTTATACATCATTGTACTAATTTACTTCATTATTTCTTTTGTGCTTGATAATTAGGTACAACACTAGCATGTTGCCTTCAAAAAGGAAGAAATTGCATTGTCATTGAAAAAGATCCAATACAATGCAATTTTATTCAGCAAAGAATCAATGCTCTTCAATTTCTTCCAGATGCAATGCAAGAAATTGGGTTGAAGAAAGGGGACTTTAGTGAATCATGTGTGGCAAAAAAGGTAAAGAAACCATAGCCACCATTACATGGAATGATTGGAAAGGCATACATTGGGAGATTCGCAGACATCAAAGATCCATTAGAAGAAAATGAGCAAAATGAAGTAGAAAATATTGTGGAAGAAGACAATTATGAAACTCCAAAGGACGAAGAGTTTGGATTACGTGACATTGTTGATTAAATTTAAGTTATGCTTGGAAATCAAGCTCATTTTTTGTAACTATTAATTAGTTATGCTTGTAATGTTTTGACTTTGACATTTTATGAGAAGAATAAGCACTCAATTAAGGTTGTTATGTGTTCAATATTTGTATTATGTGATTTTCACATTAATTTTTATGTTGATCATTATTTTTTGAAAAAAAACAGTGATTATTATTATTTTTTGACATGAAATTCATTAAAAAAAACTATTATTTAACCAATTTTAGTTTAAAATTTCCTATCAAAATTGTGATTTTGACATGTCATCTCTAGCAAAAAATTACAAAAAACTATCAAAATGTGTAGTTTTTTAGTTATATTTTTGTTAAAAATGGTTTTTTTTTGTCAATTGTTAAAAATTATTGTTTTTTAGAGACAACTATTTCATGCCGATTGAAATATTAATTAATGATTTATAAATATGTAGAATATAAAAAATTTGAAATATCGACCTTCTTCTTTAAATATGCAAAACAATAAAAACCTCACTACAAAAAAAAAAGAAGAATAAAAACAAGAAAATATGAAGAAGAAGACCACTTCAAAAATTATTAAATTTAGAAAATAACTATTTACATTTTATACATTATAAAATTTAAAGTCAAAAAATAGGTCTTTTAAAAAAAGGAACTGATGCAAAATTACCACTTTTTTAAATCAACATGAAAATCACTACCATTCCAAAACGTAATGTACATAAAAAAGTTTAAAGTGCCAAAAACTATGCTTTAACAAAAACATGTGTGTTCTACATCATCCCTTTTCAAAATCGAGTCACTTTTTTGCTATCTCTACGAAACAGGTAACAATATCAATTCGTGTTTCAAAGTTTACATTGTTAATCCTCGATCATCTCATCCTTCTCTAAATGATATGAATCATAAATCAGAGGAGGTTCTTGATCTTGTTCTCCATGTGAAGGATGTGAATTTTAAACTAGAGCCTCTTTGCTGACCTCCTAGTGAGCCTCCTCTTCTTGTGCAGCTTCCCATGATGGGGAGCATTGTGGATCTGCATCACTTGACTCTCCATCATATTCGTATTCATCATAGGAAGGAGAAACATCAAATTCATCTGAATAATACCTCTGAGGGTTTATTTTCAGCTTGATAATGTTTCCTTCTCTGCATTATCGGTCATTTGATGATGCTTCTTGATGCAAGTAGATGTTTTCTTAGAGCCGAGCTCCACAAACATCTTCCACGGAGTCATTAATCTTAGGCATATTTTCAACATTAAAATGGATGCAACAATATTCAAACATAGCATTTGGTGGATATAATATTTTACAATAATATTGAATGCTATGCGAAAGATCATTAAGGAAGATATGCTACCATGAGGTATTGTCCTATACCAAACTCTAGCATCCTCTTCTAAAGAATACATGAACAATTTCATTCGTACATCTTCAAGAAAAATACCCTGTTGTTCCATTCATTCATGAAAATATTTGAGGTGTTGGTCAAGCCTTCTATCTATGTATCCACTGAATCTAGCCAAATATGTATTCCATTCATGCACTAAAGGGACGTGATTGGGATAACCAGCAATAGAGGAAAAATCCAGTGGGGAAAATTTGTTGGCTAGGAATGATGGAATGGCCATTTTGAAAACCCCCTAGGTGAGTGATCTCAATTTCAAAGGTAGGAAAATTTTTCGTCTGCTTTAACAAAAGAGTGAGGATGAAGTTGCTTGAAAGCTAGGATGGTCAAATAGAGATATGGACAATGGAGTTGCCAAGATGTTTACCATAGAATTAAAATCATGGAGTGGCCAAGGTGATATATCTTCAACCCATACATCCCTTTCTCACCTAACAAAGCGAATGTAAAAATTTGGCGTATCCCAGGGGAAAAGTCCTTCAATACGTTCCCTAACAATGGCATTAGAAAGATGTTGTCACTTTTTCTAGCACCTGGAGCACAAATTCCTCTGGAGATATAGAAAAATTCCTAGAGATAGCCTCTGGTTTTATTGTAGACCAGTGGCTAGGACATCATAAATAGAGGAGTGCATGAAATATTATCTGAGAGGGGCTTTTGCATCACTCCAATTGTCACGTAGTTAAAATGATAATACAAGGGGCTTTGTTCAATAGCCATTCATTAAGGTAAACTCAAGCCAATACATGGATCCAAATGTAGGGGGTAAATCAGAGCAACCTCAAAGACAAATGTCTTGTTCTGGTGGACAACACACAATAACAGGCTGCTTAATATTGAGGTTGTAATAAAATGAAGAGGAAGAGAGAAAGGAGGGGAATAGATGCATAGGGTTGTAAACAAGACAAAATCCTAGGCAAAAATGTTCCAACAGAAGCATGGAAGATTGAGGAGATGAAAGAACAGAAAGAGTGGAGCCCGAATTAAGGTTTCATGCATATACATCATGGGTACCTCTATCACCAAACATTGTGAGTAAATCTGTGATCATACAAGTACTGCGGGTTAATCTAATAACACAAAGTAAATCAATAATTACTACAGGTACTGTAGGCTATTGAATAACGCAAGTAAATATGTAATATACACGTGTATTGTTCTCTATTTAGCAAAAAATATAACACCATGAAAGCATGAGATCGACATCTTCATTACACAATTTCATTAGAAAGAAAAACATATATGAAACAAGATTTACAAAGTGGAAGACATACTGGACGTTGCTCTAATTGGAATCACTAAATAATTTCATTAATCCGATATGAGTCCAACACACCATTCCATTACATTCAGCAAATATCACTCAATTCCCTCGTGAATAGGCAAACAAAACCAAAAATGGAATCATAGAATTCCTACCCTATGGGTGCAAAATTCTGCAACCTTTATTAAGTGTTTCTCCCCCTTATTTATACATAAAATGGGGGCTTTGAATCCACATTTACAAAATATCTCAGCCAAGGGCCAGATGTCTGATGGACTAGCTACCTCAGCCTACGATAGCTCTGCTGCCCAAAATGATTTCCAAGGATTTGATTCCCTTCATGGAAATAAAAATAAATTACAGAACAATCAGAAATAAAGAAAAATGAAAAATGATGGGAGGAAGTATGCCTTTGTTGTTCCCATGAAAACCCTTGTTAGGCCACATCTCTGTCATCGTGCATCCCTCTAGCTGCTTAATTGCTCCCTATTGCTTTCGCCTTAACTGCCCGACTTCCCCACTCTCTGAAGATGATAGCGATCAACTGTGGTTATTAGTTACATAATAAAAGTGGAGATTTTCTTAGTAGTATTTCACTATGTATCTGAGCAGAGCCCCATGTTGAGCCATTAATTCTTCCTGAGCCCCATACCTCCATTTACTCTCTGACGACGTGCATCAAAGCAAATCAAATTCATTTTTTAGGGGATTTTAGTCCTGGGTTTCTTGTTGCGGAGATTTCCACTAAATTAGCCCATATCGCTCTCTAACTAATCCATGCCTTCATTTAATACCTCAATTGTCAACCCATACGCCGAAAAATACCCTTGCCATCCCACTGAGCGGAAGCGAAATAGACATTTTAATGTTCGTTGATCTGGGTCATTGATCCAGGCTAATTCAATCTGGGTCATTGATTCAACCCTATTGGTGTCACAATCGCAACACAAGAGAGAG
The DNA here is from genome assembly GCA_031772625.1 of Pinus tabuliformis. Lineage (NCBI taxonomy): Eukaryota > Viridiplantae > Streptophyta > Pinopsida > Pinales > Pinaceae > Pinus > Pinus tabuliformis. The sequence continues at coordinate 1,432,397,292 of CM062819.1, read as the reverse complement.
CCTTTGTAACTTATTTCATAGTTCTTGCAAACGGGTTGGACCCGAAACTGTAACAAAATGAAATATATAAAATATTGCATCCATCACAATCACAAGTCGGAAGGGGCTTCGACAGAGGAGGAATTTGTGACTTGAGTGATCCCCAATTGCGATATCACAATCTGTGGGGGAGGACGTATCGCAATCGGCAAGGGGAGACAGAACTTACGATATCACCATAAGCAGGATGAACTTGTGATATCAGTGGAGGAGTGGTGACAGGACTTTTGCGATATCGCAGTTGATGAGGGGAGAAGAAACTTTATTGCGGTAAGAAGGAAGCTTTTCGATATGCGATATCACAATCAAAAAAGGAAAAGGGAGATGGGGAAATATGTATCATGAAAAAGGGAAATCTTCGATTGCAATTTTCTAGGCTCCTGATCCTTCAATATGCTCTTCTCCTTCATTTCAAAGGGAACACAACCATTGAACTTCAACATGCCATACCTTCTGGTCCCGAAGTCCATTTTCAAATTTCCATATACAATTGGAAAGTGCATTCTGAGCACTATCCAATGGAGAGTGGATGATTTAGCTTTGAGAGCCTCTGTGGTTTGCAAGATGGATTCAAAATTCACTACTATTTTGAACTTTGGACAATTGGAAACTCATAACAACATTTGGCATGAAATTTTATTAGTTTTGTAAATAGGGTTATTTCAAATTTTTACATATATATTTACATATTTATGCGTTATGAATAAAATGCATTATTTAGAAATGAGAAAAAGTGTGAAGGTAGACTTGATCACTTCTTTTTATTGTGTTTACATGGAACTTAATACTTTGGTTGATAAATTATCAAAAAACGGACTCTAAAGCTTAGGACATTAGGCTAGATTATTTTTCTTGAGTTTAGAAATGGTTTTTGCCAAAAAGAATTCTTGGATTAGTTTTTATGTATTATATGTAATATGTTGAGGCATCCCAGATACATGCCCCAAATGCAAGCCATCACAGTGCAAGGGGTTTTTCTATACGTGGTCGAGCTCATGACAGATCACGTAGCCCACCGACAGTTCATGTTCCTCTCATAAATCCTACCTGTGACGCTAGTCAGAGTGTTAGAGGCAATGTTTTTGTCTTTATTGATGACCATGGTACATCTAGTGGACCTTCTTCACATATTTTAGGTACACCTCCTACATTTTTAAATCCTCTTTAAACTTTATGTGTTTATGTCTTGAAATTGTATTTAATTTTTAAATTTTCTTCAACTAATGTGTTTGAATTTAATGTATATGTTATTATGCTTCTAGATTCTTAATTATATTTGTGATTTATAGGCTCTCAGTGGGTCGAATCTAAGGATTAAAGTGCAACCTCAATCCCTTTGTGGGATGATGCTACAACTCATATCACATTAGAGGATGTCACAACCCGTCATACACATATCACAATAGAGATAAAGAAGATCTCTGACAATTCACCGACTCATATTGCATTGTCTTTGATGTTGGATAGCATCAATAGGTTGATCAAGACATAACATAGGTCAGGCCCACATAGCCACATATTACAGTCTAGATAGAGGATTAGGAGGCATGAGTTTAGGGGCCCAGATACTTGGGAGGTGGTGAAAGAGGCCACTAAGGACATTGATGTTCATAGGAGTTTTTCAACATACCTATGGATCACCTCGCTAGACATAGAGGTATGATTCTACTAAAATATTTTAGGAAAGTTGATACAACCCCTTTTGTGTATGAAATATTCGTTAGAGCTTGGGACCAATTCCCCCACCATGACTAGGTCACCATTTATTTTTCTAAGAATTTATATGCAGATTTTGTGTTACATACGAGGTCGAAATAGACAGATACCAGATCTCATTATTATGGACCTATATTAGGACATACCTATGAGCGTGAGAGGCTCGTAGGTACCCTAGGAATGTACCACCACCTCCGATATTCTTGTCACTACCATCTTAGAGCTTGGTATTACTAACAGAGCTAGAGGAGTTATCGCAGCTTGGTGGTGAGACTGGGGAGTCTATTGTAGACAACATGCAGATGTGATAGGCTAGTTCACATGTTGCATTGTATGGAGAGATTATGATACCACCACCATTTCCTTGTGACTCGCCAGTTCCCTTATATGATGATTCATTTCTCGCAAGTTTACCCTTTGATCATATTTTGACATCTACATGTATGTATTGTGATGTCATTCGTGACACTTGGAAGGTACACGACTTACATGACACAAACCATGTACATATATGTACGAAATTTTTGACTCTTATTGTTAAATTATGCACAAATATTTATATTAAAATTTCTAGTTCGTATTATATTATATTTTTATTAATAAGTTCATGATAACATGTAAACACATCCCATCTACATGGATGAGCTTATGAGGTCATTCAAGGGGGTAGTTGATCAGCCAGGGCATTTTCGACTAGATAATGTTTCCATGGATTATCCTCCACCCCCACCTCCACCTTATATACTCACTAATGTGGAGGAGAGTCACTATGTACAACCACATGGACCAACAATTTAGGTAAACTTTTTTATTCCTAAGATTAATTTCCTTTTCTTAAGTTACACATATATGCTAATTAAATTTTAGATTAATTATAATTTGTCCTTGCCATTGTGTACATAGGACCATATGCAGAGTGTCGTTGATGTCATTGTTATGTGGAGACACGGGTGGGATGTTGTATTTAGAGGCCCTGATGATGTGGGTTCATCGATGCAGGCCCTAATCATTGAGCCATCAGCAGGGGAGCATCAAACCTAGTTTCATGATAAGACCCCCATCCTATCTGAATTGAATTTTAACTCAACTGGGGTTAGTAGATTCATGTATATGTAATTAAAAATGTGGTTCAAATTCATTTATTTACATATTATTTATTTTGCACAAATAATGATCTAATTATATTGAATTTGAATGTGTTATATTGCAATACCAGCTTATGGACACATACTTTGCGTCGCAAAATTTGCATAGGAGTTCTGGCGATACTTAGATTGTCATAGTTTGTATATTTTCAGGCTCATTTCATAGGGAATATTCACATGTGTGAACAAAGTTTGTATATTTGCATACATGTACAGTTTATGGATGTACATCATGGACATCATTTTGGTTTATGGATGCTTATTATTTAAGTTTATGGATTTTCATGTGACATTTGTAATTTGTTTATATTTTCATATGGATAGTTTACTGATACATGTATTCACTATTTGAGTTTATGGATTTGTATTAATCGTGTTTATGGATGCTCATTAATTTTTGAATTTTACGGATCTATTAAAATTATTTCGGTAAGTTAATGATTTTTCTATATACTCTAACTTTTATTAGTAAAATATATGTTCAATTTTTATTTTGAGTTTTATAGACTAAAAAAAAGTACAATCTTAAGTTACGATGCAAGTAACTTTGATACTTAACATGAAATAAAATATATCATGTTTCAATCTAATATTGAACATGAAAATAATTCCAATCATGCCTCATATTGGCTTGTAGAAAGTGTCATTTAGTGCAATCAACATGTATGTTATTACAGTTCAATTTTAAAAATAAATTATTTCAATTATAAAGTCATATATATATATATATATATGAAAAAATTTGTGACCCACCCATATACCATTGCATGGAAAACCTTTTTAAGTATTTCAATCAATTTTTTATCTCAACGTTTAATTAAAAAGTTACACAAATATGATTGAAATAAGTTTTATTCAATTTTAGTAAATAATGTCATGTAAACAATAAATAGGTTTTATTTAGCGTTATTTATTTTGAGATCGTCGCCAACAACTTAGTCATAACCTGATATAAGTCAATCATATTGAAATTTAATACATAGGTCAAAAAAAAATATATGACAACATTTCTATAATTTTATATAATGTTATCAACTTTCCTGAATTTACAAGTAGTTATCCAAGTATTTCAATCAATTCCTTATGATGGAAATAAGTTTTATTCATTTTTTAAAAACTCAAATATGATTGAAATAATTTATATATTCAATTTTAAAATATGTGGAGATGTAAAAGTTACAAATACAAGTTTTATTCAATTTTATTTTGTTTGAGTTTATCTACAAAATCTTAGTCACAGTACACGTGCCAATAAATTTTTTGTGCTTACACTAAAATCAATGAATCTAATGCAAGCAATCAAATATGATGAGAAATAAAAATCTACACTCAAATCAATGCATCTAATGCAAATAATCAGATAGGATTAGAAATCAACATCTATACTGAAGTCAGTGCATTTAATGTTGCAAGCAATCATATAGGATTAGAAATCAGCATCTACTTGAAATCAATGCATCTAGTGCTAACAATCAAATATGATTAGTAATCAACATCTACAATGAAATCAATGCATCTAATGCATGCTCAATCAAACAAGAATAGAAATTAACATCTTTACTGAAATTAATGCATCTAATGCAAGCAATAAATTTGAATTAGAAATCAACATCTACACAGAAATCAATGCATCTAATGCAAGAAATCAAATAGGATTAGAAATCAACATTTTCACACTGAAATCACTGCGTCTAGTGCAATAAATTTTCTTCCCTTTCTCTCCTCCCTCCATCTATATTGATATCTCCCTCCATTTTCCTTTCTTTGTCACTTTATCTCACCCCCCAGACATAGATGATCTCTCTCTTCATACACATCTATCTCTCCCCCCCCTATCTCTCTCTTCTTCCCTCTCTCCCCCTTCCATCTATATCTTTATCTCCCTCTATCTCTCCTTATTCATCTCTCTATATCACCCTGCAAACATACACATTATTTCTCCATGTCTATCTATTTACCCCTCCCTCTCCCTCTCCCTTCCCCTTATCTTCCTCTATCTCCCCTTCTATCTCTCTTCCCTCCTATTCTCCTCCCTCCCTCTCTCTCCACCTTTCTTTCTCTATATGTAATTATTCTTACCTCCCTCCCTCTCTCTCTCCCTCCCTTTCAATTCCTCTCTCTCCCACCTCCCTATGTCTCTCCCCTTCATCACTCACTCACTCACTCTCTCTCTCTCTCTCTCTCTCTATATATATATATATCACTTTCTCTATCAAGCTTTGTCCTACAGCACTATTGACTATCACCCTCCCTCTCGCATTCTCTCCCCCCCTTCTCTCCATATCTCCTTCTTTGTCTTTCTAACTCACCCCAAACATACACACTCTCTATCTCTCCATTGCCACTCCCCCCCTCTCTCTCCACCTTTCTTTCTCTATATGTCTTGAACTTATTCCTTCCATATCCTTTCCTCTAACTCCATCTCTCAAGCTCCCTCTCTTTCTTGGAGACTCTCTCCTCTTCTCCCTCTCTCCATCTTTCTATCACCCTCTCTCTCTCTTACCCTTCTCTCCTGCTCTCTTTTTTCTATATATCAAAAAATTTAAAATACTTTGAAAATTAAGATTCTTTTATTTTATATAATACATATTTAAAAGTCAAGATTTAAAATGTGTGTTGGATATTTACCTCGAGGGAAAATGATAATTTTCCATGGAAATATTATCTAAAATGTTCATGTCTTCCAATTGAAATTGTCTAGGTTTTATTTCTTTAAAGGTAGTTTTAGGTTATGATTACTTGATTTTAAAAATATTATATATTTTATTATGTTAGATTTATAAAAAATTAGGTTAAATAAAATTTACATATTTAGCAAGCTTGTATGACTATTTTTGTGTTATTGACTCTTTGTTGACCCATATTAGTATGTCAACCACATTTATTAATGTGGTTATTGTGGTTGTGCTAGTATATATTATAATATAAAAAAAATATATTATATTAAAGTTAATAACGTTATATTAATCCAAAACTAATAAATTTAATATTAACATTAAAATATATTAATATTAACTTTTTTATATAAATATCATTTCATGTTTAATTTAATAATAATAATAATATTTTTTAATATTAAATTAATAAAATTTCTACATGACATGATAACAAAAATTCTACTAAAATTTGGAATTTTTAAATGTGGTAAAAGCTTATTTTTAAAGCCTTTAACTTTTTTTTATAGAGGCTCGATCTAAAGTTAAAAAAACCCTCAATTGAATTATTTGAATTTGAAATTTAGTCTCTCATATAATACATATTTATAAAAAAAATTACTAAAATTAATAAAAATATGAAAATTTTATAATCAACTTTTAATATGAAATGAATATCAAACAAACTTAGCTTAGCCTAATATCACAATCCAACGATAAGAATTCAAAATTATTCACCAATACCATGTTAAAAAAATAAAACACAAAAGTAAGTGGAAAACATATCATGGAATGAAATAAAATCTAAAATTCAGAATCATTAAAGAGTTTGCTTGAAAAATTAGAAGGCACTTGGAAATGTTCAATCAAATCATAATGAGGCCATTGCAAAAAGGTATATGAAAATTTATCATTAAATCTTAAATTACTAAAAAAAATCATTATCAAACTCATTATCATAGTTTTCAAATTCACGTAAAGTTAGTGTATATATACATATATATATATCTATATATATATATATATATATATATATATATGATATTAAATAAATTATTATAATATTTAAATTAATATTAAATTTATTATAATAATAATTAAGAATATATATTGTTTCATAAATTTAAAAAATATATAGTTTTTTATAAATTTTAATACTCAAATCATTTATTATAAAAAATCAAATATTTATATTAAATTTCAATAAATATATATGTATAGATATTACTATAATTTTTAAATTAATATTAAATTTATTGTAATAATAGTTAAGAACGCATATTGTTTCATAAAAAGTTGTAAGTTTAAAAAATATATGCATATTAATAGTCAAATTATTTATTATAAAAAAACAGATATTTATGTCAAATTTCACTAGCACAAATTGGTTGAGAATAGGTCTTGTCAATAAAATAACCTAAGATCAAACCTCATATAAATGGTTGTCCCTTACACTAGAAAAAAAAAAACAACATACTAAAAATCACAAACGACTTAAAAACAAACAAAATCAAATACCTTATACAATAAACAAAATCATATACAAAACACTTCAAAAACAAATTATTATTATTATATTTAACACAAAATAATTATCCACAGGTGACCAATCAAGTAACCTTGTCACTAACTGTCATAGCGCGCTTCCAAACTTACAAAATATACCTGACACCTCTCTTCAATTGGTTGATTCCAACTTAAAACATGGACCAAAGATAATAAATGCATTATATTCTCCTCCCTCCCTCTCTCTCCACCTTTCTCTCTCTATATGTATTTATTCTTACCTCCCTCTCTCTCTCCCTCCAACTCGATCTCTCTCTCTCCCTCCCTCTCAAGTACTCTCTCTCCCACCTACCTATGTCTTTGCCCCTCGTCACTCACTCACACACTCTCTATCTCTCTATATATCTCTTTCTCTCTCAAGCTTTGTCCTACAACCCTATTGACTATCACCCTCCCTCTCGTATTCCCTCTCCCACTTCTCTCCATATCCCCTTTTTTGTCTTTCTATCTCACCCCAAACATACACACTCTATATCTCTTCATTGCCACTCCCTCTCTCTCTCTCTACCTTTCTTTCTCTATATGTCTTGAACTTACTCCTTCCATATCCTTTCCTCTAACTCCATCTCTCAAGCTCCCACTCTTTCCAAGAGACTCTCTCCTCTTCTCCCTCTCTCCATCTTTCTATCACCCTTTCTCTGTTACCCTTCTCTCTCGCTCTCTTTTTTCTATATATCAAAAAATTTAAAATACTTTGACAATTAAAATTATTTTATTTTATATAATACATATTTAAATTTCAAGATTTCAAATGTGTGTTGGATATTCACCTCGAGGGAAAATGATAATTTTCCATGGAAATATTATATAAAATGTTCATGTCTTCCAATTGAAATTGTCTAGGTTTTATTTCTTTAAAGATAGCTTTAGGATATGATTACTTGATTTTAAAAATATTATATATTTTATTTAGTTAGATTTATAAAAAAGTAGGTTAAATAAAATTAACATATTTAGCAAGCTTGTATGACTATTTTTGTATTACTGATTCTTTGTTGATCCATATGAGTATATCAACCACATTTATTAATGTGGTTAATGTGGTTGTGCTAGTATATATTATAATATAAAAAATTTATATTATATTAAAGTTAATAATGTTATATTAATCCAAAATTAATAAATTTAATATTAAAGTTAAAATATATTAATGTTAATTTTTTTATATTAATATCATTTCATGATTAATTTAATAATAATACTAATAATATTTTTTAATATTATTATTAAAATTAATAAAATTTCTACATGACACGATAACAAAAATTCTACTAAATTTTGGAATTTTAAATGTGGTAAAAGTTTATTTTTAAATCATTTAACTTTTTCTATAGAGGCTCAATCTAAAGTCAAAAAAACCCTCAATTGAGTTATTTGAATTTGAAATTTAGTCTCTCATTTAATACGTATTTATAAAAAAATTATAAACATTATTAAAAATATGAAAAATTTATAATCAAATTTTAAATTGATATGAAATGAATATCAAACAAACTTAACTTAGCCTAAGATCACAGTCCAACGATAAGACTTCAAAATTATTCACCAATAGCATGTTAAAAAAATAAAACACAAAAGTAAGTGGAAAACATATCATGGAATGAAATAAAGTAAGTGGAAAACATATTATGGAATGAAATAAAATCTAAAATTTAAAATCATTAAAGAGTTTGTTTGAAAAATTAGAAGGCACTTAGAAATGTTCAATCAAATCCTAATGAGACCATTGCAAAAAAGTATATGAAAATTTATCATTAAATCTTAAATTAATAAAAAAAATTATTATCAAACTCATTACCATCATTCATGTAAAGTTAATAATTATATCTATATCTATATATATATATATATATATATATATATATATATATATATATATATATATATATAATATAATATTGATATTAAATAAATTATTATAATTTTAAAATGAATATTAAATTTATTATAATAATAATTAAGAATATATATTGTTTTATTAAAAAAAATTGTAAATTTTAAAAATATATAATTTTTTTATAAATTTTAATAGTCAAATCATTTATTATAAGAATTCAAATATTTGTATTAAATTTGAATATATATATATATATATATATATATATATATATATATATATATATATATATATATATATATATATATATATATATATTAAATTTATTGTAATAATAGTTAAGAATACATATTATTTCATAAAAAATTGTAAGTTTAAAAAATATGTGTATAATAGTCAAATTATTTATTATAAGAAAATCATATATTTATATCAAATTTCACTATCACACTTGGTTGAAAATACATCTTATCAATAAAATAACTTAGAATCAAACCTCACCTATATGGTTGTCCCTTATATTTAAAAAAAACAACATACTAAAAATCACAAACAATTTGAAAAACAAACAAAAATCAAATACCTTATACAATAAACAAAATCATATACACAACACTTTAAAAATAAAATATTATTATTATATTTAACACAAAATAATTATCCACAGTTAAAAAATCAAGTAACCTTGTCACTAATTGACATGGCACGCTTCCAAACTTACAAAATGTACCCGACACCTCTCTTCAATTGGTTGATTCCAACTTAAAACATGGACCAAAGATAACAAATGCATTATATTCTTTTATAAATAAGTTAATTTTATTTTACATGTGTTATTTCATAATAATTTGAGAAACTTAGGTCTTATGTTGTTCGACTACAATCAGGTCGACCTCAAAATAGGAGTACATGCACAAAACAACTCACCCTCCATTAAGGAGCTGATGCTTTCCAAAAGTTGGACCTATACAGTTAGAACCAGTGAGTTTTGTACTGTTCCTTGTAATTATATTATAATTCAAGATAACATGGGAGAGGAGATTGTTTTGTAGCAGAGAGTTCAGTCCGGTAAATATGGAGTCCCATGGAGAAGCAATTGTAGGTGCAGAGTCCAATGAAAATTACAGTGGCGTTAGAAAAGGGAGAATTCACTGGTTGCTCATTAGCATGAGCGTTATCACTGTTGTGGTGGGACAGTTTGGCGGGCTAATTTTGAGTTGCTTTTATTTTGAGCAGGCTGGCCACAGCCGATGGCTCAGATCGTTGTTTCTCTACATAGGATCACCATTTCTTCTGCTAACACCACTGCTGAACACACAGAAAATCAACGATGTTTTCATTTGTTACCATTAGATATCTTCTTGCTTATGGAGCTTTGGGTGTGATGGTAGGTGGGAATTCTCTGCTTTACTCATTTGGGATTTCATATCTGCCAGTATCAACTTACTCTCTTCTCTCCACCACCCAGTTAGCTATCAATGCCTTGTTCTCTTTCATTGTGGTTAAGCAAGGAATAACTCCATATATTCTAAATTCAATCCTGCTTCTTAGCTTTAGTGCCATTCTTCTAGGTACCCACTCGAGCAACAAGAGACCAGAGGGAGTAAATAGAACCCACTTCATTATGGGCTTTGTTTACACCATCTTGGCCTGTGCCATTTATGGACTCCTCCTCGCACTGATGCCACTTGTTTTCCAAAAGGTTGCACAGAATTTCGCTGTAGTTATGATCTTGCAGGAATTGGTTTACATTGTTGGTGCCTTCATTTGTGCGTTGGGACTGTTGGCCAACGGAGAATTCAGAGACCTAGGATCAGAGTCCCATGATTTTAGGTCAGGGGAAATGGGATACATCATGACTCTACTATGGTGTGCTATAGCTTATCAAATATATTATGCGAGGACATTGGGATTGATTTTCTTGATTTCTTCTTTGTTTTCTAATGCCATTGGCGCTTTTTCTCTGCCTGTTGTTCCCATCTTGGCTATCTTCGTCTTCCACGATAAGCTGGACGTGATAAAGGTATTAGCCATGCTTTTGGGAATCTGGGGATTTGTTTCCTATGCTTTTCAAAAGTAAATTTGTTGAATTATTTTAATTTATTTCTAGATTATAATTTTCTTTTATATATAACATATTGTTCTTGGTAGTATTTATACATATTATCATTATATCATCCTTTTTTACTTTATCTATGTAGTCACAAAGTTTACATGAAAATTCAAGAACAAATGGTTAAATTGTTGAATGAAGATAGTTGGGATGATGTTGTATGCAACTATCCAAATTCAAGTTCTACATCAACATTAAAAAAAAAATATCTTGCATTTAAAAAGGTATGCTGATTTACACATTCATTTTTATTCATTTGTATACTATTTTTAATTTATAACTTACACATACATATTTTTATTTTATAAAAGATGAAGAAGGATGAAAATGGAGCTCTAGATAGTTTCAAAAACTTTATTGAAAAAATAAAGATCGAAAGACTGAAGAAGCAACGTCTTAAGAATGTTGAACTTGATCCAACTCTTACTCATTTCATTTGGAATGGGCTAGACACTATTCAATATCAAGTAATACAAGGCAACTGTGAAGACATTGCTAAACTCATACCTAAAAGGGATTATGCCCTAGTTATTGCAGATATTCCCCATGGTTTCAATATTCCAAACATTGACTATGATAGTGACCCTTATACTTATCAAGCTCTTAGTAAAGTGGTTGCGGGATTTCTAGAAGTCATGTCATCACCATTATGGAGATTTGTGACATTTCATTCAGACACACAATTGGCAATGTTATTGTCAAGCTTCAAGGGGAAAACAAATTCAAGGATGTAGCTTACATGGTAAGACATTTAAAATGTATATTTGATTAATGTTAAAAAATTCATTTATGTACAAGTTAATTGAACTTTTACTATTTCATGTTACAGGCAAAGTCAAATCTTCTTAACCGTGAAGATCAACCATTTATAAATGATTGTGAGTTCATCCATATTGATAGTTGGGCAAAAGATGATAGTTATATGTCTATGATTTTTAATCAGGTAGATGGAAAGAGTCATAGCCAAATACTGACTTATGATGTTGTTGTGAGAAAACTAACATATGAAGACAAAGAAGCAAAAGGAGAGATAGTTAAAATTTATCAAAAACCACAGTTATTGATTAACTATCTATGGACATATGTTCAAATGAAGGAGAGTGGGTTTTGGATTTATTTTCTGGCTCAAGTAAGTTTTATTATATGGAATTGAATTTCAATATGTTATTTATTAATTTATACGTCATTGTACTAATTTACTTCATTATTTCTTTTGTGCTTGATAATTAGGTACAACACTAGCATGTTTCCTTCAAAAAGGAAGAAATTGCATTTCCATTGAAAAAGATCCAATACAATGCAATTTTATTGAGCAAATAATTAATGCTCTTCAATTTCTTCCAGATGTAATGCAAGAAATTGGGTTGAAGAAAGGGGACTTTAGTGAATCACATGTGGCAAAAAAGGAAAAGAAACCCCAGCCACCATTACATGGAATGATTAGAAAGGCATACATTGGGAGATTCGCAAACGTCAAAGATCCATTAGAGGAAAATGAGCAAAGTGAAGCAGAAAATATTGTGGAAGAAGACAATGATGAAACTTTAGAGGACGAAGAGTTTGGATTACGTGACATTGTTGATTAAATTTAAGTTATGCTTGGAAATCAAGCTCATTTTTTCTAACTATTAATTAGTTATACTTGTAATGTTTTGACTTTGACATTTTATGAGAAGAATAAGCACTCAATTAAGGTTGTTATGTGTTCAATATTTGTATTATGTGATTTTCACATTAATTTTTATGTTAATCATCATTTTTTGAAAAAGATTGTGATTATTATTATTTTTTCACATGAAATTCATTAAAAAAAAACTATTATTTAACCATTCTTAGTTAAAATTTTCCTATAAAAATTATGATTTTGACATGTCATCTCTAGCAAAAAATTACAAAAAATTATCAAAACGTGTAGTTTTTTAGTTATATTTATGTTAAAAATGGTTATTTTTTGTCAATTGTTAAAAATTATTGTTTTTTAGAGACAACTATTTCATGTGGATTGAAATATTAATTAACGATTTATAAATATGTAGAATATCAAAAATTCGAAATATTGACCTTCTTCTTTAAATATGCAAAACAATAAAAATCTCACTAAAAAAAATTAAAATAAAAACAAGAAAATATGAAGAAGAAGACCACTTCAAAAATTATTAAATTTAGAAAATAATTATTTACATTTCATACATTATAAAATTTAAGTCAAAAAATAGGTCTTTTAAAAAAAGGACCTGATGCAAAATTACCACTTTTTTAAATCAGCATGAAAATCACTACCATTCTAAAACGTAATGTCCATAAAAAAATTTAAAGTGCCAAAAAATATGCTCTAAAAAAACATGCGTGTTCTGCATCGCCCCTTTTCAAAATCGAGTCACTTTTTTGCCATCTCTACAAAACAGGTAATAGTATCAGTTTGTGTTTCAAAGTTTACATTGTTAATCCTCGATCATCTCATCCTCCTCTAAATGATACGGATCATAAATCAGAGGAGGTTCTTTATCTTGCTCTCCAGGTGAAGGATGTGAATTTTAAACTAGAGCCTCTTTGCTGACCTCCTAGTGAGCCTCCTCTTCTTGTGCAGCTTCCCATGATGGGGAGCATTGTGGATCTGCATCACTTGACTCTCCATCAGATTCATATTCATCATAGGAAGGAGAAACATCAAATTCGTCCGAATACGACCTCTGAGGGTTTATTTGCAACTCGATGATGTTTCCTTATCTGCATTCTCGATCATTTGGTGATGCTTATTGATGCAAGTAGATGTTTTCTTAGAGCGGAGCTCCACAAAAATCTTCCGTGGGATCATTAATCTCTGGCATATTTTCAACATTAAAATGCATGCAACAATATTCAAACATAGCATTTGGTGGATATAATATTTTACAATAATATTGAATGCTATGTGAAAGATCTTTAAGGAAGATATGCTACCATGAGGTATTGTCCTATACCAAACTCTAGCATCCTTTCCTAAAGAATACGTGAACAATTTTATTTGTACATCTTCAAGAAAAATACCCTATTGTTCCATGCATTCATTAAAATACTTGAGGTGTTGGTCAAGCCTTCTATCTGTGTATCCACTGAATCTAGCCAAATATTCCATTCATGCACTGAAGGGACATGATTGGGATAACCAACAATAGAGGAAAAATCTAGTGGGGAAAATTTGTTGGCTAGGAATGATGAAATGGACATTTTGAAAACCCCCTAGGTGAGTGATCTCAATTTCAAAGGTAGGGAAAGTTTTCGGCTGCTTTAGAAAAAGAGTGAGGATGAAGTTGCTTGAAAGCTAGGATGGTCAAATAGAGATATGGACAGTGGATTTTCCTGGATGTTTACCATAGAGTTAAAATAGTGGAGTGGCCAAGGTGATATATCTTCAACCCACACATCCCTTTCTCACCTAACAAAGGGAATGTAAAAATTTGGCATATCCCGCGGGGAAAATCCTTCAATACATTCCCTGACAATAGTGCAAGAAAGATGTTGTCACTTTTTCTAGCACCTAGAGCATAAATTCCTCTGGAGATATAGAAATATTCATAGAGATAGCCTCTGGTCTGATTGTAGACCAGTGGCTAGGACATCATAGATAGAGGAGTGCATGAAAGATTATCTAAGAGGGGCTTTTGCAGCACTCCAATTGTCATAGAGTTAAAATGATAATACAAGGGGCTTTGTTCAATAGCCCTTCATTAAGCTAAAATCAAGCCAATACATGGATCCAAATGCAGGGGGTAAATCAGAGCAACCTCAAAGACAAATGTCTTGTTCTGGTGGACAACACACAATAACAGGCTGCTTAATATTGAGGTTGTAATAAAATGAAGAGGAAGAGAGAAAGGAGGGGAATAGATGCATAGGGTTGTAAACAAGACAAAATCCTAAGCAAAAATGTTCCAACAGAAGTATGGAAGATTGAGGACATGAAAGAACAGAAAGAGTGGAGCCTGAATTAAGGTTTCATGCATATACATCATGGGTACCTCTATCACCAAACATTGTGAATAAATTTGTGCTCATACAGGTACTGCGGGTTAATCTAATAACGCAAAGTAAATATGTAATTACTACAGGTACTGTAGGCTATTGAATAACACAAGTAAATATGTAATATACACATGTATTGTTCTCTATTTAGTAGAAAATATAAGACCATGAAAGCATGAGACCGACATCTTCATTACACAATTTCAATAGAAAGAAAAACATGTATGAAACGAGATTTACAGAGTGGAAGACATAATAGATGTTGCCTTGATTAGAACACCAAATAATTTCATTAATCCGATATGAATCCAACATACCAGTCCATTACATTCAGCAAATACCACTCAAGTCCCCCGTGAATAGGCAAATAGAACCAAAAATGGAATCATAGAATTCATACCCTGCGGGTGAAAAATTCCGCAACCTTTATTAAGTGTTTCTCCCCCTTATTTATACATAAAATGGGGGCTTTGAATCCACATTTACAAAATATCTCAGCGAAGGGCCATATGTCTAATGGGCTAGCTACCTCGGCATGCGACAGTTCTGCTACCCAAAATGATTTCCAAGGATTTGATTCCCTTAATGGAAATAAAAAGAAATTACAAAAAAATCAGAAATAAAGAAAACTAAAAAATGATGGGAGGAAGTATCCCTTTATTGTTCCCATGAAAACCCCTTGTTAGGCCACATCTCTGTCATCGTGCATCCCTCTAGCTGCTCAGTTGGTCCCTATCGCTTTCGCCTTAACTACCTAACTTGCCCACTCTCTAAAGATGATAGTGATCGACTGTGGTTATTAGTTACAAAATAAAAGTGGAGGTTTTCTTGGCAGTCTTTCACTGTGTATCTGAGTGGAGCCCCATGTCGAGCCATTAATTCTTCCTGAGTCCCATACCTCCATTTACTCTCTGATGACGTGCATCGAAGCAAATCAAATTCATTTTTGAGGGGATTTTAGTCCTGGGTTTCTTGTTGCAGAGGTTTCCACTGAATTAGCCCATATCGCCCTCAAACTAATCCATGCCTTCATTTAATACCTCAGTTGTCAACCCATACGCCGAAAAATACCCTCGCCATCCCACTGAGCGGAAGCGAAATAGACATTTTAATGTTCATTGATCTGGGCCGTTGATACGGGCTGATTCAATCTAGTTCATTGATTCAACCCTATTGGTATCACAATCGCAACACAAGAGAGGGCCTTTGTAACATATTTCATAGTTCTTGCCAACGGGCTAGATCCAAAACTGTAACAAACTGAAATATATAAAATATTGCATCCATCGCAATCGCAAGTCGGAAGGGGCTTCGGCGGAGGAGGAACTTGTGACTTGAGTGATCCCCAATTGCAATATCACAATCTGTGGGGGAGGACTTATCGCAATCAGCAAGGGGAGACAGAACTTACGATATCGCAATCAGTAGGATGAACTTGCGATATCAGTGGAGGAGTGGTGATAGGACTTATGCGATATTGCAGTTGACGAGGGGAGACAAAACTTTATTGCGGTAAGAAGGAAGCTTTGCGATATGCGATATCGCAATCAGAAAATAAAAAGGGAGATGGTAACATATCTACCATGAAAAAGTGAAATATTTGATTGCAATTTTCAAGGCTTCTGATTCTTTGAGATGCTCTTCTCCTTCATTTCAAAGGGAACACAACCCTTGAACTTCAACATACCATACCTTATGATCCCGAAGTCCATTTTTAGACTTCCATATACCATTGGAAAGTTTGTTCCGAGCACTATCCAATGGAGAGTGGATGATTTAGCTTTGAGAGCCTCTGTGGCTTGGAAGATGGCTTCAAACTTCACTGATATTTCAAACTTTTGACAATTGGAAACTCATAATGTAGTGAGCAACAACATTTGGCATGAAATTTTATTAGTTTTGTAAATAGGTTTATTTCAAATTTTTACATATATATTTACATATTTATGCGTTATGAATAAAATGCATTATTTAGAAATGAGAAAAAGGGTGAAGGTAGACTTGATCACTTCTTTTGATTGTGTTTACATGGAACTTAATAGTTTGGTTGATAAATGATAAAAAATTGGACTCTAAAGCTTAGGACTTCAAGCTAGATTATTTTTCTTGAGTTTAGAAATGGTTTTTTCCAACAATTTTTTCTTGGATTAGTATTATATGTAATATGTTGAGGCTTCCCATATACATGCCTCAAATGCAGGCCATCACAGTGCAAGGGGTTTTGTTATACGTGGTCGAGCTCATGATAGATCACGTAGCCCACCAACAATTCATGTTGCTCTCATAGATCCTACCTCTGACGCTAGTCAGAGTGTTAGAGGCAATGTTTTTCTCTGTTGATTACCATGGTACATCTAGTGGACCTTCTTCACCTATTTTAGGTACACCTCCTGCATTTTTAAATCTTCTTTAAACTTTATGTGTTTATGTCTTGAAAGTGTATTTAAATTTTATATTTTCTTCAACTAATGTGTTTGAATTTAATGTATATGTTATTATGCTTCTAGATTCTTAATTATATATGTTAAATTATATTTATTATTTATAGGCTCTCAGCGGGCCAAAGCTGAGGATTAAAGTGCAACATCAATCCCTCTGTGGGAAGATGCTACAACTCATATCACTTTAGAGGATGTCACAACTCGTCATACACAGATCACAATAGAGATAAAGAAGATCTGTGACAATTCACCGACTCATATTGGATTGTCTTTGATGTTGGATAGCATCAATAGGTTGATCAAGATATAGCATACGTCAGGCCCACATAGACACATATTACAGTCTAGATAGAGGATTAGGAGGCATGAGTTTAGAGGCCCAGATACTTGGGAGGTGGTGAAAGAGGACACTAAGGACATTGATGTTCATGGGGAGTTGTTCAACATACCTATGGATCACCTCACTAGACATAGAGGTATGATTCTACTAAAATATTTTAGGAAATTTGATACAACCCCTTTTATGTATGAAATATTCATTAGAGCTTGGGACTAATTCCTCCACCATGACCAGGTCACCATTTATATTTCCAAGAATTTATATGCAGATTTTATGTTACATATGAGGTCGGATTAGACAGCTACCAGATCTTATTATTATGGACCCAGCTTAGGAGATACCTATGAGCGTGAGGGGCTCGTAGGGACCCTAAGAATGTACCACCACCTCTAATATTCTTGTCACTACCATCTTAGAGCTTGGTATTACTAACAGAGCTAGAGGAGTTATCGTAGCTTGGTGGTGAGACTGGGGAGACTATTGTAGACAACATGCAGACGTCATTGGCTAGTGCATGTGTTGCACTATATGGAGATATCAGGATACCACCACCATTTCCTTGTGATCCGCTAGTTCCCTTATATGATGATGCATTTCTCGCGAGTTTACTCTTTGATCATCTTTTGACATCTACATGTATGTATTGTGATGTATTTCGTGATGCTTGGAGGGTGCACGACTTGCATGACACAAACCAAGTACATATATGTACGAAATTTTTTACTCTTATTGTTAAATTATGCACAAATATTTATATTAAAATTTCTAGTTCGTGTTATATTATATTTTTATTAATAAGTTCATGATAGCATGTAAACACATCCCATCTACATGGATGAGCTTATGAGATCATCCGAGGGGGTAGTTGATCAGCCAGGGCATTTTCAACTAGAGAATGTTTCCATGGATTATCCTCCACCCCTACCTCCACCTTATATATTCACTAATGTGGAGGAGAGTCACTATGTACAACCACATGGACCAACAATTCAGGTAAACTTTTTTATTCCTAAGATTTGAAAATTTCCTTTTCTAAGTTACACATATATGCTAATTAAATTTTAGATTAATTATAATTTGTCCTTGCCATTTTGTACATAGGACCATATGTAGAGTGTCGTTGATGTCATTGTTATGTGGAGACATGGGTGGGATGTTGTATTTAGAGGCACTGATGATGTGGGTTCATCGATGTAGGCCCTAATCATTGAGCCATCAACAGAGGAGCATCAAACCTAGTTTCATGATCAGACCCCAATCCTATCTTAATTGAATTTTAAATCAACTGGAGTTAGTAGATTCATGTATATGTAATTAAAAATGTGGTTCAAATTCATTTATTACCATATTGTTTAATTTGAAAAAATAATGATCTAATTATATTGAATTTGAATGTGTTATATTGCAATACCAACTTATGGACACTTACTTTGCATGGTGAAATTCACATAGGAGTTTTGGTGGTACTTAGAGTGTCATAGTTTGTATATTTTCAGGCTCATTTCATAGAAAATATTCACATGTGTGAATAGAGTTTGTATATTTGCATACATGTATAGTTTATGGATGTACATCATGGACATCATTTTGGTTTATGAATGCTTATTATTTAAGTTTATATATTTTCATGTGACATTTGTAATTTGTTTATATTTTCATATGGATAGTTTACTGATACATGTATTCACTATTTCAATTTATGGATTTGTATTAATCGTGTTTATGGATTCTCATTAATTATTGAAGTTTACGGATCTATTAAAATTGTTTCGGTAAGTTAATGATTTTTCTATATACTATAAATTTTATTAGTAAAATATATGTTCAATTTTTATTTTGTGTTTTATAGACTAAAAAAAAAGTACAATCTTAAGTTACAATGGAAGTCACTTTGATACTTAACATGAACTAAAATATCATGTATCAATCTAATATTGAACATGAAAATAATTCCAGTCATGCTTCACATTCATTTGTAGAAAGTGTCTTTTAGTGCAACCAACATGTATGTTATTACAATTCAATTTTAAAAATAAATTATTTGAATTATAAATTCATATATATATATATATATATATATATATATATATATATATATATATATATATATATATATATCTATATATATATATATATATATATATATATATATATATATATATATATATATATATATATATATATGAAAAAGTTTGTGACCCACCCATATACCATGCATGGAAAACCTTTTTAATTATTTCAATCAATTTATTATCTCAAAGTTCAATTAAAAAGTTACACAGATTTGATTGAAATAAGTTTGATTCAATTTTAATAAATAACGTCATGTAAACAATAAATAGGTTTTATTTAGCATTATTTATTTTGAGATCGTCTACAACAACTTAGTCATAACCTGATATAAGTCAACCATATTGAAATTTAATATATAGGTCAAAAAAAATATATGACAACATTTCTATAATTTTATATAATTTTATCAACTTTCTTGAATTTACAAGTAGCTATCCAAGTATTTCAATCAATTCCTTATGATGGAAATAAGTTTTATTCATTTTTTAAAAACTCAAATATGATTGAAATAAGTTATATATTCAATTTTAAAAGATGTGGAGATGTAAAAGTTACGAATACAAGTTTTATTCAATTTTATTTTGTTTGAGTTTATCTACAAAATCTTAGTCATCATACACATGCCAATAAATTTTTTGTGCTTACACTAAAATCAATGAATCTAATCCAAGCAATCATATATGATGAGAGATAAACATCTACACTCAAATCAATGCATCTAATGCAAATAATCAGATAGGATTAGAAATCAACATCTATACTAAAATCAGTGCATTTAATGTTGCAAGCAATCATATAGGATTAGAAATCAGCATCTACTTGAAATCAATGCATCTAGTGCTAACAATCAAATGTGATTAGTAATCAACATGTACATTGAAATCAATGCATCTAATACAAGCTCAATCAAACAAGATTAGAAATTAACATCTTTACTGAAATTAATGCATCTAATGCAAGCAATAAATTGTAATTAGAAATCAACATCTACATAGAAATCAATGCATCTAATGCAAGAAATCAAATAGGATTAGAAATCAACATTTTCACACTGAAATCACTACGTCTAGTGCAATAAATTTTCTTCCCTTTCTCTTCTCCCTCCATCTATATTGATATCTCCCTCCATTTTCCTTTCTTTGTCTCTTTATCTCACCCCCCAGACATAGATGATCTCTCTCTTCATATACATCTATCTCTCCTTCCCCCCTATCTCTCTCTTCTTCCCTCTCTCCCCCTTCCATCTATATCTTTATCTTCCTATATCTCTCCTTATTCATCTCTCTATATCACCCTGCAAACATACACATTGTTTCTCCATGTCTATATATTTACCCCTCCCTCTCCCTCTCGCTTCCCCTGATCTTCCTTTATCTCCCCTTCTATCTCTCTTCCCTCCTACTCTCCTCTCTCCCTCTC
Source organism: Pinus tabuliformis (assembly GCA_031772625.1). NCBI lineage: Eukaryota > Viridiplantae > Streptophyta > Pinopsida > Pinales > Pinaceae > Pinus > Pinus tabuliformis. Next base: position 1,432,375,947 of record CM062819.1, on the reverse strand, counting down.
TCTCCACCTTTCTCTCTCTATATGTATTTATTCTTACCTCCCCCCCTCTCTCTCTCTCCCTCCAACTCCATCTCTCTCTCTCCCTCCCTCTCAATTCCTCTCTCTCCCACCTCCCTATGTCTCTCCCCCTCATCACTCACTCACTCACTCTCTCTCTCTCTCTTTATATATATATATATATATATATATATATATATATATATATATATATATATATATATATATATATATATATATATATATCTTTCTCTATCAAGCATTGTCCTACAACTCTATTGACTATCACCCTCCCTCTCGCATTCTCTCTCCTCCTTCTCTCCATATCTCCTTCTTTGTCTTTCTATCTCACCCCAAACATACACACTCTCTATCTCTCCATTACCACTCCCTCTCTCTCTCTCCACCTTTCTTTCTCTATATGTCTTGAACTTATTCCTTCCATATCCTTTCCTCTAACTCCATCTCTCAAACTCCCTCTCTTTCCTAGAGACTCTCTCCTCTTCTCCCTCTCTCTGTCTTTCTATCACCCTTTCTCTCTCTTACCCTTCTCTCCCACTCTCTTTTTCTATATATCAAAAAATTTAAAATAATTTGACAATTAAGATTCTTTTATTTTATATAATACATATTTAAAAGTCAAGATTTCAAATGTGTGTTGGATATGCACCTCGAGGGAAAATGATAATTTTCCATGGAAATATTATCTAAAATGTTCATGTCTTCCAATTGAAATTGTCTAGGTTTTATTTCTTTAAAGGTAGCTTTAGGTTATGATTACTTGATTTAAAAAGTATTATATATTTTATTATGTTAGATTTATAAAAAAATAGGTTAAATAAAATTAACATATTTAGCAAGCTTGTATGAAAAATTTGTGTTATTGACTCTTTGTTGACCCATATGAGTATGTCAACCACATTTATTAATGTGGTTAATGTGGTTGTGCTATTATATATTATAATATAAACAATTTATATTATATTAAATTTAATAATGTTATATTAATCCAAAATTAATAAATTTAATATTAACATTAAAATATAATAATATTAATTTTTTATATTAATATCATTTCATGTTTAATTTAATAATAATAATATTTTTTAATATTATTATTAAAATTAATAAAATTTCTACATGACATGATAACAAAAATTCTACTAAAATTTGGAATTTTTAAATGTGGTAAAAGCTTATTTTTAAAGCCTTTAACTTGTTTTTATAGAGGCTCCATCTAAAGTTTAAAAACCCCTCAATTGAGTTATTGGAATTTGAAATATAGTCTCTCATATAAATTTATAATACATATTTATAAAAAAATTATAAAAATGATTAAAAATATGAAAATTTTATAATCAAATTTTAAGTTAATATGAAATGAATATCAAACAAACTTAGCTTAGCCTAAGATCACAATCCAACTATAAGACTTCAAAATTATTCACCAATACCATGTTAAAAAAATAAAACACAAAAGTAAGTGGAAAACATATCATGGAATGAGATATAGTAAGTGGAAAACATATTATGGAACGAAATAAAATCTAAAATTCAAAATCAATAAATAGTTTGTTTGAAAAATTAAAAGGCACTTAGAAATGTTCAATCAAATCCTAATGAGACCATTGCAAAAAAGTATATGAAAATTTATCATTAAATCTTAAATTAATAAAAAATTATTATCAAACTCATTACCATAGTTTTCAAATTCATGTAAAGTCAATAATTATATATATATATATATATATATATATATATATATATATATATATATATATATATAAATTATTATAATTTTTAAATTAATATTAAATTTATTATAATAATAATCAAGAATATATTTTGTTTCATAAAAAAAAATTGTAAATTTAAAAAATATATAATTTTTTTATAAATTTTAATAATCAAATCATTTATTATAAAAAATCAAATATTTATATTAAATTTCAAAATATATATATATATATATATATATAACTATAATTTTTAGATCAATATTAATATTTATTGTAATAATAGTTAAGAATACATATTGTTTCATAAAAAAAACTGTAAGTTTAAAAATATATGCATAATAATCAAATTATTTATTATAAAAAATCAGATATTGATGTCAAATTTCGCTATCACAATCGATTAAAAATAAATCTTATCAATAAAATAACTTAGAATCAAACCTCACCTAGACCTCACCTAGATGGTTGTCCCTTGTACTAAGAAAAAAATAACATACTACAAATCACAAACAAAAATCAAATACCTTGTACAATAACAAAATCATATACACAACACTTTAAAAATAAAATTTATTATTATATTTAACGCAAAATAATTGTCCACAGTTAACCAATCAAGTAACCTTGTCACTAACTGTCATGGCGCGCTTCCAGACTTACAAAATGTACCCGACACCTCTCTTCAATTGGTTGATTCCAACTTAAAACATGGACCAAAGATAATAAATGCATTATATTCTTTTATAAATAAGTTAATTTTATTTTACACGAGTCATTTCATAATAATTTGGGAAACTTAGGTCTTATGTTGTTCGACTACAATCAGGTCGACCTCAAAATAGGAGTACACGCACAAAACAACTCACCCTCCATTAAGGAGCTAATGCTTTCCATGGGCCCTGCGATGGACGCATGCATTCCAAAGTTGGACCTCTGCAGTTAGAACTTAGAACCAGTGAGTTCTGTAATGTTCCTTGGAATATGGAGTCCTTTGGAATATTATAATTCAAGCTACTGTAGGAGAGGAGATTGTTTCGTAGCAGAGAGTTCAGTCCAGTTCGTTGTGAATATGGAGTCCCATGGAGAAGCAATTGCAGGGGCAGAGTCCAGTGAAAACTACAGTGGCGTTAGAAAAGGGAGAATGCACTGGTTGCTCGTTAGCATGAGCGTTATCGCTGTTGTGGTGGGACAGTCTGGTGGGCTGCTTTTGAGTCGCTTTTATTTTGAGCAGGGTGGCCACAGCCGATGGCTTAGATCGCTGTTGCTCTGCGTAGGATCGCCATTGCTTCTGCTACCACCATTGCTGAACCCACAAAGAAAATCAGCCATGCTCGCATTTGTTACCACTAGATATCTTCTTGCCTGTGGAGCTTTGGGTGTGATGGCAGGTGGGAATTCTCTGCTTTACTCCTCTGGGATTTCATATCTGTCAGTATCAACGTACTCTCTTCTCTGCGCCACACAGTTAGCTTTCAATGCCCTGTTCTCTTTCATTGTGGTTAAGCAGAGAATAACTCCATATATTCTGAATTCAATCGTGCTTCTTACCTTTAGTACCATTCTGCTAGGTACCCACTCGAGCAGCGAGAGGCCGGAGGGAGTAAACAGAACCCACTTCATTCTGGGCTTTGTTTACACCATCTTGGCCTGCGCCATTTATGGACTCCTCCTCGCACTGATGCAACTTGTTTTCCAAAAGGTTGCACAGAATTTCGCTGTAGTTATGATCTCGCAGGCGCTGGTTTACTTTGTTGGTGCCTTCATTTGTGCGTTGGGACTGTTAGCCAGCGGAGAATTCAGAGACCTGGTATCAGAGTCCATGATTTTAGGTCAGGGGAAACGGGATATGTCATGACTCTACTATGGTGTGCTATAGCTTATCAAATATATTCCGTGGGGACATTTGGATTGATTTTCTTGATTTCTTCGTTGTTTTCTAATGCCATTGGCGCTTTGTCTCTGCCTGTTGTTCCCATCTTGGCTGTCTTCGTCTTCCACGATAAGCTGGACGCGATAAAGGTATTAGCCATGCTTCTGGGAATCTGGGGGTTTGTTTCCTATGTTTTCGGTGGATACAAGGACTCCAAGGTTGCTGCTCAGCCTGGTGCTCCTACGGTCATTGAGACTCAACTAGGTTAGTTGTGAGACATTTTCATGTGTTCAGTGATCATTACAGCTTTAATATAAAATATCTGATACATTGAGTTATATGGATATGTATATATATTTTGAAATAGAGTTTTTACAGATTATTTCTGGAATTTAATATCCATGAAATATTTTCAGAATTTAATATCCATGAAATATTTTAGAATAATATTTGTATTAGTGTATGTATAAGTTGAAATTTATTTTTAAAGTGGACTTTTCAGTGTTTAATTCAATTAATTGTAATTATTTTTGGAATTTAATATCTATGAAATATTTTAGAATAATATTTGTATTAATGTACATATAAATTGAGATTTATTTTCAAAGTAGTTATGTTTTTTTTACTTTTTTAAATACATAAATTAATTAAAAAAATTGTCATATGAAAAAGTGATATGAGAGATCAATAAATCCATTTGTTCATTGACCAACAAGTTACTATAACTAACTCGAGGGTCGTACATAGGATCAAATGTACGTAACTCACTATCTATATTGGTAATATGTACCAATATGTCCCCAGAGGTTCTGTAATGGAAATACAGAATTTTCCTTCCATTTACTTACCTCAACAAGGCGACACCCGGATTCAAACTGGGGATGGAGGATTTGCAGTCCTCTGCCTTACCGCTTGGCTATGTCACCCAGATATGGGAATCCCATGGATAGATCAAATCTTTTATCCTTTCAAACGCTTGGCTATGTCGCCGAGATATGGGAATCCCATGGACAGATCGAATCTTTTATCCTTTCAAGTCATTCGTCCATCCTTTAAGTATAGTATGAGATGTATGCTAAAGTCAACCATAAAGGAAATGGATCTAATTTGTTCTCCGTCTTTCTTTCGATCTGATTATTTTCATTAGGAAATTTTCTAAGTGAGATTAACATTTAAGAATGGTTTGATTCATTCGTTCATAGCTCCATTTCACGTGGTTGGAAGAAAGTATCAAAGTACCTCTTCCTTATCCTTTTTTTTTTTTTAATTGGAAGTATATCTGGATACGGGTAGAATTTCATGGGATATAGTGAAGATTGAATCCGAATCTTTTTTGTCGGATTGATCCATATAGATCAATCGGGAATAATTTAATAGATTTTTCTACAGATGGGAAACTTCCAATGCGATTAGATGAAAATGAGGGAGCGTTTACAATCCCTAAATTTGGTAAGATACAATTTGAAGGATTTTGTCGTTTTATCGATCAAGGCTTGATGGAAGAACTTCATAATTTTCCAAAAATTGAGGATATAGATAAAGAAATTGAATTCAGGCTTTTTGGTAATGAATATGAATTAGCAGAACCTTTCATCAAAGAGAGAGATGCTATATATCAGTCCCTTACACATTACTCTGAATTATATGTACTAGCAACATCGATTCGGAGGAATAGTAGGAAGATACAGAAACAAACTGTATTTCTGGGAAATATTATGCCATACTGATAAATCATAACATTTTCTCCAATAAAAACTATTTATAACTTAAGAATCTCAGTGATAAAGCCAGGATAAATCTCCATAAATAAGAATATGTTTTATATTTTTTGAAATGTATATATAGTTAACTTACATACTAATTTTTTTTAATAATTAATAATAATAATTTTTTAAAATAAAGTTATATTTTAGTTAATTTTATTATTTTTTTTAATTTTAAGAGGCCATATGTATTATGAAGTGTTTTGATGTTTATTATGAATTGATGCATATTAATATTTATTAGCTACCTAATTTATATGGTTGCACTAGTTTATAGTGTTTATAGGATACATATGTAAAATGTTTTTCATTTCAAATATTTAGTGTATGGAATTAGATACTTGAAATAATTTATAAACAGATTAGGTTTAGATACAATTTTCCATAAGAGTGTAATTTCTTTTTATTTAAAATGTGTTTTTGAATGAATAAATAGATTTACTATCCATAAAAAAAGTGGATTAAATTTAATAAAAAGTTTATCAAATAATTTCAGTCCACCATTTAAGTTCATAAGAATTTTTCCGAATGCTAAATCTAATTATATATCAAAAACTTATTTTAAATAACTAGAAATTGTGATCTCACTCAAATTTATATAAATAAATTCCAAAAAAAATTATTAATTAAACTACACCTATTAATTATTATTATTATTATTATTTATAAACAAATTTTAATAATAATTTTTATATCCATAAAAAACAATTAACAATCGGATCTTAGGGATCACATAATCCGTAAAAAAGAATCAAAGACCCTCGAAGAAATAAACACGGTACACTTTAAAGAAGTAAGAGAACGCAGCTGGTGTGAAGGGCTTACTACACTCTTAAAGCATAAGAATCTTTAAAACAATATATATTCAAGTGAATTTGAATAAAAAATAAACATAATAACCTTTCAAGTAATGCGTATCCTAAGGACCTTTAATAATTTAAAGGTAAAGAACATTTTAAGCAATTTGTATCTTCAATTGAATTATGATTTTGACCATTGGTTTTATATTTATATTTTTATGCTCATGCTATTGTAAAGTTTGAAGATAAGTTTAAGTAGTTAAATTTAATGAAGAACTTGGAAATGGTTTTATGGGTTTAAATTTATTCATTAATTTGTGATATCCATTATGCATATGCTAAAAATATGATTTGTGCCACACGAACTCTCTATAAAATGATCACTAATACTTTCATGGAATAATAATTAAGTCTCTAACGTTAGAGAGCCTTAAATCTCTGAGTCGAGGATAAATATATGATTAAGGTTTAACGATTGATTTTCAAATAGAAAAATGAATCCTGAGAAATAATGTGATTTAAAACTGTTACGTTTTTAATAATTGTAATTGTAATTGTGAGAAATTCAATATTAAGAAAATGTGGTGTAATTTAATGTTTTATATATTAATTTTAAAATTAAAATTATGGAATATTAAAAATTATGAAATAAGTGTAAAATCTACATTTAATTCTAAGATTACAATATGTGTTACAGGAATTATTTATTCATTTCTAATTTATAAAAATGTTCTTTGAATCTTTCCTTTATGAAAAACATATATTTTTAATGGTCATTTTGCGGTTCAAGAACCTTTAAATACCTTGTAAGAAAAGCTCAAACGTTTTTCTATGTGTTTTCTATGTTAAGGGCGGAAATTATTGTTTATACACAACAATCACAATCATTTAGTCTAAGAAATTAATCCCTTAGTACTTTTATAAATTACAATTTCATATTATAACCACAAATTATAGTGTAGGATTATATAGATGGATTTAGTACTTTTATAAATTACAATTTCATATTATAACCACAAATTATAGTGTAGGATTATATAGATGGATTCTAAGTCTTAAACTGATATATCGATGAAATTGATTTGTTATTGATGAAATTCATTTGTTATTCATATAATTTTGTTAGTGATGAAATTCATTTGTCACTGATATAATTCATGATTTATGTAACAAAAACCATCTATACTATGTCTAGTTACAAAATTATGTCCCTAATATTTTTATAGGGTTAAGACTATATTTCTAAACATTATATCATAGTTCAAGTCTTTCTATTTTGTATTTAATTATTAATGTCAAAAAGTGTAATATTGTCTAGTGGTTACATTTAATGTTATTAGAAAATTAATGACCTTGTGTTAGTATTATGTAGAAAATTAAGAATGACAAATTTTCACTTCATAATTGTATTCATTAATATTCTTTTTATAACTAAAAAAATATTTTGGGTAAAATTTATAAATATCATTTGAATATACTCTACTTTATATTTAATTATTAATGTTAAAAAGTGTAATATTGTCTAGTGGTCACATTTAATGTCATTGGAAAATTAATGACATCATGTTGGGATTATGTAACAAATTAAGAATGACAAATTTTCACTTCATAATTGCATTCATTAATATTCTCTTTATAATTAAAAAATTATTTTGGGTAAAATTTATAAATATCATTTGAATACACTCTATTTTGTATTTAATTATTAATGTTAAAAAGTATAATATTGTCTAGTGGTCACATTTAATGTCATTGGAAAATTAATGACATCATGTTGGGATTATGTAACAAATTAAGAATGACAAATTTTCACTTCATAATTGCATTCATTAATAGTCTCTTTATAAACTAAAAATTATTTTGAGTAAAACCTATAAATATCATTTAAATACATTATATATGAAACTTTTTAAATATATTTTATAGATTTCATTTATAATTAATGATATTCATAAATATTTGTAAATACATTTATGAAACACATGCCTATTTTGAAAAAAAAAATGGTATAAACCTAACTTAATTGAACATTTACTTTTAACCTGCATTGTACAACATCTTAAACATTTATTAAAAACAAAGAGGGTTCCATCACTTAGACTGCATTAAGGATCTAAGCTATATCATTAGAGAGAATGGTGAGAGGAAGATTTCTTGGTTCAATGGCATTGATAGCTTCAAGATGAAGATTTCATTTGTGTTTTTGTATAATCTCTTATGATTTCATAGCATTATGATCATGGAATTTTATTGTGTCATAGAGCTTCTACATGCGTTAGTATGCTTTCATCATTGGATATTTTCTTGTTGGTGAAGCATTTCTTGAAATTTACCTAAGTGATAATTGGTGTGGAAATTATTTGGTGAGTGATGTCAAATCCTTATAAAAGAAAATGAATCCTATAGATTCAAGACTGGGATTTCTATGTGTGAGAGAGAGATATATACCATTAAAAACCAATTTTATTTGTATACAAAAGTCTCACCTTGTATCATATAATGCATATGCAAATGGAATTTGATAAGGTTGAAACAACGTTATATACGGATATGTTTATGTATGTATGTATGTATATATATACACACACATAATGTTGTTTCAACCTTATCAAATTCCATTATAATAGGTGTTATATGATTTAAGGTGAATCTTTGCATACACAAAACATTGGTTGTTAATGGTATATCTTGCACTTATAGATTGAAACACTAAGCATTGATATGGAACACATGTTACTTAATTTTAACAATGGTGATTTATATGGTTGTTTATGATTGTTAATATGAATGTAGTATATGCATGTGACCTAATGTTGATATCTTGCCTCCACATGCATGATGAATGCACCAATGGTTTATTAATACATGGATTTGGAATGATCATGTAGGCCTACCTTTTGATTTAATAATATTAACATCTAATGGCTTGCCTGCCACATGTCACCACATATTATGCTTCTTGCTCTACATTTAATGTAGCATGTAACAGACATTATGTTACACATATGTTGTCATTGATGTAAGCTATTGTACTTTCATTGATGCCAAAGAAGGTTTCGAAGTTCAAGTAGCAGAGGAAACAAATGGGTAGGGAGACTATTTTAGGTGCAAATGATGACAAAGGAAGTTATACATCAGAAGAAGAAAAAGGCCGAGTAGACAACTTGAATATGGAAGAGATATGATATCAACAGTTATTTCCCACTTCATGGGGTCCCAACATGCTTGACCTTCAATCAAAAGGGGGATCCAAGAGGCTATCTAGGCAGTAAACTGTCAAGACGTGTGGAAGATGTATAGGCATAATGGGGAGCTCTTAGCAAATTTTGGAAACCACCTTCAATAACCCCCCCCCCCCCACCCACCACCACCATTCTTCCATAAAGCAAAGGCAGGGTATATTATATAATCCCAAAATGCACGATGCAGTATATAAATTAAGGGTGAAACTTTATAACTAGATCAAATGAATTTATCTACCCATGCCACTTTCTTAATCTCACCCACTAATTTATGCTTAACCATAATCAAACCATGATTAGTAGTATCATATAGGTTTATTATGCTAATGCATATTAATATCGGATGGGACTATACCAAGTGCTTCTTTAGTGATTTAAACCATGCTTATGTTAAGTTAAAATATATTAGATGAAGATTATCATAGCTTAAATATATTGGGCACTGGGCATATAGCATAAACATCGGAGAGTAGAGGTCAATATATGATATGACGTGGAATAGATGATGTGGCACCAAGTAGTAGTCTATGTGACATGGTAGCGACAAAAAGTAACACGTGGTAGGCATAAATAGAGTTTTTGGCCAACAAACTAGACACTTCGTAGGTGACATGTGGTAGGTGCATGCCACCACTCATATGTGTGGTAGACAATGATTGTTTGCAACAAATGGCATGGTAGGTGAAGTGGAAAGTGATGTAGTAATGGTTGGGACCCCGATACTAGAGAACCAAGGATTAGAGTTTATATTTATATAGAAATGTCAATTCCAACACGTAATGTTACATGGAACATATGACATGGCATAGATGACATGTCAAAAGAACCATGTGGCAAAAAATTATTGTTCTATGATGGATTAACATTGTAGAACCAGAGGTCTCGAGACTTGTTCCAAAACCTAGTATGGTAAGGTTTTCTTGTGTATTTAGATTTGGCTGGAAAAATTGAAAATCATGGTTATGGGCCAAAAGTCACAGGGCTAAGGGCTCAACCCTTGTGGGCCCTATACCAAGGGACTAGAGTACTATGGTATTGAGATGCATAACAAGAGTTTTCCTTCCATATTAGGTTATTCGATATATAAGTACTTGGTCACAATGTCAAGTCATAGGTGCTTAACAGTTTAGCACTTCGAGCTAAATTATTGGTACTAGGACATCTGCAATTGGAAGGATACTGGAGTGATATGTTAGGACCAATGTCGCAACATACAGTTGCAAGCGCTTGATGGCTTCACAGGAGCTTCACTGGGAGAGAAATAGCATACCACATGCATTCATAATGGGGGATATATATTGAGGAAAAAATGACGTAATCTATTGAGCATATAATAGGGCGTAAAGGGTTTTTATATTGGCAGGTATAAAAGATGGAGCTCAAAGTTAATGAAAAAATATAAAGGGGTATAAAAAATATAATGAAAAAATGGATACCTACAATATCTAGTGAAAGTAGGGGTTTTTCAAATTGGGAAGGTGTATTGGGTTCGTATTGGTAGGGGGTTAAATAATGTGGTTTTTATAGGTATTTTCCAATATATAGTCAAATTAAGGGTATTATTTAGAATGCCACAAATGCATGTGATATGTTGTAGGTTCATCAAATGAAGCCCTTGTGGATGGATTAGAGATTAGAGCTAAGGAGATATGAAAAATAATCTAATATTTGATATGAAAGGCCAATGTTCCTATTGTCATGATTTCATCAAAGGACATGGTCACATAATATGGTCACGTTGAGTTAAAGTCGCTCAAATGCTATGATTCAATTGATTGGATGGAAGGGACTAACAATTGACAAAAAAATTAAAGATAGTGTCATTATGAATATGAATTGTAATGTAGTAGTGGGAGAGCAATGTGTGAGATTTATGGGAGTCAAGAGACTTTTAAGAGTGTGTAGGAAAGTTGTGAGGCCTAGTCAATCCACAATACCATGGGTCAATACCATGGATTTATACCCAAGGTTAAGAAGTCCATAATATATAAACATAGGGTTAAGAAATTGAAAATGTTGTTGAGATTGTGCATATGTGAGAATGAGTTGCTAAAACTAGCAAGACTTATATATTAGTACTATACCAAGTGAAAGGGAGTAAGCCAATTTAAGCAGAGAGATATTGAATAGATTGAACTACAAATTAGAGTGTGGTGAAATTGAAAATTATGCAAAGTCAGAGACCAAAATAGATCAAAATGCTAATCAAATTTGTGATTGAATGTTAAGATGAGTTATATCAAAAACTATGAGCTAAATAGAGACTAGATCAAAAGTGAAATGTGCAAACTTGAAACATATTGACTGTACCTAAATAAGGATTTGATTAAATCAATAAATATTAAACTTCAAAATATAAAATTGTGAGAGGATTGGTGCCTACTTTGTGTTTGTGTTAGTAAATCAAGGGACTGGTGTATCCTTCAAGTTGGTTCCTATAAATTAGGTGATGGGTGTCTCCTTCTAGTTGGTGCAAAATAAATTAATGTAAATGTAGGTTGGTTCCTCCATTCACCTGTAAAGAAGAAGTTGTTATGTAGTTTCTCCCATATAGGTTTCCATGTAAAACTCTAAGTCTCCTAATCTATGTGTGTGCATATTTATTTGTGTTATTTATGTATGTCCTATTAGAAAGATATTAAGATTTTAAAAATTGTTATAAACTATATAATATTGGTTCAACCCACACCCCCCCCACCCCTTAGTATTATTTTATCTTCAAAATCTGGTATTAGAGTGGGTATCCTTCAGAGACAGTCTAATAATTGGAAGGAAGATCCTACAATAAAATGGATAGCCAAGAAGATTCTTCTTAAAACAAACCTTTGATATTCAATGGAAATAATTATGCCTTATGGAATACATTGTAGGAAAAAATGGACACAAAGTTGAAGAGGTCTACAACATCCCATCCACAAACAAATCGGAAGAAAGATATAGCCAACAGGACTTTTGTGTATCTTTTTAGCTGTTAGAATAAAAATAATTTGAACACTTGGAATAAAAATATGGTATATATACAACTCTATTATAATAGAGTAGTCCAAATATGGCGATGAGAATTTAGGGGGATTAGCATGAAAGATATTCAAGTAGATTATTCTTGCAACCTACTTGAGTTCTACCAAATTTGGTTAGAGCCTGTTATCATTTCCATGGTAGATTGTGGGTAAGGCTTGGACATGGCCCATGGATAGGTTTATTTTACCCTTGAGTTTTTTTCAATGCCCGAATCAATCATTTTTGGTTTGGCGGGAGGATCAGGTTTCGACTCTCTCCTCATACCTCATCTTGTCAATCATTTGGAAACTTGTTCATATGTGGGGGAGTCATTTTAGGTTCCAAAAGGCTTGAAGATAAACAATATTCCAAAGGGTGTACATATAGGTGTAAAAATACTTAGTGACTTTTTTGGCGAATGATTTTTTTATGGATTTGTCTTTGAAGGGGGAAAGTAGGGTTCTCTCCATCAAAGGTACTCCAAACTTAAACCCTTGATTGGACTTGGTGAATTTACTATAGGCTCTAGGATCCTATGTTCAAACCCTTCTAAAGGGACACAAGCTTCCCATTTCAGCTGGTAGGGTTACATTTGAACCAACGACAAATTTTGGTGAAGAGGTGAGGGTTGATACTAACCAAATCTCAAATTGTAACAAGAAAAAGAGGAAAACCAAGTGTGCCATCATCAAAAAAGGATGTCATAAGATGATCCTCAGTGAGAATGTACTGATGCATGAGGTAGAAAAGAAGGTAGATTTAGATGTAGTAGGTAGCGCTCAAGGTTGCTGATTTAATATGTAGTTTCTTTAGACACAGCTAAGACAGATGTGGGGGCAACAAATTGATCTACTTCCAACGGTAACCACCTTAGAATGAGGTTGGTTCTACTTCCTATTTAGCGATAGAAAACATGCCTTATGCGTGCTTTCTAAAAATTGGGTAATTAACTCAATCCCAGTTCTAGTCAAAAGATGGACCCCTTTTTTTGATGCCAGAAAAGAAGTCATGGGGAAAGCACCTATTTCGGTGTGAATGTCAAGCTTACCTGTGCAATTTTAGTCCTAGGTGGTGTTTTCCAATATTGGGAATTATTTGGGGAAATTATTGGATGTAGATATATCCTTCCTCTCAATAGGGGTGATGACGATGACCCACATTTTATTAAATCTTAACACTCGTGAAGGTTTGGTGGAAGAATTGGAAATTGGGAAACATGATTATTCCCACACACATATCCTAGACTATGAAGGGATTCCTTTTCATTGTAAGAGGTTCCATAAGACTAGCCCCATTTTGAAGGATTACTCGCTTCCCTTCCATGGGAAAAAAGGGAATCAGATCTACCTCCCTACAAGGGAAGCCTTCCCCAAGTAGACTCAACAGATTTTGTAGAAGAAACTGAGGACAAACAGAAGATGGTTTGACATGACCCATAAACTTCCAGCAAGATCCATAGGGAGGAAAAAAATCGACAAATGATGGGAATTAAAATAGGGTCACCTTCATATTCCATCATTCCCTTAGCTCTTTCTCTAACGAAATATGTTGCACTAACTAATACTCCTATTTTTAATCCCTTGTACTCTTTAGTTGTTTTGATTGTTGTACTGGGTAAGTGTTAGGACAACAATGATAGTTGTGACACAACTATCACCCCACATCCTACTCTCACCAAACCTCCCATTCAACCTTAATTGTGTCCCTTAGTGACTATTGTTACACCATCGACAACTGTCTCCCAAGAGGGCCATGAGAGAAAATCCTCTACTTCAACTTCTCACTACTTCTTGCGACCTCGACCTACTTAAGATTCCAAAGATAACACTGGTTTTATGTTGGAGAAAAACTCTTTCATAACTTAGGAGTAGGGAAGGAGCAAAAAATATCACCTGGCCACAACCAAAGTCAAAGCATGTTTGGATGTGGCTATCGGAAAGAAACATTCCATCATTTGGGCACTTAGAGCATTGAAAGCCTTAGGAGGAGTTACCCAATGATTATATAGTATTTCAACTATAGGGGTTTAACCAACCCCTCTAAAATATTGGCCCTTAGGAGGTTAGTATATTTAATTTATCTTGATATTATCTTATTATAGGAGATGATGGGGGAGGGGGAAACTATTTCAAAGGTGTTATAAAATTTGTCTAAAAGTTGGAGTTTTTTCAGTTTTTATGCACAAGGGTGGTTGGGTGGCCTAGCTATTGCACGAAACTCCCAAAACGTCAAATCCATAAACTAAGGGGTTTGAATCAATTTTAGGTATGGATTTCATCTCTATAGAATTAAACTTGGAATTGATAGTTAAAAACATCTATGGACCTTTTATGGAGATAAAAAAAAACTTCTAGGAAATCATATCAAAGAGGCGACTGTTACATATAGAAAATATAATATTGAGAGGGGATTTTAATTTCTCTTTAGGAGAAATTGAAGTTTGGGGGCCACATGCCATATCAGATCCTATAAAAAAATTCTTTGAGCATTTACTTCCAAGTCATAAGTTAATATATGTTAAGATGACAAAGATTCAACCATCCTAGAGAAATAAGTGAATCGGAGAGGATAGAGTGGCCAAAAGACTGGAGTGATTCATGCTCTTTGAATTATTGGTAGAAAGTTTACCTGGATGTAATAATGGGTTGGTCAAGGCGAGGAATATAACTACCACCCAATCTTCCTAGAAACCAAAGTGGTGGGAAAGAAACTAATGATCCCTTTGAATTTCAATATGGAATGCCTAAAAGAAGAAGTTTTTTTTTAATTGGTTAAATCCAAATGGGTCCCTCATAACCCTACCTCTACAACTTTTGTTGGCATTCATTTTTCAAGAATATTACCTAGGTGAAGAAGGTTACAATTCAATGGGTATCTTTAAATGAGATCAGGGATGAACAAGAGTTGAAGGATGTTGAGATAGATCTAGAGTAACTCAGAACTCTAACGATGGGGGGTTCCTTAGTGATGACACAAAGACCAAACATCTATAACTCGAGACTAGGAAAAGGAAACTTTTGGAAAACAAAGAGGCAACATGGAGGTTAAAAAGAAGACCTATTTGGATTGACGCAAGGGATGAGAATACCAAATTCTTCCAAAAATATGCTAAAGGAAGGAAAATGGCTGACACGATCTAGAATATAGAAAACCAAGAAGGGGGATTTGCCTCTTCTTTTAAGGAGCCAGAGAGCACAAGGAAGCATAATTTTTCACCCTTTTCAAAGCCAATGAATGTTCCTCCATAAAAAAGGTTATCATAGTAGCTCAATTGCTTCCCAGATTTTTTGAGGAGGAGGACAATCACAATTTAATGGGGGAAATATCAAACACAAAACTATAAGAGGTTTGACATTTTTTATAAAGATAAGATCCCAGTGCCTAATAGATGGCCCATATATTTTTTTTTCTAGGCCTCTATGATATTTTTGGGAATGATTTGTTGAAGGTGGTAGATGAGTCTAGCCAGTCAAGGAAAGTGTTAACGTCTTTAAACACAAATTTCATAGCACTAATCCCAAAGGTGGAAAAACCTGCTAACTTTAATGTATTTTAGCCAATTTCTCTTTGCAATTGCACTTACAATATTATTGCCAAATTTATTGCTCAAGGATTGAAACCCATTTTCTCGAGAGTTATCTCAAAAGAATATAATTTCTTGGAAGTACGCCAAACCCATGAATCCATTGGAGTGGCTCAGGAATGTCTACACAACCTTAAAAATGGAAATTAAAGGGTGTTTTTCTAATCATTGGTCCTTAAAAATCCTATGACTAAGTCAGCCAAATTTATCTTCATAGAGTTATTAACTCATCTTGGCTTTGAAGCGTCTTTCATCACTTGCGGTATGAGTTGTCTCATGACAAATTCCTTTGCAATTTTGATCAAGGGTTCTATTTGTCTTTTTTCCCAGTCTCAAAGGGGATTGTGGCAAGGATGTCCCCTCTCCACACTTTTATTCCTTCTTGTAGATGAAGGGATCGGTCATCTACTGAATGATGCCAAACAAAGAGAATAGTGGTGGTATAAAATCTTTTTTTGTTATATTTATTGTCCATAGAAAACATTCTAACTTTTTGGGATGGATCACAATGAGATATAGAATTTATTCGAGAAGACTTAACCCTCTTTTGGAAGGACATGGGCATAGAAATAAATACCACAAAATTGACATTGTCTAGCAACCTTATGGAAGATCCAGTGGTCTAGTTTGTATAATCCATATTCTCTTTTACTCTTATTCCATTTGATTATGGGCTCAAATATATAGGTTTACACTTGAAACAAAATTCCTACAACAAAGAGGATTGGTTCTGGCTCTTAGCTAACTTGGAAAAATAATTAAAAACCTAGAGTATGAGATGGATATCCCATGAAAGAAGACTTGTATTGATAAAATAAGTAATGGAAACAATAGTACTCTATTGGATGGCTCTCACTCGGATCTCGAAATGAATTTTTGAAATGATGAGGAAGGTTTGCTTAGGATTGTTGTGGGCATGCTCTTGGGATCATTTTATTATGCCCTAGGTAAGATATGATAAAATAGTGTTCCCAAAATCTTGTTTTTTGTGTGCAAAAAACACCCTGAAAAAAAGTGTTAATGCTAGAATAATGTCTTTTTGTTTAGGGTTGATTTTCAGCATTTTTAATAATGACGTTAAAAATAAAATATCTTGACTCTGAAAATCTTTAAATTTCCAACAATTTCCAAGCATGACATTAAAGATAAAATATCACATCTTTGAAAAACCTTAAAATTCCCAAATTTTTAGGCATGACATAAAATTCAAGATATCACGTCTTTGAAAAACCTTAAAATTCTAACAATTTTCACACATGGTGCTAAAGAAAAAATACTTATAATTGTTTTTAACCATAGCATTAAAGATAAATTATCATGACTTAGAAAATCCTTAAAACCTTGACAATTTTTCAACCATGGAATTAAAACCAAAGATTACGACTACAAAAAAATATTAAGTTTTCAAAATATTTCAAACACAACATTATGGAAAAAATTATGACTAAAAAAGCTTTAAAAATGAACACCATAATGAAAGAGTTATTATACCAAGAGTAATTTATTTTTTAAATGCTAAATGTATAGCAATTTTAAAATCATAGCCTATAACAACTTGATACATTGCAACAAAAATTTAAAAATCAACCATCAAATTGACATGCAGTGTAGGTGAACTAGACCCATTGTAATGAAAACTTAGAGACCAACCATGAAATTGACACATTGTGGACACAAACTCCATTCATTGCAACGTAAATTTTAAAATCAACTACCAAATTGAACATAATGGGATCGAGTAGCTATACGAGCATTGACACAAACCGTGTAGAAAAAAAACAAAACAAAACAAAACAAAAAAACAAAAAAACAATTAAAAAAAAAACACAAAAAATAATACAAAAGAAAACAAAAATTCAAATATTGAAAAATATAAAAACAATAAAAAAATACACAAAAAAAATATAAAATGTAAAAAAGATCAAAATTAACTTGTAAAATTTAAAAATTTTAGAAAGGAAAATATTAAAAAAATACATATAATTTAAGAAAAAAAACAACAACAACAACATTTTTTTAAAGTTAAATAAAATAAAAACAAAATAATTAAAAAAAATAACAAAATTAAAAATTAAAAAGATAAAATAAAATACAATTAAATTATAAAAATAATTAAAAAAAATAAAAAATAAAAAACCATTTAATTTGTTTTTAAATTCAAATTAAAATAAACATTATATTAGATATCATTTTGGGATTCAACTGCGTTAAGTAAGTCATTCATGTATGACCATTTCCACGAGAGGTAGTCGTAACTGACTAATTTCTCATGATCTTTGAATAGTTCACTTAGCACTCATTGCATCGGGTGATGCTCACAGGGGTGAAGAAGTGGGATTGAAACTAGTGAAATGAATCACATAGCGTCAATCATCACTTCCGGGGCTTGCACTCGGTAACCAGGACTTCCCAGGAGGTCACCCATCCCAGAACTCCTCTGGCTCAAGCGCGCTTAACTGTGGAGTTTTCCCCACAATCAAGCCCACTTAGCTTGCTACCCCATTTGCAAAACCTTAGCAAGTATTGTGCCTCATGAACCATTCAAGTAGAGATCCCTTGACTTAAGCGCGCTTGAGCCAGAGGAGTTCTGGGATGGGTGACCTCCTGGGAAGTCCTGGTTACCGGGTGCAAGCCTCGGAAGTGATGATTGACGCTATGTGATTCATTTCACTAGTTTCAATCCCACTTCTTCACCCCTGTGAGCATCACCCGATGCAATGAGTGCTAAGTGAACTATTCAAAAATCATGAGAAATTAGTCAGTTACGACTACCTCTCGTGGAAATGGTCATACATGAATGACTTACTTAACGCAGTTGAATCCCAAAATGATATCTAATATAATGCACTGCGTAAACCCCCATACTTAAAAATAAAAAATAAACATTATAATAAAATTGATTTAAAAAAAATATTACTTTTTTTTTAAATAGAAAAGAAGCCCTTAGGGTGGCAGATGCCAATTCTGAGAATCAGCCCCTGCCACCCCAGGGGCTGTTGGGCCGTTGGGGTGGGCGGGGAAGGACTTGCGTGCAACTCACTCCCCGCCCACCCTTCCGGCCCAACCGACTAGGGGGTGCCAGGGGTCGATTCCCGGAATTGACCCTTGCCACCCCCGAGCTGGTTGGGCCACAGGAGTGGGTGGGGAGGGAGTTGTGTGTGTCGGCCTCGGCCAATCCCTAGACAGCTGAGCTGCGGGGATGGCAAGTGCTAACTCCATGAGTCGGCCCCTACCACCCTTAGGTCAGTTGGGCCGCCAGGGTGTGCGGGGAGGGAGCTGTGTGCAGATCCCTCCCCACTCACCCCCACAACCCAACCAGTCCATGGGTGGCAGGGGTTGATTCCTCGAATCGGCCATTGCCACCCTAGGGCCTTTTTTTCAGTTTTTTCCAAAAAAATTATAATTAAATTTTTATTTATTTTTTATTTTAATTTTCTTCATTTTTTTCATTTTATTTTCATTTTTTTAATTAGTTTGTTTTTATTTAATTTTATTTTTTGTTAATTTTTTTTTGTTAAAATATGTTGTATTTTTGAAATCTATATATATATATATATATATATATATATATATATATATATATATATATATATATATTTTTCACAAGTAAATTTTGATTTTTTTTTACATCTTATAGGTTTTTTTTTTTTGCCTTTTTTATATTTTTTTTTTTGCCATGTTTTTTATTTTATGTTTTATTACTTGTTGTTATTTATGTATTTTTAAATTTGTGTTTTTATTTTTTTATTGTTTTTATTTTTTTTCAATTTCAATTTTTTTTTTCTTTTGTATTATTTTTTGTGTTTTTTTATTGTTTTTTTTTTAATATTTGACTTTTTTAATTTATTTTTTTTGTTTTTATTTTTACAATTTAATTTTTTTTTTATTGTTTTTCTTGTCTTTTCTTTTTTATATATATTTTTAAATTTGATTTTTTTGTGTTTTTTTATTTTATTTTTTATGTTTTATTATCAACATGAAAATCACCAACATTTAAAAAAAATATCCACATTTAACACATTACAAAATTTAAAGTGTAAAAAATAGGCCCTCTAAACAAAAAGGGTTGATGTTGCATTAGCACTTTTCAAAATCAAGATGAAAATCACTAACAAAAAAATATGTGTGGATGTTGCATCAACACTTTTCAAAATCAGCATGAAAATCACTAACATTTAAAAAATTTGTTCATACTCGATACATAAGAAAATTTAAAGTGCCAAAAATATGCTTTAAAAAATGTGTATTTTGAATGACCACTTTTCAAAATAGAGTGATTTTTTGCTTACCTCAAAAAAATGGGTACTAGGTACTTTTCTCGTTTGATCAATAACTATGTTTTGCAACAAAGGTAGGATGATGCCTATTATCTACAGAAGGCCTATGGACAGTAATGGTTCACTCAAAATACATCTATCCATACTCGATTTAGGAGTGTTTGATACTTCCAACTAAAGGTAGCCCTAAGATGTCTATAATCTAGAAAGAAGTGCTTGTTTCTTTTCCTTTCATTGATGATGTTGTCTCGTGGAGGGTTGGAAATGGAAAAAAATTGAGAGTGGATATTAACACTTGGTAAACTATGGGAATGAATACAGACTGCCTCAAGGGTTAGTAAATTATTTAAACATGGATGGTATCTTCACCTTAAACCTAGTTGTCAATTAAGATTCTATGAACCTTTAGGAACAAGGATGACTTTTGGCCGAATAGCTCAAGATAAGAGAAGAGCTTAACGCATGGAGGGCTTACACTATAGGTTGGAAATCTGCTCCTATCTACTTAATAGACAAATATGACGAGTTGGTTTGGTCACTTTACCCTTTTGGGGATTACACACCTTAGATGGGTTATCTCCATTTAAGAACATACAAGTTGGGAGAAGAACAAGTATGGTGGTAGAAACAACTGTGGAAGATTAAATGGCCCACCAAACCTAGACTCTTCATGTGGTTTCTCCTTGAAAATAAGGTCCCAACTTGGGATATACAAACGACACAGTTCGAAGGACCAAGCTAGTGTACTTTGCGTAATGATGGGAGTGAGGTTGTCTTGCATCTCTTCCTTGATTTACCCTTTACAAAGTTTATTTGGAATGTATTGGCATGGAAGAAATTTACTAGAGGCATGGAGGACCTGGGCTGGAAAAAGAGCTATTAATTTTTTTTGTGATATTCCACTACTCCTTTCCTAGGGCATTTGGCCAGTAAGAAATAGAGTAGTTTTTCAAGATGCCACCACTGCTCTATAAGAACAACAAATCAAAGTTTGGTTATTTTTGCACTCTTCCTAAAAACACATCAGTGCATGGTGAAAGAAACATTTTGGAAGAAGAGATTGATAAGGAAAGACCTTAGGCTTTCTTCGATGGAACCTCCCAAGGTGAGGAAAGGAAATGCGAGTGGGGGGAGTGGTCCTTTATCTTTCAAAAATAGAATTATTCACTCTAGAAATGGGGCTAGGAATAGGCTCAAACAATTTTTCAAAATTGTTGGCTCTAAAACTACTATTTCTCTTTGCAAAAGAAAAAGGTTTCTCGTCTCTACAGGGCTTTTTGTACTCTATGCTTGCCATAAATTCGATTACGGGAGTGCAATGGTGTAATAACCACACTTGTTTATGATGTAAATATGTGTATCTTGATATTAGGTTGGTGAGTCGTAAACAATTTTTTGGGCGTGCATGCCCATGTATTTATCTTTTGCATATTTTGGGGGTGAGTATGCCCAAGCTTATATGTTGGTTTTGATTATGTGGCCAAAGGTCCATGATAGTAATACGATGTAAATTTTAATGCTCAATTAATACAAAAGAGGTTGGCTACAAAGCCCACTTGATGGTAAGAGTATGGGGGGTATGCAACTCCATGGTGACATGGGGGAAATGGTGGTGGATTACGAATGGACGTTGAAATCACCTAAGGCCCACTGGGTTTTGGGCTGCCACATGCCTTAGAGAGGCCATGCAATTAAGGGTAGTATATCCATACTTGCGTGTAGGCCTCATTATTATTATATTATTATTACCATGATGATTATGGGTATTAGGAGGATTACGATTTGGATGACGAGGGATTTGGAATTTGGTCCTAAGTGACCAGTTGGTGAGCCCTAAGTATGGGTTTTGATACTAGCTGGGAGCTATTCAGTTTATGCCTGGAGGATGCCTCGAGCCCTAAAACAACATTCTTTTGGGTTGGTACCTTGGCAGTTAGGCTGTAGCCCTAGAGGAACATGATTGTTGGGCAAGAATCTTGGCAGTTGATGTGGCCTAGAGAGTGCCTGGAGCCCTAGACAACATGGGCGTTGGGTTGCTATCTTACCCATGGATGTATGTTTATTTTGGTTATTACTACTCGTGGAGTTGCATCCCTGGCTCGAGGGTGACCCGTGGTTGGAATCCATGAACCACATAGTCTATGGAAGGGTGGAACATGGAGAGCTCATAGCCAGTTAGTCTATTTTTACCAAATAAGCGTTCAAATTATGTATCTTGTTGTTTATGTGATTTTTTGCTAAAGCCTTAGCTTCGAGTTGTGTACCAATGATTATAATGTTTATACTTTTGTTGTGCAACTTGATTATTTATTGTTACATGTTATTACTTATAGATTTTGATGCTTTTATGTTTATTACAGATTTTGTCGTAAACTCTGATCGAGGTTTATGTCAATATATTTAAATGTCATTATATAATTGTTATTTATGTCATGTAAAGAATAATTATGAATCACGTGTGTTAAAATTTTCATTATAAGTGTTATGCATATGCATTCATAAAAACCTTGTATTGTGAGGCATAGAAATGTTTGTGTTAAGGTTATGGATTTTTATTCTACAAATAAAAAATGTATTTTGAGTGTTGTGTGGTGGTAGTGTTTCCCAGCAGGAGGATGGAGACATTACAAGGTGGCATCAAAGCGAAATTTTCAACACTCGCCTTGATTGAGTTGTAATTAAAATTGAAACAAGAAGTTGTAGGATCGCTCACTAACTGTCCTTCCTGAGGTCTAAAATGGTAAGAAACCACTAGTAAGGAAATCCTAAATGTCTAAAATGGGCCTCCTAAGGAAAATATAAAATAATAGTGGAAAAAATAAAATACGATTAGATTATATCATCAAATTTTAGAGAGAAAAAATAAAAAACTATTTTTCAACTCGTATTTTCAACTTATCGCCCTTATAGGTTTACTCAAATTTTGAGTGGGAACACTCATTGAATGCGTAACTTGATTCCTCATCCAAGGAGTATCCATGTTGCATACTTTTGATGGACCCTGCTACATGAAAAATGAGAAATTCATGAAAAACGTGATTGCAATCAAGTTTTTCATGTATTTCTTATTTTTCAAGTAGCAAAATCCATTGAAAGTATGCAACATGGGTACTCATTAGATGAGGAATTAAATTTTGCATCCAACGAGTACTCCTGCCTGAAATTTGAATAAAACATTAGGGAGATAAGTTGAAAATATGAGTTGAAAAATAGTTTTATTATTTTATTATTTTTAATTTTTTACCCTTTTACTCCAAAAATGGTTAATCATCCCCCATGGTTGACATCATCATCTTGAATCCTATTAGTTCTTATAAAGTTTATTTTGGTGTACATTTTTCTTAGGAGCCCTATTATAGACCTCAAAATTCCTTTAATGATCTACCTAACAAAACGCATAGATGCCTCAAAATAAATCAAAAAATAAAATTGTTTCGAATTGAGTGAAAATTTAAAGAAGAGTTTTCATATTTAATCTCTAAAAATAAAATTTGTATGCAAAACAACATTTCTACGTGTTATTGGGTTATTTTATAATTGTATACATATACATATCTACATATACAAATAAATATAATTGTATATGTGTACATTTAAAGTGTATATATATATGTGTGTGTGTGTGTGTGTGTTAAACGTGGGTGATATAGTGCATATTATATGGTTGTAAGGTTTATTTATAAGGAATATATATATATATATATATATGAAGAGCCAAAGTCGACGAACAATGTGAAGTGTACCCATCTTAAGTAATAAATTTAATTTCAATGATTTATGGGTATGTTATAAAAGTGTTTGTATATTTTCTAAAAAAGAACAAATAAGGAATAATCCAAATCACGATATCTAAGGCGTAATAAGTTTACATTATTACATATATAAATGTCCATTTATGAATACATATAATGTTTTTTTATATAATTTGATGTCTTGTAAGAAATATATATATATATATATATATATATATATATATATATATATATAGCTGAACATCGATCCTGGATTGGGTCAACTATTTAAGTTAGGCCCATTAATGTTTTAAATCCCCCCCTCAAGTGGCCAGTTAGAGCATAGAAGTGCAAGGCCCATTATTGAATCAATAATATAGTGTGTATGTCTTCTGTGAATGGGTCCTACATCATGGACTCACGTTGATATTTGGACATGAAGGAGATATAGGATTCAAGTGGAGCTATGTTATATACCTGATTTTATATTTATAGACATATATAAATATATATACTAGCACAACTATATTAGTAAATATCGTTGATATAAGCCAAAGGCATATAGTTATGATTATTATTATAAATTAATAATAATATTACTATCAATTACTATTATTATTTTTATTATTAATTAAATTTAATAATATTAATAATAATTAATTGATTAATAATAACAATAATCAACTAAGTATTATTATTATATATTAATATTATTTTATTAATATAAATATGGTTAATATTATTAATATTCTTAATATTATAACTATTATTAATGGGGTAGTCTAACTTAGAGATGAAATATACATTTTTATCGGAATTCGGTAAAACAATTGCAAGAAAGAATGTGATTTAAAATGCAGAAATGGATTCTACACCATGATAAGACTAAGGGGCACTCAAAATCTACAGATTAAACAATTTAAACTCGAGTTTTTAAAAAAAATTGACGCATTTTGGTTACAATTAACCAGAAAAAAATGTCGTGAAAAAGGTTGTTTCATCTATAAGTTAGACTATGACATTTTTAATATTATTATTATTGTTAATATTATTAATATTAATTAAATAATTTATATTATATTATTAAATAATTTATATTATATTAATTAATAATTAATACTATATTATATTATTAATATTATACCCTAGGAATATGAACCCTTAGATAGATGAACCCAAGGGATTTATATTAGACTCTAGGATTAATATTGCAAACCTTATGAATAATATTATAGCCTAGGAATATGAATTCTTTGTAGAAATTCCTTGTAGATTTAGACTGCATATTGTAATATGCTAAAATAATTGACTTGAATCTACTCTACTCATCAATGGAAACAATAAACAGTTGATTAAATCACAAACCATAAAAGAGAAAGAATTCAATCACACATA
Organism: Pinus tabuliformis; assembly: GCA_031772625.1. Classification (NCBI taxonomy): domain Eukaryota; kingdom Viridiplantae; phylum Streptophyta; class Pinopsida; order Pinales; family Pinaceae; genus Pinus; species Pinus tabuliformis. The sequence goes on along the minus strand of CM062819.1, from coordinate 1,432,350,550 downwards.
ACACAATAATTTTCTGGGGAAAGCCACAACTAAAAACCCTGCTATCTGTACATTGCATTAATTAGAAAATATTAGAAGATTGCAATGCCTTTCTCAAGCTCGAGCAACCTCTACACGATCCCTATCTATCTCACTGCTTCCTAGACAAGCCTTAGATGTATACAATATGCTCTGCTCAACCTTGAGCTCAACCTGCATAAGTATTTTCTATCATCTACCTGACTAACTATCTTTGGCCAATACTTAGTCAAATTTCCAAGCCTCCAAGCTCCTATTTCCTTGCACTCAAAAGCTCCATGTACAAACTTGTGCTTCCTATTGTTTGGTCTCACCAACTCATGCTCACCAAAACAATGATTAAACGTGTGCCTTCATTCCTCCTTTTAAAGGAAATTCGATTGGTTAAAATTAGTGAGTTTTCTAATTAACGAATGGTTTATTTTAGGCCTTCTTCTGATTCCATGCACCATTTGTTTAATTTAGATGATCTTCCAACTGATAGTACACGATCCGCGAATTCCAATCTCAAGTGGATCTTTCTATGATCTGACATGCATGAGTTAATTATGAGAGAATATTCAGTTTACTAGTTAAGCAGTGATGGTTAAACCCCAATATTGGATCTCCCACTAATTCCTCCATTAGTTGGAACTAGTTTAACTCAATTTAACTCAGTTAAACTGAATTAAATAATTACAACTCAAAAGAACTCAACCTCGGTCCCTAAAAATTAGGAACCACTATACATGACTCTAGATAGATTCCCAACTCAAATTAACTGTGTCAACTAAGTCAAATTAACTTAGTTAATGATTACAGGTTGTCATGATATGTGGAATTACAATGTTATTCCCAATTTAATTCAAGGACAAATTAAGTTAATATTTTCCTTGATGTTGTTTTTAACATTTTTTGTTGCTATTTTCAACACTCCCTCTCAACAAGAAAGGAATTCAACTCTATATCGATATCATACCTTTGGAATGTTATACATGCAACACTTGTCACTATTGTTGTTGATGCTGCAGCATCTGTAACCAAAAATCATCCAAACAAAATAAACTAAATCAACTATGTCTGCAACTGTCTACTAGGAAAATTGTATTTTTGTTGACTCTTCTACCAAGCCTATTACTCTATTGTCAACAATGCTCTGAACTCCTCAGTATGTGACTAACAATGATCCTCCCAGTAGTGAATATAATGGACCCCTATATCTAGGTAATGATCCATGAGACAAAAAACACCTCAATGGACCTTGCATAAATTTATGTGCTTTTGGGCCTATGGTTTCATATCACCCCACCTCACACCTAGATTTATGGCTACATGTTCTCTCTCTTCCCACTTGGCTCGAAATTCCCCCCTACCAGAGGTCTATACTTTAGTGGATGTCTCCAGTTGGTGGCCTCTCTTCTTCTCCAATTTTTGTTGCTCCACAACTTGTTGAGGCTGCATGTTGAGAGGTAATTCATGCTTCTTCTGAACCACCAAGTCTCTAACCTTTTACTTAATCTTGAAGGCTTTTCATGCATGAGCTAAATATGATCTACTCATACTATTATTTCTACTAATCTACTGTTGCTTCAGCACTAATGCTGCAACTACTACAATAATGAGTCTGATCTCCCTAGATCTTGAAGTACTAGCTTCCATAGGGTTTCTCCCTCTGAAACTAGACTTCCTATAAGTCTCGATTTCCCTGTGGGAAATATCTCTCCTCCTCAATATACCAATATCAATGATCACAACTCCTTTTTGTGTCATTAAACCTTGGCTCATTGATCAACCCACTAGTAGCCTTCTAGCTCCATGAAGAAGTCTTCACATAGGGTTGTCTAGATCTTTCCCGAACTAGAGCTCGATAAATTTGCAAGGACAACTTTGAATTCTTATCTCCTATTGTGATTTCATCTCTAATACCATGTAAATATTTCTACAAATCTAGCTCTGATACCATGTACATATTTCTACAAATATAGCTCTGATACCATGTAGAAATTCCTTGTAGGTTCAGACTGCAGATTGTAATATGCTAAAACAATTGACTTGAATCTACTCTACTCATCAAGAGAAATAATAAATAATCGATGAAATGACGAAGGATAAAAGAGAAAGAATTCAATCACACATAACACAATAATTTTCTGGGAAAGCCACAACTAAAAACCTCTGCTATCTGTATATTGCATTAATTAGAAAATATGAGAACATTACAATTCTTTTCTCAAGCCCGACCAACCTATCCATTATCTCTATCTATCTCATTTCTTCCTAGAAAATCCTTGGATGAATACAATATTATTTGCTCAAACTTTATCTCAACTTGCACAAGTGTTTTCTATCATTTTCCTAAATGAATTCCTTTTTCCAATACCTATCCAAATTTCCAAGCCTCCAAGATCTTATCTCCTTTCACTCACAAGCTCTACGCACAAACTTGTGATTCCTATTGCTTTGTATCACAAACTCGTGCTCACCAAAACAGTGATTAAACTTGTGCCTTCATTCCTCATTTTAAAGGAAATTCAAATGGTTAAAATTAATGAGTTTTCTAATTAAGTAAAGATTTATTTTAGGCCTTCTTCTGATTGCATGCACCATTTGTTTAATTAGATGATTTTACCACTGATAGTACATTGTCCCTGAACTCCAATCTCAACTGAGTCTTTCTCTAATCTGACATGCATGAGTTAAATATGAGTGAATCTTCAGTTTACTGGTTAAGTAGTGTTGGTTACACCCCACTATTGTAGGTTACACCCAACAACTAGATCTCACACTAGTTCTTCCATTAGTTGGAACTAGTTTAACTGAATTTAACTCAGTTAAACTGAATTAAATAATTACAACTCAAAAGAACTCAACTTGGGCCCCTAAAATTTAGGAACCACTCTACATGGCTCTATATAGACTCCCAACTTGAATTAATTAAGTCAACTAAGTCAAATTAACTTAGTTAACTATTACATGTTGTCATGAGATGTGGAATTACAATTTTATTCCCAATTTAATTCAAGGAAAAATTAAATTAGGATTTTTCTTGACGTTATTTTTAACATTTCTTGTTTCCATATTTTCAACTCCCTTAGATTGATAAACCCAAGGGATTAATTCTAAAACCCCGTGGAATTATAAACCCAAGGTTTATAAACCCTAAGATAAATATTATAAACCCAAGGGATGAATATTATACACCTAAGGTCTATAAACCTTAAGATAAATATTATCAAGCCTAAAATAAACATGTTTGACCATGGTTGACCGTGGTTGATTTTCACATTGACACAATCTTTGTCCTAATGTGACATTGGACTATGGTGGACCATGGTTGATTTGCATATTAAGACAACATTTTTCACAATGTAATGTTCGACAATGGTTGGCCATGGTTGATAGTGGTTGATTTTCATATTGAGACAATCTTCATCGCAATGCGACATTAGAAAATTATTGACCATGGATGACCATGATCATCACAATGTGACTTTTGACCAAGAGACAATATTTTTCATAATGTGACCATGGTTGATGGGGGTTGATTCCCATATAAATACAATCCTTGTAACAATGTGACATTCGAACATGTTTTACCTCGATCTATTTTCATATTGAGACAATCATTGTTACAATGCAACATTGGTTGATTTTCATATTGAGAAAATATTTGTCACATTGTGGCATTGGACCATGGCTGACCATGATTATAAAACCAATGGATTTATATTAAACTCAAAGATTAATATTATAAACCCTATGAATAATATTATACCTAAGGGAGGAAGCCCTTGTTGGAGACCGCAAGACCTAGCTGCACCCACTGCGCTCGTCCTGTCTCGGCCCTGTGGCCACCTCGATGGTTTCTTGTGGGGATCCATCTCAGTGTGGTGCCTCCTTTTCTGACCCTCCCTCCCCGAGTTAACCCCCCAACCTGTGCGGTGTCCCTCTATTCCTCTGGGTTGGATCGAGGACTATGAGAGCTGAAGCCTGGGCAAGCTCGCCCCGCCCGAGCTAAGCCGCCGGTGAAATGGAACCGTCATCGCCTCACCGTTCTGATGCAGAGGCGTTCATAAAATTGCTGGAATCTCTCCCAAAGAAGAAAGCAACTGAAGCCGCGAAGTTTGTCAAGCGTCTAGATGACATTCCTGAGATTGAGCTCCCTCCTGAGGGGCCGATTCAGGTTGCCCTCTCATTGGCAGAGAGAGCTTTGGTTGGGCAGTTCACTGGACTCTGGCCCTCCCCCAAAACCACGGAGAGCTGGGTAGCAAGGAACTGGGCACCGCTGATCAACAACAGAGTCACTTCATACTTTCTAGGGAAGGGTTTCTTCCTCTTTGAATTCGCCGAAAAGGAGGATAAGGAACTGATATTCCGTAATGGACCCTATTTCATGGGTCCTCAAGGGCTGTATCTCAACAAGTGGACGCCTGACTTTGATCCAGCAGTCGACGTTCCCACAGCCGTCCCAGTGTGGGTTAGATTGCCCAACCTGCCAATGCACTGCTGGAATTGGGAGTCCCTCAAACACATTGGGAATACATTGGGCAAGTTTATAGATCGAGCCAACAGCAAAGATCAATTTGATTGCGCTCGAATCTGCGTCGAAGTGGATCTTGAGGTGGGCTTGCCTGAGGCAATAAAGATAAAGGTTGGAAATTGGGTGCATCTCCAAAAGTTGGATTATGAGCAGCTTCCGTTTAAGTGCAGAAAGTGCCATGTCTATGGTCACTTTGCTCGTGGCTGCCCAAAGAATAGTGAAGGGGAGAAAAACAAGGAGGAAGGATGGACACAGGTCAAAAGGACCAAAACCGCTCATAAAAACCCTAGAACCGGAAATAAAAATGGTAAAGCCCCCCAGCCAGGCCCTGGGACTCAAGCTTCCCCCATGGAAGAACAAGGTAACAAATACACGTTGTTAAGCTCAGCAACAGAAGACCCTCAAGAAATAGAGATTCAGAATGAAGCATCGCCCCACATGGAGGTCCCCTCGGGATCAAAGCAAGCTGAACCTAACTCAGACAAGCAGAAAGAGATACCCACAGAAGAGGCCGAGGAAGAGCAAGGATCGGAGGATTCAGAAGAGGAAGGTGAAATAGGGGATTCACACACTTCGGCTAGAAGATCATTGAGAGGCCGAAAATCAGCTCGCGAGAAAAGAGAACAGGAGACTTATAAAGATAAACTACAAGGAAGCCAACCAACCCTCGAGAAACTCTTGGCAAAAACTCCGAAGATGACTAGAAACCAGTATCAGAGCTCTAAAGGAGCTCCCCACTCAAAAATCAAGTGATGAAGATCGTCTCCTGGAACTGTAGGGGTATGGGGAGCAGAACAAAAGAAGAAGCCGTCAAAAGCCTGATAAGAACTGAATCTCCTGATATACTCCTCATCCAGGAGACTAAAATGGAGGATAAGTCCTTCCTCCATACAGTCAGAAATCTGTGGAAAAGAAGTGAAGGGCAAGCTGTTTCAGCCCGTGGTGCGTCAGGAGGACTGGGCACCCTTTGGAATGCAAATAAAGTTTCAAAGATCAAAGATGTCGCCAACACCCATTGGCTGCTCACCAAGCTGCAACACATGGATTCAAATGAGACCTTCTGCCTCTTCAATGTGTATGTTCCAACCAGCGCAGGTGAGAAAAGGAGCTGTTGGGAATCCATCAGAAATATGGCAGATTCAGAAGATTTAAAGAATGTCATCATCGCAGGGGACCTTAATCTAACCCTCTCTCTGGCTGAAAAGCATGGAGGAAGCATTGTAAGGGATCCGGCGCGAGAATGGGTTGAGGACCTGCTTCAAGACTGGGACCTGATTGACATAAAACCCTCGTCGGGCAAATACACCTGGTCCAACAAAAGACTCGGTCCGGGACACATCGCTGCAAGGTTAGATCGTTTTCTTGTTCAAAGTTCTTTTCTTCTCCTTGGATTAGATTCTAGAATGCATATTCTTCCATGCAGTGTATCTGACCACAGACCCATCAAGCTCGATCTACTGGCACACATGAATCAAGGCCCCATTCCATTTAAATTCAGTCCCCTCTGGGTTAAAGAACAGACCTTCATGCAACTAGTAAAAGATACTTGGAAGCAACCAGTCAACGGTTCTGCCTTCTTTGTATGGGAGGAAAAGCTCAGGAGAGTGAAAGCTGCTTTGAAATCTTGGGTCAAATCCCTTCCTAACCCAGCAGTGGAAAGGAAAAAGATCCAAGAATGCCTTGAGATTCACCATATGAAGTCGGAAAATGAAGAAATCACAAAAGAAACTCTAGATAAGGAAGCCGAGCTACAAGGAAAATTTCTCAAGGCAAGTCTGGCCGAGGAAGAGTACTGGAGGATTAAATCCCGTAGGCTTTGGCTCAAGGCTGGAGATAGAAACTCCTCCTTCTTCCACAAGCAAGCCCAAGCCCGAAAAAGTTTCAACTCCATCTCAGAAATCAAGGAAGAGAATATAAGTCACAAAGACATGCAAAGTATAAAAAAGGTTGCCTACCTCCATTTCAAAAAGCTGTATAATGAAGAAGAGGGACAGGGGTTTGCATTAAATTCTGTGGACGAGGTACCTTCTCTGATCACTACCAGAAAGAAGCAGTTTTTGGAAGCAGAAGTCACCAGCAATGAAATAAAAATCGCTCTCTTTGCAATGGAGCCAGATAAGGCCCCGGGGCCGGATGGCTTCACAGCTAGATTCTTGCAGAACTGTTGGCAGATAGTGGAAAAAGACTTATGCAGAATGGTGAGGAAATCTCAAGCATGTCAGAAAATTGGGGGAAGCACCAACTCAGCTTTCCTGGCCCTCATTCCTAAGGAAAAAGGTGCCAACTCTTTCTCCAGATTTCGCCCTATCTCCCTCTGCAATATAGGCTATAAGTTGATAACAAAAGTAATTGCAAACAGATTAAAAACCATTCTTCCTGACATCATCCCCGAGAATCAGGGAGGCTTCATCCAGGGAAGGCAGATTGTTGACAATTTTATTCTGGTCCAAGAGGCGATTCATTCAAGCCTGAATCGGAAAGAGAAAGGAATGGTTATTAAACTAGACCTTGAAAGTGCCTTTGACAGGGTAAGACACAGATTCCTGTTCGAGGTCCTCCACAAATTTGGCTTTGGACTCAAATTCATCAATTGGATCAAAGCTTGTATCAGTGAGCCCTGGATTGCCCCTTTGGTAAATGGGAGGGCAACTGACTTTTTTAAAGCCACTAGAGGGCTGAGACAAGGGTGCCCCCTCTCCCCCTTGCTCTTTGTCCTCCAAGCTTCTGTCCTAAGTTTCCTTCTAATCAAAAAGCAGAATGACCAAGAAATAATGGGACTGAGCATTGCAAGAGGTGTAAAAAATATAAATCATGCCCTATTTGCGGATGACTCTCTTCTGCTGGGTGCTGCCTCCTTGTCCACGGCTAATCATTTCAAAGAAGTGCTGGATGCTTACTGTGAAGGCTCAGGAAGCAGAATTAACAAAGGCAAATGTCACATCTACTGTTGGAATTCTTCTCCCAGATTCCTCCAAGCTATCTCCAACTGCTTTGGTTTCGCAGCCTCTGATGAGCCCCAATTTTTGGTAACAATTTGGGCTCATTTGGCCTACTTACCTTGCTCAACCGTTCATCTTTTATCACTTATGCATCATTTCTTAGTATATTCGTGTTATTTGTAGGAAGAAGGGCAGGCATTATTCCTATGTGACTAATACATGATCATTTCAGGTTTTTTGACATTAAATGGAGCAAAGACCATGCAGATAGAGACAAGGAGACAACAAAGGTGGCATTGCGGGTTTATAGGGAGGTTGTCCATAGTCTTGAATGACCTTCCTCGTGATCTCCACCCTAACTCTGAGCTCCAACAGCTATCCCCACCGAGCTAGAAGGCAGCCAACGGATTCTACAGGAACAGCAGTTTACTTTTAGTTGGACAGCCAAGCTCCACTAATTGAGGAAGCTAGCTTGATCCTCATCATGTATAAATATTGAGGCCGTAGCCTTTGATAGGAGCTTTTTGAACTTTTGAACTACTGTTGCAATTTCTGAGTACGAGCTACAGCTCGGTTTTTGCTTTTTGTAAGCCAGTTTTGGCATGATGTTAGACTCATGATTATGATCTTTTAATAAAGGCATGAAGATTTGGATTCAATCCTGAGTTCTTAAGAGGAGCTATAGCTCTCAGGTTAGGGCCCAACCTGAGAGCAATAGACCTCCTTTTCTTTGTATTATTACTTGTCTTTCCTTTCAGCACTTCATTTCTTTGTTTTGACATGCATTTGGAAAACACAGTCTGCTGATTTAATTTCTTTAATGTGATTGAGTAAGATTAGTTTATGGTTAAATTGCTGTCAGCAGTTTAGATTAGAGTAGGAGGATTAGAATTCATTAGAGCTCCAAGAAAAGGTTGATAGTGCACTCACTGCCATCTCTGTTTAGAGATTGGGGGTGTAGACCGTACCAACCACCAAAAAACGCAGTCTTATACGTTCATGCAAGCTGCAACACAATCATTTCAGTCATAAAACCGTCCATGCATTCTGATCTTGAGCAATACTTCTTCGTTCCAACACCATGCACGATTCCTCTCCACAATTTACATTGCTGTTCGTTGGTTTAATAACACAGTTAGGATAGGTTGATGAATTCTTGGTTTTGTGCAAGACATAGAGGATTTGTTTCTTTTACACTGCGTAGCATCACTTGATTAATTTCTTCTTCTTCTAAACTGCGCCTAAAGTCACCTACTCATCCTCTGTTCAGCTCGTTTGCCTTCCAACCCTTCTACTTTTCACGTAGCTCCATCTTTTTGACCTTTCATTGCTTCCACCCTTCTACCCACCAACCGACTTTACCCACTCTTTCTCCATCTTAGCTCTCTGTCCCTGAGCCATCACAAGCTCCCTTTTCATCCTACCTATCCACCCATACAACTCCTTCACTCCTCCATCACCCAAAACTCCAACTGTAGAACATCATGTAGAAGTTAGCAGACTTCCTGTAGAAATCCCGAGCTTCCTGTAGGATCCCCTGTAGACATCCTGTAGAAGCCTGCAAACTCGGTTACCAAGCACCTGAACGTTGTGGAATTCTGTGGAATGATGTTAGGGATCCCCTGGAACCTCTCCTAGCCCTCCTGACCTTTTCCAAGCCTTCCTTCCCTTCGAACCACCCCTGCACAGTCAAAACCCAGTCAGAAACACAATCATAATAACTCCAACCACTTAAGAAAAAATATAAAAACATGTTCTCTTCAATGGAAGTAGTTTAAATTCATGCATCTCATATCACTAGAAGTAATGGCATCATGGTTAGAAGTTGCATTCCCATCGTTGCATTGTAAGGATTAAGCTAGTCAGATTAGGGTTTACTAGGGTTTCCATGTTTGGTTGGCTTTCAGTTCATTCTTGCAAAGTAGGTTAATTTCCCTTGAGATAGTCTTCGTTCATCATTTAGAAAGCTTCTTCTGAGAACATATAGAAGTTGGCTTGAGCCCTAGCGGACTTGTGCCAGCTGAGCAAGTGACAGCTGCGACAAGAGCTAGTACTTGTGCATACAGCACCGTCGCTTCCAAGTTTGTTACGAACTACCAGGTTGATAAAATTAGAGAAGGAAGCTCCAGGAGTTGTAGCATTATTGCTACAATACTGGAGCCCACCATCTTTTTGGCGCCGTTGCCGGGGAAGCGTCAGAGTATTAGTAATTGTTGCTTTTCTTCTACTTTCCTACTCTCGCTTTCTGCCAAGTAGTTTATTTCATTTCCATTCTGCAAAAGTAGCATAGACATTTCCTGCTTTCATAGATCAGCATTTCAATTCTGCAATTTCAATTTTGCAAGCATAGATTAGCATTTCAATTCTGCAAGCGTAGACTAGCATTTCCATTCCTGCAATTTCATTTGAGAAAAGTAGATTAGTTCTTTCCTGCTTTCAATTCAATTCTGCATCTTTATTTCAGTAAGATAGTTAGTTGTAGATCAGTCTGTTTCAGTTTTGCAGGTACCAAAGAAGAAAAAACAAAAGCAATCAAAAAAAAAAAAGTCTTTCCATTTCATGCCTCGTAGGAACCGAGATAAAATAGGCAAATTCCTACCCAACACCCCCACCATATCACTGAGTCACCCTTCTCTCTTCTTCGGTGACAGTGATCCAGAAGAACCTATAGGTGAACCTCCTGAGATATACGAAGATCCTATAGCAGAAGAAGAATTAGAGACCATCCCATCTGAAGCTATGGCTGACAATAGAGGAGAAGATGAGAGAATAGAAGGTGCCTTCCCCATCCGAGAGACCAATGGAGAGATGAAAATGAAGAACATTAGCCCCTCCGCTTTACCTCACTTCCATGGACTGACTACTGAAGATCCTGATACCTTCCTGTTTGAGTTTGTTGTCCTTTGTAGAACCTATGACTATACTGAAGATGAGTAGAAGCTGAAACTCTTCCCTTCCACTCTTAAGGATGCAGCATTATGCTGGTTCATGGGCTTACCTGGGAATAGTATCACCACTTGGGCTCAGATGCAGCAAGCTTTCAATACCAAGTACCGGGATTACTGTAGGTCCAAGGAGACCAAGGGAGAAATCTTTCGGATGACCATGGGAAATGATGAGTCTTTAGAGGATTATGAGGAGAGGTTCCAACTTAGCTATAAGCGGGCCAGGTGCACACTTGACCCTGAATCCCTCAAGTTGGTCCTGCTCCGAGGAGTCCCTGAAAACCTCTTAGATACCCTTCACATGTTAGCTGGGGGGGATATTTACCAACTGCCTTATGAGGACATCAAGACTGTATTTAGAAACCACTCCAGGGCAGCTCGGAAACGAGGTAGAGGAAACCTCCTCTCAGCTGGTGTCCCTTTCTCCAAACATGAGTTTGCAAATCAATTAGAAGATCTTAAGAGTGAGGTGAGACAGACCATTGCCATGCAACTGGACACATTCAGGATCCAGCAGAAGAAGGAAGAAGCTGAGAGAGCCTTGGCTATCTTTTGTCCTAGATGTACAAGGAGACACCCTAAGAACGAATGCCCATTGCATTCGGTTGAAGTGTGTTTCGTTTGTGAGGAGGACCATCCCACAAATCAATGTCCAACCTTACCTAGACTTAAAGCCATGTACCAAGGGACAGAAGCTCCCACTGAACCTCTCTATTTCCTCAACCAAAGGAGGCCACAAGGACCTAGACCTTACCAGCAGGGGATGCAAGGGGCACCTCAAGCTTATTACAGCCCCAACCAATCGACTCCTATGCCTTCCTGGGGTCCCCCTGCTCATCCTTCCTGGTCCATGCCTCCTCCATGGTCTTATCCACCTTAATACCCTACCCAACCCACTACTCATTCATATCACTCACATGCCCAGCCACAGCCTCAGTGGAATGCACCTCAGTCGGGGTGGAGGCCCCAGTACAACACTCCTCCCGCCATTTTGCCTCCACCACCAGTTCAACCTCAACCATTACCTCCTGCTCCTCCAAGGCAACCTCAAATACCTACTCAACCGAACCTGAACCCTAACAATAGACAGGCCCAGCAGGTATACACTGGGGAAACATCATGCCCTACTTATGCTGTGGAGATCCAGGAGATCAATCTTCGATCTGGAAAGACTCTTCCGGATCGCCAACCTCCTCCCCCAGAGGATGAGGAAGATAAATAGGAAAGTGAACCAAAGGCTATTCCACCCTTTCCTGAGAGACTAACAGCCACCACACAACCCACCCCAGAGGAGGATGAGCTTCTGGGAGAGGTCAAGCAGTTGTGTGTGAAAATACCACTTCTCCAAGCCATCAAGGATGTGCCAATATACAACAAACTGGTTAAGAAAAAGTGTTTCAAACACCTAGGCAGACGAAAGAGAGATGTTTCAACCATCAATGTCTTAGGACAACTGTCTGACCTTATGTTAGGACAAGTCATCTGCCCAAAGTATCTAGATCCTGGGAGTCCTGTAGTAGATTTCCACATCAATGGCACCATTATACCTCACACCTTGATTGATCTGGGGACTGCCATTAATGTGATGACCAGGGATACCATGCTCAAACTCAATCTTCAGGGTTCCTTGAGGAAGACCTCGACAGTCCTGCAACTAGCAGATTGCTCCACTGTGACTCCTGAAGGGATTGTGGAGGATGTCTTGGTCTCTGTCGACACTTGGGAATACCTTGCAGATTTCTTGGTTCTGCAACCCAAGGCAAAGCTTAATAGATATCCTCTTATTTTGGGAAGGCCTTGGTTAGCCACTGCAGATGCTTACATAAGTTGTCGTGCAGGAAATATGACCATCAAAAATGGTCCTATGTCCAAGCAGCTAGTCCTATACCCTCCTGCCCAACCTTCCTTAGAGCATGACTTACCTCTTTGGTTGGAGGAAGGAGAAGAGGATGAGGTGTACTGAGCACCTCTATGCACCCTAGATACCACTAGAAGAGACCCCCCAACCGAGGATGACTTGATTGAGACCTTGATCCAGAATCCACCTTCCAGTGCACTATCCTTGGAGAAATTGGTGGAGGATGCCCAAGCCAGCACCTTAGTGGATCTTTGTACAACCAACCCTGTCACTCCCAGAGTAAAAAATGTGGAGTTCGGCCCTGAGAGAACGTTAAAGATCAGCTCCTCCCTATCTCCTTCCCAGGAAAAGGAGCTGTGTAGCCTGTTGGCCAGTCACCTAGATGCTTTTGCTTGGAGCTATAAGGAGATGAAAGGAGTCCATCCTTCGGTCTGTACCCATCACATATAAATCAAAGAGGATTGGAAGCCGGTTAGGCAACCTCAGAGGAGAATGAATCCAGCCCTTAAGGACATTGTCAAGGAAGAATTACAGAAACTGCTAGACGCCAGATTTATTTACCCCATCTCAGATAGTGAATGGGTGTCCCCTCTGGTGTTGGTTCCCAGGAAAAATGGGAAGTGGAGAATCTGTGTGGACTACCGAGAACTGAACAAAGCTACCAAGAAAGACCATTTCCCTCTACCTTTCATAGATCAAGTGTTGGATGGACTGGCAGGAAAGAAGTTCTTCTCTTTCCTGGACGGGTTTAGCGGGTACAACCAGATCCAAATCAGCCCGGAAGACCAAGATAAGACCACCTTCACTTGTCCTTGGGGTACCTTTGCCTACCGAGTCCTTCCCTTTGGGCTATGCAATGCTCCTGCTACCTTCCAGAGAGCTGTCTTAAGCATCTTCTCGGAGCTGGTCCATGATGCAGTGGAAATCTATATGGATGACTACACTCCTTATGGGGCCAACTTCCAGGAAGCATTGTCCAATCTGGGAAAAGTCCTAACCAAATGCATTGAGATGAACTTGTCCCTTAGTCCTGAAAAATGTGAATTCCTGACGACTGAAGGGACCATGCTAGGCCATACCATTTCTTGCCAAGGGTTACAGGTGGATCCTAACAAAATTGCTCTCATCAAGAAGGTTCCACCTCCTCAAAAGGTAAGGGATGTTCGGAGTTTCTTAGGATTAGTAGGGTATTACAGGAGATTCATTAAAGACTTCAGCAAGCTAGCCTTGCCATTGTTTGTCCTGTTGGCAAAAGATGTGGAGTTTAAATGGACTGACGATTGTCAGAGGGCTTTGAATGAATTGAAGGACAAGTTGGTGTCAGCCCCAATCTTGAGAGGTCCAAACTGGGCCCTACCTTTCCACATCCACACTGATGCCTCGAACAAAGCTATAAGTGCAGCTTTAGGACAAGTTGAACAAAAACTTCCATATGCCATTTACTTTGTTAGCAAAAACTTGTCCAAAGCTGAACTAAATTACACTGTAACTGAGAAAGAGTTCTTGGCTGTGGTAAATGCACTGAACAAGTTCCAACATTATATCACTGGCTATCAAACATTTGTACATACAGACCATGCTACAATTAGATATTTAATGAATAAACCAGATGTGAATGCTCATATTATTAGATGGTTACTTTTGTTGCAGCAGTTTGATTTGACCATTGTTGACAAACCAGGTAAAGAAAATGTTGTTGCTGACTTTTTATCTAGATTGGATTTATCTGCAGATGAGGATGGAACAGTGGATGACCAGATGCCCGATGAACATCTGTTTGCTATCTCAGTACTCTCTCCATGGTTTGCTGATATAGCAAACTACCTCGTTTCAGCACAGTTCCCTCCACACCTATCTTCAAGAGAGAAGAGCAGAATCATCAGAAAAAGTGCCTCATTTACTTGGATCGGGGGCAATCTGTTCAAGCTTGGCCCTGATCAGATCTTAAGGCGTTGTGTAAGGGAGGAGGAAGTCTTTGATATCCTCCTCACCTGTCATGATGGGCCTTGTGGAGGACATTTTGCAGCAAAGAGGACTTCCTTCAAAATCTTGTAGGCAGGCTACTATTGGCCCACACTTCATCAAGATGTCAGAAGATATATCAGCCAATGTGACCAATGCCAAAGAATGGGGAAACCGACTCAAAGGGATGAGATGCCTCTCCAACCTCAAGTGACTCTTGAGCCATTTGAGAAGTGGGGTATGGACTTTGTGGGTCTAATCAACCCTCCTTCGAGGCAAAGGTCTTACATCATTGTGTGTACTGACTACCGGACAAAGTGGGCAGAGACCAAAGCAATCAAAGTAGCAACAGAAGAAAAGGTGGCCTAGTTCTTAAGAGAAAACATCTTCTACAAGTTTGGCTACCCAAGAGAGCTGGTCACCGATCAAGGGAGCCAGTTCACATCCAACTTGATTGAAGACCTACTAGCTCATCGCAAGATCAAGCATAGGACTTCCACCCCCTATCACCCTCAAGCAAATGGGCAGGTGGAAGTCACCAATAGAGCATTGGAAGGGATCTTGACTAAGGTGGTGAGCAGCAGCAGAAAGGATTGGGCAGATCGCCTGGTTGACGCCACATGGGCTTACAAAACCACCTGCAAGACCACCACTGGCTTCACACCTTATGAGCTGGTCTATGGGAAGAAAGCTTTGCTGTCCATTGAATTTGAATACAACACTTTGAGGATGGCAGCTCAGCTGGACCTAGATCTCAGCCATGCACAACAAGAAAGGTTATTGCAGCTGAATGGACTGGATGAGCACCGAATGCAGGCCCTCCTTCACTCAGAAGTGGTTCAACTTCAGAGAAAGGTGTGGCATGACCAACACCTCCATGACAAGCAATTCTAGCCAGGAGATTGGGCCTTGTTGTATGACTCCAGATACAAAGATTTCAAGGGGAAGCTGAGAACCAGAAGGCTAGGACCATATGCAGTGGAAAAATGTCATGACAATGGATCTGTTCTTATTCGGACCATTGATGAGGAAGCGATCCCCATGCTTGTCAATGGGCATCGATTGAAGATCTACAGGAAACCTCTCTCAAGACAAGAGTTCGTCAAAACTATGGAGAAATCTGTATTGGTCATAGAGAAGGGTTTTGCCTCTGCTTTGGGCATACCCTGAAAGATTTAAAAAAAAATAAAAAAATAAATAATAAAGATCCTTGGGTGAAAACCTTTCTGAGACGCCCAAGGCAGGTGGTAGGGGTGAAAACCTCATTGAGGCACCCCTATTGTCTTTCAAAAAAAAAAGAAGAAAAAAATATTTGAAAAAGATCCTTGAGTGAAAACCTCTCTGAGGTGCTCAGGGCAGATGGCAAGGGTGAAAACCTCATTGAGGCGCCCCTGTTATCTTTCAAAAAAAAAGAGAAAAAAAAAGAAAAAACAATAAGCAAAAAAGACAAGGACAGCAAGTTCATAATGTAAAATTGCATGCAGGTTAGAGGTGTTCTATGGAGGAGAGGAGGCCTCTCAACTCAGAGCCAAGGATCCTTATCATGCTGCTAGGAGACCTCACCAGCACCTCCTCCAAGAATACTCCTTTTCTCCAAGGTATGTGCACAATTTCATCATGGCTTGAGTCTTCTACAGGAAGATGCAGACTTTCTACAGGAAACACAACCTTTCTACAGGAAGCTCTGTATTTCTACAGGAAACTTCCTGTAGAAGTTCAGGATGGCCCAGAATTCATTTTATGAGGAGATATAACGACTAAGGATCGGTTTGGACGCATGCAAGCTACTGTTGTCACCCTTGCACACTGCTGTCACCTCATTCTACCATCCTTGTCGACATGCAATGAAGTTACCTGCACCAGCAAAGCAGATCGTTGAGTTATCAAAGAGAAAGCAATTTTTAAGATAAAAAAAATGCTGAGATGTCATACCATATCCATCCCAGCCATCCATGAGCTCTGGGAGCGTGATCGTGAGGCCAAATCCTTCATCGTGCAGCATGCACCCGAGGAGGAAAAACTGTTACGAGACATCCTGCGGGAGTCCTGTAATAGTTAAGCCCGCTAGAGTGTACGCAATCCATAGCGCTGGCCATATGCAATGAAAACGCGGGCGCATGCAGCCAAAGCATCAAATCCATCATCGACAGCCTGTAAACATGAACCTCCGGGCCTGTGCAAATTCATCAGCGGCAAACGAATCCACTCATCATCGTCCAAAAACCGAAAAATCGTGTTGCGGCCGCACAGGTAAGTGTCTCGACCCTTTCTTCCATCAGATTGCATGAATTTTACTTTGAAATTGTTTGCAAAGTGTGAAGTGAATGGGTTGAGTGGTGGTATGGTCATTTGACTGGCCACGTAGACCAGTTAATGGTCTAGTCGTATGTTTGGGTGGTGGCCATGGAAAAAGGAATGGGCAGTACACACGTGAGAGCAATCTCGTTGGCAAAAACGAGTTTAACAGAAGAGACGGCGGCGGATCTGCGGGGAGATGATGCGGCAGTAAGGGAACTCGCAGGCAAATGATGGGATGACGTCGTCCAACGGTCCAGTAGGGATAGCTCACCCCCGCGCCACGGATTCCGCCGATTCAAATCTAATCGGCTAGATTGCCACCCCATGCATTTATCATTCACCGTTTGGAACTCGAGTGATCATCTGGATCCCTCTGCAGTTCGATACTCTGAGCCTTTGGCCATCATAACGCCTATGAAGTAACACCAAGAGCGCAGACCAACTGCAGTCTTTCCCAGAAATCACGCGCTGCTCCTACAGGAGAGTTGTCTCTACAGGAAGGCGGGTTCCTCACGTCAAAAGGTGGCAGATAAAAAGGTAAATCTGAACTCTCCATGCAATTGGCTTTTGAAGGTGGCAGAATCGTCGTCTACAGTCTGGTCGTGGAAAATTGTTGCAAATGTTGTCTGTTGTGCATAAACTGTCATTCTACAGGATGTCTGTGTAATTAAACTGTGTTAAGGTCCTCAGAGATAAGTTTCGTGGATTATCTGCACGACAGAAGCGTAATTCTACACTCTGTCCCAATAAGCCAAATTTCCTTCGCATTCGCCACCTCTAGCTAAAGCAACAGTTTTTACCATGCCGAGTGGGTTCATCAGAAGAGAACCCACTGATTCAACAAAGTTAAGAGAAAATCCAGAGGTGGTGGAGCTCTTCACACGAGCACAATGGATAGCCTTCTGTGACAAATTCCAGGGTTATGACGACGAAGTGGCAGAAGAGTTTTTGCAGGCTCTGAGGCTGAAATCCAAAACATTGGCCACTGTGAACTTCAGGGGCCTAAGCCTCAAGCTCACCCCGCAATATATCAGTCGAATTACTGAACTTCCAATGGGTTTTCCATGGGATAAGGAAGAAAGGAAGTTGAGCCAACAGGCCAAGAAAGAATTCTTTCCCCCAGAGGAGGAATTCTCGGAGGACAAAAATGGGGTGTGTAGAACCAGTTTGCTGCCACCATGGAATGAAGTTAGCCTGCAGATGATGAAGTATATAACCTACGAAGGCCGTTTTAGCATTGTGTACGGGTATCACTTTCGGTTGCTCATTGAATTGAGGCACCAGATTGATCTTCCTGTAGAAAATAAACTGAGCATCCCTTATTTCCTGCTACAGTCTCTAATTGAGTGTGCCACAAAGTTAAAAGCAGGCATACCAGACCAGGTAGCCCACCATGGATTGATCAAACTTCTCGTGGAGGATGCACTTCATTCATACAAGGTTCCTCTCTCATGGGAAGCATTCAGAAATTTGACAAGAGATGGAGACATAAGGATGTTGACCGAAGAAAGTGGTTCCTCCAGCAGTGAGGAGAAGGAATCAGTGGCCGTGGGAAAGAAAGAAACAGGCCAGAAGACCCCGACCACAGTGCAGAAGAAAGAGCAAAAGAAGAAGCATGAGAAAAAGGATGATAAGGAGAAAGATGACACACCCATCTTGACAGCAAGATAGAAAAGGTTGCAAGGCAGAGTGGACAAGGCTGAGAAGGTCCACATCAGCAAGAGTGCCTCGACAGCGACCGCAACTAAGTCAAAAAGAAAAACCCATGTAGCAAAGCAAACCAAGGCGGCGACAACTGTTTCTACAGGAAAGCCGAAACCGGCTTCTACAGGAAGCCCGAAAATTATTGAAAAAGGGTCTTCTACAGGAAGCCCGAAATTCACTAAAACAAGGTCTTCTACAGGAAGCCCTGAAAAAGTGAAACCCAAGGAGAAGAAGGCTGACATTCTAGCAAGGGAGGCAGCAGCTGTGCTGGCCACCCTCAGCACACCACCTAAGCCAAAGGAGAAGAGAAAGAGGAAGACCCCTCTATAGTTTAAAGCTCGAAGAAGTGTCAGGATAAAGACGGGCAAGCCACAGCCTCCATCCAGCAGCCCGATTGTTATTGAAGATACCCCTACTTCACCCAAGGAAAAGTCCCCCTCGAGGATATCAGTCACCTATGAGAGGGGGAGCCCAAAGAAAACTACGTGGCAAGAAAAGTTAGACCTATTGACTGAAAAAGCTCGGCTACAGGATGCCGAAAATGTTCTACAGGAAACTCTGGCCCGTCTACAGGAAATAGAAAAGATGGAAGGAGAAGGACCCTCATCACCACCAAGGGAGGGCGAGGTAGAGCCACCTAAAGAGGTAGAAAAAGAACATATACCAGAGCCCAGCCCTCAGCCTAGTCTGAGTTCATACTACACCCTTTTAGAGGCTGGCAAAATCATACCTCAGAAATTTACTGTGCCACTATTTTTCGCATTAGAGGAAGAGAGGGTCCGTACACACACGTGGATGAAGATAGCAAAGTCAAAGGGTGTGGTGGACATAGGTCCTTTACAAGAGCAACTCAAGGAGGCCAGGAGTGAATTAGCCATGGCTAAACATGTGGCCAATTGCCAAAGAGTGTACCTATAGGAAGAAAACCAGAAGCTAAGATTGCAGCTACAGGAGCTGAGGGCAGGGACAGGTACATCCTCCAAGGACACCACAGAAGAATAGCAAGGCAAAAAGGAACTGACCACCAGTCTTGAGGAGCCAATGACACATCTACAGGAAGCAGAATAGTAAGCACAAATTGAAGTGCAAGCTCTAAAAGAACAGCTGCAGCAGAAAGAGGCACAATTGGCCTGCATGGCCAGTTGGGCCATGGAGGCAATATAGTGTAGACAACCTGCCAAATCCTATGGTTTGTACTTGAAAGACCAATGGTTGTAGTTCCAAATAAATACCTTGGCACAAAGAGGTATTTCTCAGATCCAAGACCCACAACAATTTTCTGAATTGTGCAGTACTAGTTCGTCAGAGGATAAGGCTAAATTAGCGGAGTTCTACCTCCACAATTTGGCCTTGCCTAATGTAGTTTCCTAGGATCCCAATACTGCCTTGGGTGATATGCAATTAATGGCGTTCGCTTCATGGTTGAACCATGAGGATCAAAGAGCAGCATAAGAAAAATCGGTCATGAACCGAGAATTGAACGAGCCATTGCTCATTCGAGCAGAACCAGAGGATCCAGTTGCACTCATCTCAGCACACCAACACTTGTCTACTGATCCTACAGCTTCATTAAGATATGTGGATCAACAGGCCCAAGCCATAGCTCATTTTGAAGACATGGAAAGACTGTTAGGAGAAAATGTTGTCCAAGCATGCACACGCAGATGGAATACATTGGCACACAGTTTGAAGATCCGAGAGTACCATACCCCAACTCGGATGAGGGAAGCTCTGGTAAGAGTAGCCCTTTACAAGAAATCCATGCAAAACCTCCAGGCCAGCTGGATTGGCCTTAATCTCAGCCCACCACTGCTGCTAGGATTGATTGAAGGCAGCACAGAGAAGGATGACAGTGAACAATGGGAAGAGGTGAACAAGAAAGCTGGGTTTCATATCAGCAAGGAGGACACTACTACAGAGGCTTGGGATGTAAGGGTAGCAATAAAGGCCATGAAGGATGAAGAGTTGGACTAGTTTCTCAAGGATGAGCAAATATTTTAGCTGGGGGGTGATGATGAGCCCCAATTTTTGGTAACAATTTGGGCTCATTTGGCCTACTTACCTTGCTCAACCCTTCATCTTTTATCACTTATGCATCATTTCTTAGTATATTCGTGTTATTTGTAGGAAGAAGGGTAGGCATTATTCCTATGTGACTAATACATGATGATTTCAGGTTTTTTGACATTAAATGGAGCAAAGACCACGCAAATGGAGACAAGGAGACAGCAAAGGTGGCATTGCGGGTTTATAGGGAGGTTGTCCACAGTCTTGAATGACCTTCCTCGTGATCTCCACCCTAACTCCGAGCTCCAACAGCTATCCCCACCGAGCTAGAAGGCAGCCAACGGATTCTACAGGAACAACAATTTACTTTTAGTTGGACAGCTAAGCTCCACTAATTGAGGAAGCCAGTTTGATCCTCATCATGTATAAATATTGAGGCCGTAGCCTTTGATAGGAGCTTTTTGAACTTTTGAACTACTGTTGCAATTTCTGAGTACGAGCTACAGCTCGGTTTTTGCTTTTTGTAAGCCAGTTTTGGCATGATGTTAGACTCATGATTATGATCTTTTAATAAAGGTAGGCAGATTTGGATTCAATCCTGAGTTCTTAAGAGGAGCTATAGCTCTTAGGTTAGGGCCCAACCTGAGAGCAATAGACCTCCTTTTCTTTGTATTGTTACTTGTCTTTCCTTTCAGCACTTCATTTCTTTGTTTTGACATGCATTTGGAAAACACAGTCTGCTGATTTAATTTCTTTAATGTGATTGAGTAGGATTAGTTTATGGTTAAAGTGCTGTCAGCAGTTTAGATTAGAGTAGGAGGATTATAATTCATTAGAGCTCCAAGAAAAGGTTGATAGTGCACTCACTGCCATCTCTGTTTAGAGATTGGGGGTGTAGACCGTACCAACCACCAAAAAACGCAGTCTTATACGTTCATGCAAGCTGAAACACAATCATTTCAGTCATAAAACCATCCATGCATTCTGATCTTGAGCAATACTTCTTCGTTCCAACACCATGCACGATTCCTCTCCACAATTTACATTGTTGTTCGTTGGTTTAATAACACAGTTAGGATAGGTTGATGAATTCTTGGTTTTGTGCAAGACATAGAGGATTTCTTTATTTTACACTGCGTAGCATCACTTGATTATTTTCTTCTTCTTCTAAACCGCGCCTAAAGTCACCTACTCATCCTCTGTTCAGCTCGTTTTCCTTCCAACCCTTCTACTTTTCACGTAGCTCCATCTTTTTGACCTTTCATTGCTTCCACCCTTCTACCCACCAACCGACTTTACCCACTCTTTCTCCATCTTAGCTCTCTGTCCCTGAGCCATCACAAGCTCCCTTTTCATCCTACCTATCCACCCATACAGCGCCTTCACTCCTCCATCACCCAAAACTCCAACTGTAGAACATCCTGTAGAAGTTAGCAGACTTCCTGTAGAAATCCCAAGCTTCTTGTAGGATCCCCTGCAGACATCCTGTAGAAGCCTGCAAACTCGGTTGCCAAACACCTGAACATTGTGGACTTCTGTGGAATGATGTTAGGGATCCCCTGGAACCTCTCCTAGCCCTCCTGACCTTTTCCAAGCCTTCCTTCCCTTCGAACCACCCCTGCACAGTCAAAACCCAGTCAGAAACACAATCATAATAACTCCAACCACTTAAGCAAAAATATAAAAACATGTTCTCTTCAATGGAAGTAGTTTAAATTCATGCATCTCATATCACTAGAAGTAATGGCATCATGGTTAGAAGTTGCATTCCCATCGTTGCATTGTAAGGATTAAGCTAGTCAGATTAGGGTTTACTAGGGTTTCCATGTTTGGTTGGCTTTCAGTTCATTCTTGCAAAGTAGGTTAATTTCCCTTGAGATAGTCTTCGTTCATCATTTAGAAAGCTTCTTCTGAAAACATATAGAAGTTGGCTTGAGCCCTAGTGGACTTGTGCCAGCTGACCAAGTGACAGCTACGACAAGAGCTAGTACTTGTGCATACAGCACCGTCGCTTCCAAGTTTGTTACGAACTACCGTGTTGATAAAATTAGAGAAGGAAGCTACAGGAGTTGTAGCATTATTGCTACAATACTGGAGCCCACCAGCCTCCACTTCTTGGACCTCTTTCAAATATTTGGGGCTCCCTGTTTTCCAAAAAAGGGCCCTCAGCAAAGATTGGATGCCGTTATTGGAAAAATTTAAGCTTAAAATTCACACCTGGGGCTTCAATTGGCTCAATCTGGCTGGAAAGACAGTGCTGGTCAAAGCTGTCTTGAACAGCCTTCCCATCTACCAAGCTGCAGTCATGATGGCACCTGTAGGTATTATGAGAAAAATGGAGGATTATATCAGGAACTTCTTCTGGAAAGGCGGAAAAGCTAATGAGAAAAAAATTCCCCTTATAAACTGGGACACAGTCTCCCTGCCCAGAATGGAAGGAGGCCTCAATTTCAAGAATTTCAGCAAGCAAAACATTGCTTTGGGCGCAAAGCTTCTGTGGAGGATAATTGCTCCAAAGCCGGGTTGGGCTCAGGTTGCGATGTGGAGAAAATATTTCGGTGGACAGAGAACCCGCTGCCTTGACAAACCCAAACCAAAAACCGGAACGTTGGTCCACAAATTGTGCATCAAAGCGGCCCCCTTGATCAATCTTCACGCGCACTGGATTCCTGGAAATGGTAAGCGCATCAACATTTGGGATGACCGCATCATGGATAGTGAGCCCCTCTCTGAAGATCGCTCTCTGCTTATGTTGAGAGAATGGATGGACAGAGCGGGCCTTAAAACGTTGTGGGATATCTCTCAATGGGAAAATGGCAAATGGCAGAACTGGATTAATATCGAGGTTCCTCACAACCTCTCCAGCGATCTCGTCTCCCTCCGCTCCCTCTTAGCAGGCAAAGCGCCATTGAACTCCAGGAAGCCCGACATCAGGGGATGGGGTCCATCATCTGGACGCTACACAGTTGCGCAAGGTTATAATCTCCTCTCCCTTCGACCTCACGTCCCCCCTGATCCGAAGCCTTGGCAAGGGATATGGTCGCGGACTTCAATTCCAAAAATTGACGTATTCAGTTGGCTCTTATGCCATCAAAAAATATTGACAGATGACAGGCTGCGTAGAAGAGGATACATCGGGCCATCCCGCTGCTCGTTATGTGAGGCTGATGAGGAAAATGCCCCCCACCTTATGCTCCGCTGCAAGTTCTCTTCTGATCTTTGGACCAAGGCCTTAAAACCGTGGAATGTTGACTTTGCCTTGCCAAATCGCTGCGCAGATTTGTTTGCAAATTGGAAGTCAAGGTATCCAGGTGGCTCCCCCCAGAACGTCCACATCAAAGAAGCCTGGCTCGTCCTCCCTAAACTCATCTGCTGGCATATATGGCTGGAAAGAAACCAGCGAATTTTCAGAGACAAAAAAAGTGACCTCAAGATCATATGGGAAAAAATCAAATGCCATCTAAGAGACTGTTTGGGTGATCAGCTTGACAGGGCAGATTTAAGCGGCCAAGAAGCTGTATGGGGCGCTTACCTTAACCTCAATTTCACTGATATTGTCAGACTTCCTCCTCTCCTAAAAAAATGGCAAATTCGACTTGAGGCTGTAGAATTTTCTGAGTTTTGCAGCAAGAAGGAAAGATACACTCTCTTTTTTGACGGGGCAGCAAAAGGTAATCCTGGTATATCCGGTGCAGGTGGAGTAATCAAAAGTGCAGAGAGCAGAACTGAACTAAGATTTTCCTGGGGAGTGGGCTTCAATACAAGCATCCAAGCCGAAGCTCTGGCTCTCTTTCAGGGTCTCAAACAGCTCACTTCCCTGGGTATCAAAGATGCAATTGTTTTTGGGGACTCCCAATCCATCATAAAGATCATTGTAGACAACTCCCTTCCTACTGATCTAAGGCTATCAAGATTGATGAACAGAATTAGAACTCTTATAAACTCCTTTCAGAACCTGGAATTTCTTCATGTAAAGAGAGACAACAATAAAGAAGCTGATGCTGAAGCCAACAAAGCGGCTCTCCTCCCACACGGAGTCCTGCTAAGAAATGAAGACGAAGGCTGGGATCCCATCCCTTGACTATTAGCTTAAAATGTTTTACTGTCTTTTATTGGAGCAGTTTGTTTGCTTATGTAAATCAGGAAAGATAGAGAAGAGCAATCGTATAACAGTCCAAAGAATTCGCAGACTCACTGGGGGGATACCATCTGGTTCCTATCCGAAGAGAAAACTGAGTTCTGCCTATTTATTGTAACCTGAAATGAGGCATTTCTGCTGAGAATTAATACACCATCTAAATGTTTCTGTCCAAAAAAAAAAAAAAAATTATACCCAAGTGATAGATATTAGAAACCCAAGGCATTAATATTGTAAATGCTATGAATAATATTAAACCCTACAAATATGAACCCTTAGATTGATAAACCCAAGGGTTTGATATTATAAACCCAAGGGACTTAATTCTAAAACCGCAAGGAATTATAAACCCAAGGGAATAATATTAAACTCAAGCGATTATTATTATAAACCCAATGTATATAAACCCTAAGATAAATATTAGAAACCCAAGGGTATAATATTAAACCCAATGGATAAATATCATAGACTCAAAGTTGAATATGGTTGATTTTCATATTGACACAATCTTTGTCACAATGTGACATTGGACTATGGTTGGCCATGGTTTATTTTCACATTGAGACAACATTTGTCATAGTGCGATGTTGGACAATGGTTGACCATGGTTGACCATGGTTGATTTTTATATTGAGATGGTCTTTGTCACAATGCGATGTTGGACCATGGTTGATTTTCATATTGAGATGGTCTATGTCACAATGCGACATTGGAGCATGGTTGATCATAAATGACCATGGTTGTCACAATGTGATGTTAGACCAAGAGACAATCTTTGTCATAATGTGACCATGGTTCACCATGATTAAGCATGGTTGACTGGGATTGATTTCCATATAGAGACAATCTTTGTGACAATGCAACATTCGAATGGTTAACCAGGGTTGATTTCCATATAGAGACAATCTTTGTCACAATACAATGTTCGAACATGGTTGACCATAGTTGATTTTCATATTGAGACAATTATTATCACAATGCAACATTGGTTTATTTTCATAATGAAAAAATCCTTGTGACAATGTGATGCTGGACCATGGTTGACCATGATTATTAACCCAATGGATTTATATTAAAGTCAAATATTAATATTATAAACCATATGAAGAATATTATACCTAATAGATTGATATTATAAGCCCAAGGGAATAATATTAGAACAAAAGGATAAATATTATAAATCGAAGGTATATAAACCCTAAGATAAATATTATACACCCAAGGAATTTATATTATAAACCGAAGGGATTTATATTATAAGCCTAAGAGACTTATACTATAAATTCAAAGGATTTATAGTAAACCCTATTATTATAAACCCAAGGGGTTTATATTAAACCCTAGGATTAATATTATAAACCTTATGAATAATATTATACCCTAGGAATCTAAACCCTTACATTGATAAACCCAAGGGTTTGATACCATAAACCCAATGGATTAATTCTAAAACCCTAAGATATTATAAACCGAAGGGAATAATATTAAGCCCAAGGGATTAATATTATAAACCCAATGTATATAAACCCTATGATAGATATTATAAACCCAAGGGATTAAAACTAAAAACCCAAGGGTATAATATTAAACCTAATGGATAAAAATCATAAACCCAAAGTTGACCATGGTTGACCATGATTGATTTTCATATTGACACAATTTTTGTCACAATGTGACGTTGGACTATGATTGACCATAGTTGATTTTCATATTGAGACAACATTTGTCACAATGCGACATTGGAAAATGGTTGGCCATTGTTGACCATGGCTGATTTTCATAGTGAGACAATCTTTTTCACAATGCAATGTTGGACCATGGTTGATCATAGGTGACCATGGTTATCACAATGTGACATTGGACCAAGAGACAATCTTTGTCAAAATTTGACCACACTTATTGACCATGGTTAACCATGGTTGATTTCCATATAGAGACAACCTTTTTCATAATGCAACGTTCAAACATGGTTGACCATGGTTGATTTTCATATTGAGACAATCATTATCACAATGCGAGATTGGTTAATTTTCATTTTGAGAAAATTTTTGTGACAATGTGATGTTGGACCATGGTTGACCATGATTATAAACCCAATGGATTTATATTAAATCCAAAGATTAATATTATAAATCATATAAACATTATTCATCATGGTCAACCATAGGGTTTAATATGAATAATGTTTATAATATTAATCATAGGGTTTAATATAAATCCCTTGGGTTTATAATCATAGGATTTATATTAAACCCTATGATTAATATTATAAACCTTATGAATAATATTATACCCTAGGAATATGAACCCTTACATTGATAAACCCAAGGGATTGATATTATAAACCCAATGGATTAATTCTAAAACCCCAAGATATTATAAACCGAAGGGAATAATATTAAGCCCAAGGGATTAATATTATAAACCCAAGGTATATAAACCCTAAGATAAATATTATAAACCCATGAGAATAATAAACCCAAGGGATTAAAACTAAAAACCCAAGGGATTATAAACCCAAGAGAATAATATTAACCCAAGGGAGAAATATTATAAACCCAAGGTACATAAACCCTAAGATAAATATTATAAACCCTTAAAATAAATATGGTTGACCCTGGTTGATTTTCGTATTGACACAATCTTTGTCACAATGTGACGCTGGACTATGGTTGACCAACGTTGATTTTCATATTGAGACAACATTTGTCACAATGCCATGTTGGAAAATGGTTGGACATGGTTGACCATGGTTGATTTTCATATTGAGACAATCTTTATCACAATGTGACATTGGACCATGGTAGACCATGGGTGGCCATGCTTGTCTCAATGTGACATTGGACCAAGAGACAATCTTTGTCACAATGTGGCCATGGTTGTTGACAATGGTTGACCAGGTTTTATTTCCATATTGAGACAATGTTTGTTACAATGCAATGTTCGAACATGGTTGACCATGTTTGATTTTTCATATTGAGACAATCATTGTCACAATGTGACATTGGTTGATTTTCATATTGAGAAAATATTTTTCACAATAAGACATTAGACCATGGTTGGCTATGATTATAAACCCAATGGATTTATATTAAAGCCAAATATTAATATTATAAACCCTAGGAATATGAACCCTTAGATTAATAAACCCAAGGGTTGATATTATAAACCCAAGGGAATAATAAACCTATGGGATTAATACTAAAATCCCAAGGGAAAAATATTAAACCAAAGGAACAAATATTATAAACCTAAGTTATAAAAACCCTAAGATAAATATTATAAACCCTAAAATAAACATGGTTGACCATGTTCTACCATCATTGATTTTCATACTGAGACAATCTTTGTCACAATGCGATGTTGGACCATGGTTGATTTCCATATTGAGACAATCTTTAGCACAATTTGACATTGGACCATGGTTGACCATGATTATAAACCCAAACGATTTATATTAAACCCTAGGATTAATATTATAAACCCTATGAATAATATTATACCCTAGGAATATGAACCCTTAAATTAATAAACCCAAGCGATCAATTCTAAAATGCCAAGGTATTATAAACCTAAGGGAATAATATTAAACCCAAGGGATCAATTCTAAAACGCCAAGGTATTATAAACCTAAGGGAATAATATTAAACCCAAGGGATTAGCAGTATAAATGCAAGGTATATAAACCCTAAAATAAACATGGTTGACCATGGTTGACCATGGTTCATTTTCATATCGAAACAATGTTTGTCACAAAGTGAGGTTGGACCATGGTTGAACATGATTGAGCATTATTTATTTTCATATCGAAACGATCTTTGTCACATTGTGACGCTGCACCATGGTTGATTTTCATATTGAGAAAATATTTGTCACAATGTGACATTAGACTATGATTGGCCATGGTTGACCATGATTATAAGTTGAAAGGATTTATATTAAACTCAAGGATTTCTATTTTAAACCCTATGAATACTATTACACCCTATGAAAATGAGCTCTTAGATTAATAAATGCAAGGAAGTAATATTATAAACTCAAGGGAATAATAAACTGAAGAGATTAATACTAAAAACCCAAGGGAGTAATATTAAGCCCAAGGTATAAACCCTTACATTAATAAACCCAATAGATTGATATTATAAACCCAAGGGACTAATAAACACAAAGAATTAAATTATAATAAAAAAGAATCCACTTTACGATTATTTTAATAAAAACAATTTATCTACCACAAAGAAACCTACTAAGTATTCAGAAAATATGAGTGATATTTCTATAATAATGTTTCTCTTTTCAAAAGTATAAAAATGTTATCTCTACCATATTTCATTTGAAAATTATAAAAATGTTTTGTTAGCTATATTTCCCTAATAAACTTAATTGTTATTATTATTTTTTAAATGTCATAACTCTGAATAATGTATACTTCTATCATATTGATTTATAAACAACTATGAATATTGTAAAGTTTTATTTTATAGATAATTAACATAAAATTTTGATATTTTCTTAGTGACGTTGTTATTTCCAGTTTTTTATTACCAATTTTTCTACAGCCACTGGGAACTTCATCTCTTAATTAAGAATTGTAGAATTTCAGTAATCTTCGAACTGAATCCTAAACTTATATGAGTTGACATTTTATGCAAGTAGCAAAAGATTCAAATACCGGACGTCAGTTCATTTCATAGAAACGGCTACAATGCCCTGTTAAGCTTAAAAGCAGCAGCCAAATAATCCACCTTTTTCACCTTTTTCATTTTGATCATGTTGGGACATCAGGATATAATTAAAGAATCCATATGAAAGAAGCAGCCAAATAATCCACTGCAAATCCATGGAAGTTTCCCTCCATCTCAAAGTCCGCAGTATAAGGGTGTGAGCAGTATAAATTTGAGTTCCCAAAGGTTCATGGCGGAAAAGGAGAACGACTGCGAGTGTAGAATGGTAAAGTCGCACATTTCTTTGGTCTTTACGATCGGATTTATTTCAAAATATGGAGTTTTGTGCTACGCTGCATAATGGAAAGTCAATCGCCTCTAGATGAATTCGAACTTCATATGGATAAATTAATCGAGGTGACTATGGCAGCAGAGCAGAATCTTGGTTATGATTGCTGGGAAAAAACCTCTCGATGAGGGATGTAATTGACAGAGATGGATTCACTCAGAATAAATATTCCAGAACAGATAGGGAAACACAAAATCACATATGCAAACATCATGATGGTATGGACAAAGCTTCATCCCTCCCTGAAGTCAACCTGATTGAGACCGATCCGCCCAAGAAAAATCAACAAAAGAATACCATCGGGTATAGAGACAGAGGAAAGAAACAAATCTGGGTGGAGGAGGAGATACAAAAGATGATCTTCGGAGTCAATTTATACTGGGAAAATGTGGTCAGATTCTGAAAGAAATTGTTGGTGGGACGATGGGAGTTTATCAAAATGAATGGGGTGAAAATGAAAGAATGGATCCAACAAAGTCGGTCCCCTTTTCTTGGATACAGGCTTAAAGTCAGGAAGATGATAAATCGTTGGTTTGCGAGAAGAAATTGGAAATTTGGCTTCGATCCAATGACGAGGAAACCTAATGAAAAATCATATGGGCTAAGCTGTTGGGCTTCCCCATTGAATTGTGGACAAAGGGAGTGATTCGCGAAATTTCTAGAGAAATTGGAAAACTTTAATATGTGGACGAAGGATGTATGGGGATTCTTGACAAAAAGGTGGCTTGGTTTCTAGTGGAGGTCGACCTATATGGTGGTTTTCCATCTTCCATTGAAATCTACTGGGCAACCTTCTCCATCTGGTAGAAAATTGATTATTGGGGAGTCCCCTTCAGGTGTTTGGGATGTCACAAAAATGGACACTTATTGGTGAATTGTCCCTTCCGCCATGGGGCATCTAGAGAGGCATCGGAAAGACCAAGTCCAATTCATAGATTCCCTCCTGGACAGAAACATATAGAGTTACAAGGGAAAAATACACAACCAAGGTCAGAGACGACAACTGAAGTAACCCAATCAGATACGATCTCGCCTGTCAATGAAAACAGGGTGGCCCTTGAAGCACATTTGAAACCAAAAAATAAGAACATAATCAATGGGACCAACAAGAAACCCTCTCTACTACTGCATCGGACCCCCACCAAGAGGAAGGGATCCACTGTGAATAATGAAGCAATCAAATCCATCTGACTCTCCTCGTGTTCCCTAATATGCAATAGGAATATCGAGGATTCCAATATATCTCCTAGCTCGGTGGACAAAGATTTATTGGCTTTCGCTGGCAACCGAGTTTGGGGATAGAACCTTTATCTATGAGAGAAAATCTATTTCAAAATGAGGACATGGTTGAGGACAGAGGAAAGGATAAAGCACAGTCAATTAGCAGAAGGAAAAAGGTTTCCAAATATAGGAAGATTACTTGGTATGGTTTGAGCGAAGGATACCTTAATACTCGCTTTTCTGAAGTGGTGGAGGAGACATTTTACTTGTCCTTTGGCCCTGGACCCTCTAATATTTCAAATGAAACTCTTGGGACAACATCTCACTAGAACCTTAGAGCATTGATTCCTGTACAATCCACCATCTCATGAAAATCATGTCCCTTAACGTCAAGGGGTAAGGATCTTCCCAAACAATCAGATCGCTCAACCACTACATCAAATTAAAAAAACCTTCAATTGTATTGCTGCAAGAAACCATGGCATCTAAAGAGAAAGAATTGGAAATATTACTCAAAATTTGTCCAGCCTGGTGTGCATGTGCCACCAGTTCAAATGGAAATTTAGGTGGACTCGCCTCTATCTGGAATCCATCAACCTTTTCTTTTCAGGCCTATCAAACATGTGCAGGGATTCTTTTGACTGGATATGGACTGGGGTCAAGTCAAAGAATTTGTATCATGAACATATATGCTCCTTACAACAACAGAAAACCTTTTTGGGAAAAGCTTGAATTATCTGGAATTCTTGATGTTCGGCTGATTCTACTTGCTAGAGATTTAAACTTCACCTTGAATTCAGGGGAGATTTGGGGACAAAAGGCTGCATCAGACCCTTTGGAAAATTATATTGCTAAGCTCTTGTAGAGGAAAACTCTCATCGATGTTGTACCTTTCCCTTTTTTCCCTACATGGCGTAATGGTCAGATTGGGGATGAGGGAATTGCCAAGCGGTTGGACCATTTCTTGGTGGATTCAATTTGGTATCATAAGATGATTCAGCCACAGTCCTGGACTTTCCACACTGGCATCTCTGACCATGCAGCGATTGTACTGGAATGGCATTATGATTAGGAACAACACAAGATCCTTTCAAATTCAATTCTCCATGGTTGAGTGATCTTGAGTTTCAGGGTCTGGTCAACGCCTCTTGGTCTTCTCCGATCCTTATGGCTATCGATAATCCAGTGTCTCAGGTTCAGTTTAAGCTCAAAAGGTTGAAATCTGAAGTCAAATTCTGGATTGACAATCAGAAAATCAAAATCAAACAGGAATTAATGGAAATTGTGAAAGAAATAGAATTATTGATGGATCTGATCGTCCCTGATTTCTTTTCTTAACACTAATAGAAATATATCCTATCATTGATGCTGAGAACAAACAAACTTCTCAGAGTCCAAGAAGAGCAATGGCGTCAAAAAAGAAGGTTGATCTGGATCAAGAGCAGAGAAAAAATACAATTTTTTTCCACCGGGATGCTACAAAGCGGAAGCATCAAAATTCCATTTGGGTTATAAAAACCGAAGATGGGTCAATTCTCACAGTCACCAAGGACATAAAATATTTTGCATTCAAACATTTCAAGTCCCATTTTAAAGCAATAGATGGTGACTTCATGGCAACAAAAATGGAGTTGTTGTAAGAGCCTTATCCTAGGGTCTACTAACTTCTAATTTCTTCTGAAATTAAATGCGATAAGAGGCAATAACTTACCTACTTACACGGCTTTTAAACAAATAAATTTTATCATTTACATTATAATCAACATAAATTAAGGTGAATATTTCATTCTAACTAACTTTACAAGAGTAGTCTATGGAGGAATACCTATACCGGTGGCTGATGGGGATACCTTTGTCCTACTGCTCCTACTGAATGCTCCTCTTTACAGACCCAACCAGATTTGCCTCCCAGCCAACTAGGAAATAATCCCTAACCCAGGAAACCTCCATAGGTTCCCTAGCCCTCTGAGCCCAAGTCCAACCAGATATAGTGTGTGTGTCCAAATGAAAGATCCAGACCAAGATAACAATACGTCCCTCCTCTCAACAACCCAGAAAACCTCCACAAGTTCCTAAGGTCTCCAAAAACACAAGTCCAAACAATCACAACCAACCCCCACAATCATAAGCAAGAACCCCATCCCCCTTTTCTTCCTTCCCCCTTCCCTTTTTATACCCTCCTTCACTTCTCCATCTCAACCACCTCTCATTAATGTCATTAACCTCTCATCCATCCTTACAATTGACTTCTCTTGTCTCAAGTAAAGCTAAGAGTACATTTGGAAATGTGACATGAATATAAAATTGGGAATTTAATGGGAAATGACCATGTCTTCTCCCAAGTAAATCTGAAAAGTACATTTGGGAATGTGAGGTGAATATATATATATTGATAATTAAATGGAGAGGATTATGTCTTCTCCCAAGTAAATGTGAGAGTACATTGGGGAATGCGAGATGTAATTACATGGAGAGGACCATGTCTTCTTCTTAGTAAATGTGAGAGTACATTGGGTAATGTGAAATGAATATATATATTGATAATGAGATGGAGAGGACCATGTCTTCTCCCAAGTAAATGTGAGGGTACATTGGGTAATGTGAAATGAATATATATATTGATAATGAGATGGTGAGGACTATGTCTTCTCCCAAGTAAATTTGAGGGTACATTGGGTAATGTGAAATGAATATATATATTGATAATGATATGGAAAGGACTATGCCTTCTCCCAAGTAAATGTGAGGGTACATTGGGGAATGTGATATGAATACATATATTTTGAAATAATGGAAGGAGACCATATCCTACCTAATATTCAATTTGAGAAGGTAAGTGGGGAATTTGAATAATGGAAATCATGAATTTTATACTAGACCAATATTTCTCAATATTTTTAGATAATGTAAACATTAACAAAATTTGTAGGATAAGATTTAAGTGGGGCATTACCTACACCCCTCCTTCAGAAAACTTCATCCCAAAGATAGAAATGAAAAGATGCAAGGAGTTTGAAAGCATAGCGACCAGAGAGAGTTATAACAATAAAATCTGATAAGTTCGACAATGATGTTTCTTCCCATCAAGAGTCTCCAACTAATCTATATCCTCCTATCCACCCTGGCCTACTTCTGTTCCCACCCTATCCATCCTCTGTTGCTTTATCAGTGGCAATGGCCATACTAACCACTGATAAAACCAACATGGTGGAAGCATCGAATACATTGACATAACTTCCCCAGCAGGCAACTGGCAATCGTCATCACACGTCCAGGGGAGCGTGTCCACCACTACCCTCCCACGATTCCAGGTTTCGAAGGATACACTGTGGGAAATTCCTCCACCCCTCCTGCAGAACTAGGGTCAATACCCTAATACAGACCACACTACAGAGTTGGTTGGACTTGTCATTGAATAATCCAGTCAGGTCGTTTTGCCACCTGTCATTTGCATTTACTTGTGTCATAAGAGTGCATATCAAGTAGATACCAATGTAGTAAAATAATGTACATTATACCTTCCTCGTGAGATGTCTCGTCCTTCTCTCTTAGCTATCATATAGTTATTTTTCCCCTGCGGGTTAGCTCTCATTCATGCATTTATATAACAAGAAGACATATAATCATCACATTATTAAGTCTAGTATCCATGTGTTAATATGGGAATTATCACTAAGTCATTCATTTAAATAAATCATATCCACTTTGAGCTATATATGAACCAAAATAATTCTGATAAGTTACGCACTAGATAATCCATCACTAAGTGAGTCATACATGTAGTCCATATATCAACCATTTCTATCATCAATATCAAATTTATCAACTGAGTCATATGAGTAGTTTTATGTGTCAAACCAAATGCATCAATATTACATAATGTTCATAAATGAATAACATGGAAATAGAATCTTAACATAGGTAGCTATCTAAGTCAAAATAGGCATCACAGATGCTCAAAAAGTGAGGGGTAGTCATGATGCATAGTCTCTGCATCCTCCCAGGTAGCAGATCCTGGGCTATACTTTTCCCACTGGACCTTAACTTGGTCCACCGTGCGACGTCTGAGCTGTCAAACCCTACAGTCCAATATGCGTAATGGTTCTACCATTACGGTTCCCATGTCTGAGACCTGCAAGTCCTGCCAATCCAGTTTGTGAGATTCATCAGAAACATAATGTCGTAAAACAGACACATGAAAAACATCATGAGTTTTATGTAAATGGGGCGGCAGTACAAGATGATAGGAAACTGGTCCAATCTTCTCTTTGATCCTAAAAGGTCCTACAAACCGTCCCCTTCCCAAACTGAATGGTGCTTTTGTTGGGCCGGATACGAATAAAAACTTGGTCCCCTACTTCATAACTGTGATCAATCCTATGTGAATCAGCATAACGCTTCTGTCTATCCTGTGCTTCCTTTAACCTTTGTCGAACCTGCTTAACCTGTTCCTCCATTTCTTGAACTAATTCCAGGCCAACTATCACTCGGTCCTCCAAATTTTCCCAACTCAATGATGTCTTGCAAGGTCTTCCATATAGGGCTTGATAAGGAGGCATCCCAATTGAACTGTGATAACTGTTATTATAGGAAAACACTACCAATGGTAAGTACCTTTCCCACTGAGTCTGACTATCCATGATGTACATCCTAAGCATGTCCTCCAGAACCTGATTTACTCTTTCAGTCTACCCATCTGTTTCTAGATGATATGCAGTGCTTAGGTTTAACTGAGTTCCCAGTGCTGACTGCAAACTTGTCCAAAACCTAGATGTAAATCGGGAGTCTTTATCGGAAATGATCTTTGTGGGAAATCCGTGCAGTCGGATAACTTCATTAACAAACACTCGTGCCACATCCGTAACATCGTAAGTGTCCCTTACTAGGATGAAATGGGCACTTTTGGTCAATTTATCAACTATAACCAATATAGCAATGTGCCTCTGGGAAGTGAGTGGCAAACCCTCCACAAAATCCATGGAATTTACTTCCAATTTAGATGTAGGGATGTCATGAGGTTGTAGGAGTCCTTCTGGATGGCGATGATCAGCCTTCACTCGCTGACATTCAAGACATTTGGTGACAAATTGGACTATGTCATGCTTCATGCCTGCCCAAAAGAAGAGTTTCCTTGTGTCTGCGTACATCTTCTTTACCCCCGGATCTACACAATAGAGTGCTCTATGAGACTCTCCGAGGATGGTTTCTCTTATACCCCCTTCCTTAGGTACGTACATTCTCCCTTGGAATCTCAATAGCCCATCTGGTTCAAGGACATATCCTTCAAACTTTGGTTCTATCTGTTTCCCATTCTGGATAGCTAAGATGACTTTTAGATACCAACTATCTTCAAAGAGTTTCTCCAATATCCGCTCCCTTAAATTTACCTTTAAGGCTACTAGGGAGAAAGTTCGTGGCCTCCTGCTTAGTGCATCCGCCACTACATTCTCCTTTCCCTTGATGTACGAGATTTCAAAATCATACTCACTCATGAATTCACCCCATCGCCTTTGTCTAGCATTCAAATCCCTTTGAGTGAAGAGATGCTTTAGGCTTTGATGATCTTTTCTTAACTCAAATCTTCTCCCAATGAAGTAGTGTTTCCATAGCTTCAAGGCTAACATTCCTACTGCCAATTCTAAGTCATGGGTAGCATATAACTCTTCATGCTTCTTTAATTTTCTAGAAGCGTAAGTTATTACCCCACCTTCTTGCATCAATATTGCACCCAATCCCTGCGCCGAAGCATCGGTGTAGACAGTGAAGTCTTTTCTCATGTCTAGTACTTGAAGGATCGGTGCACTAGTTAGTAACCTCTTCAGCTCCGTGAATGTAGTGTCACATTCATTTGTCCATTCATAACTAACCCCCTTTTGCTGTAATGTGGTGATTGGTTTTGCAATCCTTGAAAACCCTTCCACAAACCTGCAATAATACCCTGCTAGCCCCATAAAACTACGTACCTCATGGGCATTTTTTGGTACTGGCCAATCCATTATGGCCTTCACCTTCTCCGGGTCAGCTAAAATCCCTTCTCCTGAAATGATGTGCCCAAGGTAATGGACTTTCTTCTGAAAGAAGGAACACTTTGACAATTTCCCATACAATTGATTTTCCCTTAAACAAGTCAATACTACCCTTAGGTGCTTTTCATGCTCCTTTTCATTCTTGGAATATATAAGAATGTCATGAAGGAAGACTTGCACAAATTGGTCCAAATACTTCCTGAACACACCATTCATGAGGCTCATGAATACTGTTGGTGCATTGGTTAAACCGAATGGAACAACTACAAACTCATAGTGCCCAAACTGAGTTCGAAATGCAATTTTGGAGATGTCTTCCTCCTTTATCCTCAATTGGTGGTACCCAGATCGTAGATCAATTTTTGAGAAGACAGTTTCCCCCTTCATTTGATCAAATAAATCATTTATTTAAGGTATTGGGTACCTATTCTTTATCGTGGCTCTATTTAAGTCTCTATAATCTATGCATAGCCGCAAGGAACCATCCTTCTTCTTGACAAAGATTATTGGTGCACCCCAAGGGGAAATACTAGGTCTAATCAATCCCAAGTCTAAGAGCTCCTTTAACTGCATCTACAACTCACAAAGCTTTGGAGTTGTCATCCTATAGCGTGTCTTAGATATTGGTTCTGCACCTGGTTTCAGATCAATGGTGAAATCAATCTCTCTTATAGGAGGTAATCCAGGCAATTCCTCTGGAAAAACATCCTTGAATTCTGCCAAAACTGGATGTTGATCCAGGGAAGGTCCCTTCTGGTCACTTACAATCTTGACCAAATACAGTTTGCAACCTTGTCTAAGACAACGTTTTACCTTCATCATGGATATGAATCGTAGGGACACTCCCCTCTTGATTCCACAAATCTCAATTGGCCTACCTTCATCATCTAAACAGATCACCTTCTTCTTGAAACAATCTACCAAAGCTCGATGAGCTTCTAGCCAATCCATTCCAACAATTACATCATACATTCCCAATTCTGTTACATATGCCTTCAACTAAGTCATACACACCTCGAGGTTTACCTAACATTGGTCAGCACTAGGCCCTACTACTTGTTTTATTCCAGAAGCCATCTCAACTTGTTTAAAGTCATCATGCTCATAGGCTGCCAACCCACATTTTTCTAATGCAACTGGTGAAATGAAACTATCTGTAGCACTAGAGTCAAACAAAATTTTAACTTTTACTTTGTTTATCATACCTAAGGTTTCTACCACGGTAAACTGGTGTTCAACTTGCTGATTGTAAACTGCGGTATAGATTCGGTGGTGGCTACCTGCTCTCCCCATTGGTTCTTTTCCCTCTCTTCTGTTGTTACTAGTTCGAAACTCTAGGCAGTCTGACTGGCAATGAGGTCATCCACATCCCCAATAAGTGATGCGTGGTGGACCTTGAACCGAATGTTGTGGAGTTCTCTGGAAAGAGTTTCTTCCCTTGGAACCCTTGCCCCCACTTGTTGTTCCTTGCCTATGACTTTGATTTGTACGCGCCCTTGAAGCTGTGGGTGAAGTTGCACTAGAAACCATTGAAATTCCTATTGTTGGCATTCTAGGTATAACCATGTTTCCATATGGTGGTGGCCTCCGAATTCCCCCCCTTTGGAAGGTACGAGGGGCCTTCCCCATAAACCCTATTTGATGTGGAAAGATGGCTCTGCCTTCACCCTTTAAGTCTAGGTGTTCTTCGACATAACAAGCCTATTCTACAGCTTCTGCAACTGAGGATGGTTTCCACATCTGCACCATTGCCCTAATCTTAGGTCTCAATCCATACATAAAATGATCCGCTTGGCGCTGGTCAATATCCATGTAGGAGACATACTTGACCAATTCCATAAATTGGATTTCATATTCTTCTACAGTACAACCTCCCTGCATCAGGGCATGGAACACTCCTACATGTTGTTCTTCATAATATGCTGACAGGTACTTCTTCCTGAACCTCTCCTCAAACAATTCCCAAGTTACTGTGTCCGGAGTGAGGTGTAGTTGATGCTCCAAGTTACCCCACCAATTCAGAGCACTATCTCTGAGTTGGAATATTGCTATTTTGGCTTTGGAATTGGAATTCTAATCCGTTAGTGCGAAACACCTTCCCATCCCCTCTAACCAGGCTTCTGTATGCTCACTGGCACGACCTACTGCAAATTCTGGGAGTTTAATCTTTTGGAACTCCCTAGTAATGTCCTCAACTAGAGGTCTTCTATCATAATCTCTAGATCCCTCGAGGTTTCCTAAACCTGATGAAGGGTGTTCCCCTTCCATTTCATTTGTTTGGCACCCTCTTAAGGTTTCATTAATTGCTTCCAAGGAACGCAGGATGAGAGTCAATTCTAGTGAAGGTAATGGATTATTTGAAGGAGGTCCTTATGAAGAGTCTCTAGGCCCTTGATTTCTTCGCGTCCTCACCATTTTGTTTTGCTCAAAACCTGTACGATATCTAAGACTTATTAGCACTATTCCTAACATTTTCTACCACAATTTCGATAGTCCATAGAGAAACCAAGTAATAGATCAATTCTAGTTATGCCAAGTTTTGTTGCCCTAACAACTGACATGACCAAGTTTATTTTTGAGAAACTAGGGTTTGATGTCCTAACTACTAGCATGATCAGGTTTATTTTGAGAAACAAGGGTTTGATGTTATAGTTAATAGCATATTATTATATGTTTGTGTGCAATAACAAATTTTTATCTACTGATATATCTGATATCATCAAAAACCATTTTTTTTTTCTTTTTAACAAAGATTAATGATAATCAGCATCATTGTATGATTATGTAAAAGTCCCATTTAATTTATGTTAAATTATGAATTCGCATGTGAATACATTTGAAAATTATCCACTATATGGTCAATAAAATTAGAAATGTCTTTCACACAAAATGTGTACAGTTAAATCACATTTCATATAATGCAAATCAATCTCAAACGCATCTTATCATGGACTACTCCCAGGAGAATTAAAAAGATTAAATAGGTAAACTATCATGCAGAGACGTTATCAAGGATGAATAACCGCAAAACAGTTTCACACAGGCCACTCTTAAGAAGGTTAAAGAAGGTTAAAATGTAGGCTATGTTGTAGATATTATGCCAAAGACCAACAAGGCCTGCCAGTACGATGCCCTAATGAGAACATATCTACCCAAATTTAAAATTCAAGATGACCAGTGAAAAGTGAAATGGGAGTTCTCTTAATTCCCCAAACAGGATCAATGGGACATCATTGAAAACAGAGTAAACAAGATTTATACAGATCTATATACCTGTATATAATATATTATTTGTTCCATGATGGAATTTCTTATATACTAGATATTCCGAGTATTCTGCTCAGTATACATACTTTGTTCATTACATAAGTAGAGGCTGTTATAGTTTTGTAACCATATTCTTAAAATTGTAACACTAAAATCACAAAAGAGGAAAAATATAGCATCTAATTGCATCCTGAAAGGATCTTTTTGCTGAATTATTCTGCGTAGGATTTCTATCTAAAGCCATCAACCAAGTGATAGCATAAATTTTGAGCCAAATTTCTTGATTATAAATTTGATTCAAAATTATTCTTGTGGGTTGTATATATAAGTTATTTTACTCTAAATCCCATGCCTTTTTCTTGTCGAAATTGACCAGTAAAAGCCGAAAACCAAATCAGTTACCTGGAAACACAGTCAATATACTCTCCTTGATATAAATTAAGAAAAATCATACTTTGGTCTAGAGCAAGCCGTGCTCAAAGAGAAGGTCAAATATAGAAGTGTCCATTCTCCTTAACAAAATCAACTACTTTGGCTCTACTTTGCTCTACATGTCTAATAATTATTTGTGCTAATGATTCAAACCAATTAGTGGATCAATGTCTGGTTTTTACTATTAACCCTCCATGGTAAAAAAAAAAGATATCAACTTATTTCCTCTAATAACATTCAATCATTGGAACCTCCTTTAAATAATTAACCATATTTGAGAATGATATGCTAAGATTGGTTTTCATAACATTTTGAAGTTGAAATAGAATTCCATAGCATCACATTTCCTTCAAATAATGTCCTAACAATTGAGCCCCCAGAACCTTACTCTTTTCTTGGAAACACTTCATCTCATGCCAACAGTGACAACCTATATTCTAAGAAGTTAAATTACACAAGAAACTCCTCATCACCTTTTGTAAAGCTGTTAAAGCACCCTGTGGAGCTGCCACAATAGAACATCGACGACTTGGAAAATAATGCCAAAATTGATCTTATCATTTTTATTCTGAATAAAAAGCCTCCTTCAGTTGTCTTAAGAATATGTACATAAATTGTATTTTATACAAAAAAGAGCAGGTCATGCATGCAGCCTCCACAAGCACCGTTAGAAATCAAAATCAGGCTGGCTATCTACCAAAATGCTCAAAGGTCTAAACCAATGTTGCAAAATATTGGCATGTTGTTCTGGTTATTTTTATGCACATGTATCCACCCTCCATCATTTTCAGTATTGACTTATGAACTACTCTGAACTTGGTTTTCCTGTGGATCAGGAGTCGCCATGTGGTGGGCTGAGACAATAAAGGGTATTCATGGATTTTGAGGTTTGGACTTTGTCAATGGAATCAAGTGTTTGGCATGTTGATATACCTGAGTAGTTGATTAATCATCCTGTCACTCATCTCAATAAGGACAAACTCAGTCAAATCTTTTGGCAGAGTAACATGAAGCTAGACCCTCTTCTGTGTTATAGAGTTTAAAAAAATCATGCATGTTCATGACAAATGAAGCCTACAATTGGTGTAGAAAACTTTAGAATTCCATGGGGAGGCCGGGGCATTTAACCCACACAAAATAAGAAACCTATGCATTCTGGTCTGTCAAAAGGCCATCATATCACCAAGAAAAGGCAACTAATGTATTCTTTCACTTCCAAGGTCCACGAGTAATAACCTCATGAACACAGACTTTCTTGGTAAATTGAAAGAGGAAGAAGCCTGTAATTGGGCTCCTGTTATGAGTGAAACACCATATATATATATATATATATATATATATATATATATATATATATATATAGATGAGCTTGTAGATCTCTTTTACCCAATGCCTAATAACAATTTTGGGTTGGCCTTGGTAGCCTCCTATACAATAGGTTTCATATTTCATGATTGACAGTGGAAGTGCCAAAAATGTTCATCTTTTCCATGCTGCAAAAGTTCCATTTTTGAAGGATTTCTCAATTAAGGGAAGGCCAAATAGCTTAATCTTGGCTTCCCTAGGTTTAAATTGCTTGTTTTAGAAGATAGAGAATAAATATCTGTCCAAACTGTTTAATCTTGGCAGATTATTAGCTAGGTAGAGAAGCAAGGGTGCTCAACAGCCTAATCTGAGCCCTTGGAAGAAATAAGGGTAGATTTAGATAGGAGGATAGCCAAAAGAAAAGATGAAAAGCTGGGTTTGTTAGTTCAAGTGCACCCAAACAAAAAGAAGAGAAAATGTTAGGTAAGTAGGCTGGGTAGGCAGTTTTGAGGTTGTAGAATGAAGATGTGTGATCAATTTTGTGTTTCAAAAGTGTTAAATCTACTTCAGATCACGAGTGCAAGACATATTCCCTTGGAGCAACTCAAGTGAGGCATGACTAACCTCCCCTTCTTCCTTTTCCCAAATCATTCACTAACTTCCCCTAAAGATGTTAAGATCTGCTAAATATCTCCAAAATTCATCATATTCCATAAACATTTGCCTAAGCAAAGATCTGCTTTGCTTAGGGGAGCTCATATTCCTTCTATAAGTCATTTTTCCCCTTTAAAGCCTAAGATTTCTATCCTTAGCGCTTTCTGATCAAAATTCATAATAACTTCTGACTTATTATGTAAATCCCTATCTATTTCCCCTCCCCCTACTAAAAATATGTTAAATAGCCCCCCTATATACATATCCCCTCCTTTTGGTGGAAATATAACCATAAATATGCTTGGGAATTACTAAGTTTGCCTGAAAATTAGTAAGAACCCTTATTTTCTTCTTTAAATCATCTTCCCATGCATTGCACCCCTTCCGATGCATTAAAATCCCTCTTCCGATCATTAAAAACCCTCTTCCGATTTCAATAACCCTTTTCCAAAGCATAAAACCCTTCTCCGATACATATAACCCTCCTCCGATTGCATTTCCCCCCCTCCGACGCGATATCGCTATCAGAGGTGGCAGTCACAAGTGTTCAGCCCCTTTATATATGTGTCTCCGACTGGTTTCCCCCGATGTGATTATCGCAATCGGCAATCGTAATATATTTGTGCCCAAATGCATTCTCCCGACCCATTCCTCCGATGCGATATCGCTATCGCACCCGAAGCGATATCGCTATCACAACCCTTCATTTTCCCATATCACCGCTTTACCGCAATTCATTGTTTTTCCGCAAATCTTAAGTTTTCCGCAAAATCCCATGTTTTATCGTTAAAACCATGTTTTATCACAAAGCATTGGTTTACCGCAGATCGCCGCATT
Organism: Pinus tabuliformis; assembly: GCA_031772625.1. NCBI lineage: Eukaryota > Viridiplantae > Streptophyta > Pinopsida > Pinales > Pinaceae > Pinus > Pinus tabuliformis. The sequence continues at coordinate 1,432,307,407 of CM062819.1, read as the reverse complement.
TCCATGTATCGCAAGCCTTTATCGCTATATCGCAATCGCTCACATATAAAGGCCTGCACCCCATGTCCTCCGCCGATGCGATATTGTGATCGCGCAGCAGCCGTCCGATCAAGCCCCCGCATATATATAAAAGCCATCGCCCATTCCTCCCCCGATATGCGATCGCCGATGCGATATCGGCGATCGCTATGTCGCAAGCCATATATATATAAAAGCCTCCGCTGCGATCACCCCGCCGATAGCGATATTGCGATTTAATCACAGCCGTTGGATCTGCCCACACTAGATCCAATGGCCCTAATTTATTCTCTGCTACAGTGTCGCTACCGCTTGTTTTTTCATTGAAATTCCTTTGTAAAGTGGTTTTTTACTTTATAAAGGAAAAGGGGCTTTTTCTTATGTTTTTTCAATCTGCGCCCGCGCGCGCTCCAGTTCAAAGGAAGCATGGCATTCTTCAGCCATTTTTGATTGCTCCAAGCCCAAATTTGCTCTGGACAACGAGCACAGCCCTAGCACAAGCCTTCAATGAGCAATTCCTTCACCATTCTGCAGTATTTCTTCAATTTTGATAATATTTTGATCGGCCAAGCGCCGAAACAGTTCTAAAGGCCACGAAAAGTGCAACAGCAGTCAAATTTTGCCATAAAGTGGCAGGCAAGGGGGATTTTGCAGTCAAAGTGTATCAGCAGTGGAGAAAAGGCCCCGATTCAGTATTAAAGAGTATCATAGTAGCGGCAAAGAGTATCAGTTAAAGTGTATCAGTGGAAGACTTTAATATCAAAGCAGATAAACATTAAAGAGCCCCCAGAAAAGTCAAAGAAGTAGTGAAAGCCATTAAAGGCTCACCAGATCACAGTTTAAAGCATTAAAGCCACATGAGAGCAGCGCTTCAGGTTCCAAAGCACAATTATAACAAAATGGCCAGCGCAGAGCTCAAAGGACGCATATTTACTCATTTTTTGATGCAGCTGCCTCCAGCGCAGCTCAATGTAGATATTTGTTACATTTATTTCAGTAGAAGTTAGGTTAATCACAGTTATTTCCCCAGATCTTCCCTCAGATCTGTTTTGTAGATATTTTGCCTATATATACCACCCTGAGCTATGTATTAAGGGTTGGTTGGTTGGTTGATTGATAAGCTCATTCTAGACTTGCGCTGTATATTTTGAGAACTTCTATGAACAAAGATTGCTGGAATGTTTGCTTATGAACTGGCTGGTTGTGGTTTTAATGGCTGAAGAGAAAAATATGGAATTCTCGTGCTTCCTCATGGTTCAATAAGTCTTTCTTACCTCTGTTTTCAGTTTCTATGTTTAGTCTATCATCTATGTATCATGATCTAGATTGCAGGAAAGAAGAATAGCTCAGATGTTAATTACCTGTACTCTGTGCTCAATTTCTGTGATTTCTCTATGTTTTCTTCAGAATTAGTCATGAATATGTATACTTCATTGATCATATTTACGCTAGTTCCCTCATTTCTGAACGCTGTTTAGGAATCCCTCATTGCTCCTAGATATTATTCACTCACTTTCCCTCTGTTAGCTGAATGAAAGATCCTTAATTTCCTTTCATTCCCTGACCTCCATTTCATCACAATTCTAGCATTAAAGATTGTTCCATGTGTAGCTATCCTGCTCTGTATTCCTCTCTTTTACCAAAGAAAACACACCCAACGGTTCATATTCATTGACTCCATGCCCAATGGTCTGAACTTCTTACACTCTGCATGCCTCTTCTGTTTGAAAAACACCATCCATCCAACCAAACTTAAAACAAACTCCGCACTTCATAACTACCCTAAAACCTCACCAAAACAAAGCTAAATCATAAAGAGAGAGCCCTCTCTGATTGCAGGTAGGCTAGGACCTGCAATCCAAAGATTGGTCTGTGGTTACCTCGGCCATATTCCCTTAGGAGTCAAAGGGAACAACCTGAGTGATAACATCATTGGCGACTCCACTGGGAATCTGAATCATTTGTTTATTACTCCAAATCCAAAGACTTGATCAGTTTCTTGACTCAAATATAATCGTTTTTGAAAAAATCACAAAAAAAAAAAAATCAAAATAATCATAAAAATCTCAAAAATTTTCTTTCCTGGAGAAAGTGAACCTTTTCTTCATAATTATTTCATGTTTAGATCTGATCTGTGACGGTGGACAGAGATCAGACACACCAAAGGTTAAATCATCCACCTGGCGACTCCACATCATCCTCATAATAAAGACTCCACTGGAGAAATGAACCCGAAAGAACTGTATGAAAAGATCAAGCTTTTGACCTGGATTGTTATCCAAGAGATTATGTTGTTTCTCATCCATAAGATTTTGCTATGTATATTGTATTTAAGAGATAATTTTTATAATTTTCCTTTGAAAAATGTTGATGAAAAGCCTCCTTGCACATTAGAACAGCAGTCTTCTAATTCTGTTGAAGATCATCGTACAACCAAGGAGAACCCAAAAATCAAGCCCAATAATCCAATCCCTCTACATATTCCCGTGCCTCGTAAAGTTCCTGATAGATATAAGCCACTAATTTTGCCTCCCACACTTAATCCTCTACCTAACAATCATCCCGAGTATCTCCCAAGATTTGATGGAGAGGATGGTGTTACTGCCCAAAAGCATATCCAAGCTTTTGAAGACTATCTTAACATATTTGAAGTGGATGATGTGGATGCTAGTCTTAGGCTTTTCGCTCTTTCTTTGCAAGGCAAAGTTAGGACTTGGTTCAAAACCTTGCCTGAGGCCAGCATCTCAAATCTTGAGCAGTTTCTCAAACTCTTCCTTGATAGATGGATGATCAAAGTCAATTTCCTCATGCTCATAGAAGAATATAATCAGTTAAAAAGACATCCAGATGAAACAGTGCAACAATTTTCAGACAGATTCAATCAAATCTATCATTCAATGCCATTAAATATAAGACCTCCCCCTGATTTAGCTCTATTGCATTATCCGAGAGCTTTTGATCCAGAGATTGAATTTCATTTGAGAGAAAGAAGCCCGTCCACTATGAAACAGATGCAGGACATGGTGGTGGACGTGGAGGTTAACCTGAAAATTAGAGAAGAAAAGCGGAAGGCAGAGAAAGAGGAAAGACTTCATAGTTTGATAAAGGAATCAGAGGAAATGATGCAGAAGATCACACTGAAAGTTGAATATGTAGAGTGCCAGGACACATCTGTTTTGCAGAGGGAAAGAATTGATATTCACAAACAAATTTTTGCCAAATCAAATGACATATTCATAGAGCCATATGTAGAGGAGCAGTCTCCTAATCTACTGCGTGAATATAGTAGCTTTTCTTCTTTCAGTTGTATACCCAAATATGATCTATATGATGAATATTATGCGCCTCAAATCCATATTAACCTTGCAGAGGGGTTAGAAGCTATTTTGGGAGAAAGCAAAGTTCAGGTTCAGCAGCCTGAACCCAGTGATCAGCTTGCCCGTTTCAGCTATGAAGAGGAGGAGGAAAATGCAGAAAATTTTGAAACCAACGAAGGAACTTTACCATTTTGTTTCGAATCTTTTCAGTTTATTAGGGAGAATTATCATGTAGTTAATAATCAAGTTTCAACGTGCTTTGATACTGACCATCTAGAGGAGAGTCAAATCCTTGCTTATGATGCATCACCTCTAGATATTCAGCCCCAAAAAGCCACTGAATATCAGATTGCAGGGGAAGACTTAGAAGCAACAAGTTATGATCAAATGGTCCCAGTTGTTTCCCTGCCACTCTGCTTTGAATCAGCTGAACTATTTAAAGAAAGGGAGGAGCAGCATGTGCAAATCAGTCAAGTGCCATCTGAGCCTATTTGTAATGAATTGCAAGTATCATTCCAGGTTCTGTATGATCCATCTGCTGACAGGTTGAGTGATGGAGGAAATCAGAATTCTTCTCCATTAGTAGCCTGTAAGGGTCAGAATAAAGACAAAAGTGATTTCCTGATTCCAAAGCATGATAGCTATCCAAAGCATTTGTACAGTTGTTTAATTCTTCCCAAGAATCATATATATATTTTGTAGGACCCTTTTGTACAGTTTCTAGATTCAGCAAAGGAGATCAGCAATTCCCTTTTCTTCTCAAAAGTTAACAAAGCTATATCGGTTTGCAAGATCTCAGTTTTAAACACCAGCAAGCACAAGCAACAAAGCTCACTGATGTATATAATGCTTAAGTGGCTGCATTGGTTGTTTCATTTCATGTAACCAGCAAAGAAAGTGTTGATTAGAGTAAGTAGGTAGGATTTCAGTTCTATGTTTGGATAGCAAGCTTGTTGCAGTTGAAGCCCGAAGAGAAGGCCCTAAGCTCCTCAAATGTGCTGTCATACATACAATAAAGCAGCCAACAAGGGAAAGTTTTCAGAATACAACAAGAATTAAATATAAGGCAATCTGACATGATGTTCTTGACTTTTCACAAGGAAAAGCCATCCCCAAGTGGAGCCACTGTTAGCCTCCTATACAATAGGTTTCATATTTCATGATTAACATTGGAAGTGCCAAAAATATTCATCTTTTCCATGCTGCAAAAGTTCCATTTTTGAAGGATTTCTCAGTTAAGGGAAGGCCAAACAGCTTAATCTTGGCTTCCCTAGGTTTAAATTGCTTGTTTTAGAAGATAGAGAATAAATATCTGTCCAAACTGTTTAATCTTGGCAGATTATTAGCTAGGTAGAGAAGCACGGGTGCTTAACAGCCTAATCTGAGCTCGTGGAAGAAATAAGAGTAGATTTAGATAGGAGGATAACCAAAAGAAAAGATGGAAAGCTGGGTTTGCTAGTTCAAGTGCACCCAAACAAAAATAAGAGAAAATGTTAGGTAAGTAGGCTGGGTAGGCAGTTTTGAGGTTGCAGAATGAAGATGTGTGATCAATTTTGTGTTTCAAAAGTGTTAAATCTACTTCAGATCACGAGTGCAAGACATATTCCCTTGGAGCAGCTCAAGCAAGGCACGACTAACCTCCCCTTCTTCCTCTTCCCAAATCATTCACTAACTTCCCCTAAAGATGTTAAGATCTGCTTAATATCTCCAAAATTCATCATATTCCATAAACATTTGCCTAAGCAAAGATCTACTTTGCTTAGGGGAGCTCATATTCCTTCTATAAGTCATTTTTCCCCTTTAAAGCCTAAGATTTCTATCCTTAGCGCTTTCTGATCAAAATTCATATTAACTTCTGACTTATTATGTAAATCCCTATCTATTTCCCCTCCCCCTACTAAAAATATGTTAAATAGCTCCCCTATATACATATCCCCTCCTTTTGGTTGAAATATAACCATCAATATGCTTGGGAATTACTAAGTTTGCCTAAAACTTACTAAGAACCCTTATTTGCTTCTTTAAACCATCTTCCCATGCATTGGACCCCTTCTGATGCATTAAAATCCCTCTTCTGATCATTAAAAACCCTCTTTCGATTTTAGTAACCCTTTTCCAAAGCATAAAACCCTTCTCCCATTCATATAACCCTCCTCCGATTGCATTCCCCCCCTCCGACGCGATATCATAGTCGGAGGTGGCAGTCGCAAGTGTTCAGCCCCTTTATATATGTGTCTTTGGCTGGTTTCCCCCGATGCGATTATCGCAATCGGCAATCGCAATATATGTGTTCCCAAATGCATTCCCCCGACCCATTCCTCTGATGCAATATCACTATTGCACCCGAAGCGATATCACTATCGCAACCCTTCATTTTCCCATATCACCACTTTACCGCAATTCATCATTTTTCTGCAAATCTTAAGTTTTCCGTAAAATCCCACGTTTTATCTTTAAAACCATGTTTTATCGCAAAGCATTGGTTTACCGCAGATCGCCGCATTTCCATGTATCGCAAGCCTTTATCGCTATATCGCAATCGGTCACATATAGAGGCCCGCACCCCATGCCCTCCGCCGACGCGATATTGCGATCGCGCAGCAGCCATCCGATCAACGGCCCAGATCTTATCGCATCGCTCCCATATTGCTATCGCATATATATAAAAGCCATCGCCCATTCCTCCCCCGATATGCGATCACCGATGCGATATTGGTGATCGCTATGTCGCAAGCCATATATATATAAAAGCCTCCGCTCCAATCACCCCGCCGATAGCAATATTGCGATTTAATCGTAGTCGTTGGATCTGCCCGTGCTAGATCCAACGGCCCTAATTTATTCTCTGCTACAGTGTCGATCCTGCTTGTTTTTTCATTGAAATTCCTTTGTAAAGTGGTTTTTTACTTTATAAAGAAAAAGGGGCTTTTTCTTATGTTTTTTCAATCTGCGCCCGTGCGCGCTCCAGTTCAAAGGAAGCATAGCATTCTTCAGCCATTTTTGATCGCTCCAAGCCGAAATTTGCTCTGGACAACGAGGACGGCCCCAACACAAGCCTTCAGTGAGCAGTTCCTCTGCCATTCTGCAGTATTTCTTCAATTTTGATAATATTTTGATCGACCAAGCACCGAAACAGTTCTAAAGGCCACGGAAAGCGCAACAGCAGTCAAATCTTGCCATAAAGTGGCAGGCAAGGGCGATTTTGCAGTCAAAGTGTATCAGCAGTGGAGAAAAGGCCCCGATTCAGTATTAAAGAGTATCAGAGTAGTGGCAAAGAGTATCAGTTAAAGTGTATCAGTGGAAGACTTTAATATCAAAGCAGATAAACATTAAAGAGCCCCCAGCAAAGTCAAAGAAGTAGTGAAAGCCATTAAAGGCTCACCAGATCACAGTTTAAAGAATTAAAGCCACATGAGAGCAGCGCTTTAGGTTCCAAAGCACAGTTATGGCAAGATGGCCAGCACAGAGCTCAAAGGACGCATATTTACTCATTTTTTGATGCAGCTTCCTCCAGCGCAACTCAATGTAGATATTTGTTACATTTATTTCAGTAGAAGTTAGGTTAATCACAGTTATTTCCCCAGATCCTCCCTCATATCTGTTTTGTAGATATTTTGCCTATATATACCACCCTGAGCTATGTATTAAGGGTTGGTTGGTTGGTTGTTTGATAAGCTCATTCTAGACTTTCGTTGTATATTTTGAGAACTTCTATGAACAAAGATTGCTGGAATGTTTGCTTATGAACTGGTTGGTTGTGGTTTTAATGGCTGAAGAGCAAAATATGGAATTCTCGTGCTTCCTCATGGTTCAATATGTCTTTCTTACCTCTGTTTTCAATTTCTATGTTTAGTCTATCATCTATGTATCATGATCTAGATTGCAGGAAAGAAGAATAGCTTAGATGTTACTTACCTGTACTATGTGCTCAATTTCTGTGATTTCTCTATGTTTTCTTCAAAATTAGTCATGAATACGTATACTTCATTGATCATATTTACGCTAGTTCCCTCATTTCTGAATGCTGTTTAGGAATCCTTCATTTCTCCTAGATATTATTCACTCACTTTCCCTCTGTTAGCTAAATGAAAGATCCTTAATTGCCTTTCATTCCCTGACCTCCATTTCATCTTAATTCCAGCATTACAGATTTTTCCATGTGTAGCTATCCTACTCTGTATTCCTCTCTTTTACCAAAGAAAACACACCCAATGGTTCATATTCATTGACTCCATGCCCAATGGTCTGAACTTCTTACACTCTGCATGCCTCCTCTGTTTGAAAAACACCATCCATCCAACCAAACTTAAAACAAACTCCGCACTTCATAACTAGCCTAAAACCTCACCAAAACAAAACTAAATCATAAAGAGAGAGCCCTCTCTGATTGTAGGTAGGCTAGGACCTGCAATCCAAAGATTGGTCTGTGGTTACCTCGGCCGTATTCCCTTAGGAGTCAAAGGGAACAACCTGAGTGATAGTAGGCCTCTACCCACAAAATATCCCAAATTTTTTGTTCCTTAAATGGAATTATGGAACACATGCCTTTTTCCTATTTAGTGGTAATGATATCATTGGGAGGTTCTTCATAATCAAGATTACATTGTGGTAGACCTTGCCTTGAACTTCCTCTATGCTTTGAGCTACATAATTTCTATTCTCAGGGTTGCAATGAATCTTCTACCAGGTAGAGGGGATTGTATTTATGATTCCATAAGGCCTTGTGTAGAAGCCAATGGGCCAGTCTGGCCAGCTAAGGCTCAATGAATATGGGCAAGACAGTGAGTGAATGTGACAGAGATACATTATTCAAATTAAAGAGAAACGTAAACACTTTAGAGTTTCTCATTTGCAATCTCCCTGCAACAGTTAGCCATGGATAATACCAATTTCGAAGATGTGTCAAAGCCTAGATTTTGAAGGTAATAAATTTGCTATTGAATATGGAGAAAAAAGAAAACAACAACCCAAAAGAGACAGTTTCCAGCACTCATATGGAGATTTGTAGGCTCAAGTTGAAGATGAAGCAGTAACTTTTATGAGGAGTGGCCGGATTTGGAAAAGGGTGAACTTTCACCTGCAATCACCATCATGGACACAGGCAAGACATATCCAAGCAAACTATAACAATTTCCAGTGTGCCAACAGCTATCATCTCAGCCCATAAGACATCAGGGGGCCCAGATTTATTGTCTAGATCACAGTTGAATATAGATGAGACATCTTTTGTTGCTTCCCCTGAATCTAAAGGTGACAAAGAAGCAGCAAGCTAAGAAAATATTGTTTCCAGCACACTGTCTGGGGATGATGAAATCAATATGTGAAAAGATATTCCTTGCCCTGTATTTAAAGAGAATGAAGCATCTTTCAATGAAAACATTTCTAGCCTTCCATTCGAAATTGATGAAACCAGCATTGGAAAGGAAGTTTGCAGTCTTCCTGTTGAGAAAGATCGCCAAATTCTTGAAAAGGAACTGTTTGCAGTTTAGGTTGGCATTATGGATATAACTAGGAAAAAAAATTTTGCGCAACTAGATACTGTTTCTAACCCTCGCACTGACCAAATCAAATCTGGTAGCAGTGGTAATCAAACTATTATTAAAGAAGGTGGTCGATTGGCTTTCAACATATACATATGCAGGACCTGTCGAAGGAGGAGTTTACTGCGGAGATTGCTGTCAAGGCAGGAGTTTGCATGTGCAATATGCAAAGAGATGGACATTTGTGTTTCTATGGCTTTGCTTTCTGTCCGAGGACTTGGCAGAATAGATTGCTGTCGCAGCAGGAGTCTGCAGAGGATATTGCTGTAGCGAGTAATTGCAGTGGAAGCAGGAAATTGCTGTCTGAAAGAGGAATTTGAGGATTCTGATATTTAAATATCAATTGGGTTTCAAAGCGTTAGAAACCCACAGGACGAGAGGAAAAACATAACAACAATATATATGCATGCAGTGAATGCTAGCATTCTATAGGCAGCGGGTGTGCAAGCAGCGGTCCCGGTTTCAAATCCTCAGACGGATAGACGTTAGCTAAGTAGAGTGTCGCCAAACATACATTCAATCCGAGATCGATTTCTAGGGACCTTTGCAAAGATATTATAGAAAGGGTATTCTATAATGAGGGCAGTAAGAGGGCATTCATCATCAGGCATAGCAACTGTGTGTGTGGTATTTGCTGCATGCCTTGCCCTACTGCTGAGTGATGGGGTGAATGGACAGCTAAGTTCCAACTGGGTGTCCGAGCTGAGCTCCTCAAGGGATGGATGGTTTGATCTCGGGATCGAATCCTCCTCTGCAACCAAAATGTGAGAGTGTGGTGCTACTGTTGATGAGGAAAATGAAAATGTAGGCCATGGGAGGCCTATGAGGTGAATCCGATATTACATCAGTTATGGGGCCTTAGCCGCAAATCGAATCCCGTGCCCTCCACGGTCTGGGAGATCGTATTACACTTGCAATTGTTACAGAACTGTAGAGCATGCACTGAAATCACTCGCTGCTTTAGAGACACTAGCTAATAAGCTAAACAAGGTCCTCAATATATCGCTCGATCAACTTCTTGGATTGTATGCTTTGCACCAAAATATATGCATGCATTTTCTCTCTCATGATTTGCTATGTTATTTTTTATCACAATGGGTGATATATCGTTTGTTTGCAACTGACAGGGTCTGGAATTTTGCATTGTGATTTTCAATTAAAATGCTAAAATATAGTCATTGTAAACATCCTTAAAATGTGTTTAAATTTATTTCAAAAAAAATATCCATGGAAATGTCATAGAGATAATTATCACCGTTTAGCTCCTACTTTAGGAGTATGGCTCATCTACCATATACCTATTTTGGACACTTTTGATTTTCTAATTTTCTAGATTTTCAACTATTTAGTAAGAAATTTGATTATGGAACATCTATTTAGTGGGCTTTGGGTCTAGATTTTGAGCCAAAGCTCTGATACCATGTGTAAGAACCCTATCCTAGGGTCTACTAACTTCTAATTTCTTCTGAAATTAAATGTGATAAGAGGTGATAACTTACCTACTTGCATGGCTTTTAAACAAATAAAACTTTATCATTTACATTATAATCAACATAAATTAAGGTGAATATTTCATTCTAATTAACTTTACAAGAGTAGTCTATGGAGGAATACCTGTACCAGTGGCTGATGGGGGGACCTTTGTCCCGCTGCTCCTGCAGAATGCTCCACTTTACCGACCCAACTAGATTTACCTCCCAGCCAACTAGGAAATAATCCCTAGCCCAAGAAACCTCCACAGGTTCCCTAGCCCTCCGAGCCCAAGTCCAACTAGATGTAATGTGTGTGTCCAAATGAAAGATCCAGACCAAGATAACAATACTTCCCTCCTCTCAACAACCCAAGAAACCTCCACAAGTTCCTAAGGTCTCCAAAAACACAACAAGTCCAAACAATCACAACCAACCCCCACAATCATAAGCAAGAACCCCATCCCCCTTTTCTTCCTTCCCCCTTCCTTTTTTATACCTTCCTTCCCTTCTCCATCTCAGCCACCTCTCATTAATATCATTAACTTCTCATCCATCCTTACAATTGACTTCTCTTCTCTCAAGTAAAGCTGAGAGTACATTTGGAAATGTGACATGAATATAAAATTAGGAATTTAATGGGAAAGGACCATGTCTTCTCCCAAGTAAATCTGAAAAGTACATTTGGGAATGTGAAGTGAATATATTTATTGATAATTAAATGGAGAGGATTACGTCTTCTCCCAAGTAAATGTGAGAGTACGTTGGGGAATGTGAGATGTAATTACATGGAGAGGACCATGTCTTCTCCTTAGTAAATGTGAGGGTACATTGGGTAATGTGAAATGAATATATATATATTGATAATGAGATGGAGAGGACTATGTCTTCTCCCAAGTAAATGTGAGGGTACATTGGGTAATATGAAATGAATATATATATTGATAATGAGATGGAGAGGACTATGTCTTCTCCCAAGTAAATGTGAGGGTACATTGGGGAATGTGAGATGAATACATATATTTTGAAATAATGGAAGGAGACCATATCCTACCTAGTATTCAATTTGAGAAGGTAAGTGGGGAAATTGAATAATGGAAATCATGAATTTTATATTAGACCAATATTTCTCAATATTTTCAGATAATGTAAACATTAACAAAATTTGTAGGATAAGATTTAAGTGGGGCATTACAATTATTAAACCTATTCCCCTAGATGGTTAGAGAGGAGGACATTGAAAGGATGGACAAACCTATATCAAAGGAGGAATTGTAGAAAACCCTTAAAGAAATGGCTAAGGACAATAGTCCTCGGCCAAATGGATGGCCCTTGGACCTTTTTATTCTTTTCTGCGAGCTGATGGGTCTGGAGTTGGTCAGCATGGAACAATCAATCAAGAATTCTAGGCACATTCCAGGTGCAACAAATTCAACTTTTCTAACTTTAATTCCTAAAAATCTAATCCTCTCTCTCTTGATGAATATAGACCAATTTCTTTATGTAATGCAGTTGAAAAAATGTTTTTGAAACTTCTTGCAAACAGAATTAAAAGGATTTTGTCTCCTCACATTTCATTAGAGCAATTTGGTTTTTTATCCAAAAGGAGAATTCAAGATGTCGTAGCAATTGCTCAAGAAACCTTGCACTCAATCAAATCCAGAAAATTAAATTCATGCCTCATGAAAATTGATCTAATTCGGGCATATGACTGTGTGGACTGGGAATTTTTATTAATGATCTTATACAAAGTCGGTTTCCCTCATAGACATGTTCAGTGGATCAAAGCATGCTTCTCTTCAGCTGCTATGGTTGTCCTTATTAATGGTGAACCTACCCATTTCTTCAAAATATATAGGGGGCTCTGTCAAGGTTGTGCGTTGTCCCCTTTTCTCTTCATATTGGTTATGGAAGCCCTCAGCAAGGGTATAAAGGCCAAAATGGAGGCTGGTGACATTTTTAGATGTAAATTAAATAGAAATTGTTCTCTGTCCCACATTTTATTTGTGGATGACATCCTATGTGCAAGGGAGGCAACACTTGATGAATGGGCATATTTCCATTTGGTCCTTGAAAAATTTGGACATGCATCCGGTCTGCTAATTAACAAACATAAGTCTGAAATTTTCTCTGATAATGTTGATTTGGAACAGATTCGCCAGATTGCTGCTCTTTTTGGGGTAAAAATCAACCCCATGTTAGTGGGTCTCAAGTACTTGGGCTTCCATCTCAAACCTAGTAATTATCACATCACTGACTCGACTTGGCTATTAGATAAAGTTGAAATGAAACTAACAAGCTAGGCTCACAAGTGGCTCTCAATTGAGGGCAAGGTCACCATGATCAACGTTGTTCTGCAAAGTATCTCGGTCTACTAGATGCATCTATTCTATATTCCCAATGAAACCATTAACAATATTGATGCTCTTATTTACAAATTCCTATGGTCTGGAACTGGACCCAATTGCAAGATCCATTTCACTCACCCAAACATGATTTGTAGGCTCATTCAGTTGGGGGGATGGGGTGTTCGGGACTCTCGAAGATTTAACATTCCTCTTCTGTCATCCAATCTATGGAGGGCCTTCAAAGAAATAGCTTTCTAGCAAAGAATAATTTTCAGCAAATATCTTCCCTATCCTGGGTTGGAGGAATGGGTGGTTGTAGGTGTGCCAATCAATCCCCGTTCATCTATCATCTTGAGAAGCTTCAAACATGTGATTTCGTGGTTTTGTAGTAATCTTTGCTGGTTGGTGGGTAATGGCCAGAGCATTTACGTTGGGATGGATGCTCTAAGGGGCCTTTCTGGTTCCCATATTCTCTTTGTTTATTGTATTCACTTTTTAAATAAGAAAGGAATCTTCACACTTGACAATCTAGCTAGGGTGTAGCCCTTCCCCCTGGCCTCTCCCTCCTAGCCTCATGCTTGGAATTTGGGCCTCCCTCAGCATTTGGAAGGGGAATGGGAGTCTTACTGCTATCTTCTATGTCAAGCTGGGATCACTCTATCACAAAACATAGACCTTTTGGTATGGGGTGGTCGGATACTAAATGGTTGAATCTCCGTCAAAGAAGTATATTATTACATTTCCTCCTCCATTCACTCTTTACCTTATTCTGATTGGTCTGCTAGCATGTGGGGTTGGGACACTCCATTGAAGATCAAATGTTTTTCTTGGCTTACAGTCTATAACCGCATTCTCACCTGGGATATCTTGTTGAAGAAGGGTTTCATTGGCCCTGGCAGGTGCATTCTATGCAAATCAGCTTTTGAGGACTGCTCCCACTTATTTTTACATTGTCCCTTTGCTTCTGTTGTTTGGCTGGAGGTTTCTCTTTTGTTGGGTGTTTCTGTCACTTGAGATGACTCTTCAATTGTGGCCTGCCTTATGACTTGGGCTCAAAATGCACCTGCTTACAGGTATGTTCCATTATATGTACTATGGGGGATATGGAGGGCTCGGAATGATCTTATCTTTGAAGGAAAATTCTCTGACTCATATCAGGTTGCCTTAAAAATTGTTGCCTTCTTCATGGAAATTGGTCCTTGGTTGCCAAAGGCCTCCTCCCATTCTATTTCCATGCTTGATTTGTCTGGCATCTTTCCCATATGTTTTTTTGATGGGGCTTCCTCGGGAGGCATATGTGGTTGTGGTGCTTTCCTGAGAATTGACCCCTCTTCACATTATAGGTTCTGTTGGTCTGGTGGTAGGGGAGACAACATCAGGGCTGAGATGATTGCTTTATGGGGTGCCTTACAATGTTCCTTATGGTTGGGCATCGAGCAGATTTCAATCTTTGGGGATTCCCTTACTTTGATTCAATGGATTTCGGGCCACTCCACCCTTGGGGTCTCCTCCCTCTCCAATTGGATGATCTGTATCAGGGATCTGAAGGCAACCTTTTCTGACATCTCCTTTCACCATATCTACTATGAACAGAATCTCGTTGTTGACACCCTCTCCAAACAAGGCTTGTCTCTTTCTCCTAATTTTTTCTATTTTGAGTACTTTGTTGATGGTTCATTATGCAGGCAGGGCTTTTTCAAATTTTCATAGGTGGTTTTTGGTAAGGTTTTTCTATCTCTGGTGGTCTCTCCTAGGCCTTTTGTATGGTTTGATGGCTATCTTTGCTTTCCTTTTTAGTTTTGATACCATCTAAGTATGCTTGCTACCATGCTCTTTCAGAGCTGCTCTGTTTTGTTTTTTGGATGGATTTTGGTCTTCAAGGTTCATTGTTGAGTAATACTAATAAACTGCATTTAATCCAAGCAGATGTAAAACTCTTCCTCATTTTTAATAAAGAATGGTTCTGTTTTTTTTCCTCTGGAAAAAACCCAAATGGAGTGTTACAAAATAAAATAAAATCGTTGTCACGAGTCATAATACAAAATAGAAGCAAATATATGTACAGTGATATGAGAGGATTAACAAACATTAACCGAATCGCCAATAAGAAGACCCAAGGGAAAGTATTTTTTTTAATTCAAACTCTAAATTTTAAACAGTGGAAGTACCTGTACTCATAGATTCGTCATAGTATTTCTCACAATATTGAGGCATTTTTATCACCTGTAAAACAATAAAGAAAACTTCCAAGCTTCATTAAAAAAAATAGTTGAAAGCTTCACAATTTTATGAAAATAGTTCTTTTAGAATAAAAGAAACTCAAATAAATCGGGATTGAATAGGCTAACCTATAAAAACAAAGTCCCTCGAAAGCTAAAACAATGAAAGACTAATAAATACAATATTTCACAGATCAAATTTTTAGATACGCCATTGAAAATCGTAAAGGACACTCTGAAATGTGACTTCGGTTATTGGTACATTGTAGAAGAGACAATATTTGCACGCTTTATTGAGATATGTATTGAGGTCATTGCATGCCAATCTGCAATCAATTCCATCGGCGCCAAAGTTGATTGTAATGTCGGGCAGGTAACACGCAGAAAACCAATTCACATATGGACACCCACATGCATGAATTATTCATTTTCTTCTACGCGTTAGAAAAATTTCAAAGATTATATCTATTTTTCTTGCTTATATTATAAGCTAAGTTTAAATATAACCTATGTGTATATGGATTAGTCAGTCATACATTCATATATATATATATATATATATATAAGATTCGTACAATGCGAGCGTGTGGTTTTTTATATATACTAAGAATGCATATATACTAAGAATGCATTCATTCTTGTATAGTTTTGTGGGCGAAGGATGCATGGGTATATGGTTGACTAGAATCTTATATATGTATGTGAGTATAAGTGTGCATTTTAGATATATATATGGATATATATATATATAGTCTCATCAAATTTTACATATAATTATTTATAAAATGGAAATGTATATACATATATATGCAGTTTTGAAGATCGTAAGTACACGAGTGCATGGTAGACCCTTCGTAGTAATGTTATAAGGGTACCATGTGGAGTAACGACGAGAAAGGCCCACGTGATAAGTGGAGAGGTGCCGATAACATGTTGGTCACGTTTTTAAAGTATGATTTTTTGTTTAATAGGAATAAAGAAAGTAAGGTGTTAAGAATTAAAGGTTTAATTTCAGAATTAAATGAGTTTTTATTATAAGTCTGCCACATGTGACAAGAAGCAACGAGAGAGACAAAAATTCCAAGGGACATATTTTTGCACTCAGAAGTCAAAATTTGGTTTATGAGTAGTAAAAAGAAACGGAATTTCAAGAAAAACACATGTGGGCAAATAGAAACTCAATTTGATAGTAGAAATTTTCTCGAAATTAAAAGAAAGCTATAAGAGTTTGCAAATAAGAATTTATGTTCAACTCCATAACTTTCCACTCGAGTGTCAAAATTGTGCAATAAAATAGTCTACAAAAAGTTACTGACAAGTAGAACACATCAGTAGTGTTAGAGTTTTGAATTATGAAATAATTTTGTAGAATGTCTCTGGAAGAAGAGTACAGGTCAGGAAGACAACAAAAACTATGAGAATTGAAGAAATATGAGATATGTCGAACACTAATAGTCCAAAAGGAGAGGTGACAGTAGAGCATATGATTGTGGGGGATGTAAGGAAGAAATCAAATGGTCATGGAAGGAGTAAGCAGGAAAACAAAGATCAAGAGGAGACTATGAGAAGCATTAAAATGGAGGTTCTCAGTGTTAAAGTTGATAATGTCAAACTAGTTAAAGAGCAACTGTAACACCACACCCCACATTTACCCGTGTTTATAAGCTCTATAGGGTAAAAATGAGCCGAGAGTTACTATGCATGACTCGACATCCAAGTTCCAGTTATGGAAGTAGGGCCTACTACCTTTAATCTTCACTGCAACCTCCAAGAACACCAGATCACCCAAATGTCAATCAACATCTACTAATCAACTTTTCTTGAACTAGATATACCTTTTTCACTCACCACATAGTTAGTCACATGCATTACAAGCTATCCATGTGGCTAGAAGGCTCCAACCACATGCACAGGTTGCCCTACATGCGGCTACAACTGAAATTTTTCATTTGAGAGACTGCAACCAAAAGTTGTGTTCCACATTTTCAAGGCTAGCTCTAGGCCAACTACTTAGAACTGCCCTGAATATTTCAAAACTCTGTCATTAACCTATAGCCTGTAGGAGTATTCATTTACTATTCTTGGCCTTAATCCTACTCATACTTATCAAATACATGAAAATCATTTAGATAAACACTTAGTAGAAAAGGTACCTGTAGGTCATGAATGCATGAATTCATTAAGTTCATCATAGAATCATCAGGAAGGCTTGCTACCCTCTATTACTAGATAGAATAACACACATTCACTCATGCATTCATACAAGATAACTAAGAACACATGAAACCATGGAATGGATCCATAACTAGAGCACATCATATTATGACAAATATACCATGCATGTAACCAACATTTAACTAGATTAGAACCATAAAAAAGAATTCATAAAATAATACATAAAATCAGAACTTATGCTTATTAATCTCAATAATAATCAACACATAATAACATATGCAAATTCCAACCAAGTCAGGGACATCCACGTACCACCAGACCATAGATTAGGCTGAACCAAATCTCTCTTTTGGCCAATCACCCTTGTTCGATATTACAAGCATGAATGTGGGATCTCGTGGGATAAACCAAAACAAAACCAATCGAGGCATCCAGATGTTAAACCACCTCATCCCTCAACCATAGTGACTTCACCTAAACTGGTACAGAAATCACTAGACCAACACAAGCTTGGATGCATCCAAATTTATTCACCATACCTAGAGGAATTTTCTGGTATCCACCCACCTGTCAAGGACTTCCCATAGAAAACCATCTCCACCCCAAACCCTTGGGATTTTCTTGAGACGACCTCACCTGGATCTAAAATCTTTCAGAAATGCAAAGCTCAACTAAGAATTAATCTGATCACACCATGGGTATCTAGGAAATGAAAAGGAAAGGTTGTAACCACTGTCAATCTAAGAAAATACCATGTCAATGAGAACAAGGTAATCATGTAAACCAAATGCATGCACCATACATTCAAATAACACATGCAACTTGTTACCTACAAAATCTTCCTTTTGTAGCTTCTCTTCCAATATTATCCTTGCACTCCCTTTCTTTCCTTTGCTTGTCCTTTACTTTTCCTTTGCTTTTTTGTGTCCAAGTGCTCTTCCTCTCTCCTATTAGAGCTTTATTCCTTCCAAAACTCAAGTTGTCCAAAGCTAAAAATGATCAAAATTTGTCAATTGTTTCTCAAATGCCTTTTTATCAGTCATGTCTGATGTCTCTTCCTTTTCCTTTCCTCTTTTCTTTCATTTTCTTATATTTTCTCTATAATTTCCATTACATGCATATTCTTGTCTCTTCATCCTCATTTTCTCCTCATTTCCTTTGTTTTTTTTTATTAAATTTCCATTTATTTCCTTTTGCCAATGCCAATGCCAATTTTCATAGCCATTAATTAGCCACAAGTGATACCCCCTTTAATGTTTTTCCCTCCATTCACCTTGGAACAAGTGTCCTATGACCTTGGTCTTTTTTTTTGCTTTATAATGTTCTTCCATTTGTTGAAAAATCAAAGCAGTTATATTAGGGTTTGATTCTCCTTTCTTGATAATTATTTGTGAGTGTGTTGGCTTCTTTTAATTATTTATTATCTTGTCTTTCATCAAGAAATTACCATATTATGTGTGTATGAAGATCACAAAACAAGAGACACAAGATGTAGGCACCATGTTAGGGAAAAACCCCCCTCGAGGGGAAAATCCAGTCAAGAAAAATCTTCCTTTCAATAGTATTCTTTGAGACTATTCACCCTAGACAAAGACTAGACCTTCCCTCCACACCAAGTTAACCTCCTAGATCTTTGACCTCTTTCCAGCAAGTTTGAATAGGTAGCAGCTTCCAGAATCAGGCAACTTTCGACATCAGTGAAACTTGGAAGACTTCGATCTCCCAATCTAGGGCACAAAAAAGAGAGATATATGCACCAAAAATTTGATTTTATTCTTCTCCTTAGACTTCCCCAAACTCGCACTTCCTTTGGCTTCCTAACTTCAGACTTGACACTTCCCAACTACTCTTGAGATATCAAACTAGCTTGAGTTGTGATGCTCCAAATGACTTTGACTAGCTTTTATTTATAGGTTCAATGTGAGGTCAAATAAATGTCCTTAGGCTGACTTGATCTCTTCAGGTCAATTGGTGTGGAGGATAGATAAATCATATTTGACTCAATAGTAAACCTTTTTACATGATTCAAAATCCCAAGAAGGGTGTCTTTAAATGTACAATGACTCTATAAACTCAATATTAATCCTAGGAGTCCACAATGGGGACTTTGACTAATATAACGATGACCCAAGCATGAAACCCATGATTTAATAAGTCATTGTTATAATAATAAAAGATATATTTTTATTCTTTTGACAAGTACATTTCATGATGAGTCAAATGCATCAAATGAAGACCAAAACTAGGTACAACTCCCAACACTCCCTCTTAACGAGGGAGGTATTCATCATATACAAATACAATAGAAGATCTCAAACTATATGAACAATGAATAACTTTCAGCACCATAATTCGATGGACTAGATTCCTGACCAAGGAAATCTATCCATTGGTCTCTCAATAATTTAGGAACCGCAATGCCACAGACTAGATTCCTGGCTAGGGAAATATATCCACATGGGAATAAGGTGGACTCAAGCATTCAACCCCTCTAGGTACCATCAGGCTTACTTGCTAACCACCAACCCATGGACCTAGGTGTGTTTCCATGGCCATAGCTCTACAACCCATGCCACCCTCCCTACTTTGGGACCTAGAGATCAACACAAAGTTTTGGCCAGATGTCCTCTCAGGAAATGCTTCACTCACAAAGCCTCAACAAATATCTTCCATTTCCTTATCATCAATACAATCAGCAATGTCTACCAAACTCAGTAGGTTTCTCAGATACTCAAACTTCTTATTAGGAAGAGCCTTTGTTAGTATGTCTTCTACCTATTCATCTGTCAAGACATACTCCAACTTCATGATCCCATCATGCACCAAGTTACTAATAAAGTGGAACTTGTTATTGATATGATTCATTCTCGAATGAAACATGAGATATCCAGACATCTTGATACAACTTTTTTTGTCACAATCAATCACAGTAGGACCCATAGACTTCTCGAACAATTCTATCAGAAGCTACCTTAACCAAACAACCTCCTTTCCTAATTCACATGAAGCCACATATTCTACCTCGACACTACTCAATGCAACAGGATCTTTTTTCCTACCCATCCATGAGATCATAGCAACTCCCAAACTAAAACATCCTCCGATAGTTCTCCTTCAATAGGTCTCACTACCACGCCAATCAGAGTATCTGAAGCTAATTACCTTGTCTTCCTTACTATCATACTTTAGGCAATGATATATAGTGCCACGAATATACCTCAATATATGTTTAGCAGCTATCTAGTGACCATGATGGGGCTCCAATTGAAACTGACTGAGAATTTTTACTGCAAAACAAATATCTGGCCTAGTATTTAACAAATACATTCGGGAACCCACCAACTATTGATAGGAGGTATGATCCACAAGACTAGATTCAAAGTCCCTAAATTTCTTGAGATTAGTGATCATAGGAGTAGTCATTGGCTTGGAATCCATTATCCCAAATTTCTGCAACAACTTGATGATGTACTTTCCTTGCCCCAAGTATATCTCCCCTGGTCTCTACCATACTTCTAGACCTAGGTAATAGTGCATCAATCCTCGATCCTTCATTTCAAATTCAGCTTCCTACATCTTCTTGCATTCTTGAATTCTTCGCTCCACACCAGTGATGAATAAATCATCCACATATAGTAGAATAATGACAGGCTCATCATTCATTATGTGCATACTATGCCCTAGGTGCTTGATTCAAACCATATATGGCCTTCTTAAGTCTCCAAACATGAGATTCCCTACTATTAACTTCAAAGCCTTTGGGTTGTTCGATGTACACTTCCTCATCAATGGTCCCATTCAGAAATGTGGTCTTCACATCCATTTAATGGATATGATTACTACTATGGAAATTCCGAAATTCAACTCAGTAGAAATTAACCACAGAAGTCTGAAGTATAATATTCCACCCCACTATAGCAGCCAATAAAACCAACGATCTAATGGTAGTGTACCTTGCTATAGGCGCAAAGGTTTCTTCGTAATCAATGCTTTCCTTTTGAGAGAAACCCCTTGTAATGAATCTTGCTTTATATTTGTCTATACTTCCATCAACTATATGTTTGATCTTATAGATCCATTTATATGTGACAATTGATTTGTCACTAGGTCTAGGAATGGTTTCCCAAACCCCATTCTTCATGATGGATTGATATTCTTCCTTCATTGTTTTCTTCCAAACCTCTTGATGCGCAACTTCCTTGAATGTAGATGCTTCGACTTCAATAAATTTCGTCATATATGCAACATAACCAAAATATCTCTTTGGTCTCTTTCTTTCCCTGAAGGTTCCTTTCGCAACTCCATGTCCTTCAACATCTTCCAATGTAGCTTTAAACCAATTTGGCCTCTTCCTTTTGGTTGGGATGACCACTGATTGAATACGCTCACTTGGTCCTTCTTATATAATATTTGTAGTAGAGTTTTCATGATGAACTTATTCTTCTTCAAATATGGGAACTTATTCATCATAAAAATCAATAAGAATATCCTTTGATTTCTTGTATGCTTGATTTTCATCAACTATGACATCCTTGCTTACTTCAATATATCTTCCCTCCTTGATGTAGATTCTATATTCTTTTGAAGAGAGACTATATCCGGTGAATATTCCCTTGATACTTGTAGAGTCCAACTTCTTTCACTCAACTTATTTCATGTGAATACTTCTTCAGGTGTTGTATTATCAAGACTCTTATGAGGGATTCTATTTGAATGTAAACGGTTGTCATCGCTGCTTCTCCCCATAAGAACTTTGGGAGGTATTGATCAAGGAGCATAGTTTGAATGCCTTCTTCAATTGAACTTTTCTTCCTTTCAGCCAATCCATTTTTTTTGGGATAATAGGGAGAAATGAGCTCCCTCTTAATACATGCTTCCTTAAAATATGCAATCAACTCCTTAGAATTATATTCCCCACCATTGTCAGACCTCTGAGTTTTTATCTTTCTTTCGGTTAGGGTTTCCACTGCAACCCTAAACTCCTTGAAATTATCAAATAATTCATCTTTTGTTTTGAGGAGGTAGAGCCATGTCTTTCTAGAATGATCATTAATGAATGTCACATAGTATAGATGACCTCCAAGTGATTTTTTAGACATGGGCCCACACACATCAGAATGGATGAGGTCTAATATCTCTTTAGACCTAGTTTCACTATTATGAAATGGCTTTCTTGTATGTTTTCCCAAAGAGAATCCCTTGCACAAACCTTCATGATCTAACTTCATATCATGAACCAGTTGACTAAGAGTTGGGATGACCTTATAATGTAGATGACCATACCTGCTATGCCACAACTCAATGGGACTTATTTCCATATGAACCAATGATTGAGGAGGTGGTGTAATGACTCTATAAATACTTCCTTCACAAACTCCCATAACCCTAACTTTATCAATGTTAGATTCTTTTCCCCAAACCAATACTTTTCCATCAACAAAATAAATTATTTCCCCTTTATCTTCTAAACAAGAAATAGAAAGCAAATTCTTTTTCAAACCTAGAACATATAGAATGTTGTTGAGCTGCAACTTTAATCAATTATCGAGCTTCAACGATGTTGGTCCCAGGCCTCTAACAACATAGCTTTTGTTGCCACCCAATTTCACTGCATGAGAAGATGGCTCCTTTGATAGTGTATGAATTTGTTTACTTTGTCCTGTCATGTGTCTCGATGCTCCACCTCAATGATCCATGCATTGTCATCATTAAGAGAAGCTATAAGAGTAGCCAAGAATCCCTTACTTTTGACCTTGTTGAATAAGTAGTAGATGACCTTCTTGATCCAGATTCCAATATTGTTGATACCCATTCTTATGTAGTTCATCAAAGAGGGATATTCCATTCAAACAAAGTGATCTTCAACTCTTCCTAACCTTAGCTCTGATACCGTGTTGGAAAATCAAAGCAGTTATATTAGAGATTGATTCTCCTTTCTTGATAATTACTTGTGAGTGTGGTGGATTCTTTTAATTCTTTATTATCTTATCTTTCATCAAGAAATTACCATATTATGTGTGTATGAAGATCAAAAAAAATTATACACAAGATATAGGCACTATGCTAGGGAAAACCCCCCCTCGAGGGGAAAACCCAGTCAAGAAAATTATTCCTTTCAATAGTATTCTTTGAGACTCTTCACCCTAGACAAAGACTAGACCTTCCCTCCACACCAATTCAGCCTCCCAAATTTTCTACCTCTTTCCAACAACTTTGAATAGGCAGCAGCATCTGGCATCATGTAGCTTCCCGCATCAGTGAAACTTGGAAGACTTCAATCTCCCAATCTAGGGCACGTAACAAAGAGAAAGAGGCACCAAAATTTTGTTTTTATTCTTCTCCTTAGACTTCCCCAAACGCACTTCCTTTGGCTTCCCGACTTCAAACTTCGCACTTCCCAACTACTCTTGAGATATTGAACTACCTTGAGTTGTGACGCTCCAAATGAATTCGAGCAGCTTATATTTATAGGCTCCATGTGAGGTCGAATAAGTGTCCTTAGGCTAACTTGATCTCTTATAGGATGAATTGGTGTGGAGGATTCATAAATCATATTTGACTCAATAGTAAACCTTTTTATATGATTCAAAATCCCAATAAGGGTCTCTTTGAATTTACAATGACTCTATAAACTCAATATTAATCCTAGGAGTCCACAATGGGGACTTTGACTAATATAATGATGACCCAAGAATGAAACTCGTGCTTTAATAAGTCATTGTTACAATAATAAAAATTATTTTCTTTATTCTTTTAACAAGTACATTTCGTGGTGACTCAAATACATCAAATGAAGACTAAACCTAGTTACAATTTCCAACACCATTTACATGGAAAATCAACTTGGGGCTATTACAAAACCCTCCCTTAGGGGGAACACCATCCTCAGTGTTCTTATTGGAGCTTTATAACACAACTTGATGCATTATTTACAATGAAACACACACACACACATATATATCATTTTCTTCAAATAGAAAATAAAGAAGGATATAATGCTCGCATCTAATCATCCATCTCCCATGAATTTTCATCAAGCCCAAAGTGCTTCCACTACATTTTAACTTTCTTTATTGCTTAGTTTCAGAGCATGAGCTATTTCCACTACAATATGAATTATGGCCCTGGTTGGTGATGAGCGTCATTATTGGGTAATTATATGGGCCTTAATTCACCTCCTAACTTAGTCAAACCAACTTTTCTCACTACTTATTACATGTTTTGATTATATTTTGTTTAATGAGATGAGTTAAAGTGAGATATTATGCCTAGTGGACTAATCTGCATTGAATGTAGGTTTAGAAGAGAAAATCAAGGAATTTGGCAAAGACTAAGGTTTGAAACTCGAAAGGGACAACGGAGAGATATTGTAGGAGGTAATCCTCCTCATTTACTTATTCCCCATTCGAATATTCCTTCATTAATCCCATCAACTCAGAGTGCAAGCAGCCAAGCCATGAAGATTAGAAGGTAGCCGAGCAAGTGATAGACAAGGAGTAGTTCATCTCAAGTTTGGGAGTCGAACCTCCCTAAATTTAAGGAATTCATTGGAGACTTCAGTTGTATAAGTAGAGAGGCCTAGAGCCTCATTAGGATTTGATTTTTTTTGGTAAAACTCTAGCTATTTTCGAGCTCTAGACTTGTGGAAGACTTTTTGATGTAATTTTCTATTTTGGCAATAGGAATGAGTATGTTCTTGATTCAGTACTGAGTTAATTCAGAGGGATGAAGCTCTTAGGTTAGGGCCCAACCCTAGCAGCAAAGACTCCTCTTCTTGTATCTTTATGCTTAGCTTAGTTTCATAGATTCATGGTTAAACTGTTGTTAGAAGTATTTCATTACAAGTAGTGTAGATTTGATTAATTTTTTATTAGTTTGCTTTCATTTATGCCTTACTTCAGTAGTAGGCTAGAAGGGATAAAAGAGTCTCCACAAAACTATCAGTGGGTGTCTTGGCCTCACTTCTTCCTTCTAGGATCAGGATTTGAGGAAAAGACCCTTATGCAGCCCAAAAAGACAGATTTCCATTTCCTTCATGATATTTAGAATTTTTTGTACTTAAGCTAGCATTTGATCAATTTTGCAAAGTAGGATTTCATTGCCATCTCTTCTATCTTCATTCTTGCAGTAGATCTCATCCATGACTCCATGTTATTCAACAATTTCTTCATGCATAAGGTAGATAGTTAGTTCATTAAATTCTGCTTTTCTAGTCCATGAGAATTCTTCTTGTTTACATGAATTTTTGGAAATTACACATGTTTGATGCAGAGAAGGCACTTTAGAAGTAGATAGAGATCTCATAGCAATAAACCACCTTCCAACTTCATTACCCCATAGGCATTCCTCGTTTTCATCAAAACCTTCACCAATTTCATCATTTTACATAGAAATTTCCTCAAGCATTTTGACCGAATCCAACCATCTCATAAACTTGGTTTTGGGTTCTGAGTGATCCTAGGCCTCTCTTCACTCCATTCCACCCATCAACCACCTTCCCAAAGCTTTTCATCACCGCCAACACCCATCATTTTTCTCACGGCTACATCCTCTAGGTTTCTAGTACATCCCGTAGGTTTTCCTGTAGTAGCCTATTTTGAGGCCGAATTGAGGGAAAACCTCTAGGAAGCCTCCCAAGGTCCCCCAAACCTTCGATCCATGCATCAGCAACCCTAAACCACTTTCCACATCACCAACAGAGATTAGTTTGCACACTTGACTTTTCATGAAAAGCATAAAAAGACAAAACAGATTTCTTACAGTCCTTTACATGCATAGCAGTTGTGTTTGATGTTCTTAGCTTCCATGCTTAGGATAGTATCATTTTGTTCATGTTAATTTAGCATCATTGCAAAGCATAGCTCTTAGCAGTTAATTAGGAAATGATGTGCCCTAGCATTGAATTTCAATCTCTTTCATTATTGTAGTAGATCATCTCTCTCTTAGAGTAGATTTCTCTTTCTTTCATCAAGGAACCAAGATTCTTCTAAATCCATAGAAGTCTGGCTTGCAAACCCTAGTGGTCTCTCACCAGCTGAACAGTGACAAAAGGTAGAACCATCACTTTTACTTGTGTATACAACACTGTCACCTCCAAGTTTGTATGAACCCCGAGTTGATAAAGTAAAGTTGGTAGCTCCAGGAGTTGCAGCATTCTTGCTGCAATACTGGTGCTCATCACCTTTTGGCGCCATTGTTGGGGAGGTGTCTAAGTAATATGTGATTACTGTTTTCTTTCTTCTACTTCTTGTTTCTACTATTCTGCCATTAAGTTCATTTATGCAAAAGTAATTTATTTTTCTTCTCATTCTGCATTCTTTGCTTTCCTTTCCATTATGCAAGTTAGATTTCGAGCAAGTAGCTAATCTTTTCATTCAGTTAGTAGTTCTCATTCAGTCTGCGATTTTAATTCTGTAAGTTATGTTTCAATTCAACAATTAGTTTTATATTCAGTTAGTAGTTTTCATTCAATCTGCAAATTCAGCAAAGCACTTTCAAAATTTGAAAAAATCACAAAGCCAAACCAAAAACATTTCCTTTCATGCCTCGTAGGAATAGGGATACCTTAGGGAAATTTTTGCCAAATACTCCCATTTCATCCAACGGCTAACCTTCCCTCTTCTTCACTGGCTGTGAACTGGAGGAACCCTTAGTTGAGCAACTAGACATATTTGAAGAAGCTACAGGGGAAGAAGAAGAACCCATTCCTACTGAGCCAATGGTTGAACAGGGGAAGAAGAAGAACCCATTCCTACTGAGCCAATGGTTGAAAATAGAAATGACAGAGGGAATAGAGAGAGAGTTGAGGGTGCCTTCCCCATCAAGGAAACCGATGGGGACACTAAGATGAAAAATATAAGCTCCTCTGCCCTTCCTCATTTCCATGGCTTGACCACAAAACACCTCGACACTTTACTATTTGAGTTTGTTGTTATATGCCAAACCTATGACTATACAGATGATGAGCAGAAGTTGAAAATATTTCCATCTACCCTCAAGGATGCAGCTCTGCGATGGTTCATGGGTTTACCTGGGGATAGCATCACAACTTGGGCTCAAATGCAGCAAGCCTTCAACAATAAGTATCGAGACTACTATACGTCTAAGGATACTAAAGAAGAAATTTTTAGGATGACCTTAGGTAATGATGAATCCCTAGAAGATTATGAAGAAATGTTCCAAATTAGTTACAAAAGGGCCAAGTGCACACTTAGCCTTGAGTCACTGAAGTTGGTCCTGCTTAGAGGAGTAAGGGAAGACCTTTTGGATACCCTACACTTGCTAACAGGAGGAGATATATACTAGTTACCCTATGAGGATATCAAGACTGTCTTCAGAAACCATTATAGGGCAGCTAAGAAAAAGGGTAGGGGAAGTCAACCTATGGTTAGTACATCCTCTTCCAATTCATCCATCAAGGGTGAAATTGGAAACATGCTGGAAGATTTCAAGAGTGAGATGTTGCAAACCCTTGCCTTGCAAATGGATACGATGAAAATTAGGAGAAAGTAGGAGGAAGTCGAGAGAGCCTTGGCCATTTTCTATCCTAGATGAACCAGGAGGCACCCTAGGAATGAATGTCCATTGAATTCTATTGAAATTTGCTCAGTCTATGATGAAAACCACTCCACAAACAAGCACACTTCTTTGCCTAGACTCAAAGTTGTATATCAAGGAGCTGAAGGGGTCACTGAGTATCTCTGTTACATAAACCAAAGGAGACCTCATGGACCTAGGCCATACCAGCAAGGCATGCAAGGGACATCCCATGCATATTATAACCCCAACTAGAGAACATCCATACCTTGTTGGGGACCCCCTGCTCATCCTTCCTGATCTACACCTCCTCCTTGGTCCTTTGCATCTCAGTATCATTCCTAGCCAGCCAACCAGTCATTTCAATCATATGCTCTACCACAACCTCAGTGGAATGCACCACCCCAGGGGTGGAGGCCCCAGTACAACAATGTTCCAGCTTTATTGCCTTCACCACCTGCCCAACCACAGATGTTACACTTTGCTCCACCGAAACTACCCTAGATGCCTACCCAGTCAAATCCAAACCCGAATAATAGACAGGCACAACAAGTATGCAGTGGAGAGACATCATATCCAGCTTATGCTATGGAGATCCAAGAAATTAACTTGAGATCTGGGAGAGTTCTCCCAGATAACCAACCTCCACCTCCACCTAAGGAGGTTGAAGAAGAGAAAGAGGAAAGCATTCTTAAAGTAAATCCACCCTTTCCTAAGAGATTAACTCAACCACCCCAGCCTACCCTAGAAGAGATTGAACTTCTAGGAGAATTGAAAAACCTATGTGTCAAGATTCCACTTCTCCAAGCCATCAAGGATGTACCTATTTAAAACAAGTTTATTAAGGATAATTGTTTCAAGAATCTAGGAAGGCAAAAAAGATATGCCCCTACCATTAATGTCATCAGACAACTGTCCGACTTAATGATGGGGCAGGTAGTCTGTCCAAAGTATTTGGACCTTGGAAGCCCTGTAGTAGATGTGCACATCAATGGCACCATTGTCCCACACACTTTGATCGACACCATGCTCAAGCTCAACCTCCAAGGTTCATTGAGAAAGACCACAACAGTCTTGCAACTTGCAGACCGCTCCACAGTGACCCCTAAGGAGATTGTGGAGGATGTGATGGTCTCCATTGACTCTTGGGAGTACTATGTAGATTTCCTAGCTCTCCAGTCTAAGTCTAAGCTTATTGGTTGCCCTCTCATCCTTGGGAGGCCCTAGTTGGCCACTTTCGATGCTTACATGAGCTGCAGAGCTGGGAATATGACCATCAAGAATGGGCATATGTCCAAGTAGTTAGTCCTATACACTCCTGCTCATCCATCTCTAGAACATGATTTACCTTTATGGCTGGAACAGGAGAAAGAAGATGAAGTTTATACTTCCCAACTGTATACCTTAGAAACAACCATCGGAGGAGGATAACAGGATGAAGACAATTTGATTGAACACCTGCTCCAAAGTCCAACTCCTAGTACATTATCCCTAGAAGAAGTAGTAAAGGAAACCCAGAACAACCATCCAATTGATTTGTACATGGCCGATTCCAACCCTCTTTGTGTCAAAACCATAGAATTTGGCCCTGAGAAAACTTTGAAAATCAATCCATCTCTTTCTGTTCTCCAAGAGGGGAAGTTGTCCAACATGCTAAAGGAACATCTAGATGCCTTTGCTTGGAGTTACAAAGAAATGAAGGGAGTACACCCCTCAATGTGTACCCACCATATTTATATCAAGGAAGGTTGCAAGCCAGTCCGATAACCCCAAATGAGGATGAATCCATCTCTTAAAGATATAGTCAAAGAAGAACTGCAAAAATTGCTACATGCAGGTTTCATTTATCCTATCTTTGACATTGAGTGGGTCTCCCCTCTGGTGTGGGTTCCCAAGAAAAATGGTAAGTGGAGGATTTGTTTCAATTACAGGGAACTGAACATAGCCACAAAGAAGGTCCATTTCCCTCTACCTTTCATTGACCAAGTGCTAGATGGCCTAGAAGGAAAAAAGCTTTTCTCTTTCTTAGATGGATTCAGCAGGTACAACCAAATCCAGATTAGCCTGGAAGACCAGGATAAAACCACCTTCACTTGTCCTTGGGGAACTTTGCCTGTCGGGTCCTTCCTTTTACCTATGCAATGCTCCTGCCACCTTTCAAAGAGCAGTCCTGAGTATCTTTGTTGAGTTGGTCCATGATGTGGTAGAAATCTATATGGATGATTTCACACCTTATGGGGGTGATTTCGAGGAGGCTTTGTCCAACTTAGGTAAGGTACTGCACAAATGCATTGAGATGAACCTATCTCTCAGTCTTGAGAAATGTGAATTCTTGATGACTGAAGGGACCGTGCTGGGTCATTCAATATCTCAACAAGGACTACAGGTGGACCCCAACAAAATAGCTATTATCCAAAGGGTCCCACCTCCTCAAAAGCAAAGAGATGTCAGAAGTTTCCTAGGATTAACTGGATACTAGCAAAGGTTCATAAAGGACTTCAACAATTTGGCCTCTCCTTTATTTGGGTTGTTGGCCAAGGACTCTGAGTTTATATGGTCAAAAAGCTGTCAAGAGGCCTTGGACATCCTAAAGAACAAGTTAACCATTGCCCCAATTCTCTGAGGCCCAAATTGGGCCCTTCCTTTTCACATTCATGTTGATGCCTCACACAAAGCCATATGAGCAGCCCTAGGTCAGAGAGATGAAAAATTGCCTTATGCCATTTACTTTATCAGTAAGAATCTGTCAAAGTCGAGCTGAACTACACAATAACCGAAAAGGAGCTCCTGGATGTTGTGCATTCATTGAACAAATTTAGGCATTATATTACAAGCTATCAAAAATTTGTCCATACTGACCATGCTGCAATCAAATATTTAATGAATAAACCTGATGTGAATGCTTGTATTAAATATTGTTGCTTTTATTACAACGGTTTGATCTAACTCTTGTTGATAACCTTGGTAAGGAAAATGTTGTTGCAAACTTTTTGTCCAGATTAACTTTGTCTACAGGTGAAGAGGGAATGGTTGATGACCAGTTACTGGATGAGCACTTGTTCACCATTTCAGTTCTCTCTCCATGGTTTGCTGACATAGAAAAATATTTGGTATCTGCACATTTCCCACCAAACTTGTCCTTCAAAGAGAAAAGAAAGATTATAAGGAAGAGTTCCCCCTTCACTTGGATTGGGGGAATTCTCTTCAAACTTGGCCTAGATCAAATGTTGAGAAGGTGTATCAGGGAGGAGGAAGTCTTTGACATCCTTTTGACCTATTATGATGGGCCTTGTGGAGGTCACTTTACAGAAAAGAGGACAACATTCAAAGTGTTACAAGCAGGCTATTATT
The DNA here is from genome assembly GCA_031772625.1 of Pinus tabuliformis. NCBI lineage: Eukaryota > Viridiplantae > Streptophyta > Pinopsida > Pinales > Pinaceae > Pinus > Pinus tabuliformis. The sequence continues at coordinate 1,432,276,434 of CM062819.1, read as the reverse complement.
GGCCCACTCTTCATCAGGATGTGAAAAGATATACTAGTTAGTGTGATCAATGCCAAAGGATGGGACAACCCACTCAAGGGATGAAATGCCTCTACAACCTCAAGTGACTTTTGAGCCATTTGACAAGTGGGGCATGGACTTCATTAGACCTATTGACCCTCCTTCCAAGCAAAAATAGTACATCATTGTGTGCATTGACTATTTGACTAAGTGGGATGAAACTAAGGCAATTAAGGCAGCAACAGAGGAGAAGGTGGCTAATTTCTTAAGGGAGAATGTATTTTACAAATTTGGGTACCCTAGAGAACTGGTCACTGATCAAGGCAGCCAGTTTACCTCCAACATGATTGAAGACTTTCTCAGCCAACACAAGATCAAGCATAGGACCTCCACTCCCTATCACCCACAAGCTAATGGGCAAGTGGAGGTGACCAACAAAGCGTTGGAGGGCATCTTGACCAAAGTGGTTAACAACAGTAGGAAAGATTGGGAAGATAGACTAGTTAAGGCCACTTGGGCCTCTAATACCACCTAGAGGACCACCATTGGGTTCACACCCTATGAGCTGGTCTATGGGAAAAAGGCCCTGTTTTCCATTGAGTTCGAGTATAACACATTAAGGATGGTAGCACAACTAGATCTAGATCTCACCTAGATCTAAAGTTGGTAGCTCCAGGAGTTGCAACATTCTTGCTGCAATACTAGTGCTTGTCACCTTTTGGCGCCATTGTCAGGGAGGTGTCTAAGTAATATGTGATTACTGTTTTCTTTCTTCTACTTCTTGTTTCTACTATTCTAACATTAAGTTCACTTATGCAAAAGTAATTTATTTTTCTTCTCATTCTGCATTCTTTGCTTTCCTTTCCATTATGCAAGTTAGATTTCGAGCAAGTAGCTAATCCTTTCATTCAGTTAGTAGTTCTCATTTAGTCTACGATTTTAATTCTGTAAGTTATGTTTCAATTCAACAATTAGTTTTATATTCAGTTAGTAGTTTTCATTCAATCTGCAAATTCAGCAAAGCACTTTCAAAATTTGAAAAAATCACAAAACCAAACCAAAAACATTTCCTTTCATGCCTCATAGGAATAGGGATACCTTAGGGAAATTTTTTCCAAATACTCCCATTGCATCCAACGGCTAACCTTCCCTCTTCTTCAGTGGTTGTGAACTGGAGGAACCCTTAGTTGAGAAACCAGACATATTTGAAGAAGCTATAGGGGAAGAAGAAGAACCCATTCCTACTGAGCCAATGGCTGAAAATAGAAATGACAGAGGGAATAGAGAGAGAGTTGAGGGTGCCTTTCCCATCAGGGAAACCAATCACTAAGATGAAAAATATAAGCTCCTCTGCCCTTCCTCATTTCCATGGCTTGACCACAAAAGACCCCGACACTTTCCTATTTGAGTTTGTTGTTATATGCCAAACCTATGACTATACAGATGATGAGCAGAAGTTGAAACTATTTCCATCTACCCTCAAGGATGCAGCTCTGCGCTGGTTCATGGGTTTACCTGGGGATAGCATCACAACTTGGGCTCAAATGCAACAAGCCTTCAACAATAAGTATCGAGACTACTATAGGTCTAAGGATACTAAAGAAGAAACTTTTAGGATGACCTTAAGTAATGATGAATCCCTAGAAGATTATGAAGAAATGTTCCCACTTAGTTACAAAAGGGCCAAGTGCACACTTGACCTTGAGTCACTGAAGTTGGTCCTGCTTAAAGGAGTAAGGGAAGACCTTTTGGATACCCTACACTTGTTAGCAGGAGGAGATATATACCAGTTACCCTATGAGGATATCAAGACTGTCTTTAGAAACCATTCTAGGGCAGCTAGGAAAAAGGGTAGGGGAAGTCAACCTATGGTCAGTACATCCTCTTCCAATTCATCCATCAAGGGTGAAATTGGAAACATGCTGGAAGATTTCAAGAGTGAGATGTTGCAAACCCTTGCCTTGAAAATGGATATGATGAAAATTAGGAGAAAGTAGGAGGAAGCCGAGAGAGCCTTGGCCATTTTCTATCCTAGATGAACCAGGAGGCACCCTAGGAATGAATGTCCATTGAGTTCTATTGAAATTTGCTCAGTCTATGAAGAAAACCACTCGACAAACAAGCACACTTCTTTGCCTGGACTCAAAGATGTATATCAAGGAGCTGAAGGGGTCACTGAGTATCTCTATTACATAAACCAAAGGAGACCTCAGGGACCTAGGCCATACCAGCAGGGCATGGAAGGGAAATTCCATGCATATTATAACCCCAACCAGAGCACATCCATACCTTGTTGGGGACCACCTACTCATCCTTCCTGGTCTACACCTCCTCCTTGGTCCTTTGCATCTCAGTATCATTGCTAGCCAGCCAACCAGTCATTTCAATCATATGCTCTGCCACAACCTCAGTGGAATGCATCGCTTCAAGGGTGGAGGCCCCAGTACAACAATGTTCCAGCTTTATTGCCTTCACCACCTGCCCAACCACAGATGTTACACTTTGCTCCACCGAAACAACCCTAGATGCCTACCCAGTCAGATCCAAACCCGAATAATAGAAAGGCACAACAAGTATGCAGTGGAGAGACATCATATCCAGCTTATGCTATGGAGATCCAAGAAATTAACTTGAGATCTGGGAGAGTTCTCCCAGATAACCAACCTCCACCTCCACCTAAGGAGGTTGAAGAAGAGAAAGAGGAAAGCATTCTTAAAGAAAATCCACCCTTTCCTGAGAGATTAACTCAACCACCCTAGCCTACCCTAGAAGAGATTGAACTTCTAGGAGAATTGAAAAACCTATGTGTCAATATTCCACTTCTCCAAGCCATCAAGGATGTACCTATTTAAAACAAGTTGATTAAGGATAATTGTTTCAGGAATCTAGAGAGGCAAAAAAGATATGCCCCTACCATTAATGTCATCAGACAACTGTTCGACTTAATGATGGGGCAGGTAGTTTGTCCAAAGTATTTGGACCCTGGAAGCCCTATAGTAGATGTGCACATTAATGGCACCATTGTCCCACACACTTTGATCAACACCATGCTCAAGCTCAACCTCCAAGGTTCATTGAGAAAGACCACAACAGTCTTGCAACTTGCAGACCGCTCCACAGTGACCCTGAGGAGATTGTGGAGGATGTGATGGTCTCCATTGACTCTTGGGAGTACTATGTAGATTTCCTAGCTCTCCAGTCTAAGTCTAAGCTTACTGGTTACCCTCTCATCCTTGGGAGGCCCTAGTTGGCCACTTTCGATGCTTACATGAGCTGCAGAACTGGGAATATGACCATCAAGAATGGGCATATGTCCAAGCAGTTAGTCCTATACCCTCCTGCTCAGCCATCTCTAGAACATGATTTACCTTTATGGCTAGAAGAGGAGGAAGAAGATGAAGTTTATACTTCCCAATTGTATACCTTAGAAACAACCATGGGAGGAGGACAACAGGATGAAGACAATTTGATTGAACACCTGCTCCAAAGTCCAACTCCTAGTACATTGTCCCTAGAAGAAGTAGTAAAGGAAACCCAGAACAACCATCCAATTGATTTGTACTTGGCCGATTCCAACCCTCTCTGTGTCAAAACCATAGAATTTGGCCCTGAGAAAACTTTGAAAATCAATCCATCTCTTTCTATTCTCCAAGAGGGGAAGTTGTGCAACATGCTAAAGGAACATCTGGATGCCTTTGCTTGGAGTTACAAAGAAATGAAGGGAGTACACCCCTCAATGTGTACCCACCATATTTATATCAAGGAAGGTTGCAAGCCGGTCTGATAACCCCAAATGAGGATGAATCCATCTATTAAAGATATAGTCAAAGAAGAACTGCAAAAATTGCTACATGCAGGTTTCATTTATCCTATCTCTGACATTGAGTGGGTCTCCCCTCTGGTGTCAGTTCCCAAGAAAAATGGTAAGTGGATGATTTGTTTCAATTACAGGGAACTGAACAAAGCCACAAAGAAGGACCATTTCCCTCTACCTTTCATCAACCAAGTGCTAGATGGCCTGGAAGGAGAAAAGCTTTTCTCTTTCCTAGATGGATTCAACAGGTATAACCAAATTCAAATTAGCCTGGAAGACCAGGATAAAACCACCTTCACTTGTCCTTGGGGAACTTTTGCCTGTCGAGTCCTTCCTTTTGGCCTATGCAATGCTCTTGCCACCTTTCAAAGAGCAGTCATGAGTATCTTTGTTGAGTTGGTCCATGATGTGGTAGAAATCTATATCGATGATTTCACACCTTATGGGGGTGATTTCGAGGAGGCTTTGTCCAACATAGGTAAGGTACTACACAAATGCATTGAGATGAACCTATCTCTCAGTCTTTAGAAATGTGAATTCTTGATGACTGGAGGAACCGTGCTGGGTCATTCAATATATCAACAAGGACTACAGGTGGACCCCAACAAAATAGCTATTATCCAAAGGGTCCCACCTCCTCAAAAGCAAAGAGATGTCAGAAGTTTCCTAGGATTAACTGGATACTACCAAAGGTTCATAAAGGACTTCAACAATTCGGCCTTTCCTTTATTTGGGTTGTTGGCCAAGGACGCTGAGTTTATATGGTCAAAAAGCCGTCAAGAGGCCTTGGACATCCTAAAGAACAAGTTAACCATTGCCCCAATTATCTGAGGCCCAAACTGGGCCCTTCCTTTTCACATTCATGTTGATGCCTCACACAAAGTCATATGAGCAGCCCTAGGTCAGAGAGATAAAAAATTGCCTTATGCCATTTACTTTATCAGTAAGAATTTGTCAAAGACGAGCTGAACTACACAATAACCGAAAAGGAGCTCCTGAATGTTGTGCATTCATTGAACAAATTTAGGCATTATATTACAAGCTATCAAACATTTGTCCATACTGACCATGCTACAATCAAATATTTAATGAATAAACCTGATGTGAATGCTTTTATTAAATATGGTTGCTTTTATTACAACAGTTTGATCTAACTATTGTTAATAACCTTGGTAAGGAAAATGTTGTTGCAAACTTTTTGTCCAGATTAACTTTGTCTACAGGTGAAGAGGGAATGGTTGATGACCAGTTACCGGATGAGCACTTGTTCACCATTTCAGTTCTCTCTCCATGGTTTGCTGACATCGAAAAATATTTGGTATCTGCACATTTCCCATCGAACTTGTCCTCCAAAGAGAAAATAAAGATTATAAGGAAGAGTGCCCCCTTCACTTGGATTGGGGGCAATCTCTTCAAACTTGGCCTAGATCAAATGTTGAGAAGGTGTATCAGGGAGGAAGAAGTCTTTGACATCTTTTTGACATGTTATGATGGGCCTTGTGGAGGTCACTTTGTAGCAAAGAGGACAACATTCAAAGTGTTACAAGCAGGTTATTATTGGCCCACTCTTCATCAGGATGTGAAAAGATATGCTAGTTAGTGTGATCAGTGCCAAAGGATTGGACAAACCACTCAAGGGATGAAATGCCTTTACAACCTCAAGTGACTTTTGAGCCATTTGACAAGTGGGGCATGGAATTCATTGGACCTATTGACCCTCCTTCCAAGAAAAAACAGTACATCATTGTGTGAATTGACTATTTGACTAAGTGGGATGAAACTAAGGTAATTAAGGCAGCAACAGAGGAGAAGGTGGCTAATTTCTTAAGGGAGAATGTAGTTTACAAATTTGGGCACCCTAGAGAATTGGTCACTGATCAAGGTAGCCAGTTTACCTCTAACATGATTGAAGACTTTCTCAACCAGCACAAGATCAAGCATAGGACCTCCACTCCCTATCACCCACAAGCTAATGGGCAAGTGGAGCTGACCAACAAAGCGATGGAGGGCATCTTGACCAAAGTGGTTAACAACAGTAGGAAAGATTGGGCAGATAGACTAGTTAAGGCCACTTGGGCCTATAATACCACTTGGAAGACCACCATTGGGTTCACACCCTATGAGCTGATCTATGGGAAAAAGGCCCTATTTTCCATTGAGTTCAAGTATAACACATTAAGGATGGCAGCCCAACTAGATCTAGATCTCACCAGTGCACAAAAAGAGAGATTGCTGTAGTTAAATGGTTTAGATGAGTTTAGAATGTAGGCCTTCCTGCACACAGAGGTAACCCAAATTCAGAGGAAGATATGGCATGATAAAAACATCAAGGATAAACAATTTCATTAAGGTGATTGGGCCTTGTTATATGATTCCATATATAAAGACTTTAAGAGCAAGTTGAGGACAAGATGGCTAGGACCTTATGTTATAGAGAGATGTCATGATAATGGTTCAGTGTAGATCAGAACCATAGATGAAGAGGCCATTCATTTACTTGTTCATTGATGGTATCAATAAAACAGTGATGGTAGTGGAGAAAGTTTTAGCTCCTACCTCATCAAATCACTGAGAAAAAAAAGAAAAATAAGGACTTAGGTGAAAACATCCATGAGGTGCTTGAGTCCCACTATTGGGTTGAAAACCTCTTGGGGCGACCCAATGGTGTCAAAAAAAAAAAAAGAGGAAAAAAAAAAGATCCTTGGGTGAAAACCTCTCTTGAGGGGCCTAGGGAAAACAGTTAGGATGAAAACCTCTCAGAGGCAGCCTAGTTGTTTTCAAAAAAAAAAAAAGGAAAAAAAAGGAAGAAAAAATCATGAAAATTTATTTTTGTAGGTCAGCAAGGAGGACGATTAGAGAACAAAGGAGGATAAAAAAGGTACCTACTTCACTAACATTTTTATTTTTCCACTCATTTTCATTCATCACTCCACCATTTCTTCCATTTTTTCACTCCTTTGTTTCATTTTACAAGGGGACTATGTTTTCTATAGGATCCCCTGTAAACCTATAGGATCCCTTGAAAACCTACAGGATGATCTTGTAGGAATTACAGTGGCTTAGGAATCCTACAGGAAGTGACCCTAGGAAAAAAAAATGACCTATAGGATCGCCATTTCAGTACCATACCTATGTCCAGTTTCATCACTCCCACATTCACCATAAAAAAAATCAGTTTCAAAAAAAAATATTTGTCACAGTCTTCAAGAAAAAAAAAAAAAAAAAAGAAAAAAGAAAAAAAACATGAAACAGAGAGAAGAAGGGAGAAGCACCTGAGTATGTCTCACTTCTGCACAATCCTAGTCTTCCTATAAATCCATGTCACCATCCTCAAAATCCCAGTAGAGTGTATGATTAAGAGTTCTGAGGGAGAAGCAGCTATAGGACATCCTGTAGGAAATCCTGTAGCAGCATATCCCATAGAATACAAATCATGATTGCAACAAGCTTCTAGCATAATGATCCAAGAGTAGAAGGAGCTCCAAAGTGTAGATTTTAACCCCATACAGAAATTACCTGCATACGAATTCTAAAACACAAAAAATAAACAATGCTAGAGAATAACACATAAAACACATATACACAGAGATTTTCCCCTGGATCCCAAAACCGAGACTACCAGATTGTTTTTTCATTATTTTCCTTTTAATGTTACAATATATATTTATACATGCCGAAGCATACCATACCATGGACTGAAAACCATCGCGTCCAAAACCATGGACCAAAAACCATCGCATCCAAAACCATGTGTGAAAAACATGCACAAAACCATAGGTAGGTTTGCCCAACCTAATATAGGGTCCAAAACCAAAATTTTCTGGGGCACTGCCCTGGACCCCATAGAGTGGGGTTACCTGCACCCCTCAAACCCCCTATGACTCCCCCCCACTACGCAATCGGCGCAACGAAAGGGGGGCTCCCCCCCCCTTCTAACCCCTTGGTTAAGTACGTGAGCTAGTCGTGGAAAGAATATAACACAACCCAACATTCTCCCACTTGTTGTTTTCTTTCCACAGGGGGCCACAAGAGATCTTAGTCATTTATCCAGCCCTGCAGTGCCCATTGTTTCTCTACACCAAGAGAACTTCTCAGAGCTCACATATTTTTTCAATGCATCTGCAGTATTCTTCAAAGTGTCCACCTTTACTAGCAACACCTTTTTGTCTCCTATCATATCCCTCAGAAAGTGATACTAAACATCAATGTGCTTTGTCTTTGAATGATATGCAGGGTTCTTTGCCAATAATATTGTACTTTGGCTATCACAGTCTATCCTTATAGCTCCCTGTACTAACCCCATACTTGAACACAATCTCTGCAACCAAACTGCTTCCTTGCTTGCATGAATGGCTGCCATGTATTCTACCTCTGTAGTTGATAGTGCCACTATAGATTGTTTCTTACTCATCCAACTAATTGCACCTCCAAATAGGTTAAACAAATACCCACTTGTAGATCTTCTCTGATCCAGATCTCCAGCCCAGTTTGCATCAACAAAGCCACGAATATCCAACATTCTGTCCAATCCTGGTCTTCCTTGGTAGCACAAACCATAATCACTAGTGCCATGCAAATACCTAAAAACCTACTTCATTGTTGTCCAGTGCTCCTTCCTTGGTTTTGACATAAACATGCTCAATACTCCCACTGCATGTGCAATGTCTAGTCTAGTACAGACCATCGCATACATCAAGCTACCGACTGCACTTGCATATGGAACACGGGACATTTCCTCTTCCTCTTCTTGTGTCTTGGGACACTGTTCAGCAGATAACTTTACACCTACAAGAATAGGAACCTTCACTGGTTTACTATCCTGCATATTAAACCTTTGCAATATTGTCTCGACATACTTCCTCTTATTTAACCAGAGCTTCCTCTTTGTTCGATCTCTTTCAATTTCCATGCCCAAAATATATTTTGCAACACCAAGATCTTTCATGTCGAATTTGGAGGACAAATGGGTCTTCAAATCCTAAATAATTTCTTTGTCATTTCCAACCAACAACATATCATCCACATACAAGATCAGATAAATAACACGATCACCAATTAATTTAAAATACACATAGTGATCTGCTTTGCTTCTAGTGAAGCCAAGTCCCCGTATAAATGTATCAAATTTTTGATACCACATCCTTGGTGACTGTTTTAAGCCATATAGAGACTTCTTTAACTTGCATACCAGTTATTTCTTACCCTTCACTGCAAAGCCTTCAGGTTGCTTCATGTAGATCTCCTCTTCTAGATCCCCATGAAGAAATGTTGTATTCACATCCATCTACTCTACCTTAAAATCAAAAGCAACAATAACAGATAAAAGTAATCTAATAGAAGTTACCTTGGCAACAGGAGAAAAAATATCACCAAAATCAATTCCTGGCACTTGGGAATAACCTTTTTCTACCAACCGAGCTTTGTATTTCTCCACCTTTCCTTCTGCATTTGTCTTCTTCTTGAACACCCATTTGCTGCCAATGGGTTTCCTTCCAGCCGGCAACTCCACTAGATCCCAAGCCTCATTTTTGTGCAAAGATACCATTTCATCAACCATGCCCTCTTTCCAGAGTTTTCCATCCTCTGAATCTACTGCTTCCTTCACAGTTTTGGGATCATCATCAGTAATATATAAAGAAAAACTTGAACAGAAAGCAGATGGATTATACCTTTCTAGCTGCCTTCTTTCTCGAACTGATCTTCTCACACCGGGAGTTTGTGGCTCTTCATCTTCTGATTCTTCCTCTGGTGTAGAGTCGGATTCTTCCTCCTTTAGCTCAAACTCTATATTCTCAGGTTCCTTTGGTTGGACTTCATGTTTAATAACATATTTTACCTCTCTGAACACCACATCTCGGCTGTACACAACCTTCCTTGTTACTGGGTTCCAAAGCTTATAACCCTTTAAACCATCCTTATACCCAATAAAGATGCACTTTTCAGATTTACTATCCAACTTGGTTCGTTTCTCCTTTGGAACATGTACATATGCATCATATCCAAAAACTATCAGATGTGAAAGAGAGGGTTTCTTACCAGTCCATACCTCTTATGGAGTCTTATCCTCCAATGCCGATGAAGGTGATCTATTGACTAGGTAACATGTTGTCTCCACCGCCTCTGCCTAGAATTCCTGTTCTAACCCGAAACCACTGAGCATGCTTCTTGCCCTTTCCATCAACATCTTATTCATTCTTTATGCAACTCCATTTTGCTGAGGTGCATATGGAGTAGTCTTCTGTCGTGCTATACCACACTTCTTATAGAATTCTTCAAATTCCTTACTGCAAAACTCTCCACCGTTAGCTGTCCTCAACACCTTTAACTTCTTCTCAGTTTGGTTTTCCACCAGAGCCTTAAATTCTTTAAACCTGTCATAGACTTCAGATTTCTCCTTAAGGAAATATATCCATGTATTCTTTGAGAAGTCATCTATAAATGATACATAGTACACAGACTTACCCAGTGATGGAATCTTCACAGGTCCAAACACATCATTGTGCACAAGTTCTAATATATGTTTCACTCTCTTACCACCAGAGGGGAAACTCACCCGATTTTGCTTCCCATATACACAATTTTCACAAAAATCATATTCCAGAGAGTTATTACTCATACCTTCTACCATACCTTTACCATGAAGTACTCGAAGGCCCTTCTCTCTAATATGTCCAAGCCTTTGATGCCACAACATGGTCTTCTCTCCAGAGACCACTAGATTTTCTGCTCCTCAAGGAACCACAGAATTGTTGCACCCATCAATAACAGTGCTACCTTGCAACTTGTACAGAGTTCCAATCTGAACTCCCCACATCAATACTAGTGCTCCCCGAACCATCTTGCAGGTATCCTTCTCAAACACTGTTTTACACTTGCATCATCCAGCTTGCTTACAGAAATCAGATTTCTGGCCAATGCAGGAATATGCAGAACACCCGGAAGTGTTCTAACCCTTCCACCTTGCAGCTTCAAATTTACTTTTTCGTGACCAACGATTCTAGCTTTCCTGTCATCCCCTAAGAAGACATCACCACCATCGTATTTCTCATACTCGCAGAACCACTCTCTATGGGGAGTGAAGTGAAAGGATGCACCTGAGTCAATCAACCATGCCTCATGATCTACATGTGTACTTGAAGAAGCCAAGTACACATCCCCACCTTCATCTGAGGTGGTTTTTGCCTCTGCAGAAGGAGCATCATCAGATCCCTTTCCTTTGTCAGGAGCTTTAGATTTACAATCCCTTTTGTAGTGCCCTTCCTTTCCTCATTTCCACCACACCACCTTTATAGGTTTTCCAGGAGATTTATATCTCCCACTCGATGACTTATTTTTGTTTCTATTCTAGGACCGTTGTTATAGCTCCACATATCACCCTTGGTATTTGTGATGCTTGGTTTATGGCCTAGGGCAACCCCTCCTTCCAGAATTGGTCCAAATATTTTAAAAACAGTGTTTTACTCCCTGTACACTACTTTTCCCTGTGATAAAAGTGTGTACATGCAGGTTAGTCAATACCCAACCCACGTATATGTGTTAAAACACTTAAAAAAATTAAATTTCCTTAACTATGGGTGGAGTTCACGGGTTTTACTTGTTGATTACCTCCTAGTTCCCGTGGCCCAATTGTTCCCAACTGTTTCCCAAGTAAAAAACTAATTGGGAGAAGTATAAATAAGACTTATATGGGAAGACCTTAAGGAGAAGAGAAGAGATAGAATTACTATACTAAGATTATCCCCTGATCAAGTCTGAAGTATCCCTGTGCTTCAAGTACTTCTCCAAGTTCAGGAAACCCTTGTTTCCTTGAGTGTTGATATTCTCCCACTTGCTTGAGATATCATGGTATTGGTTATGGAAGGAGGCTATTGAAGACTAGGATTGGACGGACCTGGAGGATGGTTCCACTTGGAGCTGGAAGAAGGAGACTCAGGTGAACTCTTTCCATGTTTATTATAGTTTTCTACAATAAAAAGAAATGTTGTCTTGTTCCTAAGATTGACCTTGTTTATGCATCAGATGTTGTTATAACTCATGTATGAATGTCATTTAGATGTATAACTAATCATCTTACTTATATGATATAAAGTTGATTTCATTAAAATGCTTTATCTATATGCTGCTATGTATGCTTGGATTGGTTGATTTGTAGATTCAGAGATCATCAGGAGTTGCAGAGGGTCTGAACCCTGTTGGGACTACCCAAATGAAGGACATTCGGGTATGTTCATCCATACATAGTTTGTTTATTTAAGCATGTTGCCTGAGTTGTATGCGTGTTTCTCGCTGTAGATTACTCTTGCTCTGTTGGGGTTCTGACACAAAGCCCTAGCAAACTTATTCCCGTAACAAAATCGGCAACTCCACTAGGGATAACAATCTTGTTATTCCTAGTTTGGGTTGTTCAGTTTCCATCAGGGCTCAGTTCTTGGTTTGCTTGCTATGTCAGTATTGCCTGCTCCTGTAGGAACTCAGACCTCAAGTCTGATCTTTTTTATCAAGCCTTGTTTTTTTACTTTTCTTGCAAAACTTAGTATATGCACCTTTGTTTGTTTACAGAAGCATACACACGCTTGTTTTTGTGAACTGAAATCACGTATATGCGAGTTTCTTTTGTCAGAAGCACGTGTACACACACCTGTACTGGAACACAGTCGCGTATACCCTTTTTTGTATGATTTTTTCAAATATTTCTGCCTAGAAAGATTTGTTTCTTGGTCTGTTTAGTTTCTGAGTGGTTAGTTTCTATCTTCAGAATTTAATTATTCAGTGAGTTTACTGTTTTGAATTCTCTCCTGCTTTGAAAAGTTTTTGGCCTACGTTTGCTTTTGAGTGAGTTTTATGATTTGTGTTTGAACACAAAAGGCTTCTTATAGAGGTTCTTGATTGTTCTGGTCTTCCAGAACAGCGGATTGTTTTCAATCTTTGTGTCAAACTTGATTATTGGTCTACTTGCTTTGCTTTCCGTCATTTCGTGGCCTTACACCTTTTCTTGCTTTTTGAAAGTTTCTTTTTGATGAATTTGAAAACGTTTCTTTCCTGACTTCTTGGTCAGTTTCTCAAAGCTATTTTGTTGCTTTTGGATCATTTAGTGCAAGTTGAAGCCATTTTTTGTTTAAGTTTCGATTCAGGTTGAATTGGTAACTTACGAAGTTTCCTTGTGCTTTCCTTTCGGTCCTTGAGTCTTTAGTTGCATTTTGAGTGCTTCTGAAAAGTCGTTTTCATTATTTCTAGAAAAAGAAAAGTTTTTAAAAAACATTTTTTTTGCCTTCTTTTGCCAAGTTTGCTTTTGGTTTCTTTTGGTTTTTGAGAGTGATTTGTGATCTTTTTGATTAGTCCTTCTTGTTTGGGGAAAATTTTGTATTCAAAATTCATATTCTTTTCAAACACTTAAGTTGGCTTATAAACAATTGCTTTCATTTCTTTTTAGAGTAATATAAGATTTTGCATTATCATGTACACCTTGCATTAGGGTAGTTTTGCATCATTAAAGCATCAATAGTCTTTTTAGTTTTTGAGAGTGTGAAGTCTGCTATAAGAAAAGAAAAGGAAAAAGTTTTTTGCTTTATAGAAGTTTCTTAGAACCCAAGTAGAAGTTGCTTTTCATCGAAGAACAAACAAGTGCATTTCATATATGTTAGTTTTTCATTCTTTTCTTTTGCGTCATACAAACACCATCAGTTTCATTTCCATAATGTCCCTTTGACTTAAAATAACAGCCACTTAAAATCAAGCGCTTAATAAAATAAACTAGAACTTTTTGTATTGTCATCAGAATACACCAACAAGTTTTAGGTTTATTTAGGGCCTTGGATTAGGCAAGAGGAGAGTAAACTCTCCAAGGGCACTCTAAATTGTAAAACATAGAAGTTTGATTAAAGAGTGAAATCCAATAGTGTTAGGGAGACCAAGAAAGCTCTGTGACTAGGATTTAAGCACGAGGGTTTGTGAAGATAAGGACGAGAGATACCCGCTTTCTTACTTGTCGGATCTTACCTCACAAGTGTTCCACCCAGCTTCTATTACGAGTTGGTGTCTTTAGTTGCCTATCATAGGGATCTACATAGGTGGCTGCGGAGGAGAATCCTGTGGCACCTGAGGTTGACATTGCATCATGTTCAACAGTACTTCTGGAGGACACCCTTGCGAAGCTTGGGGGCTTGCACCAGCAAAGGTTGTTGTCTAGAGGTCAGCGTAACTACCTCTGATACCTTTGCTAGTAGACCTGGGGCGTAATTACCCCAGTCTATTTTCGGAAGGCCCTTATTATTAACTTTCTTGTATTTTGGTGTCCAGTCCTAGTCACCAGGAGCAGAAATACTTGGAAGTTGTTTGATTGTTGATCTCTTTAGGGACATTTTTAGTGTGTGTTCTGTGCTCCTAGTCAGCCTAGCTTTCAATTTTATTGAGTCTTTAAGTAGATCTTATAAAAATAATTCAAAGTGGCTGACCGACCACTTAGATGGTCCCGTAGACTTCGTGGGCTTTCACCTGCGAGTCCAGAGCCTTCTCCTAGAAGGCGTAGGAGTGATTCTGCCAATGGTTTTCAACTAGTGGCAGTAGGTGCATTGGAGATTGATCCTCCACTTGGGGGCATTAGTTCACAAGATAGACCTAGTACTACTACAGAGTTAGAGAGGAACACACCAGTTCTTTCTTGAGTACTCTTCCAGTCGGAAGATAGTATTGAAGTAGAAGAGCTTTCAGAGTCGGTTGCGGCTCCGAATTCTCCTCTCCCTCTTGATCATCCAGACGTATTGTTATATGTTGGAACTCTGAATCACAGGCCTTCGAGCCCAGGTCCACACACATCTATCCCTTCAATGACCACTGCTGGAAGCATGGCGTCCACCATGAGCGTTGCTAGTATGCAGGCTCCCATTTGTGTGCAAGGGGGAGGAACTATTTCCATCCCTTCTAACACTCCCAACACATCCTTATTTGGGTCTACTTCCATTCCGTCGACGAAGTTCCCAAGTTAATGCATCCAGTTTTGGACTTTACCCTTTTGGAATGCCCTCTCAAGGTATTCCTTCAGTTCCATTGAATGTACCATCAACCGCCTCCATATCCATGATGAGTGGATCGATTTGTTTTTAGGGTTTCCCATTTGGAAGTGGCCATATACCAAATTCCAATCCGATAGTAGGGTCTATGCCTTTTCCTTTTACAAGTCAAGGCAGTAATCCATTTTAGAGTTGGAAAAACCCTGCGGTTAGTGGGATAGGAGCTAGGAATCCATTTTTCGGCCAACAAGGGAATGTGCTGTACTCCTCGGTAAATTCATTGCAAAGTTTTCCACCTTTAGCTAATGCTTGGAACCCTTGCCAGGGGCTATCAGCTCCTTACAGTACTTTGTTAGGTGGAAACTTTTCAGGTTACGAAGGATTTCTGGCTAGAGTTGGTCAAACTCCGAGTTTTTCTAGACCACAAGGGTCACCTTTTGGTCCAGTTGCTTCAGGCAACCTGGTGCCTTTCAAAACCTAGGTCATTCTTTTCAGACTTTTGGGAACCCCACCCCATCTGGGTGGAATCCCCAAGGTCCTCCACGACTTCCTTTTCTGGCCACACTTAATCTTCCAGACTTAACTAAGTTGACAAACGATCCAATTAGGTATAATCTGGCTTGGCCTCCAGTCCCAACCAAACTTCCATCAGATATTCCAAAATTCGAAGGGAAGAATGGTGAAGATCCGGGTGACCATGTAACCACGCTCCATTTATGGTGCTCATCCAACTCCCTGATCGATGATTCAATCAAGTTGAGGTTATTTCAGTGCACCTTAACAGGGAATGCAGCTAAGTGGTATATAGAGGTTCCAGGGGACACCTTTACTTCTTTCACTGATTTGGCTAACATTTTCTTAAACCATTTTCAGTTGCCTTTCTGTTATGAAGCCGGAATTGAGCTTCATGGGCAACCAGGAGGGGGACAATTCCTCAAATGTTTTCATGATGAGTTTTCACGTCAATGTGGCTACATGGTCACGTGATTATGGTGAAGCAGAAACATCTAAGGATAAATTTGTTTTCGGAACTATGGATCCACTTCATATTGAGCGACCCTCCGTCGAGTCTATACTTCAGATACCGAAAGGTTCCGCCAAGCATGCGACTATTAACCCTAATGCTAGGGCAGCCTAGAACTACTCGATTGTAGAAGATCTGGCTCAAAGTCCTTGCACTATGTCTGCTTTAGAGGTACTCCAGTCGTGTCCTGCTCAATGAAGTGCTTTGCTTTCAGCGATCGGGGCAGTAGATCCAAAAAATTCTTTAGTGCTCACTTTTGATATGCTCAATGTCAAAAAGAGACTTCCTCATCATATGGCTTTTCAAATAAAGTCTACTTACCAGAAAACTAATATTTTTCGAACAGTTATAGATGAGGGAGCTTCCACATGCGTAATGTCTATGTCATGTTGGAAGGCCATTGGATCGCCTTCAGCTGTTCCTTCACCCACTCTCTTGACAGCATTTGACGGACATTCTCATAGGCCACACGGGATTATCTCGGCCTTTCCTATATGTGTTGGAGGAAAGGTCATTAATATCGAAGTAGAAATCATTGATGCCAACCTAGATTACAATCTCCTCTTAGGGAGGAATTGGATTTATGAAATGGATGCCATAGTGTCATCTTTATTCTACATCCTCTGTTTTCCTCATGAGGGGATAATTGTTAAAGTTGATCAATTGGATTATTCTCTAGGTGACCCTCGGGTGACTTCAGATTCTACGGTTCCATTGGTTGATAACCCCCACTAACCTATCAAGAATTTTGGAGTTGGAATGTACTCTTCATTGATGGGTATATTTGATCTTCCCACTCTTATAGTTAGAATCAATACCATTTCGTCCTCCAAGGAGTCTTCATAAGAAGAGTTCTTTCGAACTCGTTATTTTTCAGACCCTTGGACCTTACCTTTACCTACAACCACATTAGATGAAGGGTATGATGGCGGAATGGCATTCCCCATGTCTGCAACAGAGCTTAGATATCAATCGATCATTGACTCTACAGACAACCATCCTACTCCTTTTTCAGAGGAGGAGTTAGATGGTGATGTGGCTCCAGCTTGGACCCTTGACTCTACTTCTACTATGGATTGCTTAGATATGGTTTTACCATCTGAGGGAGTGATTTTAGAAGTGATGACGGGTGTAGATCGGCCGTGGGAAGATTTACATCATCGTTCATATTTTCTTCCCCCATTATAGAAAGTCAAATCCAGGTTCTCCAATCTGCTTATTAGCAATGTTTATACAGTTTCAAACCCTTTGGCTCCAACACACATATGCGTCGAAGGTAATATGTCAGTCATTTCAAAAACCGTACCAATAAATATCTCTAGGAACCCTAATGTGATAGAAAATGTCTTCATCAGAGCCGAGTGTTCCCCTGAAGAGATTCAGATTTATACCGACCTCTTTAAAGAGTTTCGGGATGTATTCACTTAGTCTTATGAAGAAATGCCTGGTATTGATCCATCCATCATTCAGAATGAGATCAAGACATATGAAAATGCTAAGTTGATTCGTCAGAAGCTTTGGCCGGTCAATCCTAGGAAAGCAGCAGCTATTAAAGCTAAAGTAGAAAAGCTGCTCAAGGCGGGTTTCATATACCCCATTCCTCTAACGAACTAGGTTTCAAATCCAGTCCTAGTTGATAAAAAGAAAGGAACGATTCGAGTGTGCATTGGCTTTAGGGATTTGAACAAAGCTTGTCCGAAAGACAATTACGCCACATCGTTTATTGATCAGATAGTTGATGAATGTGTGGGTAATGAGATTTTCTCATTCATGGATAGATTATTCGGTTATAATCAAATATCCATTCGTCTAGAAGACCAACATAAGACAACTTTAATTTGTCCCTAGGGTACCTTTGCATACAAAAATATGCCTTGTGGTCTTAAAAATGCTAGAGCTACGTTTCAGCGGGCCATGTATTACACTTTCCACGACATCAAGCATGTCATCGAAGCGTACTTGGATGATTTAGCTACTTGTTCTCGAAAGAGAATCAATCATCCTAGTCACCTTTGGTTAGTTTTTGAGAGATGTCGATTTTACAAGATCCGATTGACTCCGAACAAGTGTGTTTTGGTCGGTTGTTAGGGTTCATTGTATCAACTGAAGTTATTCGAGTTGATCCCTTCAAGGTTGAGACAATAATTTAGTTGCCTCCCCCGTCTTCCATCTGAAAACTTCAAAGTCTCCAAGGAAAGACAAATTTCTTGAGACGGTTTATAGCAAACTATGTTGAGATAACTAAAGGATTTATGCATTTGCTGAAGAAAGGAGTTCCATTTTTATGGGACGAATTTGTGCAACGATCTTTTGATGCCTTGAAGTAGACGTTAATCTTTGCCCCACTTTTGAGTCCACCGAATTATGGTAGAGATTTCATTTTATATCTTGCAGCAGCAGAATTAACCATAGGTATGGTTCTGGTTCAGGAAGATGATGCTCTCACGAAGCATGTGATTTACTACCTGAGTCGAGGCTTGGTAGGCCATGAACTACGCTATTCTCTGGTTGAGAAACTAGCCTTGGTAGCTGTCCATGATGTCCAGCGGCTTCATCATTATATTCTGCTACGCAAAACGTTTGTTTTAGTGGCGGTCAATCCTTTCCAATTTGTCCTTAGTAGGCAAGTGATTAAGGACAAATGCAATCGATGGATTGTTATTTTACAAGAATTCGATCTCAAGTTTTTGTCAGCCAAGTCTAAGAAGTCATTGGTTTTTGCGGAATTAATTTCCGAGCTGCCTTGTGAAGAAGATATTGTTTATGAGGAAAGTTTCCCAGATAAACATCTATTACTCATCTCTTCACAAGATCCTTGGTATGGATATATCATCATCTATCTCCAGACTTCAAAGTCCCCCCTGCTTCCTCCAAGGATGAATGTTAAAAATTATGTCACCTAGCTAAGAACTATGTCATCATTGGTGATACATTATATCGCCAAGGGGTTGATTCAATCCTTAGGCGTTGTTTAACTTTAGAGGAAGTAGAGTCTGTGCTTAATGATTGCCACAGTGGAGCTTGTGGTGGTCATCTATCAGGGCTTGCTACAGCCCAGAAAATCTTGCGTGCCGACTACTTTTGGCCTTCGATTTTCAAAGATTGTATTGAAGCGGTCAAACGTTGCCACCCTTGTCAAGTCTATACTTGGAAGATGCGCGCACATCCAACTCCTCTTTTCCCTGTTATCACTGTCGGTCCTTTTACAAAGTGGGGCATTGACTTTACCACTTGTAATCCGCCTTCAATGGTGAATCACAAGTACATTATAGTGGCCGTAGACTACTTTACGAAGTGGGCTGAGGCCATGCCTACTTATAAAAATGATAGTGAGATAGCAACATTGTTCCTCTTCAATTAGATTATTTCACGTTTCGGTATCCCGAGAGAGATTGTCATTGACCATGGTAGTCATTTCCAAAACCAATTGATGACCGAATTGGCTCTTAACTTGGGCTTCCACTAGGAGCATTTGTCTCCGTATTATCCTCAGGCCAATGGGCAAGTCGAAGCCATGAATAAGTCCCTCAAGACGATCCTGCAAAGGACAATCGACAAAAATCGCTCCAATTGGCACATCATGTTGTACCCGACTCTCTGGGCATACCGAACCTCGGTAAAGACTGCCACTGGTTTTACACCTTTTTAGTTAATTTACGAGCTGGAATCTATTTTTCCTATTGAATGCAAAATTCCATCTCTTAAGTTAGCTGTTGAGCTTCTTGTAGAGACCCCTAGTCTCGAAGAGCGCCTCATTCATTTGGAACATCTCGATGAGCAGCATCGAGATGCCACCATAATAAACGAGGCCCATAAGAAAAGGGTTAAAACTCAGTATGATAAAGTTGTCCGTCCTCGAGTATTTTCTGAAGGTGACCTTGTCTTGGTCTATGACCAAGATAAAGACGCCTTGGGGGCAAGAAAATTCAAGTCTATGTGGTATGGTCCCTTTATAGTGAAACGAGTTTTAGGAAAAGGGGCTTATGAATTAGTCAATTTTGAAGGGAACAAGTTGGCGGAGCCCCGAAATGGGCTCTACGTCAAGAAGTATTTTGCTTAGGTTATGGTCGAGCAATGACTTCTTTGTATATTTTTTCGGGAGTTTTTGTGATATCGACACTTTTTTGATCTTCTTTGGTAGGTGTTGATGGATGACTTGGTCTATTTCAAATTCGCCGATGGTGCTAGTTGGCACACTCGGAATCTCACTTCCATAGCTTGGGTGATTTATTATCCATCTAGTCAGTTGATGGTGTTAAGGGGAGTATGTATTAGTTCTACTTCAAATAATATTGCCAAATATACTGTTGTTATTAATTTACTATCCGAAGCTATTTCTTATGGAATTGATTCGTTGGTAGTGTATCTTGACTCACAACTGGTAGTGTCACAATTAAATAACATTTATCGGGTTCAGGATCCTTATTTATATTGCCAGTTTTTTAGTGTGAGAGCGTTGCAACGATCATTTGTTTATATTACTTGTTTTCACATTCCACGATCTGAAAATTCATTAGCAGATTATATCACTAATCAAGCATTAGATTGGCATATCAATCATTCATCAAGTTAAAAACAAACATAAAAAATTTGGAACTGTATATATATATCATAAAGCTGCCTGTGTGTACATAAAGTGTTCAAAAATAATATACAAAATCATGACTAAATGCCCATAATCATGTCTAGTCTATCTATCAACCCGGCTTAGGATGAGTGACTAAGAAGGTGACTACTGCATTGGCCACACGCTGAAGTATGCGAACCTAGTCTCGTTGTACTCCTACCACGCAGTGCTGCATCTCCTCATGTAGGTCTTTTACGGCCACCATCGGTACCTCGTGAGTTAATCTCACCAAGTTTCTTTGGACTGCATATAAGACCCTCTCTGTCTCAGCAGCTGCCTCTTCGGCGCCTCTTCCACGGTGCCTGTGCCGTGGAAATATTTCTGGTCTTACTGGACCCACATCTGGAACATGATTATTGTGTCAGTATTTTAATCCCATAAAAAATATTTCTAAGTTCATTTTCATATTTAAAAAACATAAAAGAAAAATCTTAAAAATTGATAAAAACTTTAAAAATGGTTACCTATCTCTCCCCATGCTGCATTTGGTGGCAGCACCAAGTCTGGATCTCCTTTGAAATCCATGCCAGCATAGGGATAGTCATCCACAGTGATGATTTGTTGTTCCCACCAGGAGAAGAACTCATCATCAAAGGTAGTCCTCGGCACGTCCCCACCTCCAAGGCATTTCATCAAATCGACCCACCTACCCATCCAAGGATCTCGAGGGCTGCTGATAGAGACTGATACCTTGGGACGTAGCCCAGGAACCTTCTCGAAGAAGAAGGAGCATAAAATGGTCCCATATCCGAAATTTTTGGTCTGCCCTTTCTGAATGGAGGACAACTGGCTCTTCATATTGGTAAGAAGAGGTGTACACCAGTCAAAAACAGTGGTGAGGCACTCCACAGCCAAGCTCATGGATACTCATGAAGCTTGGTGCAATGAGGCTGATCCATTTATCCTGGCTATGGTGAACAATAGAATCCTCAAGGATAAGCTCTCCACATGTTTTATTGGAATCTGACTTCCAATTTTTTCCGGATGCCCAGGATAGTAAATGTGTACATAGTCTTCCACTGAAAGACTACCTCATGTCCAGCCAGTCGAATGTACAACTTCTCCTCTCCGAGAGAGACCAGTGATAAAGTAAATATCCTCCACCTCTATCCTCAAAGGCATTTGATCAATCATAAATGCATCATCTTCGACACTCCAATAGTGGATTAGCATTTCAAGCAAATGAGTGTTGGCTTTCATGTTGGGCATTTTGAAAAATTTCAACAAGCCACATCCCCTCAATGCATCTAATGCCTGTTGATCATTCATAACTTCATTATCAATTGTTGTATGCTCCCTCTCTCTCCATGTGATTGTCATCCTGAAAGAAAATTGAGTTTCAACCGTTAGATTTTTGTGTTTAAATTTCAAACCGCGTATATGCGGGTTCCTTTTACACACAGTCACATGTAGGGCCATCGTATATGTGGGTTGATAACATCCAACCTGCGTATACGCTGCGTTGAAATTTTTAACATAAATTCCTACGGTCAAACCTTAATAAAAATTTATAAAAACAATCATAAAGTAATGCAAGCTTGAATTGGGGGTTACCTGATGATTTTGATCCAATTTGAATGGTCCAATTCTTTGGGGGGAAAGTTTGCTCTTTTTTCTCCACAGCTTTTGCTCTCAACACAAATGGCACAAATGGTGAGTCAAAAGGTCATTTTATAACTTTGAAAATGTCAAATTTTTTCAAAACTTGATTTTTTTTCGTCTCATGAATCTTTTAACTTGTGAGCTTGGATTGTCAGGAATAGGTTGTTTTTTCAGGGTATTATGGACACTTCTTCAAGATTTCATATCGGTTCATTGACCACTGACCTATCATGGCAGGTATCATTTACTCACTAGCATATAGGTTAGGGAAACCATTTTTTTCATTGCATCTTGCATACTAGCCTCCATTTGTCGATACACTTGCCATAGGGTCGATCCCATCATGTTATGGTTAGTAAACCATTTTCACTTGCCGATTTTTTAAATCATGACACGATGGTAGAGCAATCCTTTACATGGGCATCGTAGTTAGGACCTCACTAACATTTGTTGCACATGCTGTTACATTGAGTAGGCTCGGGAGTCCTCTTTAGTCCCGCCATGACTTGTGCATTGAAGACTCATTTCTCTTTGCTTCTTCACTTCGTTCTAGCCTTATACCTTAGAGGCTCCTTTGTGTTGAGTTGTACTACTGCATTGCATTTTGACTATTTGCAACTTTTTGCCTTGAGCCGGCTTCACTTGGACTCATGTTTAAACCACTTATTTGACCATGTCTTCTGGAAATTCAAACCTGCAATCACTTAGCTTCTACAACTTGACACACCCTTTGATCTGTGGAAGGAACATCCCTTTGAGTGTCCTTGACTAGTTTTGCCTCCCTGCATTGAGCATAGCATTGTTCCCATCCCAGGAACTAGATCATCTATTTCACTAACACTCATTCTTTCCACTGTACTATAGAATTCTTTTATTCTTTTTCTAGCTTAAAGAAAAAGACAAAAAAAAAGTATATATTCCAAAAAGAGCGGGAATGGGACAACATTTCCATATATTGTTGGTAGCTAGAGTCAGTTGTGTCACCCTTGAACAAAGCACTCAAAAGAAAGTATCTACTCCATTTTGGACGGGATTTAGCTTGACTTAGGTACACTTTAACCTTGTTATTGAGTTAGTTCTCCTCCGATTGGTTATCTCTTCCAATCATATGGAGAGTTCGCTCATGCCTCCTGCATGACAAACTTCTATAGAGTTATCATATGCTACCACATAGTCATCATTGAGTCATGCTTTTGTTTAAGGGAAGTAAGCTTGAGTCGGCCTCTCTACGGTGTCTCTTGACCTATTTTTTAGTTGGCTATCCCTGGTTGTCAGTGTCTTGTTTGTCATCACATCAGTTATATTGGTCCTTTGCTCGTACCGGTTTGAGAAGGTCTCCATTGACTTCTTGATGGTGGGTCTTGTCCTTATTGACGACGACATATTGCTCTGAGGGTAGGCCTAGAGCTACACCCTGGCCCTATTTTCATTATTGATAGGTCACCTTGTGTGCATCATCGATCAGTATCATGGGTCTTTGACTGAGTGGTTTCCCTTGTGTTTGACATTATCTTTCATTATCACACATTGGGATTCATGCAGTGCCTTGGTTTCCATTTGACCCTATTGGTGGATTCCTCACCTCTATGTCAGCTTTCATTATTGGTTGGTTTAGAGGGTTTCTATCGTAAGCTAGCTAAATCTTGTGTATGTTGGAAATGTGCTTTAGTTGGGTTACTACATCTTTTTTTGTCTGATTCCTACCACATTATTGGCCTACGAGTTACACTCGCGCTAGATGATGAAGGATGCCTTAATGCCTTCCTTCTAGCGGATATTTTCCTATCAACTACGACTCATTGTTCTGGGGCAAAGTTCTAGAGTCCATTTGGCAGTACCTTGGGGTTTGCAATCATCAGTGGCAGATCCTTCACTATTGACAGTGGGAAACCATCATTGTCCCCTGATTGGTAGATTCTTCCAGGTGTTTGACCTCAAATCATTCATTCGCACTTGTTATATTGTACTGGGTACCTTGACTCTCATTATCATTATCGGTGAGTAGTCTCGCATTTGTTAACGGTATACATCAATGACCGGTAATCAAATGATTTCTCACATGGTTGAATTCAGATCATTTATTCCCATTGTGTAGAAATGTACCACGGTGGTCGGTGAAGACCTCGGGTTGCATCAACATTCTTTGGTTCACTTGTCAGTTGCTCCTGTTGCTGCTAGTTGACACCATCCACATTATATGTTGTAGTCCTTCACAGCGACATCTTATATGCTGGCATCTGAGTTGCGATGTAGTATCATCTTATTCCATCATGTTCATTTGGTACTATCAGGATTAGTTTTTGACATCAATGATCAGCTTCATCCTTTAGCTTCATTGATCATCTTCTTATATATGTGATGTTCAGACATGTACTTGTTTGATCACGATTAGATGATTCATTATGTACTTTCAGTCTTTTATACTTGTATACATAGTGGATTCGCTTGTACTTGATATGTGGACATGCTTTAATTTCTCTGAGCATGAGTATGCCCACTTCAGACAACTGTTTAATTCTGATCTTCTTTTTGATGGCTGGGTAGGGTGAAATTTGGTGAAGTCCTTCTTAGTTTTCGACAGGTTTCCTTTTCATATACTTAATACATTTTGGCCATCATGTACCCTTCCGACCTCATATATTAGGGGGCATCTGTTATAGCTCCAAATATCACCCTTGGTATTTGTGATGCTTGGTTTATGGCCTAGGGAAACCCCTCCTTCCAGACTTGGTCCAAATATTTTAAAAACAGTGTTTTACTCCCTGTACACTACTTTTCCCTGTGATAAAAGCATGTACATGTGGGTTAGTCAATACCCAACCCGCATATATGTGTTAAAACACTTAAAAAAATTAAATTTCCTTAAATATGGGTGGAGTTCACGGGTTTTACCTATTGATTACCTCCTAGTGCCTATGGCCCAATTGTTCCCAACTATTTCCCAACTAAAAAACTAATTGGGAGAAGTATAAATAAGACTTCTATGGGAAGGCCTTAGGGAGGAGACAAGAGATAGAATTACTATACTGAAATTATCCCCTGATCAAGTCTGAAGTATCCCTATGCTTCAAGCACTTCCCCAAGTTCAGGAACCCTTATTTCCTTGAGTGTTGATATTCTCCCACTTGCTTGAGATATCATGGTATTGGTTATGGAAGGAGGCTATTGAAGACTGGGACTGGACGGACTTGGAGGACGGTTCCGCTTGGAGTCAGAAGAAGGAGACTCAGGTGAACTCTTTCCATGTTTATTATAGTTTTCTACAATAAAAAGAAATGTTGTCTTGTTCATAAGATTGACCTTTTTTATGCTTCATATGTTGTTATAACTAATGTATGAATGTCATTTAGATGTATAACTAATCATCTTACTTATATGATATAAAGTTGATTTCATTAAAATTCTTTATCTATATGCTGTTATGTATGCTCGGATTGGTTGATTTGCAGATTCGAAGATCATTAGGAGTTGCAGAGGGTCTGAACCCTTCTGGGACTACCCAAATGAAGGACATTCGAGTATGTTCATCCATACATAGTCTGTTTATTTAAGCATGTTGCCTAAGTTGTATGCATGTTTCTTGTTGTAGATTACTCTTGCTCTATTGGGGTTCTAACCCAAAGCCCTAGGGAACTTATTCCTGTAACAACCATCCTCGTACATACAAGGCATCACCATTCTGGCTCTCCATATTTTTCCATCTCATCTCCTCTTTCAGCAAAGATGATACTATTTCATCAAACTGCAAGGTAGTTGCATTGCTACCTATTGCAATAACCAGACTATCCCACGAATTTGGTAAAAAACACAACAAACTAATGCACTTATCTTCATCTGAAATTTTAATATCAACAGACAATCACTGACTTACCACAGTATTAAATGCATTCAGATGCTCTATCACCGAGTCTCCATCTTTCATCCTCAAGTTATACAGCTTTTTCCGTAGGAACAATTTATTCACTAGAGACTTAGATTGGTACAAAGTCCCTAACTTGTCCCACAAAGCCTTCGTTGTAGCTTCCCCTGATACATTCAGCAATATTGAATCTGAGACACACAATCGTATTGTGCTCTTTGCCTTCCGATCCAACATCTTCCATTCTTCATCAGACACACCCATTGGTTTAGTACCTAGATCTACCACGATCCACTAATCTTTATCCATCAATAGATCCTCCTTCTTGAGTTTCCACAACTCAAAACTCTGACCATTAAATTTCTTGATCTCTACCTTTCCACTGCTCGCCATCTTCTTTCACCACCAAAATCGACCTCACAAATCTCTCACTGAACAGGTTCTACCACAGGCCCGAGCGAAACCCCTCAGCAACAAAGGCATCCCCTTGAAGCTAAAATAGCTCCGATACCAAATGTAGGTTTCAACCCTGTACAAAAATTACCTGCACACGAATTCTAAAACATAGAAAATAAACAATGTGAGAGAATAACACATAAAGCACATATACATAGATATTTTCTCCTGGATCCCAAAACTGGGACTACCAAATTGATTTTTCATTGTTTTACTTTCAATGTTACAATACATATTTATATATGCCGAAGCATCCCATACCATGGACCGAAAACCATCGCGTCCAAAACCATGGACCGAAAACCATCGCGTCCAAAACCATGGACCGAAAACCATCGCGTCCAAAACCATGGACCGAAAACCATCGCGTCCAAAACCATGTGCGAAAAACATGCACAAAACCATAGGTAGGTCCGCCCAAACCCCTCAAACCCCTTGTGACTCCTCCCGCTATGCAATCAGCGCAACAAAGGGGAGGATCTACCCCCTTCTAACCCCCCAATTAACTACGTGGGCCAGTCGTGGAAAGAATATAACACAACACAACACAAAGCATCTACAGCACCAGCATCTTCAACACCAAATACCTACACATCAAAGGAATCATCAGAGAGCAATAAAAAAAAAGGAAAAAGAGCATGCAACCAACACACAACAATCATCTCTTATCTTCAACAACTGCAGCAAGGGTTAGCACCACAGGTAAGTATCTCGCTCACTCTCTCATTTGCATAATGTAGTCAAAAGATGTAAAGGTTATGAGTAAGTTGGTTTATAAGAGAAAGCTGGCCAGCTAACTTGGCCACCTTCGTTCAGTCGACGAAGACAAAATAGTTGGTCCTCCCACACATGGCAGTAGTCAAGTCAAAAAAGGAGAAGAGCAGGACAAAAACAGTTAAGTCTACGAAGGCATGAACTGGGATTTGATTATGAGGAGGGGGAAATGATGAGGTGGTAATGGGGACCAACGGTCCAAAAATAGAAAACGTACTTCCGTTTCCAGTACACCACCTCACATAACTCGGCCATAAGAAGAAATATTTGTTGATCCCCATGCACTCATGCATGAATTTCCTCGAGGCTCACTCTTGCAAAAGTCACTCTCATACCCAGGAAACCTACAGAAGAGGAAAATTCCATTTGTCTCCTATACAGGACTTCCTACAGGATTGCACAGGAAATCCTACAGGATCGCACAGGAAACCTACAAGATACAAACAGATAGTCTACATGATTGGCTGAGAGGAGTTTCAAAGGGGAAAACACGGGGGTTGACTACAACAAACACTATGAAGAGGTAGGCTCTATAATTCCTTCCTTTTTTCAAAGAGAATTGAACAGAAAATCCCCTAGTGGAGCGTGAACTTGCTAGCTATGTAAGGGAATTGTCTCCATAGTTATTTCAATTATTTACTTCTACATTCAAAACAAATTGTGTCAACTAGCTCAGCTCCTCCCAAATTCATCAACAAAATGACAGGGGGGTTTAATGGAAGGGAGCCCATTAATACTGTGAGAATCCACCAACGCCCTCAGGTGTTAGAAATTTTGACAAGACATAATTGGATGGGGTATTTTGAAAAATTAAGAGGGTATGATGATGAAGTGGCCCGAGAGTTTGCTCTCTCCCTCATACCACTGACCAAAATACATGCCACTATTGTGGTGAGTGGCCACTCCATAGACCTCACCCTGAACTCATAAGCAGAATTACCACACTTCCCCTAGGAGTGCATTGGATAAAGGAAGACAAAGGAGATAGCCAGATTGCCAAGAAGTTCCTTTTAGAGGGGGAAGAGCCCGTTGAGGACAAAAATGGAGTAAAAGGAGCAAGTCTACTATACCTATAGAATGAAGTGATCTACCACCTTATCAAATACATCTCATGTGAGGGTAGGTCTAGTGTGGTTTATGGGTATCACTTTAGGCTTCTTGAATAATTGAGGTTTGGAGCAGAAACACCTCCTCACCACAGGCTCAGCATACCATACTTCCTTCTGCAATCACTCATAAACACAAGCATAAAAGTGCAGGAGGGAAATCACCAACAATTAGCCCACCATGGGTTAATTAGAATCATCATAGAATATGCCCTCCACAACCTTAGAATTCCTATCCAATGGGAAATCTTTAGAGACATGTAGACAGAGGAGGATATCAAATCCCTCACATATGACATCAATCTTACTGTTAGTGAAAAGGATGAGGAAGAAACTAAAATAGAGGGAGAAGAAGTAGAGAGGGATGAAGATGAGATAGATGAGGAGGAAGATGAAGAGAAAGAGAAGGAAGAGGATGAGGAAATAGAGGAAGATGACAAAAAAGAGGATGAGGAAATAGAGTAAGATGACAAAAAAGTGACTGATAAACAAGATGAGGAGCTAGAAGGAGAATAAGAGAGGAAAAGGGAAATGAAAAAGAAGAGGTAGAAGACAGGAGGACTCACCTATGGTGTCTCTAGAGGCCTCTGAGAGAGAAGTAGTAGCTGCCCTCACTGCGTTTAGCACCCCTATCAAACAGAAAGGAAAAGACAAAGGCAGACCCCCTTATATTTCAAGACAAGGAAAAGCACAAGGATAAGGCAGGGGAAACCCCAAACACCAACCAAAATTTCCATTGTGATTGAGGACTCACCTAAACAGCAGGAGAAAATTCCTCCTCCTAAGTCTCCTATCACCTATGTGAGAAGGCCTATAACTAGATCCACCTCATCCAAAGGAAAAGAAATCCTACAGGATACACTGCAGGACCTACAGGAAGCTAAAGTAGTCCTATAGGATACTCTATTAAACCTATAGGAGAATAAAAAATTGGATAAGGAGGGAAGCCTACAACAAGAAAATAAAGAATAGGACCCAGAGTTAAAGGAACCTATCCCCCAACCTAACCTTGACTCTTACTACATATTTATTGAAGGGGGTAGGGTCATTCCAAAAAAATTTGTTATTCCACTATTCTTTGAGCTTGAGAAGGAGAGAGCCAGAACTCATCAATGGATGCAGATTTCCAAATTGAAGGGGGTGGAAGACATTGGTCACATGGAGGAGAAGCTCAAGGAGATGGGCAAAGAATTAAGTAGCTTGAGAGATAGAGAGGCCATAATGAGAAATCAGTTAGAGATAGAAAATGCATGGTTGAAAGGAAAACTGCAAGAAAGAGAGAACCAATTGGCATGTATGGCCAGTCTCTCTTTGGAAGCAATCCAATGTAGGATTCCAGCTAAATCCTATGCCCTATACCTCAAGGAACAGTGGTTGTAGTTCCAAATAAAGACCCTAGCATAGAGAGGCACTATGCCATTTTAGGATTATAGACAGTTCATTGATATTTCTGATCAAAGTACAATGGAAGACATTGCCAAGATGTCTGAGTTTTATTTGCATAACATGGCCTTAACAGCCATGAATGTATGGGACCCTAATGCCAAGCTAGGAGATTTACAGTTGATGGCTTTGGCATCATTGATGAACCATGAAGAAGAAAGGGCTGCAAAAATGAAGAAGATATTGGCAAAAGAACAAACAGAACCCCTTATGATCAGATCTGAGCAGTCCAATCCAATGCCCCTCATAAGCACACATAAATTAATTGCAAATGATCTTCAACTTGCACCCAGGTATCTTGCTGCTCAAGAGCAAGAAATTTCACATTTCGAGGACATGTTCAGGTTGTTAGGGGATGAAAACATACATGCTTGCCTCAGGAGATGGAACACATTGCAATACAGTTTAAAGATAATAGAGTAACACTCTCCTCAAATAATGAGAGAAGCATTGAACAAGACACCCCTGTACAAGGAATCTGTGCAAAGGCTCAAAGTCAATTGGATTGGCTTGAAACTCAGTCCACCATTGCTCTTGGGAATGCTAGAAGGAAGGAAGGAAGAAGAAGAAAAGAGGTAGTGGGAGGAGGTAGAAAAGAAAGCAGGTTTCTATGAACAAGAAGAGGAAACCACAATAGAGGCATGGGATGTCAGGGAGGCCACTAGAGCTATGAAGGACATGGATATTGATTGAGTTGCTCAGAGGATGAGCAACACTTTCAGTAGGGGGGTGATGATGAGCCTCATCATTGGGTAATTATATGGGCCTTAATTCACCTCCTAGCTTAGTCAAACCAACGTTTCTCACAACTTATTACATGTTTTGATTATATTTTGTTTAATGAGATGAGTTAAAGTGAGATATTATGCGTAGTGGACTAATCTGCATTGAATGCAGGTTTGGAAGAGAAAATCAAGGAATTTTGGCAAAGACTAAGGTTTGAAACTTGAATGGGATAAGGGAGAGAGATTGTAGGAGGTAAATCCTTCTCATTTACTCCTTCCCCATTCAAATATTACTTCATTAATCCCACCAGCTCGGAGTGCAAGTAGCCAAGCCATGAAGATTAGAAGGCAGTCAAGTAAGTGATATACAAGGAGTAGTTCATATGGAGTTTGGGAGCCGAAACTCCCTAAATTTAAGGAAGTCATTGGATACTTTAGTTGTATAAGTAGAGAGGCCTATAGCCTCATTAGGATTCAAATTTTTGTGGTAAAACTCTAGCTATTTTCAAGCTCTAGACTTGTGGAAGACTTTTTGATGTAATTTTCTATTTTGGCAATAAGAATGAGTTTGTTCTTGATTCAGTATAGAGTTAACTCAGAAGGATGAAGCTCTTGGGTTAGGGCCCAACCCTAGCAGCAAAGGCTCCTTTTCTTGTATCTTTATGCTTAGCTTAGTTTCATAGATTCTTGGTTAAACTATTGTTAGAAGTATTTCATTACAAATAGTGTAGATTTGATTAATTGTTTATTAGTTTGCTTCCATTTGTGCCTTACTTCAATAGCAGGCTAGAAGGGATCAAATAAATTCCACCAAGCTATTAGTAGGTGTCTTGGCCTCACTTCTTCCTTCTAGGATCATGATTTGAGGAAAACACCCTTATGCAGCCCAAAAAGACAGATTTCCATTTCCTTCATGATATTTAGAATTTGTTGTACATAAGATAACATTTGATCAGTTTTACAAAGTAGGATTTCATTTCCATCTATTCTATCTTCATTCTTCGAATAGATCTCATCCATGACTCCATGTTACTCAACAATTTCTTCATGCATAAGGTAGACAGTTAGTTCATTAAATTATGCTTTTCTAGTCCATGAGAATTCTTCTTGTTTACATGACTTTTTGGAAATTACACATGTTTGATGCAGAGTGGGCACTTCAGAAGTAGACAGATCCATGATAGCAAGAAACCACCTTCCAACTTCATTCACCCATAGGCATTCCTCGTTTTCATCAAAACCTTCACCAATTTCATCATTTTACATAGAAATTTCCTCAAGCATTTTGAGTGAATCCAACCATCTCCTAAAATTGGTTTTGGGTTCTGAGTGATCTTAGGCCTCTCCTCACTCCATTCCACCCATCAACAACCTTCCCTAAGCTTTCCATCGCCTCCAACACCCATCATTTTGCTCACGGCTGCATCTTCTAGAAATACATGGAATCCTGCAGGTTTCTAGTACATCCTGTAGGTTTTCCTGTAGTGGCCTACTTTGATGCCGAATTGAGGGAAAACCTCTAGGAAGCCTCCCACGGTCTCCCAAGGGTCCCCCAAACCTTCTAGCCATCCATTAGCAGCCCTAAACCACCTGCCACATCACCAATAGAGATTAGTTTGCACACTTGACTTTTCATGAAAAGCATAAAAAGACAAAATAGATTTCTTACAGTCCTTTACATGCATAGAAGTTGTGTTTGTGTTGGAAATAATACTGAGAGGGGGGTGAATCAGTATTATCAGATCAATCAATCTTTTTCAATGCTCAGAAACATATACGCTACTTCAGTTAGGTGAACCAGCGTGTACACGCTACTGTGACTAAATAAAACTGCTGCAAGTTGTCTCTATCTTTCTTTAATATGAAACTTCAGTTTACAATCTTTTGTACTGTTGCAGCCTTATACCAGTACGCAGGCTACAACCTGCAGAAGGCTACAACCTTCTCTCGTTCTCCAAACTTCCTTGGAAGGGAGCTCCAACCCCCTTTGCTCTTGTACTAGCCAAGATACTAGTACGTAGGTGCTGGCCTACAATCTTCTTTCTTTCAGGTACCACCTTTCATACATTTTCAGACTGGATATTCCTGAAGCACAACATTCAATCTGTAGAACCCAATTCATTCAACTTTCATAACAGATCCATGAAGCATAAAACAACCAATACTAGAATTATCAAACTTTGAATCACTGAATCACTGAACCCTGTCAATCACCAGATACCAGAACCGAGAGAAGTCTACAGAACTCTGCAATAACAGTCAGATCCAACTGCAAACCCAAAAATCAAGCTTTAAGAGATATACGCTACTTCAACGAGCGAAACCCGCGTGTACACGCGTTTTTACTTAAGCCAACCTGCGTACAGATCTAAAAATAGATTTTCTCAACTTGCAGCTGTACCAGACATCAGTTAGATCCAGAACATAATATTGCGACAGTATGCAGATCTAGAAATACGCATAATCAACCATATCATAATAGAGCATTTCAAACCATTAGATCCCGATTTGTCCTTAGATCTAGTCTTCCATTCACCGATGTGATTTCTCCTTAGCTCATATCAAGCAACCCAAACCCTGCATATCAGATCTCTTTCTCTCTTAGATATTCAAGCCTTGTCGAAAGATAATTTTGCCTAATGATCTTCTTCTCCTTATATAGCCTTAGGCCTTGCTCAATACCAAGAGCCAAAACCATAGTAACACAATACCATCAACTTCAAAACTAGGGATCGACACGCCCGTCGAGACATAATGGTCTGAAATCATAGGCACAACTTCCAAGGACTAACCACCATGGACCAAAGGTACTTTTCCACATACACGCGCTTTTTCTGAAACCAACTAGCGTGTACACGCGACTTGGGCTTAACTAACCTGCGTATATGAACTTCCTTGGCATGCTGTACTAAGATCTGTCTTCTGATTAAGTTGCCATCACCTGTACCAACCTCTGAGCACCTGTACCAACTTCTGAGTGAGTTGCCATCAAGGACAACACTTGAATCATAATGCCAACAATCTCCCCCTTTGGACTTGATGGCAACCACCACACCAAATCACTCTCCCCCTTTGTCATCAAGGGCAAAGGGCTGTGCTCCCCCTGAGGACATGCTGATACCTCTGCTTGGCTGTGCTGACTCATGCTCCCCCTGACAGTAGGCCAGATCTGCAAAAGATGTTCTTCAACAAGAACCAAGACTTATACACCATAAGGGACCTTCCTATCACCAAAAGACTCAATACATACATCCATACTCCCTACCAAGAGGGGATATATCAGAAACAATCAATTATATTACAGCATTCATCCCAGGCATAGTGGGGAAACCAACATAGGCCGTTACATGACCTTGACACCATAAAAGAGATATCACAAGAGAGATACATGACATAGAGACAACAGATCTAGATCAAGACTTATGACAGTCACCAGCAGCATATGATAAACATCTTTTTAGATCAGCAACCAGGATTTCTTTCTGAGCTCCTTTTCCTGAAATCAACAACCAAAACATCTGAATGCCAACTATACTTTATGAGACTTTTAAGCTGCTCCCCCTGAACCTGTGCCTGAAGAATTCTGACATACCCATTGCTGTTCAGAACTCCAGAGTTTGCCCTTGCTGTTCAAAACTTCATATACGCGATTTCTCCTGCATGAAACAACGTATGGACGCAGATATAATCCTGCAACATGCGTACACCATACACGCGACATTCCCAGCATAAATCCGCGTGTATACGCGTATATACCTTTCGTAACTTGCGTATACCAACTTTTCTGTAGAACAGACAAGCTTCAACAGCAGGATGAAACATCAACTACTCCCAGCTTTTGTCTGAGATATTCAAAAGTTTCCCTGGGCAGTGGTTTTGTGAGAATATCAGCAACTTGTTCCTTAGAAGGAACATACTCCAACTTGACCTTCTGCTCAAGCACTTGTTCCCGAAGAAAATGGTACTTGATTGGTATGTGCTTGGTCTTTGAGTGCATGACTGGATTCTTTGAAATGCTGATTGCACTTGTATTATCACATAAGATAGAGACGGGTGGAGTGCAAGTGATCTGGAAGTCCTGCAAGGTCTGCATCATCCAAAGAAGTTGTGTGCAACAAGATGCTGCAGCCACATATTCTGCTTCAGCTGTAGATAAAGCATTCGAACTCTGTTTCTTGCTGAACCAAGATACTAATCTGGAACCCATGAAGAAAGCACCACCACTTGTGCTTTTCCTATCATCCACACTTCCAGCCCAATCTGCATCTGTGTAAGCATGAAGAGTGAGATCTGTATTTCTAGGATACCATAAGCCATAGTTTTGGGTCCCTTGAAGATATTTGAAGATTCTTTTGACTGCTTGAAGATGAGTTTCCTTTGGATTGGCTTGAAATCTTCCAACCATTCCTACTGCATGTGTAATATCTGGTCGAGTACCTGTCAAATAAAGCAAACTCCCAATCATGGATCTATAAGTGGGTTGGTGAACTGCTGCTGATTCATCATTTGCACTGAGGCTGCATCCTGTAACCATGGGTGTACATACTGGCTTTGACTCTTCCATGCCATACTTCTTCAAGATCTGCTTGAGGTATTTGGTTTGAGACAAGAAGATACCTCCTTCATTTTGTTGGATTTGCAATCCAAGAAAATATGTCAATTCTCCAAGAAGTGACATTTCGAATTCTTTCTGCATAACCAAGGCAAAGTTTTGACTCATAGTCTCTTCATTGCTGCCAAAAATAATATCATCTACATAAACAACAAGAATTAGCAATTTGTTATTTTCAACTTTTATATAGAGATTGCTATCTGCTGATCCTTTTGAAAAGCCTTGTTGGTGAAGATATTTGTCCAACCGATAGTACCAAGCCCTTGGAGCTTGTTTGAGTCCATAGAGAGCCTTTTTCAATCTGCATACAAGGTTTGGATCATTCCCAAGAATGAAACCATCTGGCTGCTCAATATATACTTCTTCTTCTAAGTCTCCATTCAGGAAGGCTGATTTCACGTCCATTTGAAATACCTTGAAGTTTTGAAAGCTTGAGAGAGCAAGGAACATTCGGATGGCCTCAAGTCTTGCCACAGGAGCAAAGGTCTCTTCAAAATCTATTCCTTCTTGCTGTGCATACCCTTTACAAACAAGTCTCGCCTTGTTTCTAATTACTTCTCCATTTTCATTTAATTTATTCTTGAAGACCCATTTTGTTCCTATTACATTCTTATCTTTTGGTCTAGGAACTAATTCCCAAGTGTTGTTCTTTTCGATTTGCTCAAGTTCTTCATCCATTGCTTTGACCCAACATTCATCTTTGAATGCCTCTTTCACATTTTGTGGTTCAGTGGAGGAGAGTAATGCCAAGTAGCTTGAAGCTTCTGCAAGTGTCCTTCTTGTTTGTACTCCTGCTTCTTTCTGCCCCATAATCTGAGTTTCTGGATGATTCTTTTGAACATATCTGGATGGAGTCTTCTCTTCTATTCTTGTCTGCTCCTCTGGTTCTTCTTGAGATTCTTCTTCTTCTTGAGGTTCTTCTTCTTCATCATTTCGCCTTTGACAGTAACCTTCATCTTCTTCAATGTCTTCATGATGAACTTGCCTAGGAATATATCCCTTCTCATCAACCACTATATCAATACTGTCAACAATTCTGCCAAGTCTTTTATTGTAGCACTTGTATGCTTTGCTATGTGGAGAATAACCAAGAAGAATGCCCTCATCTGCTCTTGGTTCAAGTTTGCCAAGTTTCTCATCAGTGTTCTTAATATAACATTTGCTCCCAAAGATTTTGAAGTGCTTCACGGAAGGAGTTTTACCACTCCAAAGCTCATGAGGTGTTTGAGTGCTGTTTACTCGGACATTTGTTTTGTTAAGAATAATAACAGCAGCATGTGCAGCTTCACCCCAGAAGGTTTCAGGAGTACCTGATTCATCGAGCATAGCACGAGCCATTTGTTGGATAGTTCTGTTCATTCTTTCCGCAACCCCATTTTGCTGAGGAGTTCTAGCTGTAGAGAATTCTCTTCTTATCCCATGTTCATCGCAGAAATCGAAAAATTCATTTGATGTGAACTCCCCACCTCTGTCAGATCTGAGGCACTTAATTTTGTGTCCTGATTCATTTTCAGCCAATGCTTTGAAGGATTTGAATTTTTCGAAAGCTTCATCTTTGTGCTTCATAAGCCCTAACCAAACAAACCTTGAGAAATCATCAATGAATAAGATCAGATATTCTTCTCCTCGAGGTGTCCTTTTCCTAAATGGACCACATACATCTGTATGGACTAGCTCAAGAGGCAAGCTAGCTGATCCTTCCTTCTCTGGAAAGTTAGTTCTGGTTTGCTTTCCAAACTGACAAGATTTGCATATGGTGTTGTCTGGAATTTTGATATCTGGAAGATCGCGAACTGCCTGATATTTGCATGCTTTCCTTATTTGTGAGAAGCTTAGATGTCCCAACCTTCGATGCCATAACCAGTGCTCTTCATCCTTGCTAAGATAGCATTGTTGTTGTCCTTCTTCAAATGTGTACAGATTATTTGGAGTTCTTTTGCCTTTGAGAACTGTTTTACCTGTATCAAGATCACGAACAAGACATCCATTCGATCTGAAAATAACTTCGGTTTTTTGATCACACATCTGGCTGACACTTAGTAGATTATGCTTCAATCCATCAACATACAAAACATTTCCAGCCTTGACCTTTTCTTTCAAAGGAGCAATACCTTTTCCTTTTATAGTTGCAGGAGTATCATTTCCAAAAGAAACTTTCTTTCCCTTTTCTAAAGTAGAATAAGATTCAAGTTTTTCTTTATCACCTGTCATATGTTTTGAACATCCACTGTCAATGTACCATAGATTTTCCTGTCCTTCTGCATAAAATGCTATCCCACATCTTTCTGTTTGAGGTTCCTTTATTCTCCATGTTTTGGTGCTCGTGGCTTGTTCCTTTTTCTCCTGAAACCTGCTCCTGCATTCAGAGTCTTTATGACCAAAATTATTGCAAATAGAACATTCAACTTCATTTTCAAGAACCGAAAAGTTGTTATAGGTCCTTTTTGTAATCCCTGTCATACTTCTTTGTTTTTGAGCTTCCCTAGTCATGATCGTTTTATATGCAACACATTGAGCTGCTTTGTGACCAAAGTTATGGCAAGAAAAGCATTGTCCATTGAAGAAGCTTCTGCGGTTATTGAATCTACCAGCCAACTGATTGTAATTTCTATTTTCATCTATTCTTGAGCCAAACTGAGAAGATTTTACCTGTGGTTGGTTGTAGCTTTTGTTCACCCTTAAGAAGGATTGTCCCTGATAGTTTTTGTTTGTAATTCGTCCCTGCTTTACCTGATTATCTTCATTGTTCTTCTGCTCATTTCTTCTTGCTGCATCAAGATAACTTTTTGAGGTGGATGCTTGAGAGGTTTCTCCATTATAGCCCAAACCTGTCTTGTTTAGAGGAGACCGCTGCACATTGATAATCTCATCCAAAGTTTCAGATCCTTTGACAAGCTTAAGATTAATAGCTTTTGTTTTCTCAATTTCTTTTCTGAGACCAACAATTTCACCTTCTAGTTTTTCAAGATGTTTTTCCTTTTCATCAATTTGAAATTGCAAAGTATCAATGATCACACTCTTTTCTTCTATGCATCTCTTGAGTCTAGTAATTTCATTATAGAGATTATCCACATCTACAGCATCCTCATAATCATCATCTTCAAATGCCATTAACAGTTTATATTTATTACCTTGTTCATCTTCATCACTGTTTGATAAGCCATCACTATCTTCATGGGTGTAGTAGCTTTTCTTATTTGCACTTTGTTTCTTGTTCCATCTAGCAGGTTCTTTTCCTTTATCCTTATAAGGACATTTTGCAGCATAATGACCTACTCTTCCACAAGCAAAGCATTTGAAAGGTAGCTTACCTCTGAACCTTCCAGAACCCCTTTGAAGATTTCTGACAAAATTTGATTCTTCTTCCTCTTCTTCTGGAACATGGCTTGCTTCATAGTAATCTTCTTTTCCTGATGCCTTAAAAGCAGCTTCCCTTCTGTCAGATGGACCTCCCTTTCTCATTTCATAAGCAGTTATAATTCCATGTAGCTGAGACATAGTGAGAACACGGAGATTTTCTTTTTCTTCTATTGCAGATACTTTAGATTCAAACTTGGGGGATAATGATCTTAGAATCTTTTGAACTACTATAGTCTCTTTTATTTCTTCACCCAAATTTTTCATACAATTAACAATCTCATCTACCCGAAGAAAATAATTAGCCACACTTTCATCATTATACATCTTGAGAGTCTCATATTGAATCCTGAGAGTTTGAAGTTTAGCTTGCTTTACCTGTTCATCTCCTTCATAGCTAGTGATCATTTTGTCCCATATCTCTTTTGCTGATTTGAAGTGCATGACCTTCATGAATTCTGTTTGGGATATACTTCCTAATAGAGTACTGACTGCTTTTGCATTTGTTTCATACTGCCTTTTCTCAGCTGGATCTGTAGGAGTAGCTGAAGGAAAAGCATAGCCTGTTTCTACAATGTTCCAAACTTCTGTACCAAGAGATTGAAGATATGCAGTAACTCTTACCTTCCAATAATTGAAATTTGTCCCATCAAAAATCGGTGGCCTGATTGATGCTTCTTTCTCGTAGTTGCTCATGATGAATGATCTACCTTCAAGCGATCAAGCTTCTCTGAAGGACCTGCTCTGATACCAATTGTTGGAAATAATACTGAGAGGGGGGGTGAATCAGTATTATCAGATCAATCAATCTTTTTCAATGCTCAGAAACATATACGCTACTTCAGTTAGGTGAACCAGCGTGTACACGCTACTGTGACTAAATAAAACTGCTGCAAGTTGTCTCTATCTTTCTTTAATATGAAACTTCAGTTTACAATCTTTTGTACTGGTGCAGCCTTATACCAGTACGCAGGCTACAACCTTCTCTCGTTCTCCAAACTTCCTTGGAAGGGAGCTCCAACCCCCTTTGCTCTTGTACTAGCCAAGATACTAGTACGTAGGTGCTGGCCTACAATCTTCTTTCTTTCAGGTACCACCTTTCATACATTTTCAGACTGGATATTCCTGAAGCACAACATTCAATCTGTAGAACCCAATTCATTCAACTTTCATAACAGATCCATGAAGCATAAAACAACCAATACTAGAATTATCAAACTTTGAATCACTGAATCACTGAACCCTGTCAATCACCAGATACCAGAACCGAGAGAAGTCTACAGAACTCTGCAATAACAGTCAGATCCAACTGCAAACCCAAAAATCAAGCTTTAAGAGATATACGCTACTTCAATGAGCGAAACCCGCGTGTACACGCGTTTTTACTTAAGCCAACCTGCGTACAGATCTAAAAATAGATTTTCTCAACTTGCAGCTGTACCAGACATCAGTTAGATCCAGAACATAATATTGCGACAGTATGCAGATCTAGAAATACGCATAATCAACCATATCATAATAGAGCATTTCAAACCATTAGATCCCGATTTGTCCTTAGATCTAGTCTTCCATTCACCGATGTGATTTCTCCTTAGCTCATATCAAGCAACCCAAACCCTGCATATCAGATCTCTTTCTCTCTTAGATATTCAAGCCTTGTCGAAAGATAATTTTGCCTAATGATCTTCTTCTCCTTATATAGCCTTAGGCCTTGCTCAATACCAAGAGCCAAAACCATAGTAACACAATACCATCAACTTCAAAACTAGGGATCGACACGCCCGTCGAGACATAATGGTCCGAAATCATAGGCACAACTTCCAAGGACTAACCACCATGGACCAAAGGTACTTTTCCACATACACGCGCTTTTTCTGAAACCAACTAGCGTGTACACGCGACTTGGGCTTAACTAACCTGCATATATGAACTTCCTTGGCATGCTGTACTAAGATCTGTCTTCTGATTAAGTTGCCATCACCTGTACCAACCTCTGAGCACCTGTACCAACTTCTGAGTGAGTTGCCATCAAGGACAACACTTGAATCATAATGCCAACAGTTTGATTTTCTTAGCTTCCATGCTTAGGATAGTAGCATTTTGTTGATGTTAATTTAGCATCATTGCAAATCATAACTCTTAGCAGTTAATTAGGAAATGATGTGCCCTAGCATTGAATTTCAGTCTCTTTCATTATTGTAGTAGATCAACTCTCTCTTAGAGTAGATTTCTCTTTCTTTCATCAAGGAACCAAGCTTCTCCTTAATCCATATAAGTCTAGCTTGAAAACCCTAGTGGTCTCTCACTAGTTGAACATTGACAAAAGACAGAACCATCACTTTTACTTGTGTATACGCATTGTCACCTCCAAGTTTGTACAAACCCCGGGTTGATAAAGTAAAGTTGGTAGCTCCAGGAGTTGCAACATTCTTGCTGTAATACTAGTGCTCATCAGTTGGAACTCTCCCTCTGTTTCCACTTGTAATACAGACCAATCAATCACATGATAAACATCCTGTACATATCGCTTAAGAAATGAAACATGGAAAAAACCATGGACTTTTCCCGATGGTGGAAAAGCAAGTCTGTAGGCCACTAGTCCGATTCTCTCAAGGATTTCAAGAGTCCCACAATACTGAGGTGCCAACTTGGCATATGACCCAATCCTCAAGGAGCTCCTCTTAGGTTTGATGTGAAAGTACACATGCTCCCCAACCTGAAACTCCTTGAATTCTCTATGCTCATCTGCATAACTCTTCTACCTGTCATGTGATGCTTTTAAATTCCTTTTAATAAACTTCATCTCCTACTCCATATCTATTAGGATATTCCGACACATAGGAAATAGTTAAGTATAACTTGGTCTAGTATAGAGTTAGGTAAAGTGTGTTTCTTTACTATGTACATTTTGTAACTTACAATCCGACGGTCACGATATGTAGTGATCCGACGGTTCATTCTCTCCTCGGTATTACCGACACTTGATCCATGGCTTAACAACCGATTGGTCCATGATCTCTATTTAAAGAGCATGGAGGGTCATTTGTAGGGTAACCGTCCATGAGAGAAGCTTATGTAAATTTTCATTCTTTTATTAATAAATTGCCTGAAGTGGCCGCGTTGGCTCAGGCCGTGGACTGTTTCACTCTTTGAGGGTTTTAACCACGTCAAAAGTATTGGTGTATTGATCTGTGATCTGTTTGTGAGCAATGTCCTTTGGTGTTCTGTCTGAGGAAATTACCCTGTAAATTGCTACATGGTATCAGAGCTATTTGAGGGCCGCGTCCATTGGTGATCCAAATCTGAAGCCGGTAGAACTGCATCCGACTACCGTTTCCTAGATCTACTGTTTCTGACTGCTTTCGGGCTGAGAGGACTGCTCTGTTGTGTTGGGAGCATCTGTTCCAGTAAGGAACCCCTTTTGTTTCACACGAAAAGGTTTCTGGTAGCCCTAGTTGCGTCATTTTTAAGATCTGGAGGTATACAGTGTTTATTTGCAGTTTACAGTTATTTTCTTTCTGTTTATTTCGGTTTCAGTTTATTTAGCTTTTTTTATTACCGGATCTATACCTTTCATTTCTACGTATGCTCTTTGCCCCGCAACCCTGTGCGATCTGGGCAAATCAGAAACAAAAAGGAAGGATTTTTCTCATGCGTATGCTCTTTTCCGCTGCGCCTTAGTGTGATCTCGGAAAATCAGAAACATTGAGGAAAATATTTAGTTTCCGGCTAAAGCTAACTTCGAGCCACAAGGTTCGTTTTTTTTTGTATGTCTGTGTTTGGTTTTGTGTTT
This sequence comes from Pinus tabuliformis, assembly GCA_031772625.1. Classification (NCBI taxonomy): domain Eukaryota; kingdom Viridiplantae; phylum Streptophyta; class Pinopsida; order Pinales; family Pinaceae; genus Pinus; species Pinus tabuliformis. The sequence goes on along the minus strand of CM062819.1, from coordinate 1,432,234,236 downwards.
TTTGTTTTGTAGGGAAAAAGAGCTTTCTCAAAGCAAGCACACAACCCAAAGCTTTAACCCCCCCCTCTCTCTCTCAAACTTCTTGTATAGCTCACTTGGTCCAAAGCTAATTTATGAGAGTAGAGGTCTTGAGTTCAAGTCTCCTTTTTTGTGGGGGCGGATTTTTCATTTCCGCACATTCCCACACTTCGTCGGCATATTCATCAAATTTTCTTTAAAAAGCCATAACTTCTTCATCCGGAAGCCGTTTTCAGAACTGTTTTTTTTTTTAAACAGCCTAATTTTTCGAGATCTTTCCATTGCAACACTTAGTTTCAGCATCTATAGCTTCAGTTTTTGTTAAAATGGAAAGTCCATGCCAAGTTATTCTTGACAGCACCAACTACTTCCAATGGTGGTCCTACATTGTGGATTTACTTAGAAGTAAAGGTCTCTACAGAATAGCCACAGGCCAAGAAACCAAACCGAAAGATGAAGATAAGGCAGCTAAATGGGAAAATAGGCAAGATCAAGCACGTGGGTTGATAGGGATGTCTATTTCTCCAGATCTTAGATTCCATATTACAGAACTTGATACTCCTGATGAAGCATTGAAATAGATTACTAAAGTTTTTGGAATAAAAAATGAACTTAGAGCCCATCAACTTGAAAATGAGTTGCTTACATTGGACCCCAATAGTTTTTCTTGCATTGAAGATTTTTTGTCCAATTTCAAGACCCTTAGACTTCTCTTGGAAGGTGTTAAGGTTAAGAAAGAAGATAGTAACCTTATCTATTCCATTCTTACTAAGTTGGGACCAGCCTACTCTGTGTTTGTTTCCACCTTCCATTCTACAAGAGAAGCCTTCATTTCTCAAGGACAAGACTACAAGTCCCCTTCCTTTGATTCTTTTTGTGATTCTTTAATAAGAGAACAAGAAAAACTCTTACACCTTGGTCTTCTTAATCTTGGAAACTCTTCCAAGAAAGCGTTAGCCGCCTAGCAGCAACCAAATCCAAAGAATCCTAAGAAGTTGTATCCGAAAAGGAATGGTCCTAAACCAAACAAGGGTCCTAAGCAATCTCAGCCTCAAAATGAAAAATCATTTCAACAAAATGATAAGACAAATAAAAACAAAGGGAAGAAGACTGATAGACATTGCAACTTTTGTAATCGAGATGGCCACTTAGAATCCAAATGCTTTAAGAAGATGGAAGCCTTGGAAGCAGCAATGAAGAAGCATAACATCCATTTGGAGCACTCTTCAACTTCAACTTCATCTTCAAGAATGGCACTTTTTGCATGTAGTTGTCAAGCATCTCGGTCTGGCTATGCACTAAATGTATCTTCTTCTTCTCATTCTCATGAGTGGCTCATTGCTTCTGGAGCTTCTTATCACATGGCCAAAAACAAAGCCATGTTTTCTTCTTTAAATGATTGTAACACCAAAAATATATATGTTGGTGATGATAGATCTCTTAGTGTTGTAGGGACTGGAACTATTCATCTAGACAATGGTCAGTTTAATGATGTATTATGTGTTCCAACCTTATCCTGCAACCTTCTATCTGTATATCAGATAACTCATTCAGGTGAAGGTAAAATCGTTGAATTTTCACCTCACGATGTTGTAATTAAGGACCTAAGAGATCCTAGACAGATTTTAGCTACTGGCATTGTTGATGATTCTACAAGGTTGTATAAGTTTCACAACTTTGGGTCATCAAATCTTCCCTCGATATTTGTTGCTCATAACGATGAAGTGAGCAAACTTTGGCATGAGTGATTTGGTCACTTAAACTATCGCTCCCTTCAGAATCTATGTAAGGAAAATATGGTGACAGGTCTTCCAATGGTATCTTGCAGAGATGGTGTTTGTTCTGGATGTGTACTCGGAAAACATCATTGGGATAGTTTTGAAAAACGTGCCTCTTGGCACACCTCAGCCCCTTTATAGCTTGTGCATAGTGATTTATGTGGTCCACTTCCAGTTGTTTCATTCTCTGGCTACAAGTATTTCTTAACTTTCATTGATGATTTCTCCAGACGCAATTGGGTATACTTCTTAAAACTCAAGAGTGAAGTATTTAACATGTTCTTGGCCTTTAAGGCCTTTGTTGAAAAACAATCTGGACATCAAATTCTTAAGCTAAGATCTGATAATGGCAGAGAATATGTTAACAACAAATTCATCAACTTTTGCACTGAGAATGGAATTCAAATGCAACATACTATTCCATATACTCCACAACAAAATGGTGTAGCTGAAAGGAAGAATCGCACCTTAAAGGAAATGGCTAATTGTATGCTTCAATCTAAAGGACTTAGTCTTAATTATTGGGCAGAAGCAATTAACTGTGCAAATTACATAATAAATTGCACTCCTACTAAGGTTTTAATGAATATCACTCCAGAAGAAGCATGGAGCTCAATTAAACCAGATGTAAGTCACTTTCATGTTTTTGGAAGTGAAGCATGGGCACATATTCTAGATGAGAAACATAAAGCTTTAGAACCTAAGAGTGAAAAATGTATTTTTGTTGGATATTCTGAAGATGTCAAAGGCTATAGACTTATTCCACTTAAGTCCAAAAATGTTATCATTAGAAGAGATGTAAAGTTTGCTGAAAATATATCGGCCTACGAGCCTAGTTCGGCGGATGTGCCAACTCTCCCTATCTCTTCTACTTTTGAAAATATTTCTTCTTCAGATGATGAAAGCGAGGATGAAAATCCTCCCCCACCTTCTCAGGATCCTCCTTCAGCTCCTCAGTTTCCAAAATGGGTCCGTGCTACTCGGGATGCAGCAAGTGATCTCTCTGGTGATCCTACAGATCAGCGGCGTACACGTTCTCAGTTTGATAGAGCCTCTTCTCTACTGGCTCAAGCTTCAGTGAATTATGATCCTGACACCTTTGCAGAAGCTTCAGGCCATCCAGATTGGGAAGCAGCTATGAATGAAGAATATCATTCATTATTGGCAAATGATACATGGGATCTTGTTCCTCTACCAAAGGGACGAAAACTTGTTAGATGCAAATGGGTTTACAGAACCAAGTATGGACCAGATGGGAAAGTTGATAAACATAAAGCTCGTCTTGTTGCTAAGGGTTTTTCACAAGTTGAAGGCATTGACTATACTGAAACCTTCTCCCCTTTTGCCAAAATGAACTCTATCCGCCTTGTTCTTTCCCTTGCTGCCTCTTTCAAATGGGAAGTCCATCAGATGGATGTTAAATCTGCCTTCTTGCATGGGGACTTGCATGAAGAAATCTATATGGAACAACCTATTGGCTTTATACTAACAGACTCTAGCCTTGTATGTCAGCTTAAGAAATCCCTTTATGGTCTCAAGCAAGCTCCTCGAGCTTGGTATGCCAAAATGGATAACTTTCTTTTAGAAAATGGCTTTTCTAGGTGTCATTCTAACAATACTGTCTACACCAAGAAATTGGGCAAGTCTCTTATCATTCTTGTTCTTTATGTTGATGATCTTATCCTGACTGGTACTGATCCCAACCTTATAAACCATGTGAAGACTAGCCTTAAAAGGAAGTTTGAAATAACAGACTTAGGACACTTACATTATTTTCTTGGTCTTCAAGTCTTGCAATCTAAGGAAGGTATTTCCCTTTCCCAGTCCAAGTATGCCTGTGATATTCTATGCCATTTTCACATGGAAGACTGTAAGCCAGCCCCTTCTCCCTTTCAGTCTGGAGTCAAACTTTCGGTCACTTGTACTTCTCCTGAAGTTGATGCTACCTTATACTGTCAACTTGTAGGAAAACTTTTGTATCTAACCCATACTCGTCCTGACCTTTCCTTTGTTGTTGGCCTTGTTGCTCTGTTTATGCAAAACCCACGTGAAATTCATTGGAAAGCAGCTAAAAGAATAATTCGTTATGTTCGAGGTACAGTTTAGTTTGGGATTCATTATAGTGCCGAAGCATCTCCTCTATTGGTTGGTTTCACTGATTCCGATTGGGCTGGTGACCCTGATGATCGGAAGTCTACTGCAGGTTATGTGTTCACTCTTAGTTCAGGACCTATTACATGGGCTTGCAAGAAACAAGGTGCCATTTCTCTTTCTTCAGCAGAAGCAGAGTATTGTGGTGCCATAGAAGCTAGTAAGGAAGCGTTGTGGCTTCGTCAGATCCTATTAGAGTTTGGCTTTCAGGAGCAGCATCCGACTACACTTTGGTGTGATAATCAAAGTGCCATTCAACTATGCAAAGATCCAGTCCAACATCAACGTAGCAAACACATTGAACTGCACATGCACTTCATCAAAAATCTCATTCATGACCATGTTCTTGAAGTGAAATATTGTTCAACAAATGATCAAGTTGCAGACATCTTTACAAAGGCTCTCACAGAGGCGAAGTTCACTAAACTTCAATTTATGGTTGGAGTTCAGGAAGTTGTCACTAAGGGGTGATAGGCTCTAGTGCCTCCTTCCTTCTCCTATTGTGTCATATTTGTAAATCCTTCAATCCTATCCCAAGTTGTTCTTAAGGGGGGGATGTTAGGATATTCCGACACATAGGAAATAGTTAAGTATAACTTGGTCTAGTATAGAGTTAGGTAAAGTGTGTTTCTTTACTATGTACATTTTGTAACTTACAATCCGACGGTCATGATATGTAGTGATCCAACGGTTCATTCTCTCCTCGGTATTACCAACACTTGATCCGTGGCTTAACACCCGATTGGTCCATGATCTTTATTTAAAGAGCATGAAGGGTCATTTGTAGGGTAACCGTCCATGAGAGAAGCTTATGTAAATTTTCATTCTTTTATTAATAAATTGCCTGAAGTGGCCACGTTGGCTCAGGCCGTGGACTGTTTCCCTCTTTGAGGGTTTTAACCACGTCAAAAGTACTGGTGTATTTATCTGTGATCTATTTGTGAGCTGTGTCCTTTGGTGTTCTGTCTGAGGAACTTACCCTGTAAATTCCTACAATATCAACCAACATATATTGTCCAATCAACAACCTGTTCATTGGATCACTCCAGCTAATAGGAGTATTAAAACTTAGCCCAAAGAGAGCCTCAAATGGACTCATCTTCAAGGATTATTGATACCCATTATTATAAGCAAACTCCACCAATGGAAGATATTCCTCCCACTTCCTCTGTTGATGAATGACATACATTCTAAACATATCCTCAAGGATCCTATTAACCCTCTCTATCTATATGTCTATCTATGGATGATAAGCTATACTAAAAGATAGCTCTGTCTCCAAGCTTGCAAACAATTCCTTCCGAAACCTGGAAGTTAATTTGGAATCTCTATCTGATACAATATTCATGAGAAATCCATGCAACCTCACTATCTCCTTAATGAAAATCTGAGCCACTTCACTAGTTGAATTTGTAGACTTCAATGCAATGAAGTGAGTTACCTTTATTAACGTGTCAAGAAAAACCATGATGGAGTCATGTTTCCTTGATGTCCTAGAAAATCCTATAATGAAATCCACGGAATTGACCTCTCATTTCCATTATAGAATCGAAATAGAATGCAATAGACCAGTTCGATGTTTGCATTCAAATTTCAACTGTTGACAGTCCAAACACTTTGCAACAAATTCACTCTTTCTTCATATTTGGTCAATAATATAAATTCTTAACGACTGTCAAAGTATTTTAATATCTTGGGTGGCCTGAATATGTCTTGAGATGAAACTCTCTCAAAATAAGATTCTTCAATTAGTTTTTATCACGTACATATATCCTGCTCCTGAATTTGACCAAATCATCTATTGTGAGGTGATACTCCTCATCCTGATCACCTTCAAATCTTTGCTTCAGCTACTAATACTTATCATCATGTTGCCCTGTACATAAGATCCTCTCTTGTAAATCTGTCCCATAAGAGCTCACAGTTCAAATATGATTCACCTGCATTCTCTTATAGAGAGCATCTCCAACCCTGTTCTCTTTTCCTTTGATATACCTAATCTCAAAATTAAACTTACTGAGAGTAGCCAACCATCTAGCTTTCCTTGCATTCAGATTAGGTTGGTCAAAAAAATACCTTAGTCCATTGTGATCACTCATCAATACGAACCTCCTACCAAGAAGATATTGTCTCCACATCTTCAATGCATGAATGATAACTATCAACTCAAGATCATGAGTCACATAGTTTTTCTTGTGCTCATTTAGCTTCCTTGATTCATAGAAAACCACATGTCCTTCTTGAATTAAGACACCACTAATTCCTTCCTCACATGCATATGTACAAACCACAATCTCCTTATCAAGATTTGTAATCTTTAAAATCAGATCATTGGTAAAAAAATGCTTCAACTAATCAAAACTAGTTGCACACTTAGCAGTCCATTCAAACCTATTTCCTTTCCTATGCAGAGATGTGATAAGATAAACATTCTTGGAGAAGTTCATGATGTATCACTTGTAATAACCTGCTAGTCCCATGAATGATATGACCTCATCGACATTCTTCAATATTTCCCACTCCATGATAGCCTTGATACTTTCTGGATCCAGTGCTATCCCTTCCTTGGAAATAACATGTCCCACGTAATGAATCTGAGTCTGAAAGAAACTAAACTTATTAAGCTTGGCATACAATTGATGTTGTCTCAACAATATTAATTGCATTTCTAGGTTCTCTGCATGCTCCTCCTCATTCTTTGAATACACCAATATGTCATCAACAAAGACTATCACAAAATTATCTAGATAAGAGTGAAACAAATTGTTCATCATACAAATGAAGGTGGTTGGAGCATTGCTATGACCAAAAGGAACCACCAAAAACTCATAGTTCTGATACCTTGTACAAAATTCAATATTGTATATTTACTCTTCTTTGATTCACACCTAATGATATCTTGATCTTGTATCAATCTTCAAAAATAATGTTTCTCCCTTCAGCTGGTAAAAAAATCATCAATCTGAGGAAATTGATACTTTTTCTTTATGTTCACCTTGTTCAACTGCCTGTAATCAATGCACAATTTGAGAGTATCATCATCCTTCTTTACAAACAACACTGGTGCACCCCAACATGACACACTTGTCCTTATGTATCCCTTATCAAGCATCTCTTTAAGCTGCAACTTCAATTCCACCAAATCTGAAGTGCTCATCACGTACAGTGCCTTAGATGTTGGTGTTGCTCCTGATACGAACTCAATAGAGAAATCCACCTATCTATGAGGAGGAAACTCTAGAATCTATGTAGGAAAAACATCCTAAAACTTTTGCAAGACAGGATACCTCCTCAAGACCTCATCATCCTCAATATCCTTCAATTTTTCACTGGAAACATGAACTGCAAACAATACACACCCTTTCCTACAACTATGGTTAGCTTGCTGAGTTGTAACCATCCTCACTGATGTAGGCTTCTTCTTTCCCAACAAGATTCTATTTTATTCCTCATCATCCAGGCACTTAATGGCCTTCCCATAGATTTCTACCTTTGTCTTTTGAGTAAACAACTAGTCCATGCCAAAAAGAATGTTATAGGAACCGAAAGGAAGCACATTTAGGTGTCTTTTTGTAGGCATGCCACTAAGCTCAAATGCACAAGATCTCACCCAGTGTTGAACTCTTCTCTTGGTCCTTGTAGCCAACTACACCAACCATGATTTTTCATGAACTTCTTTATTCAAACGACGCTTATCCCCTAGCTCAGGACTAACATATCTACAATTTGATCTAGGATCATTCAAAATGGAAACAACTTGATCATGAAGCTTAACTTCCATCTCAATATAGATGCTTGATGGTTTCCTGCCTGATATCAAGTGTTGCATAGATCTAGGAATTCTCTAACCCACATCCCCTACTATCCACTCCTCTTGAGCACTGTAGATATGTGGCCTACCACCCTGGTACAATCGACAATCCTTCTTGCAATGGTCTTTACCACAAATACAACACTTCAATGGTTCCCTGCCATTGCCTTTATTTTGATACTCTCTAGGTTGAGACGCATGTCCTTTATCAAATGCATTAAACTTCTTATGAGGGGTTGCATTTTCCTTCTCACCTACATATTTAGATATTCCTCGCTTCTTGGTCCATTTTCCTCTAGTCTTATCATTACCTTTCCAGTCACATTAAAACTCAGGCTTATGCTTTGACTACTCATAACTATGCTTTGACTTCCTGATGGCTTCCTCCATTGACATAGACTCATCAAAATCTATCTGATAGTTTAATGATAATGGAAATCCACTGATGAATATTTGTATCTTTTCTTTCTCATCCTTGAGTTATGGCACATACCACAATAATTCTAGGAATTTGGTTGTGTACTCTTCATTTGTCATGGAACCCATCTTGAGCTCAAAACTCATTGGCCTTTCCATCATAATATCTCTCAGAAATGTACTTCTTCTTGAAGATTCTTTCAAACTCATCCCAAGTCAGCTTCTCTTCTCTGATTCTTTTGGAATTCTTAAAGTCTTCTCGCCATATATATATTTTTACCTTGAGAAAAAGATGGCTATCTTAGCTTTCATGTTCTCGGAGTAATCATGCAATATGAAAAATTTCCTTGTCCGAAGTAGTCATTCTTCTACATCTTCTGATTTCTCCATTTACGCATAAAAATTAGGAGGCTTTGATTTCTTAATTTCCTCTAGAAAATAATCTCTCCTCCTATGATGCTAGCAGTGATGGCGATGATGTCACTTGGAATAAGAGCCAGAATAAAACCCATGTGTACTAGTCCTCTTATCAGGTGTATCCAAGAGTCTGCCACTCTTCACTGTATCATAATTGTCCATCATTTACCTTCTCTGAGACCTGATTCCATCTTCCCCATTAGTATTCTCCTCTTTCCTATCTCCATAATTGATCCCCATATGTCCCTGCTTCTGTAAGTATGAAAGACTCTGAAAAATCACTGCATTGAATTCAACTTGCTTTTCTTGAGCCTTTGCAAGTATTTATTACGCATCAATCAACCAGTTATTATTTTCCTTACAACTTCTAATCTCTACCCTCAAAATCCTCAATGCATCTTCCATATCAATAAAATATTCCTCTCCTTGCTGCTCAAATGACTTTTCCCACTCCACTTATTTCACTTCGGGCCTGTAGAGGGAGTCATGTGAATTGTAATCCACCATCCTACTTTTCATCTTTTGGCCTTCTATTTCCTACAAACATACCATGTTAGCTAAACCAAATAGAAGACATAATCAAGATTGTACCTTAATGTAGCTCAGGGGAGGATATTACATCTACTAAGTCAGTCCAAATTAGCACAATCTATAATAATAGTAACAACATATCAACATCACACGTGAATCAATATGACAATACAAAATTGAAACAATAAAAAAATGCATGATAACCATAACCACATGCATTCACCCTGAGGTCCAATACTATAAACCTTGCTTTGATACCACTCTATAATACTGGTACTAGAGAAAGTTTTACAGGGAACGAAATTGCTCTGATACCACACTTTAACACCCCACCCCACATTTAGCCACTTTTACAAGCTCTTTAGGGTAAACATGAGCCGAGAGTTACTATTCATGACTTGAAATCCAAGTTCCAGTTATGAAAGTGGGGTGTACTACCTTTAATATTTATTGCAACCTCTAGGAATACCAGATCACCCAAATGTCAAATAAGATCTACTGATCAACCTTTCCTGGACTGGAACTACCTTCTTGACTCACCACATAGCCTAGCCACATGCATGCCAAGTTTTCCATGAGGCCAAAAGGCTTTGGCTGTACGCATAGGTCGTCTCTGTGCAGCTATAACCGAAACTTCTCAGTTAAGAGACCGTGGTGGCGAGAATCCTTGTTTTGGATTTTCAAGGCTATCTCCCGAACAACTGCCTAGAACTACCCATAATCTTCTAGAACATAGTCATTAGCCTATAGGAGTCTTCATTTTCTATTATTGACCTTATTCCTACTCAAAATTATTAAATACATGAAAATCATTTAGACAAACACTTGGTAGACAAGGTACCTGTAGGTCATGAATGCATGAATTCATTAAGTTCATCAGAGAATCATCAAGAAGGCTTGTTTCCCTCTATTACTAGCTACAATAACACACATTAGCTCATGCATTCATACAAGATAACTAAGAGCCCATAAAACCATGGAATGGATCCATAACTAGAGCACATCATATTATGAGAAATATACCATGCATGTAGCTAGCATTTAACTAGGTTAGAATCATGACAAACCAGTAATAAAATCATACATAAAATCAAAACTTGTGCTCATTAATCTCAATAAGAATCAACACATAATAACATATGTAAATGCCAACCAAGTTAGGGACTTCCATGTACCACCCAACCATAGATTGGGCTGAACCAAATCTCTCTTTCATCCAATCACCCCTGTGCCATATTCCAAGCATGAATGTGGGATCTCATGGGATAGACAAAAACAAAACCAACTAGGGAATCTATAGGCTAAACCACATCAACCCTGAACCATAGTGACTTCATCTAAACTAGACCATAAATCACCAAACCAATGCAAACTTGGATGCCTTAGATTTTCTTCAACATACCCAAAGGAATTTTACTATCTCCACCCACCTATCAAGGGCTTCCCAGAGAAAACCATCTCCACCACCAACCCTTGGTGTTTTATTGAGACCGCCTCACCTAGATCCAAAATCTTCTAGAAGTCCAAAACTCAACCAAGAATGAATCCCATCACACCATGTCTATCTAGGAAATAGCAAGGAGAGGTTGTAACCACTATCAATCTAGAAAAATACCATGCTAATAACAACAAGGTAATCATGTAAACCAAATGAGTGCACCATGCATTCAAATCCCAACAAGGGAATCACACATGCAACCTGTTACCTACAAAATATGTGTGTTGTAGCTACTCTTCTAATATTATACTTGAACTCCCTTGCTTTCCTTTGCATTTTTATTTTCTTGTGCCCAAGTTCTCTTACTCTCTCCTCTTGGAGCTCGATTCCTTCCAAAACTAAAGTTGTCCAAAGCTAAAAAAACTAATCAAAAGATATCATTTTTTTCTGAGATGCCTTTTTATCATTCATGTCTGGTGTCTATTCCTTTCCCTTTCCTATTTCCTTTCATTTTCCTTTATTTTCTCTCTCATTTCCCCTGGATGCATATTATTTTCTCTTCATCTTCCTTTTCTCCTAATTTCCTTTATTTCTTTTTATTAAAGAGTCATTTATTTCCATTTTCCTTTTTCCAATGCCAATGTCAATTTCCTAAGCCATTAATTAACCATAATTGATACCCACTTTAATATTTTTCCCTCCATTCAACTTGAAATGAGTGTCCCATGACCTTGGTCTTATTTTTGCCTTTATAACGTCCTTCCATTTACATGGAAATTCAACGTGGGGTTGTTACATTTGTGGAGTCTAAAAGTAATTCAGCACGAACTAGACCAACAATATAAGTCTAGGAAAGCTTGAAAAACTGAGAAAAAGTTTGATAAACAAGGATTTAGAAGTTTGAGACAATATTTGTACGTAAGAAGGAGGTCATGCAAGAGATATTATACCACCTCAGAAACTAACAAAAACACTACTGTCTCACCTGTGAGGAGATCCAACAAAAGAAGGTCTCATAGGGATAGATTATAGGGGGAGTTGAAGAATATTAAACCTCCCAATTTTAATGGCGAACACAAAAATGGAAAAGAAGCTAAGGCCTTATTATTGGAGAGTACGAGGTATTTTCAATTGTTTGATTACTCTACAAATATGGATGCTCGAATTTTTATATACCAATATAAGGGTAAAGCTCACCTATGGTGGGAAAAAATTAAAGAAGTCAAGCATATGGATGAAAAAAGGCTAACATGGTGAAAATTTAAGGAATACTTTCAAATGAAGTATTTATCTCAACACCGGTATGAGAATAATATGTAGGAATTCTTTGAGTTGAAATTGGATAATATGGCCATGGAGGAATATGGTCGGAAATCCATGAAGTTGCTAAGGTATGTTGGTTTTACTAAATATGATAAGGCTAAATTCATAGATATGTTAATGGTATACCTCTAGTCTATGTAGAAATATTAAAATTTTAAGAGTCCAATACTTTGGATGTGACCACGAGGAAGGTTGGGTAGTTATATGAATAGAACAAGAGAAAATTAGCTATACAAAAAGCATGGGATAACAAGAAGAAGAGTCTCATGGAGCGGAGAAAGAAGGGTTATAAACCCTCACCCTTTAGAAATGGGGCACAAGTGAAAAAAAATCAACTCTAGTTATTAGTGAGCCTAGGGTCATTAATTTCTCTGGAAAGAAACCCTCAGTCCAACCTATTGGATGTTGGGGTTGTCAAGGATATCATATATTTCAAGACTTCCCTTATAAGGATGGAAGTAAGAAGATGGTGCATGGTATGTAGACATTTGAAATAGTGCAGCATGTGGGAAGAAGAATTCCCAAGATTTATGCTACGCTGGATAGCATGAAGGTTGAACATCAGGCACACATGATTAAGATCAAATGTATGTTGCATAATCAACCTATTACTATTTTGATTGATTTAGGAGCTAGTCATAGTTATCTTGATATGAAATTAGTAGATAAATTTAAATTAGAAAGGAGTAAGCACTAAAAGACATGGATATTTTAATTATCTACAAAAGTAAAGAGGAGTTATAAAACTAGTGAAAGAATGTCTGGTCAATTTAAATGGATTAAGTACTAAGGTTGACCTTAATATAATTTCCTTAAGAACATATGATTTCTTGATCGATATGGATTGGATGGAGAAACATAAAAAATTTCTAGATTGCTATAATAAATCCTTTACCTGTGTTGATTACAAACGTTTGTAGAGGTAGGCTCAAGGAATCCCTAGATCAATATCTATTTGAGAGATATCAACCTTGCAGTTAAGAAAGAAATTTAGGAAAGGTTGCTAGGTTTTGGCCATTCATTTCGAGGAACCAAATAGGGATCAACTAGACAAATTTGTGGATTATCCATTGTTGAAATAATATGGTGATGTATTTGTTGAAATCCTAGGATGACCTTCGAGGAGGGATATATATTTCTAAATTTATTTGATGCATGAAGTTGCTCCAATATCTAAGACATGTTATAGAATGTGCACTCCACAACTCAAAGAACATTATAGGCAGTTGGAGGATTTATTTAATAAGGGGTACATATGACCCAGTGTATTAACATGGGGTGCTTCGGTCTTGTTTGTTAAGAAAAATGATGGAACCTTGTGTTTATGTGTTGATTTCTAGAAATTGAGTAAAATGACTATTAAGAATAGATATCCATTATCAAGAATAGATTGTCTATTTGATCAACTTCATAGAGAAAAGGTATTTTCCAAGATTTACTTGAGGTCAAGATATCACTAATTGTGAATTAAGGAGGAAGATATCAGTAAAACAACTTTTCAAACTCATTATGGACATTATGATTTTGCAGTGAGTGTTTTCATGTGTTTAATGAATGGTGTCTTCTAAGATTTTCTGGACAAGTTCATTATTATTTTTCAGAAGAGGAGCACAAGCAACATCTGAGGTTAGTTTTTTAGGTGCTCCAAGAACATCGGTTATATGCTAAGATCACTAAGTGTTCTTTATATCATAAGAAGATTCATTATTTTGGCCAGATTATTTCAAAGGATGGAATAGATGTAGACCCAAAAAAGATTAAGCACATCAAAGAATGGCTAGTGCGAAAAAATGTTACAAAGGTTAGGTCTTTTCTGGGCCTATATAGTTATTATAGAAGATCCATTAAAGGATTTTCTAAGATTTCCCATCCCATCACTTCGTTGCAGAGGAAGGGTGTGAAATTTGACTAGACCTCTAAATGTGAGGAAGCCTTTCAATGTTTAAAGAACTTATTAACAAGTGATCCATTACTAAAGACAATGGATCCAAATGAGATTTTTTTGGTATACATTGATACATACCAAGAGGGTGTAGGTTGAATGCTTATGCATAATGGACATTTGGTATGCTATGATTCTCAATAGTAGAAAGTCCATGAGAAAAATTATGTTGCACATGGTTTGGAAATGGAAGTTATCATTCATGCTATTAAGATGTGGAGACATTATTTTATGGGCCAACAATTTGAATTACAAACAAATAATTATGAGTTGTGGCACTTGTTTGAGCAATTGAACCTGAATGCTCCATAAATTAGGTAGCTTGAATTGTTAGCTGGATATGATTTTTAGATCAAGTGCATTAAAGGAAAATATAAAAAAGTAGTACATGGTCTTAACCAAAGAGTGCATTTAATGCATGTTTGAACAATAAGTATAGGTAAAGAAAATATAGTATCCATGGTTAAAGGAATTATAAATTTGGATGAGAAGTATTTGATCATCAGGAATAGTTTACAGTAGGAGGAGAAACAACCAAAGTATTTGGATTATGAGCTTGGAGAAGATGAAGTTCTTATTTTTAAAGGTCGTATATACATGCCAAATGTCTAGGAGGTGAAAGAGTTGAATTTAAAGGAAATGCATAGGGTTCCTTATGCAAGACACCTAGGATATCATAAAAATAGTACATCGATCAAGAACCAGTATTTTTGGTCACGATTAAAGAAGGACATGGAAAATTACATAGCCATTTGTTTAGAGTGTCAGAGAGTTAAGGCTAAACAAAATCATCTAGCGGGCTTGTTACAATTCATACCCATTCCTGAGTGGAAGTGGGATATCATGATAATGGATTTTATTACTAAGTTACCCAATACTGCTAAAGGGCATAATGCGATTATGGTTTTGATTGAATTACTTACCAAATATTCTCATTTTATACTAGTAAAATCACCGCATAACGCAGTTAATATAGCTAATATTTTTATGAGAGAGATTCCCAAAATGTATGGTGTTCCTAGGGTGATTATTTTGGATAAATATCTAAATTTCACATCTAATTTTTGGATGGGATTATTTGAAGGGTTCGATGTTAATTTGAATTTTTGTATTTCATATCACCCTGAGTCTTACGGACAGACTGGGCATGTTACTCAAGTGATTGAGGACATGTTATGAATGTATGTCATGGTTAAACCATCCAAATGGGAGGATTGCCTACATTTGGTAAAGTTTGCGTATAATAATGAACATTAAGATTCGTTGAAAATGAGTTTGTTTGAAGAACTATGTGTTAGGAGATGTCATACTTCAATGAATTGGAGAAATTTGGTGGACATAGTCATGGTTGGTCTAGAATTGCTTTAAAGAAATGGAAGAGAAAGCTGTGAAAATTAGGCAAAATATTAAAGCTACCTAGGATAGCTAGAAACATTATGCATATATGGATAGAGTTTACAGAGAATTAAAGTTGGAGATCATGTATTTTTAAAATTTAGAAATGGAAGAGCTCATTAAAGCTAGGAAGTTGTGCCAAATTAGTGACACATGATTGTGGACCATTCGAGATCCTAGACATGATCGGTTTAGTTGTGTATAGACTTACTTATCCTACATCCATGAATGTTCATTCTTTATTCTATGTATGTTTTCTTAAAAAGTATATTCCTACTATTGATCACATAATTGATTGGCATATGATCTAGGTGGAATCATAAGGTGAATACTAGGTAGAATCCATATAGATCATGGACACAATGGTCAAGGTGATCCAGAACCTAGCCATAGGAATAGTAAAGGTATAATGGACCTTACTCGGTCATGATGAGTCCACTTTGGATCAAGAAGATGTAATGAGGGCAGAGTGCCCTTAGTTTTTTTATCGATACTCTGTAAATATATGTATATATGTGGCGGTAAGGAAAATGCATAAAATAGGGGGGGGGAGGTAATAACCCCACATGTTTATGATGTAAATAAGTGTATATTGATACTAGCGTTGTGAACCAGAGACACTTTTATGGGCCTGCGTGCCTATGTATTTATGTATTTCTTTTTTTGGGGGCCAGTATGCCCAAGTTTATATGTTGTTTTTTATTATGTGGCTAGAGGGTTAGTATTGTAATATGATGTAACTTATACACATATTTATGCTAAATCAATATAAATATGATGGTTGTGGATCCTGCTCCATGGTATGAGCGTGGGGGGTATGCATCTCCATGGTGACTAAGGGGCAATGGTGGTGGATTACGGATGGATGATGAAAGTACCCGGGGCCCATGATATTTCAAGGTGCCACATGGCTGAGATGGGCCATGGAGTTAAATGCAATATATACATACTTCCCTACATACCTCATTCTTATTCTTATTCTTATTCTTATTCTTATTATTACCATGATGATTATAGGTATTAGGAGGATTAATATTTGGATGATGAGGGATTTGGACTTTGGTCCTGAGAAACCAGTTGGTGATCCCTGAGTATGGGTTATGATACCAGCTGGGAGTTATTCGGTTTATTCCTAGATGATAACTAGAGCCCTAAAACAACATGTTGTTGGGTTGGTACCTTGGCAGTGAGCCTCGAGACTTGGAGATGCATGATTGTCGAGTCAGAATTTTGGCATTTGATGTGGTCTGGAGGGTGCCTAAAGCCCTATAGAAACATGGTTGTGGGTTGACATCTTATCAGTTAACCTGGAGGGTGCCTAGAACCCTGGACAACATAGTTGCTGAGTTGGCACCGTGGCCATAAATTTATGGTTATTTCCAATTACTATTTCCTATGGAGTTGTACTCCCAGCTCAGGGGTGACCCATGCTTGGAATTCATGAACCACGTGGTCTATGGTAGGGTGGAATGTGGAGGGCCCATATCCATTCAGTTCATTTTTCCCAGATAAGTGTTCAATTTATGTATCATGTTATTTATGTTCTTTTATATTAAAACCATAGCTTTGGGGTTGTGTATGAATGATTATAATGTTTATACTTTGGCTATGCAACTTTATTATTTACTATTACATGTTATACATGTTATTACTTATAGATGTTGATGCATTTATGTTTATACGACTTTTGTTGTAAACTTTGATTACAGCTTATGTTAATATATTTAAATGTCACTAGATAATTGTTATTTTTGCTATGCAAGGAATAATTATGAATCATATGTGTTAAGATTAGCATTATAAGTGTTATACATTTCCACTCATGAAACCCATTTACTACCAGGCATAGAAATGATTATGTTAAGGTTAGCTTTTTTTACTTTGCTGATAATCGTGTAATTTAAGTATTGGTTGGTGGTAATGTTTCCAAACAAGAAGCTAGGGAAGTTACAAATGGTGTCATAACTAGAAATTGCTATCCTTAGTGGAAGAGTTGTTACATAGAAAAGCCAATTTTGATTTATTTTCATGCTACCATGTTCATAGAGAAAGGAATCAACTCATTGATCAGCTATATAAAATGGGCCTTAGGAAGGATTTTGGGAAATGGTTAATTAAGGAAACCAAATGTGCATATCACTATGAATTTACCATCTCCCTTTAATTGAATACCAAAAAAATCATCAACTACATCAACAATAACACAATTTTATTTTTTCCTTATTAGCCTTTTGTAGACATCATAACTGGTAGGCTCTTGAAGCCCCTATTTATGTATATGTATTACTGCCATAAAGTAGAATTTTGTGTCTAGTACAGGTATGTGTGACATATAGAGGTGGATGAGAATCTTAGGCTTTTTGGTCTTTTCTACTTGTATCAGGATGCATTCTAGGAAATGCATAAACAAAGTGTAATTTTATTTCATCATCTCATGAAATAAAATTAATATTTTTTTCCAAGAAAACAAAAATAGAGGAATCCACACTTTATTCATAAGTCGCCATTTTAAAATTACTTTGGATGTTATCCACCTTCACCTTCGGATATCGCATATGGGAAGTAAGGAGGAGTGAGGGAGGATGTTATAGGGGATCCCTTGAGGGATGGAAAAATTGTTGAGAAGATTATCCAAATCCATATACTAGTACAAGAGACACTGTAGAAGTCATAAGAAAAATATAAGGCCATGCATGATCATCATAAAACATAGAAGTTGTTTAAGGTTGAATGCATAGTATGGCTATAGTTGAATAAGGAGAGGCTACAAAGTCTAGGTAAGAAAATCAAGGCTTTGCAGTACGATCCCTTTGAGATACTAGAAATTGTGGGAGATAATTCCTATAGACTTAGTCTACCCCCATACATGCACATTTACTTAGTTTTGAATGTTGATAATTATAATCTCTATGAACCTTCCATGTTAGATCAAGAAGTGGAACATGTCTTACCTTCTGTAAGGATTTAGCACCAGATTCTCAAGAAAAGTTGACAGAGGATACAATTTTGTAGAAGATGTGAAAAACTACAAGATGGGGGCAACATGACCTTTGGAATATTTGGTTAAAAGGACAACTTATAGGAAAAGATAAATGGTACAATCGAGAGAAGGTGGAGGAATACTTTCCTCACCTCATTCGATAAAATATTTTGGGGACTAAAGGCCTCCGAAAATTGGGAGGTGTGATCCTAATAGGATCATTATATTGTTTTTCATCCATATTGATGTGTTTAGAGTAAAAAAAATGGAGGAATCATCTATTCGAACCATTTTCATTGGTGTTAGGGTCCAACCCTAACCCCTTTATTTATGTAACAAACCCAATAGGGTCGAGTCATAGTCATAGTTAGTTAAGGAGCCAATAAAGCCCATATTAATAATTGTAAGTGGTTGACCTGCATTTAAGAAAGGGTCCATAGTTAGTTGCAAGGGGCCATAATTAATAAATAACGTGGTTAACCCTTGTTATGCAAAGGACCACTATTCATTATGTTGTTGAAGGTCATTTAGCTATAAATAGTCATAGTTAGAAGGGAAAGACCGTCGCGTCTTATTTTGTTATCGAGCTCTGCTCTGTTGGAGGTTGCACCCTCAAAGAGGCAAGTGAACATTGCTTTTTTCTCTAAATAATAAAATACTTTCTATTTTTCTCATTTTATTTTGTGTTCTAGGTTGTATTTCTTTGCATATTTGGTATTCTAGAATTTCTTGCAGGTCAAGAGAATAACAAGTGGTATCAGATCACTTTCTAGGTGTTGAAATTTGGTACCGGAGGACAGGTGGTTCCCTAAGGCTTTGATCTTTGACCTAGGGAAAAGTGTCCAAAAGAATTTAACTTTTCTCCTAAAGTGACTTTATAATTTTTATAAAGTCAAATCTAATTTAAAAGTGACTTTAAGTGATAGAGTTACTAAAGCCTAATTTTAAAGTGACTTTAATAAAGTCAATGTAAAATTAGAAAGGAAAAGTGACTTTGGAAATAAATGACTAAGTGGGTTTTTATTAAAGTGGGGTGAATTAAAAAATAGAAAGTGAGATTTAAATGAGCATTTAATCTCAGTCCTAGATCTCAATCTATTTCATCCATTGGATTTAGGGATTCCCCAAAAGTCACTTAGGGTTAGATTAAAGGAGGGAAAAGGAGGAAAAGGTCATTCATTCTTTCATGAGCAGATTGAGAGAAGGAGAGCAAGAGAGCAAGGGAGATTTCTGGATAGTGAGAAGAAGGCAGCAGCAGCTTGGCACACATTTCAAGGTTGCGTTCCAGCAAGTCCGTATAGCTGCGTTAGCACACAGTGAAAGGCAGGTTTTGGGCACGATTTTCTAGAAAGCCGTACAACAGTTTTGGCTCAGATTCCAAGGAGGTCGTACAGCAAGTTAGCACAGAAATCGAGGAGCAGAAAGTCTGAAGTTTGCTGGCACGTTTTTCAAGGGAGGCCATATAGCAAGTGGCTATACCTTGACACATTTTTCTAGGCAGAAATCTGTACACAGTACTGCTATTTTTTTCTACACAGAAATC
Source organism: Pinus tabuliformis (assembly GCA_031772625.1). Lineage (NCBI taxonomy): Eukaryota > Viridiplantae > Streptophyta > Pinopsida > Pinales > Pinaceae > Pinus > Pinus tabuliformis. Next base: position 1,432,214,492 of record CM062819.1, on the reverse strand, counting down.
AAGGAAACTGTATAGTAGCATTTATGGCAGCTTGCACGCTTTTCTAGGCAGGTCGTACAACAGCATTTAAGGCTGAAATTTGGCACAAAAATCAAGGAGGTCGTACATCATTTATTGCTGTTCAATTTTGCTGTTTGCAAGTTTTTCCTGTTCGCTGTGAGGCACGGAAAACAAGATAAGTTGTAAAAGTTTGCTTGCTGATTTTTGCTGAATATTTTCTCTCACTGTAAAAAGCATTTTCAGAAATAAGAAAGAGCTTTCGAACTGGTTTTCCCCAAGAGTTGTAGGGGGTTTTTCCAAGGTCACCTTGACCAAAAATCACTGTGTTTAAATGTGTTGAATGGTTGTTTGTATGTGCTGATATTTATTTCTGCATTTTCCAGCATTCTGTAATTTTTCCAGAATTTGTGTTTTCAGCAAAATTTATTTTCCAATTGTTGAATGTATGGATATGGGAAAGGGCATTTAACTATTTTTGGAGAAATAAGGTGAAACTGAAAACCAGGGTGGGAAATGAGAAATTTCTTCACTAGGGCCGGTGGTACCTCCATTTTTGGCCAAAAAAATTTAGGCTAGAGATGTGTTTTGGTGTCTTTAAACCACAAGATTTGTTGTTGAGCGCATAAACCTGTAGATTTGGGGAGGCATGCACACAGGAAATACAAGAGGTGGTCATGCTTGCTGGATTCCCTTGTAACCCCTGTGGGTACTCGTTCAACTAGTAGCACATTAGACAGAATGGCGCACAGACTGCCTTCCACGTACCCTCTGAGTATGTCAAAATCCCCCTAGCCTCACATGAAACCTTGCCGTAGATAAGCCATCGGTTGTCTTGCTGCTACAATACACTGAGAACAACACTCAAGGAGATTAATAATGCGTACGATAGGTTAGTCGGGTAGTACGACTAAGGGTATGGTTTATCCTCCTTAGTTAGTGCCTTGAAAGATTGGGCTGAGTTCTATTGTTGTACCCTTATGTATATTGCGATTTGTAGCACCTGACACTCCTTTGTGATCATAGTTCCCTCGACTCTCTGAAGATCACCCATTATCTTATTTGCAAGATCAGATCCACTAGTTGGGGTTCTACCACCACAGTACGATTCAGATCTAGCAGTTGGGGCTCTTTCACCGCCGCCACAATCAGATCCACCAGTTGGGGTTCTATCACCATAGTACCATTCAGATCTAACATTTGGGGTTCTTTCACCACCACACCAATCAGATCCACTAGTTGGGGTTCTGCCATCACAGTCCAACTCACATTCAGTCAGTAGGGTTTCACAAGTAGATTTGACCATCTGCGCAGGAAGGCTTGTGGTTGATATAGCCTGGGCCCAATTTTCACAGGACAATGGGCAGGTCAAAGTTTTCTGGCAATTGGCCACTGCAGTATTGATCAACGGGGAGAAAAACTCCATTCGAAGTCTGAGGCCTTCTCGGGACACTTACAAGAGACTTAGCCCATAAGAGTTAGGACGACGAGCTGATCAAAGTGGTACCATTCACTTATCAGCGTCAATTTTCGGGTGGTCCCAAATTTTTTCAAAGTGACGTCAAGTGACCGAGATCTGTGTACGGTAGAAACTAGAGCTCAAGTCATGGCCAACGAGAAGATCGAGCACCCTGAAAAAAAGTTGGATTCTTTCTAGGACGATATGCAGAAAATTACACAATTCATTGCACAATTCAATATGAGCATGTTGGGGTTGCATCCAAAGGCACATGGTATTTATGAACACCTTGAAGGAGAATCTAGCCATCATATTCACTTCCATGGAAATCACCAACTTTCCCACCCTCGGCCACCCAAGCTGAACATGTATAAATTTGATGGCTCTAATATGACAGTATGGGTAGCACAAATGGAAAAATATTTCATTCTGAATGATATCTGCAATGATCCAAATAAACTATGTGTGGGAGCCCTTTACTTGGACCAAGAGAGATGGAAATGGTGGCAGTGGCATCAGAAATGCTATCTCGAGAACATTACTTGGCAAGTGTTCTCAAATTCCCTTTGTGACTGCTTTGACAAAGAATATAATTTTTTGGGTCGTCTTACTAAGCTCCGACAGACAGGCACAGTAAAAGACTACATTGTAGCCTTTGAGACATTGTCCATTCGAACAGAAGGTATAGGAGATGAATTCTACTTGGAATGTTTTATAAGTGGTCTCAAAGAAGCCATCCAAGCACATGTTCAAATGCACCGCCAATCTACATGGATAGACGCTTCCACAAAGGCTGTCAAAGTGGAACATGCTTTAGCTGCCCAGTCTACTCGTCCAAATTTCATAGCCAAGGGATGCCCCACCCAGGCTCAAGGCCCTAACCAAACACTTAAGGTTCAAAAGGTGTCCCCAAAAGAAATGGCTGAAAGAAGAAAAGAAGGATTGTGCTACTACTCCTGGGGGCATAAATGCAAGGAACCTAAATTCGTTGAAATTGATGTTACTGATCACAGCTCATCGAAGGAAGCCCACCCCTTGGGGGACCAGAGGAGGAAGTTGAGGAAACCTAGAAGGACAATGAGCTCACAGTTATGCCAAAGGAACCAATTATCTTGCTACATGATTTGGCCAGCATTTCTATGCCCAAAACTCTCAAAATCAGAGGATTTATTAAATGTCACCCTGTAGTAGTATTGATTGATAGTGGCAACACTCATAACTTTATCCATCAGCAAGTCGCCGAAGATGTTCATTGTTTTGTAAGGGTAGTCTCTAATTTCCAGGTCCTTATTGCTGATGGGGGGACAATGAAATGTGAAGGCTGCTGCGAAAATATTGAACTTCAGATGGGAGACTACCACCTAAAGACCCACATGTTTGCGATTAACATAGGTGCTTGTGACATTGTCTTGGGTTCTTAATGGCTTCACATACTAGGCCAAATCGCAATGGATTTCTAGGAGTTATATATGAGCTTTAAGCAAAATGACCACTTGCATACACTCCGTGGACTCTAGGCAGGTTCTCCTTCTATCATCAGCTCACATTGAATGCAAAAGTTGTTGAAAAGGGGCCATCATGGAGTTATCACCCAGTTTAATGCCATCCAGGCCATAAAACCCACTACTCTTCATATTCAATCTGAGATGCAATAGGTCTTAAACTGCAACTAGTAGGTATTTGACAAACCTAAAGAGATTCCACCCTCTAGAGGGGAACATGATCATAGTATCACTTTGGTCTTAGGGGCACAACTGTCAAATGTGTGCCCATATCGATATCCTTTTGCCCAAAAGAATGAAATTGAAAAAATCATCAAGGAAATCCTTGAAGCCGGTGCTATTTGTCCTAGCATCAGTCCTTATTCATCACCACGGGGGTGTCACTGACAAACCAATATTATATCACGTGCATTCATATTGGGGCATTAAAAATGGAAAAATCACAAAATAATATATTTGGGTTATATTGAGGGCCTAAAGGGTTTTAATATACTATACAATAATATAGATAACCTAAGGTATTGGTTATACATCTTTTTGGCCAAGAAAAGGGAAAAATACACCAATCAGAAAGAAAAAATCGGGCTACATGTGGGAAAAAATCGGGCTACACTTCACCGGCTGAGGGAAAGAATTTCATTTTGGAGCTGCAATCCACCTGCTTCTGCTCATTTGAACCCTAGAAACCTTTCTGCTCGTTTGAACCCTAGCAGCCTTTAGCTATCGAGTTTCTCAGGACTTGATTAGGTTGCCCAATGCAAGACCTTACCTGACAAGAGCCTTCACGCCTCTACTCTTCATTGTGTTTCTTTATTATTGAAAGGACCTTACCTGATCAAAGCCTTTGCACCTATGCTCTTCATTGTGTTTCTTTATTATTGAAAGAGGAACTTTTTCCTAACTATGACTATTGGTGTGCTCTAGATCTGGAAGGGATCGGACTCGATCAAAGGACGGGAGGGTCCATTTTCTCAAGTTCAGGTATTTATGTAGGCACACGTTTATACACTCGCAAAACAATCTATTTTGTAAGTCCCAACTTCTAGGTATGTATTTTGCAAGGATACTCTAACTCTGAGTTAGATTTTGGGAAAGATTTCAAAGTGTGCAATTATAACTACAATGGTGTAAAAATATATTAGTTGCATCTATAGAATAGAGTTGATCACCTGCCAACTTGTACTTCTTTGGTTGTGACATTAAAGAATACGAGACAAGTTGACCTTCTGACCTTAGTTTGATTAACAAAAGAAACGAATACTACAAACTTCCGCCACATTTTGAGGTTACCAAAACAAATCGACAGAGGATGCAGAACATAGGTTCTATGGTAAACAAGATTTCTTATAACTAGAGTAGCTATACAAGGACAACAATTGTGAAACGCCAAGCAACAGTGCAAAAATCTTTGTAGAGATATATCATAGAAATACTATTGCTCTAGCTATTTTCTTCCTTTTTAATCGAGCTATCAGGTGTTAGAATACTCTATCTTTGTTTCTATTACAAAGGCTACTCTTTGGTTTTCGTCATTTTTCTTTGTTACCGCTCTTGCAAATCAGAAGAGCATACATAGTGTCATATTTTTTCCTTCACTTTGGTTGTGTTTTATTTCTTTAAAGTTTAGAGGATGCTTCGACAGAAATTTTAAACTGCCAAAAATTTACAAATATATGATTACCAACCTGAAGTTGAGTGGCAACAATAGTAGATCTTGGTTTGCAGTCTTTTGCAAAAATATTCAGAGAGCCATGACCCCAGAAACAATCAAGATGGTTTTCAACATTGAAATTGAGTACACTTCAAAATTAAAACCAATGTTTACAGGATTCACTTCACATATTTTTTGAGAATAATTTTTGTGTGTGGTTGTTGCTGGTGCATTTGTTAAAGTGGATAGGTTCATGGGGTTATTAATACTCATTAAAAATCACCAAGACTTGTGGATGATTAATTTTAACCATTGTGTTCACTAACAACACACAATGTTCCACCAAGTTTCTAGACAGTGGGGATGCAGGAACAAGGAACCATGTCTAGGGTATGTGTCGAGACTTGCCCCAGCCCCAAATTTTAGAAAATGTCATGAAATTGTTGGGGACCCCATCCAAAATCCTTTAGAAAAAGAAGACTTTAAAAATATGAAAATAATGACTAGTCACAAACATGAACATAGATAAGTGCCTAGATGATAGACTAGCAGGGAAGCATCAACACTAGTTTATAGTAGTTTGTGTGTCCTTAGCAACTCCACGGGTTGTTGAGGACTACATGGTTCAGTGTATTATTTCAGTCAAAATGGATTTTTGGATGATATGTAGTGCATCAAGGTGTGGCTTTGATAGAAATTGACACCCCTTTTCTTGATATTTCACTCTCTAATTAACTACTCGCATTCGAAAACCAGATTTTTGTAGCCTAAAAAAGGAATTTGCTAAGGATTACCATGTGCCACATGGTTCGACCCTTTTCCATCATGGCCAATGAGAGATCTACAACAAATTTTATGGCTAGACTTCAACCCAAGAGCTTGGTTGTGCATTGATCAATTCTCACATGGCGTAGGGTAACTACCAGATGCCCCAAATACTTTTCATTGGAAGCTTTCCCTCCGTTTCCTGAGAACTTGGGTTTCATGTTGGTCTTTAGGGAGTTGTTTTTAAGTAAATTCACTTTTAGTATCCAGTGTTGAGGACAACTTAGTGTAGAAGCGGCAAGGAAATGTGTGTGAGAGAAGGATGATGGTGCAAAGCAATATAGAAAGCTACGTGACAACTCAAAAGAGAGGCACACAATCAATGTGACATTTTAGGTTCAGGATTCTCTATAGCATAAAGAGCCATGTACAATGAAAGGAAGCTAGGAAAGGATAGCCCTTACCCATCATGGTTCACACAATCTTCTTTGTACCTCCATATGCATCCACAGGGTCCCTATGATCTATAATGTGTTGAGGTAAAAGAAAGTAATGTTAGCTAGATCTTCATTCTCTTATTGCATCATTATTCTTGAAAATAAACCATCATTTGGAGAGGATAAAATGGTCTAGGGACCACAAAGCAAAGGTGAATTTGTAAAAAAGGGTTTTCATTTTCATTGGGACTGAGGAGAGTTGAGACTCTATGATCCCATGTTAAAACGCATAATGCCTTACATTATTTAATCATAATTTTCATTAAGTCACTTCAACGTATTTCTCTTTAGGTAAAATATAGGGAGAGGGACCAATGTGTATGCCCATACTAAACTAGAATATTTGTTTAATGACAATTTAAATATAGTTTCACCAACACAAGATTCAATGAAAATACACGAGATTCTTTAAAAATACAATATTAGTTAGTAGATACATGAAAACATGAATGTTTTTTGGAAAATGGAGCAAACCAAATCCACTTAGGTATGCATTACAATTTATATGAACTTTTGAAAGTTAAAAGAAGTCTTGACCCAACTCTGTGGTACAAAGAACAATGGAAGATCGAATTTTCAGAATGTATAGTTGTATAATTGCATTATTTGTAGCATCGTACATCTATGGAACAATGCCTATCCCGTTAAAGGATTCAATCAGGGCTAAAACTTAAAGTGAAAAGAAGAAAATGCTGGTTATTTTTGTGCAAAGATACAACACTAGAAAATCCTAATGTTGTTGCCATGGGTCGAACAACAAGTACTCCATTCATTCACACACTTCCCTTTTCACCAATTAAACGATTGCCATTTTCTTCTGCTTGTGCTATGTCACTAGTAGCCTTCTCATGCAAACAAATATTGAAGAGTCCTTGGCCCTAAAGAAAGGAGAAGAAATTTTTTCTTCTATTAGCAATTCTTGTAGCCTCGTATGTTTTTCTATTTCTTCCTGCTAAAAATTCACTATTATATCATATGGGTACCGTGATTGTTTTCTAACACCAACTTTCAAATTCTCTATATGCAGCTTCTGCTGTTTGAAGTGAGGAAACTATATCCAGAACATTTTGTAGGCTAGGATTATTGAAGGGAAATTTCAGATTCTCAAAATAGACAAGATATTTTAGGTAGTAGAGAATGTCAAATCAGAAAATGTAGACTTAAAACATTTACTTTTCACTTTTGACACTAGCTCGGAAATTTTTGAACAAGTAACTTCCAATCCAACTAACCCCAGGTTGTATCTTGCAAGAGTTTCCCTTGCTTTCTTTTGAAATTACTGCAAGTAATGTCTTTGCGCTTCCTTATGTAGATGCAAGTGCCTTTGGGTCTGCGAAAAAGTGAGTCACACAATCAATGTGACATTTTAAGATCAGAATTCTTTATAGCATAGCTGAGTTATGTATAATGAATGGAAGCCAAGAAATGAATTATAGCCCTTACCTCTGGTGGTTTCATGCAACCTTTTATGTACCTCCATCTACATCCATAGGGACCCTATGATATGCGATGTGCTAAGAGAGTAGACAAGAATGATGGGTGAATCTTCCTTCATTAGGACTCCTAGAAAATTAACCATCATTTTTAGATGATAAAATGGTCTAGGGACCATAAACTGAAGGCAATGTCTCTAACAGAAATAAACCAAAGCACATAGTCTCCACTCTCCACGGTCCTAACAAAATTGAAAACCCTTTTTTTATGAAAACACCATCAAAACTCCATCAAATTATGATGGTGCTTTTTATATTGAAATGCTCAATAACTTGGGCATTTCAAGGCCTCCTCCTTGTCTAGACAGTGACCTGTTTATCAACCTAGTTCTATCGAACTTACACGATCTCATTGGATCTTGACATGGAGTGTACTTGATATTATAGAACTAAAATGTCATGTCATTTGAAGTCTCCTTGCCCCAAACTGCATAACCCGCTTCAGAAGAAGAAATTATCAAAGTTAAAGAATTACAACCCACATTGGCCTTGTTCAATCTAGATGCTTTAAATGGTGGAGAAAATGTATTCTTACACCCACCCAAGAGGTTGAAAAGAGTTCTGGTGCAGCAATAAATCAGCTCTCAAATATGTTTTAGTAATATGTTTTATTTCTGGTTTCAGTTCCATTTGAGGAATCCACCAATAGTACATTTTGAATCAAGGCATTTCATCCAAATAGTAATATTTCTTTATGTTTTTTGGAGCTTTGAATTGAAATTTCATACCTTGCTTCCTTGCTCTTTGTTTTATAATAACCAATATGCTTGTGGAATTTTACTTACTTTTTCATTTATTTATGTGAAAAAACAGATGGAGTTGTTTTATAAAATTGCTACCGGTGAAGAGAATTCTATCATTGGCATGGTCAAGTGTTGAGAAGGTTGTACATTTGCTGAAATTCGTGATGAAACTGTGGATGCTGAAATCGTTGGATACCCTTTTGATTTTATCCAAGATGGAATAGGTTTAAATCCAAAGCAAGAGAAAAATTGGAAAGTTTGTACAACACTTGTAGGCATCAAGAGGAAACTGGGCACATTTGATGTGGAAGAACAGTGTTCAAATGTAGTGGAAACAATATCAATATTTGAAAACATTGAAGTGAATGTGGAGGGACCTATGCATAAACAACCAAGAGTTGAAAATATGTCTTTGTTAGTGGAACACACCATAGTTGTTGCTCCTAGTGTATTGGCATCTTGGGAAAAAAAAAGTTAAAAGTTTAATGGAAGAGTTTGTCAATGAGAAATTACTCTCAAAGTATATTAAAAAAAGTGAGAATCTAAATTAAATATGCATTGTGAAATTTGTGGCATCGATTATGGAATAGGTGATGTATCCTTGGTAGCACGAACAACACGCAACTTCAAAAAACATCATATGAAAACAGGGGCCCATCAACAATGCCTATCAATGCCAAGTGGTAGTGAAATTCCTTCATGTGACGAAGTACAACAGACAATGATGGTTGGAGATCAATTTCATATTGATCACGCAATCAAACTTCTAGATGATTTCAACAAGACATAAAAGCCTAATTTGTTCAAGGTGGTGGAAGCAACACTTGCAGACTATAAGGACATGAAAAAAGTGAGAGTGGAATGTAGACGATGCAATAAATGGTTTTGTTTAGTACTGACAAGTGGTAATATTGTCAGTTCTCTAAATGAACACATGAAATCAAAGAAGCACATTGCTACTACTACAAATGAGGGTTCATATGATGAGATTGAGGTGAGGAGTGGCATGGTTGGGAGACCCAAGAAGCCCACCAATGATAAGTCCCAACCAAGTTTGACTAGGTTCTTGGTCCCATTATCACCATCAGTATTACATAGGGATTCTACAAGTGCAAATCCTTCTACTTCAGGTGTGTTAATTAATAGCTTAGACTAAACTTGAATATGAATTTGTACATTATTTTATTTATCTTACTTCAAATTTATTTGTTTGTTGTCATGTTATTACACTCAATTATCTCCCTTGTTACTACAATTTTGGGGGTATTGGTATCCTTATATTGATAGAAATGGGGAGAGATTGGAAACAAAGGTCCTAATGGATGATCAAAGGGGTGGAAAATTATGGGCCATAGAGAAGCATACCAAGATCATGTTATGTTATGAGGTATTGAATGTCATATTGATGGTACGTATAGGCATATTCATTGCTAGAGGGCTTCTAAAACATGGATCACATTTGATTCATTAACATGTAACTTTTGTAAGTTGGTTCTAGAATGTGATGACTTTAGGATGCGATTATATCGTGAATCAATGTGCACCAATAAAAGGAGTGAACGAGATACAGGAAAAGGTAGAAGACTCGAATATTTGAATCAAAATGAATTGAAGAATGTTGCAAGCGTTACAAATGCTAACCATAGATCAACAATGCGATCTCTTTGGTGGGAGAGGACAAAGATTGCTACACTCTCTATTAGAATGAGATCCCTAAAGGAAAAGTTGTTTGAATCGACAGAAAGGAAGGATGTCTTTAGGTTTTGCAAGGATGTGTGTGAAGCACATAAGCAAGGAAAATTACAAGGTAAAGATGCAATTTGGGAATTTGTCAAGGATATTTTTCAAAACTTGACGCATGCAAAAGCACGGAGAAGGTATAGTACATCCACAAAATCCCTTTATGATATGATCAATTTATGGGGAGGTCCTAGATTACATAGCTTTATTAGCTTGAATCTGGATGGTCCTTCAATATCTAGAAAGTAATTAGCATATATCCTAGGGGAGCACAAGCATATTTTTGAGGCAATCAGAAACATTTATGCTTCTTATAAAGGCAATCATGGTGTAGATGGCCCAATTCCTGTATTGCTCGCTGAAGATCAAACAGTTGTGAAAAAATATGTTAGGTGGGTAGCAAAAAGTGATACACTAGTGGGGTTTTGTGGTACGAAAGAAGAACATCAATGCTAATCACATTTCTTGGTGAGAGTTGGTGATAGAGTTGTAGGCTATGAGATTATAACATATTATTTTAAGAACAGTGTTATTGGCAATTATCCACATATTATTATTGCAAACCCTTTACATGAAAAGATTCCTTGTTTGGTTGTGGTTGTTCATCCAACATGCAATAGGTTCAATGCAAATTTTGTTTATGAACAATGGGAAAAGGTAGAATCTATGTGGAAGAAACACGTGGAAAATAATTTGGGACCTATTGTTCGTCATTCCTCGGATGGGGATAACAGAAGAAGAAAACTTATGTTGAAGGATTATTCTTCAACATCAGGTCTTCGATATCAAATTCCTTGGGAAGGGTGGAGGCTAACTGGGTTGTACAATGGTTGCAATGTAACAGGATTGCATGACAAAGATTACATCAACAATGGAAAAAAGCTAGTGGATCCTTTGTTTAGTGGTCAATGAGAATTGGTTTTAGGAAATGATTACGTAAGTTTTGGTCATGTCAGAATGGTTTATCACACTTTTAAAGTGGATGATCACAAGCTTAAGGGTGAAGATATAGAGAAGATGGATCGACAAAATTGGGGATCCGTGGAACACATTGCTTCAAGGCATGTTTAGAGGTGTTTGAAAGAGTTGAGAAGTACACCAAGTGGAAAGTTAGAGAGAACACTAGCTACAGAGACTTGTCTAATGATTGTTGCTGACTACATTGACATCTTTATGTCTCATATTTTGAGCCTGTGGGAAAGGGTGTGAAATTCTTCACAAGTTCATCATTTCTTCACATTATGGTTATGTTGGGTACAAAAACAATCTCATACTAATGTCAACATAAATTTCATCAGCAAAGAAGCATACCAAGATGTGAAAATTTCTTGCCATTTTACAGTTTTGTTGATGAGATTGTTTCGAGATCATTACTCTAACTTTCCATGTGTTTCGCATTTGACTAGGTTAGATGTATGGGAGAACTTCTTCAGTAAAGTTGGTGGGATGGTTGGAGTGGAGAGGGCCTATGATTTCAATGACTTGCTTCATGTTGTTGGAACCCTTAATAGAGTTGCTGAAGAAGAATCAAATCCCCAAGGGCTTCATTTTAATAAATCTCATAAGAAGCAAGAAAGAATTTGTAATAGATTGCACCAAGAAACAATACAAAACATTGACATATTGTCACAATATGATTCAATATCCACAGATGATAAAATTGTAGAAGCCCTTAAGATTGGATTGAAGGATGCACAAGACATTTTATCAACTCTTGGAATGCAACCAGAAAATTACACTCAATCTTCTTGGTGGGTTAAACCATGGATAGAGGATCAAAATTACCAAATTGTGGATGAAGTAGTTGATGCTTCTCCACCGAGTTGTTCCAAGTCTATATTCCAATCTTCATCATCATTGGTACATAATGAAAGTGAATAGAAAATAATGGAAAGTGAGTGGAGACACGAGTTGGATGAAATTTTAGATTCCATTGATGAAAATGGAAGCAAAACGATAAAGCCAGTGGTGGATATTGATGGTAAGTATATGTTTAAAGCATGTTTGGTTAGTCAGTTGAATGGAAATCCGACATTATCCAAAGATAGGTTGACAAAAGTGAGAAATGGGGTCTACTTTAGGTGAGATGGGAAGGCTCCACAAAAGGGTGTTTCAATTGGCTTTGGAATTGGATCAGATTGTGGGGTGTTGTTTGAAAGCGACTCAATTCCCCCCACTGAACGTATTGCAATAAAAGGTGTTCCTCAAAGTACAAACCAAGGTGTTTCTTGTGGAATGTGGTACACTGGAAGGGTTCAAAGAATAAAAAAGAAGGATGGTAATAGGGTGTTTGATTACCATAATGACATTGACCTTTTGGATAGATTAGAAGGCATCCAGCTTCAATTATGTTGGTATAGTAGAATAAAGGGGCAACACATGTATAAGTATGATTTGATAGATCATGCTTTTGTACAACTTGAATCTATTATAGAAATCAAAAACTTATCTAGGAATGATACATACAAATTAGAAGAAAGAGATTACAAAGTTTTTTCAGATTTTCTGAAAAATTTGAACAAGGTAGATTTTCAAAACATTCTACTTTCTCTTTCCTTATGTATTTCCATATGTTGGATCATTTATAAATAATTATTGGTTGTATTTTTGTTGAGTTTTTTATATGAATCTGATGTTAATTTTGTATTTTTTGGTTTTAGATCTAATGAATAGTTCAAATGGTGAATTTTCAAGATAACTCAACCTTTTTTTGCTACCTTCTTTTTGGTGTAAGTTTCTTTCACTAGCCATTCATCATTTTGTAGTTGTGTTTCATTCAAACATTAATCTGGTCCCTCTAAAGTTAGTCCATTTAATCATGAAAAACAAGAAGAGGTGGTTCCTTTTTCATGAATATGTTTTGTGGATAAGTATGTGGTTCTTCTCACTGAGGTTAACATTTTCCTTGATTTTTTAGTTTAATGGTTTGCTTGCTAGAAAGGATATCAAGGATATGATGGCACGAGCTTCAGTTAGGATGGCTTCTACTCACTCAAGTCAACAGATTTACACCAGAGCAACGGCTAGCACATGAAGTGCATTTTATTTTGAATGTCTATGTGGTAGTTGGCTTTCCTATTTTTTAAATTGGACATATAAATCAGAGTTTGTAGTTCAAATATTCCACCAGAGTCTTTTTGGAAGTATTTATGTTTCGGCCATACGCATGGGGTCTACAACAGTTAAATTGCACTTTGTTATTATTGTCAATTGAGTCCTCAATCATATTTTGGGCATTTCATTTGAGTGCTTTCACTAAATGACATTAACATTAATTACTATCTGTAAAGGCTTTTGGACATGTGATGGTAGTTTGTTTTTAAATTGTTTGCAACTTTATTGAGATATGTGCTTCTGGTAGATTGTTTGGGTGATGGCACTTTGCTTTCTTATTTTTGCCTACATTGATATATATATATATATATATATATATATATATATATATATATATATATGCTTGATGGACCTTGCAATGTGTGCGTATGATCCAAGGGCTATTTTAAGGTGAATGGTATCTAATTTTTTGCAACTTTTGGATTGACACGAATTTGATAGGGTGAATGGTATGCAAATTTTAATTGATTTTATTTTTCCAAAGAAAGAATGCGTACATTTCTATTTCATTGTTTGGAAAAGGAAAATACATAGAAAAGTGCTTATAGTATGACATATCACCTCCAAAAAGGAAAATAAGGCCACTTGGTGGCCACTTTTCACAAACTTTCATATAGAATATACCTATGATCTCTCCCAGGAACACAACTAGAAGAAAAAAATATGTGTTGTTGAGCAAGGTAGGTTGTCAATGGGAGGTGATGTAGAGCTAGTTCCTAGTTTTCTGTTACTTATTGGTCTCTCCATTATCCTAGAATCTCCAAGATGGCTTGTAAGATTTTAGAATTCTTGAATTATTGCAATAAATGATATTAACTACATAAGCACTTTGAAAGGGAACTTCTCAATCAATTTGAATATCACACTTTGAATATCATGTAGTTCATACCCTTGTTACTGGGCACTTCTAAATCCATTTGAAAGTATCTTTGGTCATTATAAAATGATTTATTTTATGAGGCTAATTCGTATCTATCTTGCATTTCCTTTTGGCTCATTTAAGGCACAAAATAGCCCTTTCCTGAGGCCCTTCTCAACCTTTATGAGACCCCCCATCTGAGGAATTTTTGTATTAATTTCAGGCCTGTTCTAGGACCTATTTGGGCCCTCTTCTTGGTAGATTCTCAGTAGTATATGACCTAAGTATTTTCAATGGCATCTTTGTGGACACAATTTGGGATTATTCTAAGTGAAGTTGGAGGACATTATTGTGTTATCTCTCTATGGTTTCTAGAATAATATGATGCTCATTTAAGCCTCTGTTCTTGGCTCTTCTGAAAGCAATCTATATATATTCAAAATACCTCCAAGGTAGATTGTTTGTAGCCTTATCCTCACCTTTTGTAAGATTTATCATTTCTGCCAAATTTGAAGGGTTTACTGAGCTATATCTAGACCTCTCTGGAGTTGCATCTAGGAATGAACAAGTGCTTATTCAAAGATATGATAGAAGCATGTAAGGAAATGATGACTATAATTAAATCATGCCTTTCTTATGAAAGAGTTACAAGAATTCTATTATTGGCCATCTCAAGAGTAGATCTCTCTTCACTACTGGTATTGGTGTATTTTCTTAAATTTCAGTTTGATTTTATGTTTAAGGTCAAGATCGCACTTAGTTATGGCTTCCTTATCAATTTTGGAGGGGTTTGATTGTTCAATAGTTACTGAATGATTTGTGTTTGTCTTTTCAGCAAACCAAAATTGGAATTGAAAATAGGGCGGCAAAGCCCAACATGCCCATGGCTAGCAAAGGTATTTTACAGTAGTCTATATTCCAAACCCCATACCAAAACCTAAGATCAGCAAATATGTAGTACATCTTTATTAGTTTTTATATGAATATCAATGGCTCTATATGAATAGTGTAAAACAAAGATCAATTTGATAGAGGTTATATGCATGCTCTGTGATATAGTGGTGATGTAGGCCGAAACAAGGCCTAGAAGGGTTTTATGCTCTGGTCTTTTGCATATATTTTGGGGTTTTTACCAATTAGAGTTAACAATTAGAATTGGGTTTGTAGGAGGTTTGGTGTCGATGTCAAGAATATGAGTGCTACAACAAATTCATCATCCATGGTTGTATAAATTATGTGTGATTAAACAACCGTCTGATTTATTTATCATGTATCAATCCCCAAATGTTAGTATGCAACATGAGGTGAATTATTTGAGTTCACTACTACTAGTATTTATACGTTGGCCTCTATTTCAAATTGGTAACTGCGTGTGGATATATTGAGGTCAATAGTATGGCTCTTTACTTGCATGTTTAGTTGGGATGCTTTACATGTATTTTTTTTACTTCCGTTGGTTTTGTTTTGTTTCCATTCAGCCACTAGGGCCACAAAGGAACAAAGATGAAAAGGGAAGCATTAGATCAAATTTGGTTTCAAAATCCAAGCATGTGGCAGGTTCAGGAAAAGCACCTGGGATTTCCAATGTTGGACCCTTACATACACGTGAATCAGTTTCAGGCAAACTGCCTAGGGTGTCGAATGTTGAGGTCTCAAGTAATGATCCATCAAGTTCAAGGATACAACGCAGGCCTTCTACTACTGGTATCTCTGGTAAAAACATTTTAGCTTCAGGGAGGTCTTCTACTACTGGCCTCTCAGGTAAACACGCTTCAGCTTTAGGGAGGCCTTCTACTACTGGCCTCTCTAGCAAATGTACTTCAGCTTCAGGGAGACCACCAAGGCCTTCAAATGTTGACATCTCAAGCAAAGTTGCTTCAAATGCATCCAAGTCTAGGTTCTGCCCACCTGTAGCTAAAGGTGTCTCAAGAAGAATGCCAATGATTGATGCATCAAAAAGGAAAATAAGGCTTCCACGAGATTTTACATCAACACTAACTGCCATAAGTGAGGTTAGGAGAATGTGGTCCACTTCCCTTATTTTAGCATATGTAGATGGTGATTTTTATTCACAAAGTTTTACTCTATTCTTTTGCAAAAGCAAGTGAAGGGTTTATCTAATCCATAGCTCCAATTTCCATCCAATGGTTTCTATTAAACAACTTGCATCTGGATCCATTGAGCGGGATGTCATGGAAGAGGAAGGGGACTTGCCCAACAATGATGAAGCAGATAATGAAAATCAACTTGTTGTAGTTGAATATGTTCAAGAAATTTACAATTTCTAATGGTATACAGAGGTACGTCCCTTTTGTCATGGGAGCCTTGCAAACTGCTTTTGTTCTATTCGAAATAACAACATCTTGTCTTGGAATAATACACTTCATTTAAACAATTTAATCAGACACTAGCTTTTCATTACATATAGTATGCAGTGATTACATGTGAGTAGCGTGTGTCTGTGCCATACATGAATATATCCACTAGAGAATTAAAGTGCCCACTTAAGCATCATGGAAGGTTATAATTTATGAATGAGGACATTAGGTCAAGAATTGATGCGAGCCTTGATCCATGTCTATAGTTTAGATTCAACTATGAATAAATAGTTGTATGTCTAATTTGTTTCTATTTTGGTCTGCTATGTTTGTTGTATTGTAGGCATGCAACAATCTCTCATCAAACTACATGTCAAGCCAAGTTGATATCAACCAGAAGATGTGGGAAATACTTATTGGCTGGCTGATTGATGTACTTGATAATACATATCGATATCCATCTGTTTCTATAATAATAATCTTTTTTGTTGTACCTTTCCATTGATAATTTTCTAACATAAACAATTTGCACTTACAGGTGCATCTAAAATTTGACTTAATGGATGCGACACTTTTTCTCATGATTAACCTGATTGATAGATTTCTTTCTATGGTGTACACTATTATGAGAAAGGATATTCAAATAGTGGGGTCGACTAACATGCTAGTTTCTACCAAATATGAAGAAATTTGGGCTCCCAAGGTGGTAAACAATGACAGGAGGGAAAGTTCGTTGTTAATATGAAATTTTGTATTTCTTTGTTTTGACTAAAAACTTGTTTCCTGTATCCTTGATTTCGCATCTAGAATAAGGCTTCACATTCTAACTCATTCTCCTTAAGGGCTTTATAGGTTAAGGAACTGATTACAATCTCAAAAAATGTTTACACACGTGGTGAATTTCTCTCCATGGTGAGATTTTGTTTTCTCACATTATTATGTCATACTTGTCTCCCATATTTCGAGCTTTATATTTCTAATTATTTAAATAATTCATATTTAGAATTGTTATCTTTCCTCATGTTTATGGTATGTTTCATTTATTTCAGGAGAAATTGATGCTCAACAAATTAAGATTCAATTTGGATGTACCAACTCCATTTGTTTTCATGAAAAGGTTTCTAAAGGTTGCTCAAGATGATAAACATGTATTCTACTTTGCTTGAAATTTTGATGAATATTCAAATGGCATTGAGCCTCACTTATGTTATGAAATGCATTGTATTTTCGATGTGTTGCATGAGAGGCATCATGCACTATTTTGTTCTAACTGTAAGCTTCCATAAATGGGATCTTTATAAATTTAACGCTCTTTTGGGTTTGTTTCCATGGATCAGCTTGAGAAATTGACATTATATCTTCTTGGACTATGCCTGGTTGAGTATGAAGCATTGAAATGGAAACCATCTATGCTGGCAGCCTTAGCTATATACATGGCACAACACATCCTGCAAAGGATGCCATCTTGGACAAGACTGCTTCAGAAACATGCACACTATAGAGAATCAAAACTCAAGTAAATCTTGAATACCCATTGTCTTTTACATCCTAGTATTTCCTACTTGATTTTATTCAAGTACAGGGTCTGTAATAGTTTATGGTGCATGCAAACACGCTAGAATTACATGCTTTCTTTTTATGCAGAAAGTTTTTGAATTTCTTGTCATTTGTTTTTTATATGATTTGATTCTCTCGTATATGAAAGAGGGTTTGAACGTTTTCTTTTCTTTGTGCAGGGAATGTGCTAATATGATTGCAGGATTCCATAAGAATGCAGAAGAGGGTATTGGCATGTATATTGGCATGTGAGGATATTGGCATGTATCTTTTAGAAAATATAATTTGACATTTTCTTTGTACCATAGGTGAGGTAACACCAACAAGGAGATCTTCAAGGATAAGTGAAAAAGTAAAGGAATCACCAGTCAAAACACCAGAAAGTGAATTGAAGAAAAAACCAAAGAGATCCAGAAAATAAAAAGGAGATTCAGAAGATGCAAAGAAACAAGAATCACAAGTAGAAGCTAGTAAGGAAGAGGAAATGCATGATAACCATCATGGGGAAGATATGGCTGAAACAGGGGAAGATGATGATCACAAAAAGGAAGAAGAAGGGAAGGGAGAAGATGATATTGATAATAAAAAGAAAGAAGAATAAGACAGTGATGAGAAAAGGGAAATAGAAAACAAAGAAAAAATACATGGGTCCAAAACTAAAGAAATAAATAAAATGGATGAGAAGGCAGAAGAGATGGCACCACAAGGGGAAAAAGGTGCCATAAAGAAAGATCTAGTGCTGGAGAATGAAGAAAAACATAGGGATTTGGAGAGTAAGGGAGAGCCTTAGGAACCCAAGCAAGATTCAATTGATGTAACAAAGGAGAATGGTTTTGATGGTACAAGTACACTGGAGAACTGTGCCCAGGTCAAACATGTAGAGCTAGTGAAGGAAGTGCATGACTCGAGGGAAAAAATACTTGAAGGTAAAGCAAGACAAATGGAAGATGAGATTGGTTCACTTTCCAACCACACTACAGTAAAATAGACCCCTGAGCCCCCACTTAATGCATCTAGCTGAACTTCTATGGTTTAAATTTGTGCATTGTTGGAGGTTAGCTTCTTAATTTACACATTATTCATTGGGAGTTCTGCCCCAGGTTTAGAGTTTGAAGAGAGGAGGAAAACTCTAGGAGTGTTTCTTTAATATTGCAATGATAGATTACTGCTATCCTACATATCATAGCGAAAATGGAACCTGGCTTTTGCAGTGACTCTTGCTACAGTTGCATAGTCACCGATTAGTTGCCATGGTTTTGGTTCTTTGACTTGCATTTCTTATCAATTTACTTTTTGTAAATTTAACTTATCTAGTTCCTTTTATAAATGTTCACTACAGTTTTTAGCTTCTTGCATATGATTTTATTAGTCTTTTCTTTATGATGTAACAAATTATCCATGAATTGTTATGTAGCTATATTTAGTTCTCAATATATTCAATTTATCAGTAGTATGGAAAATGGTTAGGTTTAGATGCTTTATAGTTCTTATTGCCTGTTATGCATTCTCTGAAGCAAGGAGATGCAAAATGTTATTTCTCAGAGTCCATTATATCTGTAGCTTTGAAAGCCTAGAGGTGTTTGGGTGTACCCCCAATATTCTAATTTTCTTGTTCAAGATTTTGTTGATTTTAGATTTTTAACCTAGACAAGGTCTCTATCTTGTTGCATCTCATGAAGCTTGAGACCTAAACAGAGTAGGATTTAGGAGCAAATCTCAAATGTAACACCGATGCAGAATCTGTTTGGGGTGAGTCTTTTTGGGGATTATTTGTTGCTAATACCTTCTTGATTATAGTTCATTTGTATTTCTTATTCTACAAAGATAGGCTTCATTATATTTGTTTTAGTATCAGTTTTAAGTTGTTGGATCATGTTCTTTGTTTTAATGAGATAGCTGATTTATAGGAATTTTATTTGGAACCCTTAAAGCATCTTAAAAATTAAAAATAAACAATTCTCGCATTTTTTATATCTGTTTTACTGTTGGAGTGGGTCCTAAAGCTATTTTTTTTGTGTTTAACCTTGAATGGTTTTGATTTAGTGGTGCATGATTTATTGATTTGAAATCTGGAGCTACATATTTTATGCCTCGAAACTATGCTCCCTTAGAATTTTGGAATATATTTCCTTGTGACTTATTATAATATTTCAAACTGGTACAAATTTGTGGTAGACTCGCTCTTTCTCCCATTGAGAAATCTGTAGAATTTGATGAAAGCTCTGTTTCCCCTACCTCCAAATGCTCTGTCACATTTTTTCATATTTCTTCAATTCATGCATTGTTGGGATATTCCGACACATAGGAAATAGTTAAGTATAACTTGGTCTAGTGTAGAGTTACATAAAGTGTGTTTCTTTACTATGTACTTTTGTAACTTACAATCCGATGGTCACGATATTTAGTGATCCGATGGTTCATTCTCTCCTCAGTATTACTGACACTTGATTCATGGCTTAACACCTAATTGGTCCATGATCTCTATTTAAAGAGCATGGAGGGTCATTTGTAGGGTAACCATTCATGAGAGAAGCTTATGTAAATTTTCATTCTTTTATTAATAAATTTCTTGAAGTGGCCGCGTTGGCTTAGACCATGGACTATTTCCCTCTTTGAGCGTTTTAACCACGTTAGCAACACTGGTGTATTGATATGTGATTTGTTTGTGAGCGGTGTCCTTTGGTGTTTTGTCTGAGGAACTTACCCTGTAAATTCCTACATGGTATTGGAGCTATTTGAGGGTTGCATCTATTGGTGATCCAAATATGAAGCCAGTAGAACTACATTCGATTGTCATTTCCTATATATACTGTTACTGACTACTTTTAGGCCGAGAGGACTGCTCTATTGTGTTAGGAGCATCTATTCCAGTGAGGAAGCCCTTTTATTTGACGCGAAAAGGTTTCCAGTAGCCCTAGCTACATCATTTTTAAGATCTAGAGGTATACAGTGTTTATTTACAGTTTTTAGTTATTTTCTCTCTATTTATTTCGGTTTATTTAGCTCTTTGGTTTTTTTTATTACCAGATCTATACCTTTCATTTCTGCGTATGCTCTTTGCCCCGTGACTCTGTGTGATCTGGGCAAATCAGAAACAGAAAAGAAGGATTTTTCTCATGCGTATGCTCTTTTCCACCGCGCCTTAGTGTGATCTCGAAAAATTAGAAACATTGAGGGAAATATTTAGTTTCTGGCTAAAGCTAACCTCAAGCCGTAAGGTTTGTTTTTTTTTTTTTTTTTGTATGTCCGTGTAGAGTTTTGTGTTTTTGTTTTGTAGGCCAAAAAGAGATTTCTCAAGTAAGCACACACCCCAAAGCTTCAATGACTAAAAAAAAAAAAAAACCCCTTCCTCTTTTCCAAAAATTACTAACCTTTTAATCTAGCTCAGTTGGTCCAAAGCTACTTTATGAGAATAGAGGTCTTGAGTTCAAGTATTTATTTTTGTTGAGCTAGTTAGATTAAGTCTGGAAAGGGGACAGAGTTTTCTTTAAATATAACATTATAATTCATTTCCGCACATTCCCGCACTTCATCGGCATATTCAACAACTTTTCTTCAAAAAGTCATAACTTCTTCATCCGAAAGCCGTTTCCAGAGCCGTTTCTTTTGAATCAGCCTAATTTTTCAAGATCTTTCCATTGGAACACTTAATTTTAGCATCTATAGCTTCAGTTTCTGTTGAAATGGAAATTCCATGCCAAGTTATTCTTGACAGCACCAACTACTTCCAATGGTGGTCCTACATTGTGTATTTACTTAGAAGTAAAGGTCTTTACAGAATAGCCTTAGGCCAAGAAACCAAACCGAAAGATGAAGATAAGGTAGCCAAATGGGAAAATAGGAAATATCAAGCATGTGGGTTGATAAAGATGTCTATTTCTCCAGACCTTAGATTCCATATCGCAGAACATGATACTCCAAATGAAGCAATGAAACAGATCACTAAAGTTTTTGGAATTAAAAATGCACTTAGAGCCCATCAACTCGAAAATGAGTTGCTTACATTGGACCCCAATAATTTTTCTTCCATTGAAGATTTTTTGTCCAAGTTCAAGACCCTTAGACTTCTCTTGGAAGGTTTTAAGGTTAAGAAAGAAGATGGTAACCTTATCTATTCCATTCTTACTAAGTTGGGACTAGCCTACTTTGTGTTTGTTTCCACCTTCCATTCTACAAGAGAAGCCTTCATTTCTCAAGGACAAGACTACAATTCCCCTTCCTTTGATGCCTTTTGTGACTCTTTAATAAGAGAACAAGAAAAACTCTTACATCTTGGTCTTATTAATCTTGGAAACTCTTCTAAGAAAGCCTTAGCCACCTAGTAGCAACCAAATTCAAAGAATCCTAAGAAGCTATATCCTAAAAACAATGGTCCTAAACCAAACAAGGGTCCTAATCCATTTCAGTCTCAAAATGAAAAATCATTTCAACAAAATGATAAGGCAAATAAAAACAAAGGGAAGAAGACTGATAGACATTGCCACTTTTGTAATCGAGATGGCCACTTAGAATCCAAATGCTTTAAGAAGATGGAAGCCTTGGAAGTAGCAATGAAGAAGCATAACATCCATTTGGAGCACTCAACAACTTCAAATTCATCTTCGGGAATAGCACTTTCTACATGTGGTTGTCAAGCATCTCGGTCTGAATATGCACTAAATGTATCTTCTTCTTCTCATTCTCATGAGTGGCTCATTGATTCTAGAGATTCTTATCACATGGCCAAAACTAAAGCCATGTTTTCTTCTTTAAATGATTGTAACACCAAAAATATATATGTTGGTGATGATAGACCTCTTAGTGTTGTAGGGACTGGAACTATTCATATAGACAATGGTCAATTCAATGATGTATTATATGTTCCAACCTTATCCTGCAACCTTCTATCTATATATCAGATAACTCATTCAGGTGAAGGTAAAATCGTTGAATTTTCACCTCACGATTTTGTAATTAAGGACATAAGAGATCCTAAATAGATTTTAGCTACTGGCATTGCTGATGATTCTACAAGGTTGTATAAGTTTAACAACTTTGGGTCATCAAATCTTGCCTCTGTATTTGTTTCTCATAATGATGAAGTGAGCAAACTTTGGCATGAGCGATTTTGTCACTTAAACTATCGCTCCCTTCAGAATCTATGTAAAGAAAATATGGTGACAGGTCTTCCAATGGTATCTTGCAGAGATGGTGTTTGTTCCAGATGTGTACTTGGAAAACATCATTGGGATAGTTTTGAAAAATGTGCCTCTCGGCACACCTCAGACCCTTTATAGCTTGTGCATAGTGATTTATGTGGTCCACTTCCAGTTGTTTCATTCTCTGGCTACAAGTATTTCTTAACTTTCATTGATGATTTCTCCAGACGCACTTGGGTATAGTTGTTAAAACTCAAGAGTGAAGTATTTAACATGTTCTTAGCCTTTAAGGCCTTTGTTGAGAAACAATATGGACATCAAATTCTTAAGCTAAGATCTGATAATGGCGGAGAATATGTTAACAACAAATTCATCAACTTTTTCACTGAGAATGGAATTCAAATGCAACATATTGTTCCATATACTCCACAAAAAAATGGTGTAGCTAAAACGAAGAATCGCACCTTAAAGGAAATGGCTAATTGTATGCTTCAATCTAAAGGACTTGGTCTTAATTTTTGGGCAAAAGTAATTAACTGTGAAAATTACATAATAAATCGCACTCCTACTAACGTTTTAAAGAACATCACTCTAGAAGAAGCATGGAGCTCAATTAAACCATATGTAAGTCACTTTCGTGTTTTTGGAAGTGAAGCATGGGCCCATATTCTAGATGAGAAACATAAAGCTTTAGAACCTAAGGGTGAAAAATGTATTTTTGTTGGATATTCTGAAGATGTCAAAGGATACAGACTTATTCCACTTAAGTCCAAAAATGTTATCATTAGAAGAGATGTAAAGTTTGTTGAAAATATATAGGCCTATGAGCCTAGTTCGGTGGATGTGCCACCTCTCTCTATCCCTTCTACTTCTGAAAATATTTCTTCTTCAGATGATCACAGCGAGGATGACAATCGTCCCCCACCTTCTCAGGATCCTCCTTTAGCTCCTCAGCTTCCAAAATGGGTCCGTGCTACTCGGGATGCAACATGTGCTCTTGTTGGTGATCCTACAGATCAGCGACGTGCACATTCTCAGTTTGATAGAGCCTCTTTTTTACTAGCTCAAGCTTTAGCTAATTATGATCATGACACCTTTGCAGAAGATTCAGGCCATCTAGATTGGGACACATCTATGAATTAAGAATATCGTTCATTATTGGAAAATGATACATGGGATCTTGTTACCCTTACAAAGGGACGAAAACTTGTTAGATGCAAATGGGTTTACAGAACCAAGTATGGACTAGATGGAAATGTTGATAAACATAAAGCTTGTCTTGTTGCTAAGGATTTTTCACAAGTTGAAGGCATTGACTATACTGAAACCTTCTCCCATGTTGCCAAAATGAACTCTATTCGCCTTGTTCTTTCCCTTGCTGCCTCTTTCAAATGGGAAGTCCATCAAATGGATGTTAAATCTTCCTTTTTGCATGGAGACTTGCATGAAGAAATCTATATGGAACAACCTACTAGCTTTATACAAATAGACTCCAGCCTTGTATGTCGGCTTA
The DNA here is from genome assembly GCA_031772625.1 of Pinus tabuliformis. Taxonomy (NCBI): domain Eukaryota; kingdom Viridiplantae; phylum Streptophyta; class Pinopsida; order Pinales; family Pinaceae; genus Pinus; species Pinus tabuliformis. Next base: position 1,432,190,146 of record CM062819.1, on the reverse strand, counting down.
AGAAATCCCTTTATGGTCTCAAGCAAGCCCCTTGGGCTTGCTATGCCAAAATGGATAGCTTTCTTTTAGAAACTGGATTTTCTAGGTGTCATTCTGACAATACTATCTACACCAAGAAAGTGGGCAAGTCTCTTATCATTCTTGTTTTTTATGTTGATGATCTTATCCTTACTGGTAATGATCCCAACCTTATACACCATGTGAAGTCTAGCCTTAAAAAGAAGTTTGAAATGACAGACTTAGGACACTTGCATTATTTTCTTGGTCTTCAAGTCTTGCAATCCAAGGAAGGTATTTCCCTTTCCCAGTCCAAGTATGCATGTGATCTTCTATGCCATTTTCACATGGAAGACTGTAAGCCAGCTGCTTCTCCCTTTCAGTTTGGAGCCAAACTTTCAGTCACTTGTACTTCCCCTAAAGTTGATGCTACCTTATACTGCCAACTTGTAGGAAAAATTTTGTATCTGACCCATACTCGTCCTGACCTTTCCTTTGTTGTTGGCCTTGTTGCTCGGTTTATGCAAAACCCACATGAAAGTCATTGGAAAGCAACTAAAAGAATACTTCATTATGTTTGAGGTACAGTTCAGTTTTGGATTCATTACAGTGCAGAAGCATCTCCTCTATTGGTTGGTTTCATTGATTCTGATTGGGCTGGTGACCATGATGATCGGAAATCTACTGCAGGTTATGTGTTCACTCTTGGTTAAGGACCTATTACATGGGCTTGCAAGAAACAAAGTGCCATTTCTCTTTCTTCAACAGAAGCAAAGTATCGTGGTGTCGTAGAAGCTAGTAAGGAAGCCCTGTGGCTTCATTAGATCCTGTCAGAGTTTGGCTTTCAGCAACAACATCCGACTACACTTTGGTGTGATAATCAAAGTGCCATTCAACTATGCAAAGATCCAGTCCAACATCAACAGAACAAACACAATGAACTGCACATGCACTTCATCAGAAAGCTCATTCATGACCATGTTCTTGAAGTGCAATATTGTTCAACAGATGATCAAGTTGCAGACATCTTTACAAAAGCTCTCACAAAGGTGAAGTCTACTAAACTTCGATTTATGGTTGGAGTTCAGGAAGTTGTCACTAAGGGGGGATAGGCTCTAATGCCTCCTTCCTTCTCCTATTATGTCATATTTGTACATCCTTCAATCCTATCCCAAGTTGTTCTTAAGGAGTGATGTTAGGATATTTCGACACATAGGAAATATTTAAGTATAACTTGGTTTAGTGTAGAGTTAGGTAAAGTATGTTTCTTTACTATGTAACTTTGTAACTTACAATCTGATGGTCACGATATGTAGTGATCTGATGATTCATTCTCTCCTCGGTATTATTGACACTTGATCCATGGCTTAACACCTGATTGGTCCATGATCTCTATTTAAAGAGCATGGAGGGTCATTTGTAGGGTAACTGTTCATGAGAGAAGCTTATGTAAATTTTCATTCTTTTATTAATAAATTGCCTGAAGTGGCCACGTTGGCTCAGGCCGTGGACTATTTCCCTCTTTGAGGGTTTTAACCACGTCAACAATACTGGTGTATTGATCTGTGATTTGTTTGTGAGCGGTGTCCTTTGGTGTTTTGTCTGAGAATCTTACCCTGTAAGTTCCTACATGCATTTGGATTTTTCTATCCTTCCTGTAAAGTCATTCATAAGGTTGCCATCCTCATCCCAAATCTCAATGACTTCACATCAACATATATACTAGAGCCCAAAACTTTCTGGGACACTTAATTTTGATGCTTCCTCACCACTAAGCAGCTCTAAAAAAGGAAATACAAATAACAAAAAGAGAACATCATGTTCCTTGAGCCCATTCCATTCAAACCTTATCTGTGATTTGTATCTTGAAACAATGTATGTAACCTCTGCAGTAACAACAGATGGTTTCACCTCCCCAATGTTTGGTTTCTTTACTTCGGTGATTTTTAACTCCTTGAATGGAACATCCATCCTAGACCATCCTCAAAAGTGAGCTTCTCCCTCATTATTAATATATGCTGCCAGATGAGGCAACACATCTTGGATATCTTCTTGAATTTCATATGTCGATTCCAAGCGAAAAGATTGAAATTTCTTAGGAGGTAGTCATGGAGAGTTAGAAACTGTAGATTAAGTTTTGAAAGAGCCAAGCATCCTTCACCAGTGTAATTAATGTTGGGTACAATGCTTTCATCCCACATGAATTGTTAATTTGGATAAAGAGGGAGAGAATTTATCGCTTCCTTTTGAGATTGTCGTTTCTCAAAAGTAGAAACCATTGCCTCAGTAAGGAAATACATTCTTTCAACACATGGATCAATGTTATTAAGAAATTTAAGCTTATTACAGACAACATCCTTAAGTTATTCTGCAGACAAAACATAAAGCCTCTTACAAAGTTCGTTACGTTTTTCAATGGAGCCCACATAGGCCAATGCTAGATCTCAGAGCTTAGGAATTTCCTTAAAAGCCAAAATTTGAAAAGCTTGTAGCTGAGAGCAATGAGCGAGAAAAACATCATCATCACTAAGTTGAGTGCCAACATGGTCATCTATCTATGTCTGTTTTGCAACTGTTGCAACTTTCCAAGTAGGTGTCCGTTGCTTTCCTCTTACAGATTGCTGAGAACCATCATCCTTAATGTGAAAACAAAAAATGACAACCCCTTCTCTCTAATTTGGTTAGTATGCGTGCAGGAAGGCTTGGAGGTGCATATTTTGCAATACTCTATAAAAGAGTACAATTGGAAACTTTCACAACAACAATTTTAATAAGTTGCATAAAACCACTATTGCCTCTTACAGTTGCTTTATCATTATGTAGATCACCTCTAGTTTTATCATCACCAGTAATTTCATCATTCTTCTCTTTATTGACATCTTGGATTAAATACTCAAAAACCTCTGAGATTATATATGTGTTTTCCTGTTCTAGAGTCATAAATTTCAACACCTTAAATTTTAGGCCAGGTAGCCCAACTTTAAGAAATTTAAGAACCTGCCTCAATCCCTCATCTCCCACATATGCACCATCATTTTTCTCTATGTCAGTATCTAAGTCTTTAGTAGCTTTAGGTGATATTGAAAGGAAACATCTACAAATTTTCCATTCCACTGCAAGTAGACCACCTGCTCCTTGTAATTTTTATCACTGTATTTTGTTATGAAAATTTCAAACGAAGGAACGCCTGGGGCTCCTACAACCAACTACCTTGCATTTTAACCCTTGGCAACAAATCTCTCATGTTGAGAATCAATATGGATGGTTCTGCCATATGGATCATTTGCACCCTCTGTCAAACCAGCCCACCATCCAACGTCACGTTTAATCATTCCTTGTAAACCTAGAGTACAATGATCATGTGATGGCACCAATATAGGATCAAAAGTGCATGAATAGTTCCCTAAAATAGAATTATCCCAATTTGAAGAAGTGGAATGTTTCTCAATAATGTGTAATGCTTGGATTTAGCCTCCTATTTCCTCTGAATCCAGATGAAATCTTCCTTTCAGCATATAATTTCTTCACAACACCTTGAATCTGGTTCAAAAGCCCAGAATTGTGGAAACAACAGAGCCCACCCAACACAAGAGTTTGATTGGGTTGTAATAGGATAAACTAAACCATGAGAGGTAGAAAGAATTGGTGGTCCCTTTGATGATCTATGTTGTGATTTGGAGTGTGGCCGAGAACTAGTAGACTTGGGAGATAATTGGAGATTTGAAAACCATCATAATTATAATCCTGTATAAAATCCTGAGAGCAACTGCAACCTTAAACGCCAATTTTGTTTTGCCCATATAAATAAATTTTAACAAAAATCTATATGTGATAACAGGTATGAGGTAAGGTTTCAGGGCCACAAGTGCAACATTGCATGGAGGACCATTTGAGGGTCGAAAGGCCTATTGTAGGGCCTTCTCTTCAAGTTGCAGGTGCACAGAGACTAGTGTAGGTGGAGAAAAGTATGTTAAACCTTAAAAAAAGTTTGGAGCTCTTACTGTAGCAAAACTGTGGGCTATAGGGTGCCTTGTGTAGGTTTCCAAAGACTAAAACAGTGAATGGGAAGGCATAGAAGGGACAACAAAAGAGAGCCAGTTGCGTGGAGAAGGGTAGCATAGATTTGGAGCATAAGCTAGGGAGAAATTGAAGTTTGTGAATCTCTATTGTGAACACAGTGAAAGACACACATTTTCAGAGTAAATAGAAGGTCTTTGAGAGGAGACTAAGCACATGATCTTATTAAATGCAAAACTTAGATTTCAGTCATCAACATATTTTGGAGATTTTCAGTACAACAGATCCACACATTTTCAGTCTAATAGTAGTGAGCCCCAACAGGATTTTTCATCCTCTCTCTCTCTCTCTCTCTCTCTCTCTCTCTCTCTCTCTCTCTCTCTCTCTCTCTCTCTCTCTCAATACTCAATAAGTAGTTATAAATCCATGCTAAGAAGGTATTGATGAAAATAGAGGCATTTCTACAGACTAAGCTCAGACCTCTTAAGGAAGTCAGTTCATAGGTCTTGAAATCTACAGTTTCTTAAGACAATCTTCACTCCAATGGATACTTTCTTAAAGCTAGTTTTTGGACCAAGGCTAGTAAGATGGAATATTGATATAGACGTGCTTGTCTCTTTAGGCTTTCCACTCTCTCTATTGTTCAAATAATGGAGATTGTGTATTATGGCTAGTCACCTATGACTTAAGACTACATCAAGAGGTCTATGATTATTATCCCATGCTCTAGGGGTCTATTTTATAGTTACAACGAAATTAAATTAGAGTTGTCAGAATCTATTAGCTCATAATTATGTTTTCAACTTCTGCTTGAATTAGAGGAAACTAAGTTGGACTAAATCCTGCGTTTTATAGGAAACTAAGTTAGACTAGAGTTGATCAAAACCTTTTTAGCATGGAATTTTGTTTCCAACTTCTGTTTTTATTAGATACAACAAAGTTTGATCAAATGCTGCATATTTTTGTTGTCTTGGAGTAAGTTCAGAGGTATTGAAAGAAAATTCTATGCCTTCTCTTCAACTGATTCTACCATAGCTATTTATTGCAACTTATTGTGACATATTGGTAAAAAGATCATTATTCTAATAAATAATTTGCGTTTTTAGAATCGCTAGCTGCTACGAAATTATCTTTGTACATGTTAGTAGTTTAACAATTTCATGTAGCAAAATCAAGGACAACTGGTTTAGCTTTGAAGATTATATAATATATGTCATGGAAGGTGATGTGAGTCCTACTGGTCCTGCCCAACTTGAGCTTCCAAGCTAATAAGCAGATTCCTGCACTTGTGCTTTTAGAATTTCTCAAACCTTGTTGGCCTTTTATAACCTCTGGCCTGCAAGTTTTCCATAGAAGCTTTGGGATATTTGTAATCATGGTTGTATATAGAGAAAATGGTTGTTCTGTATTCTAATCTTGACACTGAGAAGACAATATTAATTGAGTCCTACTGGCTTAATCTCTTGGGAAAGAACAGTGAAAGTATTATTTTCGATTTTTGGCAAAGCTTTTCTCCTATCATTTCCTCCTTGGAAATTTAAGCATGTCTTGTGAGCACCTCTGTTCATGTAATTGTTATATAAAATCTTGGAAGTCTGATCCCATGCTTCTCAACTAGTTTTCGAATTTGAAAGTCCCATATCATGCTTTTCAACTGATTTTGGAATTATAGATGTTTTCTCTAGCAGAATTGTGTACATGGATGTTCTATCGCAGGTCTTTTTTCTAATTTTGATCTTGCATAGGTTGCTTCGTTATAGGGCGATAAGGATCTTGGTTCTTGGTGTTCAACACACTACTTTAATATTGTTTAGCTTAGATTTTCAAGTGATTCTCTGATTATAGAAATTCTAGGGTCATTCCTATTTCCAGGAAGTGATATTAGTTCTTCATATTGTTTCTAGGGTTGTTTCTATTTCCTATATGATGTTAGTTCCAATGTAATCGCTCATTATTTAAAAGAGACCTTAAGGAGAAATCCACTATATCTAGCTTGAGTGGGCCTAATGGTTAAGAACATGTGTTTCCTCCTAAGAGGTCACAGGTTCAAAACAAGACGGCGTAGAGTATGTATGCCTTCATTGACTTAGCAGTCAAATCATTGTGCGGAGGTGGATGTATTGTCGCACAAGTAAGGGGGTCTCATACACCAATGTGGTGCCTAGCTTGGTTGTGACCTTAAAATTGGATAATCAAAATATCCTCTAGAAATTTTAGATTTGTATTTAAAAGGTATGAGAGTGCAAGGAAGCCTTGTCTTTAATGAGGTGCATGATAAGGTAATGCTTACCTTCAACATGTAGAAAATCTTGTAATATTTTTGAGGTTTATTTTGGAATACATCGTTGTTCTAAGCTAGCCAAATGGAGTAGATCACCTCTACAACCAAAATTTAATCTTATGTTCTAGTTGTAGTCCATTCATTTAATGCCTATGTGTTATCTCCAATCCGTTGTTGCATTTTACATTGTCTATGAGTGTAGCCCATATCTCATTGGTGAGATGACAGTGAATCAAAAGGTCATTTCATGATTTCCTGTTATTCCCTTAAGAGCACATGTTTTGGGACTTGTCCATCCTCTTCTTCTAAGCATGTATAGGTTGGGATTACAACCTTGATTTTAGATTTGGGGCCCCAACCTTGGTTGTAGATAGTTGTCTTGCATCTAGAGGGTCTAGACTTGTGCTTGAACACCTTACTTGGTACAAACCTATTCATAAAGATTCATCAATTGGTTTTTCATCATCATATAGATCAATTTATATGTTATTTTATAGACATGCACATAATGAATCTTCCTAAAGCATGGTTGATCTTTGTGTGCCTTAGACCATTAAATGCCACAAATCATAGTGAGATGTGCTTGAGTGTGGGTTAAGTAATTGCGTTGTGGGAGAACTAATATGCATTTACAATGTATATCAAAAGAAGAAAGGTGCAACTAATATGCATTTACAATGTATATCAAAAGAAGAAAGGTGCAACTAATATGCATTTACAATGTATATGAAAATAAGAAAGGTGCATTGTAGAATTCATGTGGGGTCATAAGAGAGGCATCATGTCACTATACCAGGTATATAAAAATAAAAGGGTATAAAAAATGTGAATAAAAAAATGGATACATACAATATTTAGTGAAAATAGGGGTTTTTTAAATTGGGAAGGTGTATTGGATTTATATTGGTAGGGGGTTAAATAATGTGATTTTTAGAAGTATTTTCCAATATGTAGTAAAATTAAGGGTATTGTTTAGTATGTCACGAATGCAGGTGCTATGTCAGAGGTTTAGTGGGTGAAGCCCCCGTGTTCATCACCAGTGGTAATGGTGCTCAATAAAGATGGGGAATGGCGCATGTGTCCAGACTTTCGGGCCCTCAACAAGCTCACTGTCAAAGACAAATTCCCTATCCCAGTTGTTGATGATCTGCTTGATGAACTACATGGTGTTCAATTCTTTACTAAGCTAGATCTTTGCTCTGGTTATCACCAAATATGCATGAAAGAAGTAGACATTCCCAAGACTACTTTCCGAACTCACGAAGGCCATTATAAATTCTTGGTCATGCCATTTGGTCTCTGTAATGCCCCATCCACTTTTTCAAGCCTCATGAATCACCTGCTGGAACCATATCTCCAAAAAATTGTTCGCATTTTCTTTGATGACATTCTCATCTATAGCCTAACCTAGGAAAAACATCTTCAACATGTAGACTTGATCTTGCAACTTCTCCAGAATCACAAATTATTTGTCAAATTGTCCAAGTGCTCTTTGGCGTGGAAGAAGTTGAGTATTTGGGACACATTGTGGGTCGTGAAGGTGTCAAGGTTGATCCCAAAAAGATATAGGCAATGCAAGATTTGCCCCAACCAAATCCTTGAAGAGTTTGAGGGGATTCTTGGGTCTCACCGGCTACTATCACAAATTTGTCCGTAATTATGGCCGCATTCCTAGACCCCTCACTAACCTTCTTAAGAAAAATTCATTCCTCTAAACTGATGCAACACAATAGGTGTTTATGGCTCTCAAACAAGCCATGTGTTCCACCCTAGTATTGGCACTACCCAACTTCACCAAATCTTTTTTGATTGAATGTGATGCTTCAGGTACTGGTATTGGTGCTATCTTAATGCAGGAAGGTTGACCTTTGGATTTCACCAGTCAACAACTGAGTGGGAAACATCTAGGGTAATCTACCTATGAGAAAGAGATGATGGCCATCTTACATGCAGTATATACCTAGCCACCATACTTATTGGGGCGACGTTCCAAATCCACACAAACCATCAAAGCCTCAAATATTTTTTGGAGCAACATCTATCCTTGCCACAACAAAATAAGTGGCTCTCCAAAATGTTGGGAAATGATTATGAGATAATTTACAAGAAAGGGCGTGAAAATGTAGTAGAGGGTGCTTTACCATGCCAATTTGAGGATGAAAGAACCCTGATATCAATCTCTCTTCCCATACCAAATTGGGTTGAATAAGCCTGAAAGGAATGGTTTTCACACCTCTCTCTCCCAACTCATTAATAACTTGAGAGCATATCCTAATTCCTCTATTGGCTACTCCTGGAAGGATGAGATTCTTCGCTACAAGGATTGAGTAGTTATATCGCCGACATCCACCTTCAAAACGTGCACTTTGGCAAATTTGCACTCATCTCCCACTGCAGGCCACACGGGATTTCAAAAGAGTTATGCTCACACTCATCGTTATTTCTTTTGGATGGGCATGAGAACTGACATTCTTACTTTTGTAGTTGAATGTGATGTGTGTCAACGCCACAAAGGAGAAACAGTCAGGTTACCAGGAACCTTATAACCATTTCCAATCCCTGCTTCTGTTTGGGAAAATGTTTCTATGGATTTCATTACTGGTCTCCCCAAGTCAGGCAACAAATCAGTCATCATGGTGGTCGTGGAGAGAATTTCTAAATATGCTCATTTTTGTGCTCTACACAACCCATTTACCCCCACTTTGGTGGCTCAAACTTTCATGGACCATATCTTCAAACTGCATGGTATGCCCACCTCCATTGTGTCTGATCGTGACCCAAATTTCACCAGTAACTTTTGGCAAGAACTTTTCAAGCTACAAGGCACCCAACTCCAACTAAGTACTTCCTATCATCCCCAAACTGATGGTCAAACTGAAGCAGTCAACAAATGTTTGGAGACATACCTAAGGTGCTTCACTTCAGAAAAACAACATCAATGGGTATAGTGGCTACCTTTAGCTGAATGGTGGTATAATACTAACTATCATGAAGCCACCAAGATGACTCCATATGAAGCAGTGTATGGCCAACTCCCACCTTCACCTATTTCTTATATCCCTGGATGCTCTAAGGTGCAAGCAGTTGATCAACTCCTACAGAACCGTGCAGCCATGATAGCTCATCTCAAAGATAATCTCCATCAAGCTCATAATTGAATGAAGCAACAGGCAGACCAACATCGTTCAGAGCACACATTTCAAGAAAGGGATAAAGTATTCCTACGGCTGAAACCATATAAGAAAAAATCGCTCAAAGAAAAGGGATACCAGAAATTAGATCCAAAATTCTACAGATCTTATCAAATACTTTAGTGCATTGGAGCAGTAGCCTACAAGCTGGCCTTGCCACCAAATTCAAAAATCCATCCAGTCCTCCATGTATCATGCCTCAAGAAAGTGGTGGGGAACAATTGCAGAATTCAAACCAGTCTACCTGAATTGGACGAATAAGGTTCACTATGGCTCCAACCTCAACAGGTCCTCGATACTCAAGAATGACATCTACGTGGTCGCACCATCAAGGAAGTCCTCTTCAAGTGGAAAGACACCTCTCCAGAAGATGTGACTTGGGAACCAGCCACTATTATTCAGCAGTTTCCACAGCTTCAGCCTTGAGGACAAGGCTTCTTTTGATTGGGAGGGCATGTTAGGGTCTAACCGTACACCTTTATTTATGTAATATACCCAATAGGGTCGAGTCATAGTCATAGTTAGTTAAGGAGTCAATAAAGCTCGTATTAATAATTGTAAGTGGTTGAACCGCATTTAAGAAAGGGACCAGAATTATTTACAACGGGCCATAATTAATAAGTAAAGTGGTTAAGCCTTATTATGCAAAGGACCACCAGTCATTAGGTTGTTGAAGGTCATTTAGCTATAAATAGTCGTAGTTAAAAGGGAAAGATCATCGAGTCTTATTTTGTAATCGAGCTCTGCTCTGCTGGAGGCTTCCCCGAGGCGAGTGAACATTGCTTTTATCTTTAAATAATAAAATACCTTTTGTTTTCCTCATTTTATTCTATGTTTTGGGTTGTATTTCTTCGCATATTTGGTATTCTAGAATTTCTCGCAGGTCAAGAGCATAACAACTGGTAGGACCTAGCTTGTCAAATTAGGGTCTAAAACCTTTTGCAAGCATTTTGAGGCATCAAATGACATAGTTTGGGGCTAAAAGGTTATTTATTTAGTGCATCATAGATACCTTTCTAACAACATAGGAATCACCTCAATTGGAGTTCATACAAAAAATTCTTGCCACTTGGAAGTTGAGCTTCTTCTTTTGTCTACCATAATTTGAGAGGATTCCATCTCAACCCCTATTATTCATGGAAAAGGGGATAGATACATAATCATGATGAAGAAGACTCTAGAAGACTTATATTGTATCTCTAGTTCTAATTTGAAGGATCCAAACATAACCACAAGTAGGCTATTTGGTTATGTTATAACTAGGCCACTGGGAGGAAAAGGGGTTTTGATTATTTTGGAGGGTATTTTGTTCCATGGACAAGTAGAGTTGGCAAGAGGGATAGGGAGAGAGCATACAAAGAGAATTTTGCAATGTAGTAACCCACTGGCCACATGCTTTACTTTTTTGTACATGTAGCCATTTTTTATTCACAGAAAGAGAACAGAGAGACATCACCTTCAAGTTTGGTTTTCTCATGGAAGGGTTTCCAAGTTAATATTTTTTGTTAATTATGGTTCGTGAGTTTTTATTTTTTTGTTCTCTATTTTTTTTCATAATTATATTTTGCATGGATATGCAATAAACAATAATTTACACACACAAAAATTGAAAGATAAATAAACCATCATAGTATAGATTTTGGATTTTTAAGTATAATTTATCATATATGTTGTGACGAACTATCCAATGGAATATCTGCAACAATTTATGGACCATTCCATGAAAGTACAAGTTGTTTGTTTAAGAATATGAGATATTTCTTTTATAGTTTAATTGGTTAATTACTTAAGGTAATCAAGTTTTCCTCTTTTATATTTTCCATTTCATTTAACTAGCCTTCTAATTTAATTAACAAAAATATTAGGAGAATGTGGAAAAATATGATAATCTCTTAGAAATTAGAACATAGTTAGGATATGGAAAGCCAAGATACATAATTTAATCCCCTTATACCCCTTTAATTTTCCCCTCTTCTAGCTCATGCCCCTTTAGGTGTTCTACCTTAATCAAACTTGGAACCTTTTATTAAATTCAAAACAATCATTTTATGAGTCTTTCAAAATCACCATAGTAAGTCTACCCCATAGTATGGATCAAAATATAGTAATAAAAAGCATAACTAGAACATATACATATTTGAGTTAGAAATTCCAAAGGGTCAAAACTGTTAAACACCTAATCCTTACAGATTGTGGTGAATTGTGAATATTTAAAATTAGAGAAATATGAAGAGTTGGAATAGGAAGAGATATCAAACCATGGCAGATGAAACCAAAGGTCATTAAATATTATATATATGAATATTTGATATAATGAAAAATCAATTAAGTTTGGACTTATTCCTTTTGTCCAATATCCAGTAGTAGTATCAAAATTGGTTGTAGCTCTAAGATATGTTTCATTCTTTTCTATTCTATCTATGTCATATTCTCTATAGGGACATCACTATCATATTATTTGGGTTACCTAACCTATGATATCCACCATTCCATTGCCCCTTCCCTTTCTGTATTTTATTGTGAAAACCCTAGTAAATGCTAACCTTCAATTTTCGTCTACTCCACTCAGTCATTTCTTTCTCTACATACCTTAGCTACACTACATTTATACCTGGCATATTATTCTCATACAATACCTAGTTACACTCTTCACATAAAATTTGAGCTAAGAATCCTCATGCAAATTCTCACTTCATGACGTCTAGGTTTTAGCTCTTGTAAAAACTTTCCTCGCGTTATTTGAGTTCTTCTTTGTGTAGCATCATTGTAAATTTTGAAGTAAAATATTTAGGGTATTTACTAGCCATCTCTAGTCGGAACCGCCATAGAATTTAGATTGACAATGATTCCAAGTGCATGGGTGTTTGTAGATGAAGAGAATATTAAATTAAAAAAAAGGGCATTCATATCAAAAATTTTAAACTAGGATTTGAACGCTCATCCATTGTTGGATGTTGTATCTGTATACTTTCAATCATCATCGACCAACCCAAGATTTTCACATTCAATTTTGCTACTAAATTCAATCTGCATCGTATTCATACATCATCTCCTATGACTACTTGAAGATGCATTCTCATCTCTATTATTAGTGTGGTGTTGATTAGCCCAAAAAGAACTACCCAAAGTGGTCTAGAAAGGTAAAAAATACATTGATTGTTCATGATTTGTGGGATGGAACCTATGAAGGAAATTTTTTTAAAATTACTTAAATGAGAAGTGTTGTAAAATCTTGGTGGGACTACCAAACCTATATCAACTAAGGAGCTTTCCTTTTGGAATAATGAAGAAAAGAAATCATATTCCCTAATCACTATGATAGTAAGTGAAGAGGTTAGGTGCCATATCGTTCACATTAATGATTCATATGGAGCCTTACCATTAGAAGCAATTTGAGGTCTAAAATGGGCCTCCTAAGGAATATTATAAAATAATAGTAAAAATAATAAAATAAAATTAGATTACATCTTCAAATTTTAAAGGGAAAGAAGAAAAAAACTTCTTTTTCAATTCATATTTTTAGTTTATCTCCGTACGATTTTACTCAAATTTCAAGCAGGATCACTTTTTGGATGAATCATTTAATTCATCAATCAAGAAGTACCCATGATTCATACGTTCGAGGGACCCTATTACAAGAAAAAAGTGAAATACATGAAAAAACATGATTGCAATCATGTTTTTCACACATTCTCATTTTTCATGTAGTAGTATCCATCAAAAGTATGAAACATGACTACTCCTTGGATGAGGAAATAAATTATGCAACCAACGAGTGTCCAGCTCAAAATTTGAGTAAAACCATAAGGAGATAAGTTGAAAATATGAGTTGAATATATATATATATATATATATATATATATATATATATATATATATATATATATATATATATATATTTACATTTTTACTCCAAAATTGTTGAATCATACCCCATGGTTGACATCATCATCTTGAATCTTATTGGTTCTTATAAATTTTATTTTGGTTGTACATTTTTGTTTTGAGGCCCATTTTAGAACTCAAAATTTCTCTAATGAGAAGTTAAAGGACTTCTATGACTCTCACTCAAATTTGGGACTTATACAACTGATGGTGAAGCCCTTCAAACCTAGAGTTGCAGGATGATGATCCCATGAATTTAGCCTCTAATATAAAATTCATCATGCATGACATATATGTCACTAGATTGAAGATAGACATTCCTCTCATAGCCTTAATTAAAACCTCTACCCTACATACTCCCACTATCATGAATCCCTGGAAACTAGTGGCCAAATGAAGTCCATCACATTTGACTTTCTCGTGGAAAATGTTGTGAAACAGGAGAAAGATTTTGGAAGGAAGAAAGCAACTTAGCCCGCTAGATAAACTATGTGTCTTGTTGGAAAATGGAAGAATCAATCAAATAACTCTTTTAGAGGAGTAGTAAAAGATAAAGAGATCTAATATTCACTATTATTGGTGTGGTAGAAATGGACATGAGGAAAAGTCAAACATATTCCCTTGGGAGAAGATCAAATACAAGAAAGGTAAAAAAGGAGACAAAGATAAACAATTAGGTCTGGCATGTGATAAATAAATTGAATCTTCTCATTACGTTGTTACTCATGACAATACTAGAGTACCTACTTTAGAGCTATACCTAGAGCCATAGTCCCAACATGATTCAGTTTGTGGTCATATTTAAACAACAATTTAATGGATGACTCAAGGTTTCTACTAGACATCAATTTATGGTCATATTAAAAACCATCATTTAGTAGAAGACATAAGCTATACTAGTCATTTGTTTTTTGGCCCTCCCAAAACCATTAGGTTCAGAGAGCACATTCAACCACTATAAATTATCCTTCATCTTTTGACTTGGCCTCACAAACAACTTTTTGGATTAAGAGAGGAACGATAAAAACCTAATCTTTATGGATAGTTGTGAATTATACAAATTTAAAATATAAGAAATTTGAAAAGTTAGAATAAAAAGAGACATTGAACATTGGAAGATTAAACTAAAGGTCACAAAATATTATATATATGAATATTTGAGTTAATGGAAAATCAATGAAATTTGGAGTCCATGCTTTGTCTAAAATCCAACATAGTTTGAGAATAAACATATCATTAAAAATGAATGTTGATTTTCAAATTACAATAGATATAGCTTGTATTAATGTTTATTACATTAATACAATAAAAAATTACATGGAAAAGCATGTGCTTATGCAATTATTTTCTTGTAATAAAGAAATCATGTACATAGAAATATTTAATCTCAGTATAATTGAGAGTTAATATTAAAAATTTTAATATTAAAAATTGATTTTTGACATTATAAAAGGTATATTTGTTCTATGTTTTGTTTTGTTTTTTTAGATTGATTTTAATGTTTTTTTTAAAATGTGATTTTTAGTTTTTTAAGAAATTTTAAAGGTACTAAAATTTTGGAAACTACACGGTTCAAACTTACTATTCCAACATTTGCTACATTTAAAATAATATAATATTAATAAAAAATAAAACAAATATAAATAGAAAATATTAAAATGAAAGATGCAAATAGAATAATAAAATGGAGGAGAGGAGTGAGTTGTAAATATTTATATCAAAGATTTAAGTGAAGCAAAGATGATAAAATTTAGAGACCTAGTTGTTATATTGAATTTTGGCTTTTTAAATTAACAAAATTTTAAAATGTTAAAGATATTTATAGATTATCAAATAGTTATTGTATAAATAGTATAAAATTAGTTTATAGAATTATTCTGTTTTAGTGATATGTACTTTGTAATTTGAAAATCAATTTATTATTAAAAATAATGTTAAGTAGTTTGAATTTATAGTTTTGTATTTATTAAAATTTATTATTAATTAAAATGTTAAAAATAATTATATACTTATAGAAATAATTGATAAGTGCGTTTATTTTGAAATAGAGTTTTTAGAATTTTAATTTAATTATTAATAATTATTAAGTGAATGGTATAGATACCTTAATGAAATAGTTTAGAATATTGATAATATAAACAAATAAAAGATTGAGATTTATTTACAAAATAGCTATATATATTTTTGGTTTTAATTAAATTCATTAATTAAAGAAAAATGTCATATGAACAAGTGTCATATGAAGTGAGTTATGTTTTTTGGGCAAATGGTATTTATAAGCCATGGTATTGTATGGTAAAGTATAAGTAAGTCTCCATGGTTAAGAATCTTATTTCATGTTTTTTTAATAACTTATATATCAATTTTTTAGTTATTTATTAATAAGAAGAATAGTTGAAAATAAAAATATAATTTAGTTTGTTTTTATTATTTTATTTGAATTTTAATTATGTGAAATATATCAGGGAGTAAGTGTTTTGATACTTATATAATGGATGGAAAACTATTCACTTTACCAATCATTTAATTTATATGGCTATACTAATTTAACATAAATTAAAATAGATTTTGACTTTAATTTTGTTAGAAATATAGTTTTTAGGATGTTATGTAAAATTATAAATTATATTATTTACTTGAAAAGAGGAAAAAACAAAAAACCAAATAAATTTGAAAGCTCATAAATTTGTGCATTTATTGTGTATCATATAAATAAAAAATGTATAACTTTTAGATTTACATAAATCCAAAAGTTGCATAAGAATAAGCCTATCCTACCTTGATTCTTGATTGTTTGAGCCACTAATTTCGTGGCCCTTTACGTGGCCATTCTCATTATTATCGTTCCCTCTCTTTGCATGCCCAGCTTTCTCATCTGAATTGGTTTCCATGGCCTTTTAGGCCCAATGGCGGATCGCTATTTCTGGTTGATGACTAGATTCGAGTTAGCCAAAGTGGTCATTCTCAAAGGATTCATGAGACTACAATGATAAGATCCCTATAAAACTGTCATTAGATAATGTTTTTCTGCACGTAACATTTTCCTTTCTCGATAATGTTTTGTCAATTCTCTGTGCACCTCACAGCCTCTGCTCTCTAGGGAAGTAATGCTTCCTCTGCTCCACTCTATATTAGCTATGTCCTGCTTAACCTCGTGACCTATGGACAAAATTCATAAGCTTACGATGCGTCCTTCTTGTTGCAACAACAATGGTCAGAATTTCACCAACAAGTAAGAAGTCGACGATATAGGGATACAAGATATGGAAAACATACAAGATACAAGATAAGGAAACAATTATGGACAATTGTTTCCTCATGAAACAGAATGCAGCAATCTTCTTCCTCTTTAAACCAATGTTGCAGAGGTGTTCTCGAGAATCGATCATATATAGTTTAGATTCCATGTATACCAAGTGAGCATTCAATTTTTAATTTCTCACCTCGACATCTTTCAAGAGTCGTAGATATTATAGGTAGCCCCATATTAATCCAATTTTTAAATATTAGGAGCAATTCCTCCAAGTTTTTCTTGATTATTAGATAATTTGAGAAATTAAACCTCAGGAAACAATTATTCAGCAGTTTTCGCAGCTTCTGCCTTGAGGACAAGGCTTATTTTGATGGGGGAGGGCATGTTAGGTTCTAACCCTAAACCTTTATTTATGTAATATACCCAATAGGGTCGAGTCATAGTCATAGTTAGTTAAGGAGTCAATAAAGCTCCTATTAATAATTGTAAGTGGTTGAACTGCATTTGAGAAAGGGACCATAGTTAGTTACAACGAGCCATAATTAATAAGTAAAGTGGTTAAGCCTTATTATGCAAAGGACCACCAATGGTTAGGTTGTTGAAGGTCATTTAGTTATAAATAGTCGTAGTTAAAAGGGAAAGACCATCGAGTCTTATTTTGTAATCGAGCTCTACTCTGCTGGAGGTTTCCCCGAGGCGAGTGAACATTGGTTTTATCTCTGAATAATAAAATACTTGTTGTTTTCCTCATTTTATTCTATGTTCTAGCTTGTATTTCTTCGCATATTTGGTATTCTAGAATTTCTCGCAAGTCAAGAGCATAACAACTGGTAGGACCTAGCTTGTCAAATTGGGGTCTAAAACCTTTTGCGAGCATTTTGAGGCATCAAATGACATAATTTGGGGCTAAAAGATTATTTATTTAGTGCATCATAGATACCTTTCTAACAACATAGGAATCACCTCAATTGGAGTTCATACAAAAAATTCTTGCCACTTGGAAGTTGAGCTTCTTATTTTGTCTACCATAATTTGAGAGGATTCCATCTCAACCCCTATTATTCATGGAAACGGGGATAGATACATAATCATGATGAAAAAGACTCTAGAAGACTTATATTTTAACTCTAGTTCTAAGTTGAAGGATCCAAACACAACCACAAGTAGGCTATTTGGTTATGTTATAACTAGGCCACTCAGAGGAAAAGGGGTTTTGATTATTTTGGAGGGTATTTTGTTCCATGGACAAATAGAGTTGCCAAGAGGGATAGGGAGAGAGCATACAAAGAGAATTTTGCAATGTAGTAACCCACTAGCCACATGCTTTACTTTTTTTACTTGTAGCCATTTTATATTCAGAGAAAGAGAACAGAGAGACATCACCTTCAAGTTTGGTTTTCTCATGGAAGGGTTTCCAAGTTAATATTTTTTGTTAATTATGGTTCATGAGTTTTTATTTTTTTGTTCTCTATTTTTTTTCATAATTATATTTTGCATGGATATGCAATAAACAATAATTTACACACACAAAAATTGAAAGATAAATAAACCATCATAGTATAGATTTTGGATTTTTAAGTATAATTTATCATATATGTTGTGACGAACTATCCAATGGAATATCCACAACAATTTATGGACCATTCCATGAAAGTACAAGTTGTTTGTTTAAGAATATGAGATATTTCTTTTATAGTTTAATTGGTTAATTACTTAAGGTAATCAAGTTTTCCTCTTTTATATTTTCCATTTCATTTAAGCAGCCTTCTAATTTAATTAACAAAAATATTAGGAGAATGTGGAAAAATATGATAATCTCTTAGAAACTAGAACATAGTTAGGATATGGAAAGCCAAGATACATAATTTAATCCCCTTATACCCCTTTAATTTTCCCCTCTTCTAGCTCATGCCCCTTTAGGTGTTCTACCTTAATCAAACTTGGAACCTTTTATTAAATTCAAAACAATCATTTTATGAGTCTTTCAAAATCACCATAGTAAGTCTACCCCATATTATGGATCAAAATATAGTAATAAAAAGCATAACTAGAACATATACATATTTGAGTTTAGAAATTCCAAAGGGTCAAAACTGTTAAACACCTAATCCTTACAGATTGTGGTGAATTGTGAATATTTAAAATCAAAGAAATATGAAGAGTTGGAATAGGAAGAGATGTCAAACCATGGTAGATGAAACCAAAGGTCATTAAATATTATATATACGAATATTTGATATAATGAAAAATCAATTAAGTTTGGACTTATTCCTTTTGTCCAATATCCAGTAGTAGTATCAAAATTGGTTGTAGCTCTAAGATATGTTTCATTATTTTCTATTATATCTATGTCATATTCTCTATAGGGACATCACTATCATATTATTTGGGGTACCTAACCTATGATATCCACCATTCCATTGTCCCTTCCCTTTCTGTATTTTATTGTGAAAACCCTAGTAAATGCTAACCTTCGATTTTCGTCTACTCCACTCAGTCATTTCTTTCTCTACATACCTTAGCTACACCATATTTATACCTGGCATATTATTCTCATACAATACCTAGTTACACTCTTCACATAAAATTTGAGATAAGAATCCTCATGCAAATTCTCACTTCATGACGTCTAAGTTTTAGCTCCTGTAAAAACTTTCCTCGCGTTATTTGAGTTCTTCTTTGTGTAGCATCATTGTAAATTTTGAAGTAAAATATTTAGGGTATTTACTAGCCATATCTAGTCAGAACCGCCATAGAGTTTAGATTGACAATGATTCCAAGTGCATGGATGTTTGTAGATGAAGAGAATATTAAATTAAAAAAGGGCATTCATATCACAAATTTTAAACTAGGATTTGAACGCTCATCAATTGTTGGATGTTGTATCTGTATACTTTCAATCATCATCAACCAACCCAAGATTTTCACGTTCAATTTTGCTACTAAATTCAATCTACATCCTATTCATACATCATCTCCTATGACTACTTGAAGATGCATTCTCATCTACATTATTAGTGTGGTGTTGATTAGCCCAAAAAGAACTATCCAAAGTGGTCTAGAAAGGTAAAAAATGCATTGATTGTTAATGATTTGTGGGATGGAATCAATGAAGGAAAAATTTTAAAAATTACTTAAATGAGAAGTGTTGTAAAATCTTAGTGGGACTACCAAACCTATATCAACTAAGGAGCTTTCCTTTTGGAATAATGAAAAAAAGAAAGCATATTCCCTAATCACTATGATAGTAAGTGAAGAGGTTAGGTGCCATATTGTTCACATTAATGATTCATATGGAGCCTTACCATTAGAAGAAATTTGAGGTCTAAAATTGGCCTCCTAAGGAATATTATAAAATAATAGTAAAAATAATAAAATAAGATTAGATTACATCTTCAAATTTTAGAGGGAAAGAAGAAAAAAACTTCTTTTTCAATTCATATTTTTAGTTTATCTCCCTACGATTTTACTCAAATTTCAAGCAGGATCACTTTTTGGATGAATCATTTAATTCATCAATCAAGGAGTACCCATGATTCATACGTTCAAGGGACCCTATTACAAGAAAAAAGTGAAATACATGAAAAAAAATGATTGCAATCACGTTTTTCACATATTCTCATTTTTCATGTAGTTGTATCCATCAAAAGTATGAAACATGACTACTCCTTGGATGAGGAAATAAATTATGCATCCAACGAGTGTCCCGCTCAAAATTTGAGTAAAACCATAAGAAGATAAGTTGAAAATATGAGTTGAATATATATATATATATATATATATATATATATATATATATATATATATATATATATATATATATAGATTTTTACTCCAAAATTGTTGAATCATACCCCATGGTTGACATCATCATCTTGAATCTTAATGGTTCTTATAAATTTTATTTTGGTTGTACATTTTTGTTTTGAGGCCCATTTTAGAACTCAAAATTTATCTAATGAGAAGGTAAAGGACTTCTATGAATCTCACCCAAATTTGGGACTTATACAACTGATGGTGAAGCCCTTCAACCTAGAGTTGCAGGATGATGATCCCATGAATTTAGCCTCTAATATAAAATTCATCATGCATGACATATATGTCACTATATTGAAGATAGACATTCCTCTCATAGCCTTAATTAAAACCTCTACCCTACATACTCCCACTATCATGAATCCTTGCAAACTAGTGGCCAAATGAAGTCCATCACATTTGACTCTCTGGTGGAAAATGTTGTGAAACATGAGAAAGATTTTGGAAGGAAGAAAGCAACTTAGCCCGCTAGATAAACTATGTGTCTTGTTCGGAAATGGAAGAATCAATCAAATAACTCTTTAACTCTTTTAGAGGAGTAGTAAAAGATAAAGAGATCTAATATTCACTATTATTGGTGTGGTAGAAATGGACATAAGGAAAAGTCAAACATATTCCCTTGGGAGAAGATCAAATACAAGAAAGGTAAAAAAGGAGACAAAGATAAACAATTAGGTCTGGCATGTGATAAATAAATTGAATCTTCTCATTACGTTGTTACTCATGAAAATACTAGAGTACCTACTTTAGAGCTATACATAGAGCCATAGTCCGAACATGATTCAGTTTGTCGTCATATTTAAACAACAATTTAATGGATGACTCAAGGTTTCTACTAGACATCAATTTATGATCATATTAAAAACCATCATTTAATAGAAGACATAGGCTATAGTAGTCATTTGTTTTTTGGCCTTCCCAAAACCATTAGGTTCAGAAAGCATATTCAACAACTATAAATTATCCTTCATCTTTTGACTTGGCCTTACAAACAACTTTTTGGATTAAGAGGGGAATGATAAAACCTAATCTTTACAGATAGTTGTGAATTATACAAATTTAAAATATGTGAAATTTGAAAAGTTAGAATAAAAAGGGACATTAAACATTGGAAGATTAAACTAAAGTTCACAAAATCTTATATATATATGAATATTTGAGTTAATGGAAAATCAATGAAATTTGGAGTTAATGCTTTGTCTAAAATCAGCATAGTTTGAGAATAAACATATCATTAAAAATGAATGTTGATTTTCAAATTACAATAGATATAGCTTGTATTAATGTTTATTACATTAATACAATAAAAAATTACATGGAAAAGCATGTGCTTATGCAATTATTTTCCTGTAATAAAGAAATCATGTACATAGAAATATTTAATCTCAGTATAATTGAGAGTTAATATAAAAAATGATTTTTGATATTATAAAAGGTATATTGGTTCTATGTTTTGTTTTGTTTTTTAAGATTGATTTTTAATGTTTTTTTAAAATGTGATTTTTAGTTTTCTAGAAATTTTAAAGGTACTAAAATTTTGGAAACTACACGGTTCAAACTTACTATTCCAACATAGAAAATATTAAAATGAAAGATGCAAATAGAATAATAAAATGGAGGAGAGGATGAGTTGTAAATATTTATATCAAAGATTTAAGTGAAGCAAAGATGACAAAATTTAGAGACCTAGTTGTTATATTGAATTTTGGCTTTTTAAATTAACAAAATTTTAAAATGTTAAAG
Organism: Pinus tabuliformis; assembly: GCA_031772625.1. Classification (NCBI taxonomy): domain Eukaryota; kingdom Viridiplantae; phylum Streptophyta; class Pinopsida; order Pinales; family Pinaceae; genus Pinus; species Pinus tabuliformis. The sequence continues at coordinate 1,432,167,963 of CM062819.1, read as the reverse complement.
ATATTTATAGATTATCAAATAGTTATTGTATAAATAGTATAAAATTAGTTTATAGAATTATTATGTTTTAGTCAGATATATACTTTATAATTTGAAAATCAATTTATTATTAAAAATATATAATTTGAAAATCAATTTATTATTAAAAATAATGTTAAGTAGTTTGAATTTATAGTTTTGTATTTATTAAATTTATTATTAATTAAAAAGTTAAAAAAAATTATATACTTATAGAAATAATTGATAAGTGCGTTTATTTTGAAATAGAGTTTTTAGAATTTTAATTTAACTATTAATAATGATTAAGTGAATGGTATAGATACCTTAATGAAATAGTCTAGAATATTGATAATATAAACAAATAAAAGATTGAGATTTATTTACAAAATAGCTATATATATTTTTGGTTTTAATTAAATTCATTAATTAAAGAAAATGTCATATGAAGTGAGTTGTGATTTTTGGGACATATGGTATTTATAAGCCATGGTATTGTATGGTAAAGTATAAGTAAGTCTCCATGGTTAAGAATCTTATTTCATGTTTTTTTAGTAACTTATATATCAAATTTTTAGTTATTTATTAATAAGAAGAATAATTGAAAATAAAAATATAATTTAGTTTGTTTTTATTATTTTATTTGAATTTTAATTATGTGAAATATATCAGGGAGTAAGTGTTTTGATACTTATATAATGGATGGAAGACTATTCACTTTATCAATCATTTAATTTATATGGCAATACTAATTTAACATAAATTAAAATAGATTTTGACTTTAATTTTGTTAGAAATATAGTTTTTAGGATGTTATGTAAAATTATAAATTATATTATTTACTTGAAAAGAGGAAAAAACAAAAAAACCAAATAAATTTGAAAGCTCATAAATTTGTGCATTTATTGTGTATCATATAAATAAAAAATGTATAACTTTTAGATTTACATAAATCCAAAAGTTGCATAAGAATAAGCCTATCCTACCTTGATTCTTGATTGTTTGAGCCACTAATTTCGTGGCCCTTTACGTGGCCATTCTCATTATTATCGTTCCCTCTCTTTGCATGCCCAGCTTTCTCATCTGAATTGGTTTCCATGGCCTTTTAGGCCCAATGGCGGATCGCTATTTCTGGTTGATGACTAGATTCGAGTTAGCCAAAGTGGTCATTCTCAAAGGATTCATGAGACTACAATGATAAGATCCCTATAAAACTGTCATTAGATAATGTTTTTCTGCACGTAACATTTTCCTTTCTCGATAATGTTTTGTCAATTCTCTGTGCACCTCACAGCCTCTGCTCTCTAGGGAAGTAATGCTTCCTCTGCTCCACTCTATATTAGCTATGTCCTGCTTAACCTCGTGACCTATGGACAAAATTCATAAGCTTACGATGCGTCCTTCTTGTTGCAACAACAATGGTCAGAATTTCACCAACAAGTAAGAAGTCGTCCTTCTTGTTGCAACAACAATGGTCAGAATTTCACCAACAAGTAAGAAGTCGACGATATAGGGATACAAGATATGGAAAACATACAAGATACAAGATAAGGAAACAATTATGGACAATTGTTTCCTCATGAAACAGAATGCAGCAATCTTCTTCCTCTTTAAACCAATGTTGCAGAGGTGTTCTCGAGAATCGATCATATATAGTTTAGATTCCATGTATACCAAGTGAGCATTCAATTTTTAATTTCTCACCTCGACATCTTTCAAGAGTCGTAGATATTATAGGTAGCCCCATATTAATCCAATTTTTAAATATTAGGAGCAATTCCTCCAAGTTTTTCTTGATTATTAGATAATTTGAGAAATTAAACCATGAGATCAAATTTGGTGACAAGAAATACAAAAAAGAGACGATGGCTATAGGGTTAGAATTTCTAAAGAATAAAATACATGTCAATGTATGTGGAATTACATGATTGCTGGTTATAAAACGAAGTGTCAAATTTTATTACAAGTGTAATGGTGTTAAGTACTTACTTCGTAGGTTCATGATAATCATGTTGAGGCTTGTGGAATTTCTTCAAAGCTCATTATAGACATGTAACCATCGGATAGCTTAGTGTACGAAGGGTCTTTGGAAATTCTCTTGAACAAGTGAAAGTAAAAGATCAAAGAATCAACCAGAGAAATGAGAAATGGATGCATGTCATTGTTGTTGCTCAATGGAATATGGTTACAACGAGGAAAGCTCAAGGTGAATTTTTGTTTATTATTCTTGACCATCACGCATTATCATCTGATGATAAATAATCACTTGTCTTCAACCTAAGAATATCTAAGTGAACATTGATATGGTTGCAACTGAGAGAAAAGTGTGCTTCATGGAGAATGTGAAGATTTGCTTCATAATTTGATAAGATTTTATTTTTTGAGTGAGTGACTTTTATCTTCCTCTTAGAGTTTGTATTATGATTCAAATACACGCATTAAGAGACCTCTTATTCCATTGAAGTAAATCTATCTAAGGCTCTATGACTACCTAAGAATATACTTTGCTATCTCATTGGGAGGAGAAAAGCTCAAAAACATGAGCATCATAAAATAAGACCAACTCCATTCTCTTGTGGTTTTCTTTTCCTCGAGATTATTATCTAGCTTTATCTTCTATTGTATATGCATCTCTGAAAACATGGAGCATCCAGATAGATGGATGCTTGATTGATAAGGAATCTTCTGATCTTCAAAGTTAGTCTTTTTATAAGTTTATAAGTGCATTTTCCATATAATCCAACACTGTTCATTTGTTGAGCTTGAAAAATGACTCGAATTAATAAAGTATTAGAGCTATTGAATAGACATATTTTCTTTACTATTGATGATATAGTAAAAAATTAGAAAGCCAATCTCATGGATGTTTGAACCTGTTTACAAGACGCGCACGAAAAAATTGAGTTTCTCTAATGATGTGAATTACAACAAAAGAGTGATCATCTAAACTAGTTATTATTCATAATAATTATTTGTTTGACATTGATTCCCATCAATAGTTGGCACTTGATGAGATTAATGACACCACTTCATAAGTAGTTTCAAATGAATATCAAGAAGTTCTTCTTTCACTTCCCAATCGCATCATCAGACCTTGGGAAGAAGTTGTTAACAACAAGCATAGAACTAGTCTTCGATACGAAAACAAAGTGACCTTTCACATTCCAAAAATCTCCAAATCAATCTTGTTTTAGAGTGTTGGGTTTCTTCAAGAAATTTTATCTTCACTTGTTCTACTTCCACATTAGATTCCCAAATTCCAACATTGTCATCAAGTTGGCCACATAAAATATCATTGTTTTGATCTTCACCCTTATGAGCAATATGAAAAGCATACTCATCATTAAGATATATGCGTCAATCAAAAGAACCTTACAAGAATAAATATTCACATTGGATGGATGATTTCTTGGTAATGTTAATCAACAACTAAGTAGATATATCATTCATATCAAAGAATTCATTCTCGAGTATTGACAAATCTTGTAGAGTGAATTTCATCTTCTCACCTTGTACTTGATGGGGGAAGGGGAAGTAATTGATCGTTGGCTACTATTCTTGAAGTCAAATGAGAGAGATTAAGTCATATCTAGAACCATACCTAGTACCCAATTCCTAGAGCTAGAGTAAGATCTATAGCTAGATATAGACTCATTTTTCACTAACAAGAGAAAATTTCTAAGTCTAAAGCGTCATTCCAAATTAACAACACACCATGATTTTAAATTAAAAGAAGGTATGAGATAAGTGCGAGAAGAAAGCCACCCAAATCATCAAAGAAATTTTGAAATATGGTCCACTTGAGATCCTCATCGAAATTGTAGCTCATCAAGGAAGGAGCAGCTCGACTGGAAAGATGATTGCTCTCAAAAGCTTCCTTTGACTGGTTACTACCATTTCAAATTGAAAGTGGGACTGAAACATGCAAGAAGGAATTAACCCAAATCAACAAAAAAGGATTGAGTTACAATCCACTATAGATCCTCATCGAAATTGCAACTTTCCTGAGAAGGAGCAACTCCACTAAAAGGGAGATTGCAACACAAGCTTCCTTCAATTTGAACAAAACTAAAAATCCAATGGAGGAGGTAGTGTAGAGGGACTTGTCCCACTTGCCACACCAACAATCCCACTTCAGCGTCTCATGCCCAATTAGTAAAATAAAACATAGTGTTCAGCGAATTAAACCTGCTCCAAGCTATCAAATTAACCATGATTTCTTTATACACAGTGTGGACTAAACCCCTTACGACTCCCATTAAGGAAGATCATTCAAAATTAATAAGGATGGTGCAAGAGTGAAAGTTTAGGGGATTGGTTGGTAGTGGAGGCCACTAAGCATTCCAACACCAACATGTTTTCACATTTCCGCTAGAAGCTCGAATTGAAATGGAATGGTGTTGCCTTAAAACAAAGTTGATTCTTGGGGGAGGGGCCTCAAGGGACTTCGCAAGCCTCTCCCAATTCATGTTTTGTTGAAATTTCCTAACCATTGCTACGAAATAACAGAAATGTAGGGGTTACCATTTTAGATGAGGACCCCTTCCTCTAGGTTTACCCCTATATTTGGAATTTTATTTGCTACAAAAATTTTCGACTGCAACACATGAGAGAAAATTATGTTTTAAAAATATGATTTGAGAGATTGGATTTGGTCAATTATGATTTAAAATTTGTAGTCCTTATTAGCAAAATGTTGGATTACTATCTAAGAGTCTCCCAACATAGCCAAGTCTACAATTTTTGCTTCCTTAGCTAACGATAGCCCTTGCAATAGCCCATAAGGCTCTACCAAGTTATTTGCGAGTTTCTCTAGCCCCCAATTATACTCTATTTCAAGTTTTGCATCCGGGTTAAGAATAACCCCTCGCTCCAACCACCCCTAAAACATCATGTCATTGAATAATATGTTTAATTTTTATTTTATTATTTTATTATTAGTAAAATATCTATTTTTATGATAATATTTAGTTACATATTAGTATATTATTTTTATTATAATTTTATATTTTCTAAATTTCATTATCGTATAAATAAATATATTAGCACCACATAAATTAATTGTTTGTGAAACACTAGTAGACATCAATCTATAATATATATGTATATATATGTATATATATGTATATATATATATATATATATATATATATATATATATATATATATATATATATATATATATATATATATATATATATATATATATATACATATATATACATATATATATACATATATATACATATATATACATATATCAAAACATTTACTTCACGATAAATCTCACATTGCTAAAATAAAAAAAAAATAAAAAAAAAAATGAAAATATAAAACCTATTAAATTATAATTTTATCATTTTTTTTTGTAAGTTAGAAGATTTCAATTAAGGCAAAAGATTAAATTATTGTCCACAAATTTTGGAACTTCTACCAGTTGTTGGAAATTGGATAAACTAACGCTCCACGTGTGTTTCGCAACATGGACTAACCGCCTCTCGTGGATCCTTATCTCTGGCGACGTGATCGTTGACTAACACCTACGGGTTTTGGTATAACGACAATCATGATTCCCAACAAATGGTATCAGAGCATAGGTCATGAGTTCGATACATACTTGGCTCACGTTGGAAGGGAGATTGTTGGACATTGAATAAACCAACGATCTCTGTGTGTTTCGCAACATGAACTAACTACCTCTAGTGGATCCTTATCTCTGGCGATGCCATCATTGACTAACACCTGCAGGTTTTGGTCTAACGACAATCGTGATTCCCAACACCAACCTCATGCTTACTAGATTTGTTGTCTAGTAGATAGTTTACCAAAGTTTTTACTTTAGACAAAAATATTGTGTTGACCAAAACAAAAGATGCCTAAGAAACCAAAAAACCAACAAATTTAGAACACAAAAGGTAGTGATCTAAGTGTCAGATGAGGTTACTGGAGTATGGTTTTCCAGTCTATTACTTGGGGGTATTGGAAGCTTGACTTCACATTGTATGTGCTTCTCCATGTGTGTGAGGTGAGCTTCCAAAAAATCAATGCTATCTTTCATCCTCCATTGATTCCTTTGTAAGTCGTTGAGAAACAAGATAAATTCACTTCTATCATCATGCTTTTCCTTTAGAGCTTGTCCCAATAAAGACCTCAACTGCAAGTGCATGTATTGAATTCTCCTCCCCCTAGTATGCCTAGGTTCCGGGAGCCAATGAGAATTTGACCTATAACCTCAGAGTCTTAAAATGTTTGGTGTTATCAATGGACAGTCCTTGTAAGCTTTCAAATATCAACTTGGGTGTTGGGAGATGTCACAACTTGGTAAGTTGTGGCCACCTCAAGGGCCTAAATCTCAAAGTGAAGCCTATTGATTTCACCTCACACCTTGGCACCTCAACAACTATGACCATGCTGTCTTGGCATGGTGGGAAAAGTAAACAACCAAGCGATACAATTCCCAGGAATACCCCAAGTGCAACACCCTAATAATCTCGACCAAAAAAAAAGTGGAGCAGGTATCAGAGAGTTCTTGTAACTTATAAAGATGTTAAATCATCCCTTTATCTAATTCCAGGGATCCAATAAAACCTCTTGTGTGTCTATGGGTAAGTGGAAAAAGGCAGAGCATTAGCAACCAAACAATTCCAAAGCCATAAGAGGGCAGAAGCCAGGAGTTGGAGACTAGAGGTTTGAAACCAAACAACCTAAAGTAGACACAAAATCAATAGATATGAATGGAAATATTAAGGTAGACACACCACAACCTAAATTCGATATAGTAGCTAAAAAATTATAATCACCCAAAAATTCACCAAAATGATAAAACAAAGCTAGAATAACCATTGGCACAAAATTACCTCAAATTTCAACCTAGAGAATTGGGAGGTGACCATTCAAAATCCAGTGCTTGAGTGGTATACCATCAAAAGATTCCCATCTAAGCAAGTGTTGGGATGGGGTCCCCTGGATCAGTTTTGGGGTTAAAAACCTAAGCTTTTATGTAATTTTTATAAAAGATGTAAAGTCTCTGCAATTTGTGGATGCGGAGCATGTATATGGCTAGGATTCAAAGGGTTCTTAGCCCCTTATTTATGTAAAAGTTGAGTTAGTTTTGAGATCCACCCATGGTCCGAGGACCATGGGATTTTATAAATAGGCGTGTCTTAGAGAGTCTAAGGCATAATAGGTCATGATGGGTAACAAATGAAGTCTTGGAAGTCTTAGCACAGAGAAGTGGGCCAGATACGATAGAAAGGCTCTGAAGTTGAGTGCAAAGAGGCCTAGATAGAGCCTATAGCTAAGTGCACGAATCCCTACAGATGAGTGGACAGGGTAGTTTTGAGTTTGTAAATCCTAAATGAAGATCAATAAACAATATTATCGGAGAATTCCCGTGTTTATCTGTTTACTTCTATTTATTTATGATTGTGATATATGTTGTGGATGAATTATATGTTTATGAAATATTGATCTAACGATGCGTGACTCTATTGAATAACTGTTAGAAGATATACACAAGCATGTTTATGTAATTCCATGAAGACGTTGATGTATTATCTACTTTGTTTATAAATACTTAGGTAGATCTGCGTAAGCTCTGACCTAGGATTGTTTTCTAGCGTGCGTAAGTGGATGAATAGACTATTAAGGGTTCATAAAGACCAATCATTGACCTTCGTGAAGGTCTAAAGGCTGTTAAGTGGAGTTGCAGTATCGAACCCTAGGGGCTTATAGATCTGTGTGAAGGAAGATCTAGGGCACTAAAATACATCACACTGATCTTTGGACGCGGAAAATTGGTTCCAGCATCCCCCCATACTGCTTCGGGTGAGACTTTAGCCTGCACTATGCAGGTTGTTGCCAAAAGAGCCAGTAGTGTAGGGTTTTGTTTGGCACAATTAACTTTGAACCTGCGTCAGGACCCCCTAAGCCAACAAATGGTTCCGTTGTCGAGACCGAGATCTGCTTGAAGGATATGTGTGATGTTGCATCACTGGAATCCAACCAAGAAGGAAACTGAGAAGTGGTTGGATAGAAATATTCACGAATTCGTGGCATAAGAAAACATGAATCTACGCCTGTCAAAGGAGCAATTGTTGGATATATATTTTTATACGGAAATACATGAAATTTTCTCCTACACCTTCTGGATCGAGTTATACGAGTGGTTAGCTAAGTTGGCAGATGGCCAAGGAAGGTGGAAGCTTAACAATCCAATAGTGTGGACTCTAGAACGGGTACAACGATTAGAAGCGTCTGAAGACAAGATTGCACATGTTGTAGACCACTGGCTTTATCGAATTATAGGAGGATTTGTTACAAAATTTGCAGTTGATACCTCAATCAGCTACAGCGAAGCATAGCGAATGTTTTTCAAGGGACGTTGAGTAAGTATTTGAGATCTCTGAATACCTGGATTAAAATGTTGTTGTGTGAAAAATGGGTTATGCCAATACCTTGATGTTCGAAGATATGTGAAGTGGAAACTCTTCAGTGATTGAGAAAGATCAGGTCCTGAATATAGCCCATTGATTGGACCTCCTTGAGCAATGAAGAGGGTGCGATACAGGCTTCGCCGCGGAGTGTTGTTCCACTGATAAGATAGGGTTTTCTACAGACACATCAGCAATCCACTCCACCTCCACCTCCACATCCACCTCCACCACCACCACCTCCATTCAACATGTCAAACACAATGAAGCTATCGATTTTCAAGGGCATAGGGAGTGAAGATACATATCAGTTCTAGTTTGTTGCGAATGTTGTGTGGAACACACAGTAGATTACTGATGACAACATAAAGAAGGCGCAGTTGATTATTGCTCTGCAGGATCGTGCACTAACATGGTATATTAAGTACTATTCTGATCATCCTATGGAAACGTTAGTAGTGACTAAGGCTGCTTTAAACAAAGAGTTCAGTAAACCTAAGTGTGACTCATAGTTAATAGTTGGATTTATGGATATCATGATGATGGTTAATGAGACTCCTTGGGAATTAGATCAATGGTTGAAATGTGTGATCCGCAAAGCTAATATGCAGCTCACCGATGGCCAGCACTGCAAGTGGTTTATAGCTTCTCTTCTACCCCACCTGAGGATTGCCCTGTCGCAATAGAAGATAAGAACTTAGGCATAAGCCCTAGAAGTCATGATGAGGTTGCATGCGATGCCTATGTAGGATGCGACCTTAGGGGTACAATAAATTCACTCTCAGATATAGAGCCTATGCTTAGAATTGCGGAGCTTGAAGAAAGATAAGGAGGCTAAGCCAGAGGCGCATGCAGAAGTCTGTTGTCTGAAATGTAAGAGCCAGTGGCATCATAAAGACCACTATCCCGTATTTGTGAACTATATCACAAGAGGGGGGCCAATTCCCCTAAGGCAAGAAGCTCTAGCAGGACCAAGCATGGGGGCTACACTATGCTGTGTTAATTGTTAGGTAGCTGGAAAACACACAACGAATAATTGTCATTTGCTTCAAAAGTTCGTTTAGACACCACAACAGTTGTTTTGTTACTTCTATAAATTAGTGGGCCATGATGAGCGCCACTGTCGCAGCTATGAAATGATGATGGAGAGAATGCCTACATACCGGATGCAAGTAGAAACTCAACCTCCAAATCATGGTGCAGGAGGATCACGTGGAGGTTATCAAGGAAGAGGACGGGGTCGAGGAGGAGGAGGACCAGGTATAGGTCACGGATAGGTTATTTGTTACAATTGTGGAACACCAGGGCACTATGCGCAGGAGTGTCAAAATCAGACACGCCCGTCATGTTAATACTGCAGCCAGTTTGAACACACCATGGAAGAATACCCTGTGTTGATATCCAAGATGTAGGAGAAGAAGGCGTAGCCTTAGAAACCTACATAGAACTTACAGATGATGAGAGCAGAGCCTCACGAAGAAGATTAGAATGTGAATATAATGCTAAGGAGCGGAACAACAACTGGCGATGATAAGGGAAAACAACCTGAAGAGGACGAATGGGTCTGCAAGACCCCAGAAAAAGAAGTTGGTTTTGATTTGGTAGGTGCTAAGAAACTTTTATGGAAGCCAAGAAAAGCTTCGTTGAGGCCTCTACCTCAGGAAGCCAGAACAAAGTACTTGAAACCAACGCCCTATAGAGGTTGATTCCTTTGTGCTTACCACATTCTTGGAGACCTGCATGAAACTGTTGCATGACAGAAAAGCTATGAAATGACTGCAAGAGCTAATAAAAAAATGTGTTGGTAAAGAAAACGCCCCCAATGTATATTGTGTAGTTAGAAAAATTGTCAAATATAAGGCAAGAATAGGGCAGGAGATGAGGTGTGCCACATAGATAGGAAAATATGAGATGGACCAAGCTATCTTGGACTTGGGATCAGATGTGAACATTTTTCCAAAACAAACCTAGGAGAGAGCAAGGAGTCCCATGCTACAGTGGTCCCCGATCCAGCTTAGATTTGCAAACCAGCAGAAGATCATCGCTATGGGACGACTACATGGGGTGACAATGGATATAGAAGGTGCGAGCGCACTGGGTGATTTTGAAGTAGTAGATATCATTGATGATAGTAATCCATACCCCACACTCCTCGGAATTGACTAGGCCATTGACATGAATGGGGTGATCAACTTGAAGAAGTGGACAATGTTGTTTGAAAGGAAATCGCTTCGAGTTGTAGTACCGTTGGACCCTATAGAAGGGTCACGCTACACTGAACCAATCCACAATTATGAGGAAAGTCAAGATGACTTGGATCAAATCTAGAAAATCAAAATGCGAGATCAAGACTGGATCAATCCAACAACAGATGGATGGATTTCATGGGCTCAGAAGAGTTCCTACACCTTTGATTCAGATGAAGAGTTGGCACATTGGCAGAATCGGTTGCATGAAGTATCTACATTATGCTGCAATATGATGACTAAATCATTACGCTACCTTTCATCGAAGGTACAAAATTTATCTTATCATTATGGTTTAACTGGCATAGATAAGTTTTTGGATGCGTTTGAGTGCGAAGTCCCTAAGAATCACCGCTTTCAAGTGCTAGATTTGGCACTTCGCACTACGGTCGTACAATGGTGGGGTATGCACAAGGATAGTTTTGATGGATGGCAAGATTATAGAAAAACGATGAGGTTGCGGTTTGGTCGACCTAACCTTTGATTAACTGAGAAGTATGATGGGAGGGATGACCCACGCTATCACCTATCAAAGTGAACTAAAGCATATGGAATGGCACTGTAGTCATAGTGGGTACACTTGTTTTGGAAAACTTTAGACACAATCCCCATGAATTGGTATTTGGAGACAAAGCTCCGCTATGGCACCGCGGAGTGGGATATATTGAGGGAAGGATTCTTAATGACCTTCAATTTTGAATATGGGTTCGACAACATTGATGAAGCCTTATAGGAGGTTAAGTCAATGATCTTCAAAATACTGCAAGAACCTCTAGAATGGGTCCAACCAGATTGGAGCACCCAGCTGCGCCATGCGCTGGAATGTTATAATGTGACAACTGAAGGGGAGGATGATGATCCATGAAATATTAATATTCGAGAGGCCAAAGGGCATCGCAAATTCGAGGGCCCATAGGTATAGAACCTAAAAATCATCGTGTCATTGAAAACCGAGCAAGTGAACATTGGGACTGAAGTAGAACCGAAGTTTTCAAAAATTGGGTATTATTGAGACGACGCTACTGTGGATAAGGTTGTTGAGTTACTCCATGAATATCGAGATCTATTCCCTACTAAGTTTTTGGACTTGAAGGGAATAATAAGAGACTTTGGCATTATGAAATTCACTCTGAAGCAGGATGCAAAGCCTGTTAAGCAGAGGTCATATCGCCTGAATCCTAAGTATAAGGAAAAGGTTCACTTAGAGTTGGAGAAGATGATGGTAGCAGACATCATAGAATTAGTGGAGGAGTCTGATTGGGTGATCCCCATGGTGGTTCCGGAGAAGAAACATAAGGATGAAATAAGGATTTGCATAGATCTGAGGAAGCTTAATGATGTCTATGTCCATAACCCATTCCTGATGTCGTTTATAGATGAAGTATTAGACAACGTTGGAGGGCAGGAGGTCTACTCATTTACTGATGGATTTTCCAGGTACCATCAAATCAAGATCGCGCCAGAGGATAGAATGGGGTTGTTTTCAATACACTGTGATGCTGTTTGGACTCAAGAATGCACTTGCAATATTTTCTCTCATAGTCATCACGGTGTTAAAGGAGTTTATTCATAATTTCTTGGAAGTATACTTTGATGACAGGATAATGTTTAGGTTAGTGAAGGGCCATGTAGCAAGGTTGCGCTTGATGTTGGATACGTGTCACAGGTATCAGATCCCGCTAAACCTGAAGAAGTGCTTATTCTGTGTTCCCTTTGGGATTTTTCTAGGTCATGTGGTATGAAAGCAAGGATTGATGGTGGACCCTGAAAATATTGTCGTGATAGTAAATTTGGAGGAACCAAGGAGCGTTAAGCAACTGCGTGCGATGCTGGGACATACTAGATATTACGGGAAGTTCATCAAGACTTATGCTTAGATTACCGCACCCATGAGAAACTGTTGAAGATGGATGCTACATTCTGTTGGGATGAAGAATGTCAGCGCAGTTTGGATGTGTTTAAAGAGAATATGGTCACTGCGCGGATCTTGGTCTTCCCTGATTAGAAGAAGGAATTCCATGTACATGTCAATTCTTCTTTCATTGTGTTGGGTGCAGTGCTAACACAGGCTGGTGAAGGAGAGATGGACCATCCTATAGCCTTCGCAAGTAGGAAATTATCAAATACTAAGAAGAATTACTCAATGATGGAGCACGAAGGATTGGCTATGGTGTACATGCTTCAAAAGTTCAGGCACTATCTGTTGGGTGGACATTTCAAGATGTACATAGATCATTCTACCCTGAAATACCTAGTCAATAAGCTTGTGTTGGGGGGGGAATATCTATCGATGCTTGCTACTATTCCAAGAGTATCACTTTGAGGTCATTGTGAAGCTAGGAAGGTTGAACATAGGACCTGACCATCTATCATGAATCAAAACAGGAGAGGAACCTACTAATTTGGAGGAAGGGTTTCCAGATGCATAGCTCTTCACGGTGCATGTAATGGAAAATCATTTTACAAATATTATTCACTTTTTGACTACGGGGACGACACCAAAAGGGTATACAAATCAGCAAAAGAAGGAGCTAGTAGTGTGTGTGGTAGACTTTTCGGTGATTGCGGGACATCTTTATAAGATGGCTGCAAACAAGATATTACAAAGATATTTGCAAGCTTTTGAGGGAAATAGCATTCTCGCAAAAGCTCATGGAGGAGGTGCTAGAGGAAACTATGCAGGAAAAGAAAATACGCAGAAGATTTTGTGCACAAGTCTACGGTGGCCAATGCTACATAAAGACTCCAAAGTGTATTTCAGGGCATGCGATGCATGTCAACAAACTAGCAGACCATCGCAAAGGGACAAGTTGCCACTGGATCCTCAAGTATCTTTGCAGCCATTTGAAAAATGGGTGATTGATTTCATTGGGCCGATTCATCCCCTAGGGAAGAAAACTGGTGCACGCTACATCATCACTGCGACGAAGTACTTAACCAGATGGGCAAAGGCATAGCCAGTTAAAGATCGTACAGGGGCTACAGTAATGAATTTTTTGTTTGAATATTTCTTAACTAGGTTTGCTTGCCCAAAAGTGTTGATGAGCGACAAAGGTAGACACTTTTTGAATGAGACAATCAACACGTTGACTGAGGAGTTCCAGGTCTATCATTAGAAGAGCACACTGTATCATCCACAGGTTAACGGAACTGTTGAAGACTTCAACAAGATTTTGGAAAACGCACTGACAAATATCTAAAACGCACAAAAAAATGACTAGGATGTGCATGTACCTGCAGTGCTATGGGCATATAGGACTACTTGCAAGAAGCTGACAGGACAAATGCCATTCAAATTGGTGTACGGTGTAGAATTTGTAATGCCAATGGAGTATATTATGCCTAGTCTATGCATAGCAGCTTTCACAGGTATGGAAGATCGCGAAGGCTTAGAGGAACAACTTGCGGAACTGATGGAGCTTAAAGAAGACCGATTATTAGCTTGATTCCATCAGTAAGTTCATAATCAAGCTTCGCATGCTCAAGGTAAATGATCTGGTATTGTTATATGATAGTAAGTTTACTAAATTTCTGGTGAAATTTTAGATGCATTAGCTAGGGCCATATATCATCAAAGAAATTATAGATGGAGGTGCAGTTCAGATCAGAAATCTGAATGGAGAACCTTTTCCAGGAAGAGTGCGCAGAGCCAATTAAATCTATATATACGGGATCCTGCACAATGACTATATGATGATAGGAAAATATTAGTGCTCCAGGTAGTTGCAAGGGAGTGCAGGACTATAAACTACACTACCAAGGTTGGAGGACTACGCAGCAGGTGGGTTGCATAGAAAATGGTGAAGTTACAATATAGGAAGTTGCACGCAGGAAGTTGTGCTATGGAGGGAGGTGCCGTGAAACACAATAGGAAAGTGACTGTTAGAGTCACTGTTCATGATTTGATAGCTAGAAGACGATTAAGGGGAGTGGGTTGGAGACCTTTAAGGCCAGAATCTTTAAAGATCTGCCGCCAAAATAACATTAATGGTCAAAATTTGGGGGGAACGGTCGGATTTGAATTAAAAAACCCCTATAAACTACACGTGCTAGTCCAAGAGAGAACACTTTGCACATTTGGAGCTTTTTTTGAAATTTGCTATCTATTGCTTATGAGCCGATCGTTTTGGGAATAGTTCTTTGCCCACAAAGATGTTTCTCTTCAAGCCCGTGAGCTATTTATGGAGAGGATGACTGCCACCAAGCTTGCAGAAGCTTTAAGTGTAGAAGCCACTATATTCGATGCCCCAAGCCCTAAAATATTCAGTGTTGAAGCTACGCCTGTGGTGCCCATGGCATCGAGGTCGCCAAGACCGAAACAATCCATGGCATAAGAGAAGCAGCAGAAGCCAGTACAAATACGTGCTTCCCATAGGAAGCATATTGCAACACGTGCACAGATAAAAGACAACCAATCGTCAAAAGGAAAAGAGAAGGTTGTAGACCTGGAGGCAGAAGAAGGCCAGGGAACCAAAGATGTTGATGCCAAAGGAGCGGTGCCCATCACAAAGCTCCCTCAATACATCCTGTTATCTCAAAATCAGGCCCTGGAAGGCTGCTGACCAGGAAGACTTCAAGTAACTATTTCAAACCTACTTTAGGTTGAGGCTTAGCCTCCTTAACCTGAGAGGGCTCTCTCTAAATGGGTTAATGATTTTCACTTAAGATAAGATGGCTAACTCTTTGTGATATATCTGTGATAAATATGGATGCTGGAAAAACATTAAACAAGTTTCCATTGGGCCTATGGAGTCAACAACACCTCAGTAAACAATGATACTGCCTTTACATAGAAGTCAGGGCATTCACCATTTGAGTATTCAGAATATAACACATATGGAACCACAACTCATAAATGCATACAGGAAATCAGAGCACAATCAGTGAATTTTGAGTGATTATACATCTATGCAACTGTAAAAAGACATTAAGGAAAGGATAAAAGCACACATTCTGAACATAGAAATCCTTCATGAATCCTGAGAAGTAAAGCAGCCCAATTATATTACTGAAACTCTGTCTTTACATAAGCCAAAACAATGCTCTGTTATAAAATTTCCCAACCCCTATTACATTTCTGTTTCAGCTATATATAGAGCTCTTATTCTAACTGATCGAGATTCCTCCTCAAGCATGAGGGGAATTCGAAAACTACTTCTATTGACACCTATTAACCTTTAACTAACTAATAAATACAACTGACTGTTGACTGGAGTTTTTAGAGATCTAAATCAAGTAGGATTCTAACACCGTGTTATGCTAATAATAGCCTTGATTACAATGGTTCTTGTTCTTTGACATCTGGTTCCCTTCTGGCGGTGGCTGTGATGGATGTTTGTAGCTGCTTGCTGGCCTTTAATGTCGTATCCTTTTACCTCTGCTGAGAAACAGGAAACTGTCCCTGTTTTTATGCCTTTGTTTTCCTCAAAGATATTCGGAAGTAATTAGCCATGTTCTTTATCCTTTAATTACCCAAAATGGAGTGCCACGTCCTTGATGTGCTGTAAGCCTTTCTCATGTACCTGTGTGATGACAAAATCTTTCAAAAAGATTTGCCGCTTTGTCAATCATAATTGATCAACTCAATTGTAACATGCAGCTACAGCAGTTTCGTAGCGCGCTACGAAACTGCTGTGTAATTTCAAAAACACAGTCTTAGACTCTACTCTGTTTGTATACCTTATCTTCAATTTCATTGCCTGAAAAAGGAGCACCAGATTTGTCTTGTCCTTTAATATCTGAATCAGAAGTGACACATCTACCATTTCCAAACATTTGCTCAAGTATGCCAAGAAGCTCCTTATCATGCTGGTTTAGCTGTTGAAAATAACTCTGCTTACCTACAACGTATTTATTCTTTATGCACTTGAACTTGGTAAACAATTTTACTGCTGATGCACATTGCCCTGTCTCCTTGTTCGATTTATTGGCCACTTCATCCCAAAATCCTTTATGTTATCCTATAAGTTTGAAGTGTTTCTGCATTTCCCCAATCTGGACTTACCCTTTGCCTTCGAAGTTTACTTCTGTAATAAAAAAGGCTCTCTCTAATTTGGGAAAAACCACTTTGGCACGGCTAGCATTTCTTCATAATTTGTATCACCAGTTTCTCCCACGAAAACATGCATGTTTGCTACGTCCATACCATGGGGGCCATATATTCCACTTCAAAGTTCTGCAAGCTCTTGACATGGTTTTTGCTCATCTACTTTAAACTTTGCATAAATAGACTTGTTGATCCTCGCACTGCTTGACAAGTTTTTCACCTGCATAAAAGATTGCATCTACATTTGCTGGAAGACTACACTTCTTAGTCACCTCATTTCTGAGATTTTTTATCATCACTTGGTTATGAATCTTGTCAAGGGCTGCAAATCGATTGCGAGCAACAAAGACAGCAGATCTTCCAAGTCCTCTATTTGCTTCCTGTGTTGTATCACTTCTGCCAACACTATCCTTTGGAACAAGATAAAGTTCATATGATCCACCATCAACATCTGAACATACCAGGACAGCATTCTCCAAGGGACTGTAAGACAATGATCTTGGTCCTTGATTCATTCCCGTGGATCCAGGTCTTCTTATTGGTATAAGTTGAGTGTCTTTTTGAGTTGCAAATTCATAAGCCCATAGAAAACGATCTTTGATGTAGTATAGGTTACTCTCATAAACAACAAAGGCAGGTCTTTCAGTCATTTCAGTTGACTCTGGTCCCTCAATCCGCAGTTCAATATCTGGCTCCTGAAAACGTGGGCTGTTGAAACTGTTTTCTGATGCATTCAAACCTTGGCTTTTAATATCAAAGTTTTGGATATCTAGTGGATTCAAACTCTGATCATTAAGATCCTTTGCTATCCGCTTTGCTGCTGCAATCTCAACTTCGCTTGCAACAACACCATACGAAGTACCTGCAATTGAGCACTTAATGAAATCCATCTGATTGCAAGTTAGGGTCCCTGTTTTATCCGAGAGAATGGTATCTACCTGTCCTAGCTCCTCATTCAAGTTTGAAGTCCGAGCTTGAGCAGGGGTACCCGTCTCTTCATCATACATATGGATGTCTTGGTTGATGAACGATGCTTGCAGAATCTTTACAACTTCAATTGAAACATAAAGCGAAATAGGGATCAGGTACCCATAAAGCATCAGTGCCGTGACCAAATGATAAAAGCCTGAGACCCCGGGGTTACCGGGTTTATAATCACTGGTTGCATAATCTGGTCTTAGATACCACCAGTTAGGAGCGTCGAATTTTAACTGAATAGCAAATATCTTTCTGTTCTTCAAGACATTTTGCAAATTAGAAACAAAGGAAGGTGGCAAGAGCCCGTTCTTCTCAGAAGTGATACTGCCAGATTGATCACAAATCGAAACCAGAATCAGAAGTTTCGGTCTTAATAGAGAATTTTCAAATTTGGTTTTGGATGGAAATCTCGATTTGAATAGTACAGGCAAGAATCAAATTTGAAGGCTACAGAACACGTGTCAAGACCGACATGTAAGACCTTACACATGCTATCCCCGTAAAAATTTTGCAGAAAATATGACAGCTGGGGTGAGATGTGCTATGGATCAGCATGAAATCCCCTAAAACATGTTGCGCTGCGAAACTGCTAAAAGGATTTATGCGCTGCGGAAACACTTCAAAATTATTACATGAGCTACGAAATAACCTAAAGAGCTTTGTGACACATAGTAACTTTTGAACAAAACTGACACATGGCTATGAGACGGGGATGAATGAGAATGACCGGTGATGAATGAGAATACATAGTTGGCTCAAGACTCTAAAAACAAAAATCAAACTTAGACTAGCACCGAATTTTTTTTACCATCAAACTAATGTGAGCGGTTTTGAAATTAGAATTCTTAAGTGATAACAGTGGCTCCACTTGGGATAGTGTGCTCCTGTAGTACATTAAGAACTTGTAGCTCCAATGCTTTATCCATTTATGACAAATAGAAATTTGCTTGGCAAGCATCCCCTTCAAGATTCTTGGGCCTTCACCTCGGGCTTAAACTTGAGGATCACTGTGGGAAAAAGAAATCTACCACTACTGAAAAATTGCTCAGTCAACCTTGAGCTTATTTGCACTTTCCTTCCTACCTACCCTATCAGCTGCAAGCTCCACTTGTAGCTCAAGCAACATGATATTTCCAATAAAGCCAATCAATTGTCTTCTCTGATATTGGAGGCTCTTGACTGCATTCAACCTCAAAGTAACCATGGTAGTGAGATGACCAAATCAACTCATAATATACTTGATCTTCATAATGCAAATGAAAATGAAAGACCGGAGTGCAAAGCTTGTCCATATATTCACTTATAGGGTCAAAGAATACATGGTTATGTTGATGATCATCATAACATTCTACATCTTTAGACAACTGATTCTCAACCACACAAGATTCTTTCGATATGCTATCGAAAAGCTACATGGAAACCCAAAGATTATTGTAAGTGACAGAGATCCCATTTTCACTGGAAATTTTTGGACAGAATTATTTTCTTTTCTTGGTACTCAGTTAGCTCATAGCTCATCTTATCATCCTCAATCTGATGGGCAAACTGAGATAGTAAACAAATGTTTGGAAGGATATCTTCGTTGCTTTGTATCTGATAAACAGACACAATGGGTCAAATGTTTGCCTCTGGCTGAATGGTGGTATAACACTTCCTTCCATACAGCAACAAAAATGACCCCATTTATGGCACTTTATGGGTATCAACCACCATCCATCACATCATATTTAAGAGAAAATTCTAAGGTTCAGGCAGTGGAACATCACATTGAACATCAACAACAAGTCCTCCAACTCTTAAAGGATAACCTCGTGTTGGCACAAAATAGAATGAAACAACAGGCAGATCAACATCGCAGTGAAAGAAGTTTTGATGTAGGTGATTGGGTATTCCTACGGCTACAACCATACAAGCAAATGTCCCTAAAGCAAGCTAAGAAGGATAATAAATTATCACCAAAGTATTATGGTCCATACAAGGTGTTGCAAAAGATTGGTACTATGGCATACAAATTGGAGCTTCCTGTAGCTTCTCGATTGCACCCAGTTTTCCATGTTTCATGTTTAAAGAAGGTTATAGGCGACAAGCTCCCAGTTCAAACAATATTGCCAGAACTTGACGAGGAAGGAAAAATTATATTGGAACCGGAAGCAGTCACAGAAACAAGAACTTGACAACTATGAAATCGATCAATTTCAGAGTATCTTATCAAGTGGAAGAACTTATCCACTGAAGATTCCACATGGGAGGATGAGAATTTTATGCAGAAGTATCCAGAACTACTCAAGCGTTGAGGACAACACTTTTTTGAAGGAGAGGGGCATGTTGGGTCCCTATAATACTAGTGATTACCCCATTACTATTGTAGTTATACCCCTTATTTATATTGTTGTGCCCCTATTACCCCCATGTTGTTATTTATGTGCCCCATGGAATCCCTCTATTGTTATTTTTGTGGCTTTATATTATTATTGTTAGGTCGGCTAGATTATATTGTGACTTCTTAGACTCCTATATATAGAAAGGAGGTTTTGTCATTTGAATCATCGAAGAATTGTTCATTTATGTAATGTAAAGGAGGTTGCCCCCTCGAAGAGGCTGAATTCTAAGGCATTGATCTATCTTTTCTATCTTTTCTTGAGCTGGTTTCATAACATCTCGCCATATATATATTGTTACCTTGAGAAAAAGATGGCTATCTTAGCTTTCATGTTCTCTGAGTAATCATGCAATATGAAAAATTTCCTTATCCGAAGTAGTCATTCTTTTGCATCTTCTGATTTCTCCATTTCCGCATAAAAATTAGGAGGCTTTGATTTCTTAATTTCCTCTAGAAAATAATCTCTCCTCCTATGATGCTAGCAGTGATGGCGATGATGTCACTTGGAATAAGAGCTAGAATAAAACCCATGTGTACTAGTCCTCTTATCAGGTGTATCCAAGAGTCTGCCACTCTTCACTGTATCATAATTGTCCATCCTTTACCTTCTTTGAGACCTGATTCCATCTTCCCCATTAGTATTCTCCTCTTTCCTATCTCCATAATTGATCCCCATATGTCCCTACTTTTGTAAGTATGAAAGGCTCTGAAAAATCACTGCATTGAATTCAACTTGCTTTTCTTGAGCCTTTGCAAGTATTTATTATGAATCAATCAACCAGTTATTATTTTCCTTACAACTTCTAAACTCTACCCTCAAAATCCTCAATGCATCTTCCATATCAAGAAAATATTCCTCTCCTTGCTGCTCAAATGACTTTTCCCACTCCACTTATTTCACTTCGGGCTTGTACAGGGAGTCATGTGAACTGTAATCCACCATCCTACTTTTCATCTTTTGGCCTTCTATTTCCTACAAACATACGATGTTAGCTAAACCAAATAGAAGACATAATCAAGATTGTACCTCAATGTAGCTTAGGGGAGGATATTACATCTACACAAGTCAGTCCAAATTAGCACAATCTATAATAATAGTAACAACATATCAACATCATGCATGAATCAATATGACAATACAAAATTGAAACAATAACAACATGCATGATAACCATAACCACATGCATTCACCCTGAGGTCCAATACTATAAACCTCGCTTTGATACCACTCTATAATGCTAGTACTAGAGAAAGTTTTATAGGGAACGAAATTGCTTTGATACCACAATTTAACACCCCACCCCACATTTAGCCACTTTTACAAGCTCTTTAGGGTAAACATGAGCTAAGAGTTACTATTCATGACTTGAAATCTAAGTTCCAGTTATGGAAGTGGGGTGTACTACCTTTAATATTTATTACAACCTCTAGGAATACCAGATCACCCAAATGTCAAATAAGATCTACTGATCAACCTTTCCTGGACTGGAACTACCTTCTTGACTCACCACATAGCCTAGCCACATGCATGCCAAGTTGTCCATGAGGCCAAAAGGCTTTGGTTGTATGCATAGGTTGTCTCTGTGCGGCCATAACCAAAACTTCTCAGTTAAGAGACCGTGGCGAGAATCCCTGTTTTGGATTTTCAAGGCTATCTCCCAAACAACTGCCTAGAACTACCCATAATCTTCTAGAACATAGTCATTAGCCTATAGGAGTCTTAATTTTCTATTCTTGACCTTATTCCTACTCAAAATTATCAAATACATGAAAATCATTTAGACAAGCACTTGGTAGACAAGGTACCTGTAGGTCATGAATGCATGAATTCATTAAGTTCAAAAGAGAATCATCAATAAGGCTTGTTGCCCTCTATTACTAGCTACAATAACACACATTAGCTCATGCATTCATACAAGATAACTAAGAGCCAATAAAACCATGGAATGGATCCATAACTAGAGCACATAATATTATGAGAAATATACCATGCATGTAGCTAGCATTTAACCAGGTTAGAATCATGACAAACCAGTAATAAAATCATACATGAAATCAATACTTGCGCTCATTAATCTCAATAAGAATCAACACATAATAACATATGTAAATGCCAACCAAGTTAGGGACTTCCATGTACCACCCGACCATAGATTGGGATGAACCAAATCTTTCTTTCATCCAATCACCCTTGTTCCATATTCCAAGCATGAATGTGGGATCTCATGGGATAGACCAAAACAAAACCAACTAGGGAATCTATAGGCTAAACCACATCAACCCTGAACCATAGTGACTTCATCTAAACCAGACCATAAATCAACAAACCAATGAAAACTTGGATGCCTTAGATTTTCTTCAACATACCCAAAGGAATTTTACTATCTCCACCCACCTATCAAGGGCTTCCCCAAGAAAACCATCTCCACCACCAACCCTTGGTGTTTTATTGAGACCACCTCGACTAGATCCAAAATCTTCTAGAAATCCAAAACTCAACCAAGAATGAATCCCATCACACCATGGCTATCTAGGAAATAGCAAGGAGAGGTTGTAACCACTATCAATCTAGAAAAATACCATGCTAATAACAACAAGGTAATCATGTAAACCAAATGAGTGCACCATGCATTCAAATCCCAACAAGGAATCACACATGCAACCTGTTACCTACAAAATATGTGTGTTGTAGCTACTTTGCTAATATTATACTTGAACTCCCTTGCTTTCCTTTGCATTTTTATTTTCTTGTGCCCAAGTTCTCTTACTCTCTCCTCTTGGAGCTCGATTCCTTCCAAAACTAAAGTTGTCCAAAGATAAAAAAACTAATCAAAAGATATCAATTTTTTCTGAGATGCCTTTTTATCATTCATGTCTGATGTCTATTCCTTTCCCTTTCCTATTTCCTTTCATTTTCCTTTATTTTCTCTCTCATTTACCCTGGATGCATATTATTTTCTCTTCATCTTCCTTTTCTCCTAATTTCCTTTATTTCTTTTTATTAAAGAGTCATTTATTTCCATTTTCCTTTTTCCAATGCCAATGTCAATTTCCTAAGCCATTAATTAACCACAATTGATACCCACTTTAATATTTTCCCCTCCATTCAACTTGAAATGAGTGTCCCATGACCTTGGTCTTATTTTTGCCTTTATAATGTCCTTCCATTTACATGGAAATTCAACGTGGGGTTGTTACATTTGTGGAGTCTAAAAATAATTAAGCACGAACTAGACCAACAATATAAGTCTAGGAAAGCTTGAAAAACTGAGAAAAAGTTTGATAAACAAGGATTTAGAAGTTCGAGACAATATTTGTATGTAAGAAGGAGGTCATGCAAGAGATATTATACCACCTCAGAAACTAACAACAACAATAGTGTCTCACCTATGAGGAGATCCAACAAGAGAAGGTCTCATAGGGATAGATTATAGGGGGAGTTGAAGAATATTAAACCTCCCAATTTTAATGGCGAACACAATAATGGAAAAGAAGCTAAGGTCTTATTATTGGAGAGTACGAGGTATTTTCAATTCTTTGATTACTCTACAAATATGATGCTCGAATTTTTATATACCAATATAAGGGTAAAGCTCACCTATGGTGGGAAAAACTTAAAGACGTCAAACATATGGATGAAAAGAGGCTAACATGGTGAAAATTTAAGGAATACTTTCAAATGAAGTATTTATATCAACACTGGTATGAGAATAATATGTAGGAATTCTTTGAGTTGAAATTGGATAATATGGCCATGGAGGAATATGGTCGGAAATCCATGAAGTTGCTAAGGTATGTTGGTTTTATTAAATATGATAAGGATAAATTCATAGATATGTTAATGGTATACCTCTAGTCTATGTAGAAAGGTTAAAATTTTAAGAGTCCAATACTTTGGATGTGACCATGAGGAAGGTTGGGTAGTTATATGAGTAGAACAAGAGAAAATCAACAATACAAAAAGCATGGGATAACAAGAAGAAGAGTCTCATGGAGCAGAGAAAGAAGGGTTATAAACCCTCACCCTTTAGAAATGGGGCACAAGTGAAAAAAAATCAACTCTAGTTATTAGTGAGCCTCGGGTCATTAATTTCTCTGGAAAGGAACCCTCGGTCCAACCTATTGGATGTTGGGGTGTCGAGGATATCATATATTTCAAGACTTCCCTTATAAGGATGGAAGTAAGAAGATGGTGCATGGTATGTAGACATTTGACATAGTGGAGCATGTGGGAAGAAGCATTCCCAAGATTTATGCTATGCTAGATAGCATGAAGGTTGAACATCAGGCACACATGATTAAGATCAAATGTATGTTGCATAATCAACCTATTACTATTTTGATTGATTTAGGAGCTAGTCATAGTTATGTTGATATGAAATTAGTAGATAAATTTAAATTAGAAAGGAGTAAGCAGTAAAAGACATGGATATTTTAATTATCTACAAAATTAAAGGGGAGTTACAAAACTAGTGAAAGAATGTCTGGTCGATTTAAATGGATTAAGTACTAAGGTTGACCTTAATATAATTTCCTTAAGAACGTATGATTTCTTGATCGATATGGATTGGATGGAGAAACATAAAAAATTTATGGATTGCTATAATAAATCCTTTACCTATGTTCATTACAAACGTTTGTAGAGGTAGGCTTAAGGAATCCCTAGATCAATATCTATTTGAGAGATATCAACCTTGCAGTTAAGAAAGAAATTTAGGAAAGTCTGCTAGGTTTTGGCCATTCATTTGGAGGAACCAAATAGGGATCAACTAGCCAAATTTGTGGATTATCCATTGTTGAAATAATATGGTGATGTATTTGTTGAAATCCTAGGATTACCTTCGAGGAGGGATATATATTTCTAAATTTATTTTATGCATGAAGTTGCTCCAATATCTAAGACATGTTATAGAATGTGCACTCCAAAACTCAAAGAACATTATAGGTAGTTGGAGGATTTATTTAATAAGGGGTACATATGACCCAGTGTATTAACATGGGGTGCTTCGGTCTTGTTTGTTATGAAAAATGATGGAACCTTGTGTTTATGTGTTGATTTCTAGAAATTGAGTAAAATGACTATTAAGAATAGACATCCATTATCAAGAATAGATTGTCTATTTGATCAACTTCATAGAGAAAAGGTATTTTCCAAGATTGACTTGAGGTCAAGATATCACTAATTGTGAATTAAGAAGGAAGATATCAGTAAAACAACTTTTCAAACTCGTTATGGACATTATGATTTTGTAGTGAGCGTTTTCATGTGTTTAATGAATGGTGTCTTCTAAGATTTTCTGGACAAGTTCATTATTATTTTTCAGAAGAGGAGCACAAGCAACATCTAAGATTAGTTTTTTAGGTGCTCCAAGAACATCGGTTATATGCTAATATCACTAAGTGTTCTTTATATCATAAGAAGATTCATTATTTTGGCCAGATTATTTCAGAGGATGGAATAGATGTAGACCCAAAAAAGATTAAGCACATCAAAGAATGGCTAGTGCGAAAAAATGTTACAAAGGTTAGGTCTTTTCTGGGCCTATCTAGTTATTATAGAAGATCCATTAAAGGATTTTCTAAGATTTCCCATCCCATCACTTCGTTGCAGAGGAAGGGTGTGAAATTTGACTAGACCTCTAAGTGTGAGGAAGCCTTTCAATGTTTAAAGAACTTATTAACAAGTGATCCATTACTAAAGACAATGGATCCAAATGAGATTTTTTTGCTATACATTGATGCAGACCAAGAGGGTGTAGGTTGAATGCTTATGCATAATGGACAATTGGTACGCTATGATTCTCACTAGTAGAAAGTCCATAAGAAAAATTATGTTGCACATGATTTGGAAATGGAAGTTATCATTCATGCTATTAATATGTGGAGACATTATTTTATGGGCCAACAATTTGAATTACAAACAAATAATTATGATTTGTGGCACTTGTTTGAGCAATTGAACCTGAATGCTCCATAAATTAGGTAGCTTGAATCGTTAGCTGGATATGATTTTTAGATTAAGTGCATTAAAGGAAAATATAAAAAAGTAGTACATGGTCTTAACCAAATAGTGCATTTAATGCATGTTTGAACAATAAGTATAGGTAAAGAAAATATAGTATCCATGGTTAAAGGAATTATAAATTTGGATGAGAAGTATTTGATCATTAGGAATAGTTTACAGTAGGAGGAGAAACAACCAAAGTATTTGAATTATGAGCTTGGAGAAGATGAAGTTCTTATTTTTAAAGGTCGTATATACATGCCAAATGTCTAGGAGGTGAAAGAGTTGATTTTAAAGGAAATACATAGGGTTCCTTATGCAAGACACCTAGGATATCAAAAAAATAGTACATCAATCAAGAACCAGTATTTTTGGTCACGATTAAAGAAGGACATGGAAAATTACATAGCCATTTGTTTAGACTGTCAGAAAGTCAAGGCTAAACAAAATCATCTAGCGGGCTTGTTACAATTCATACCCATTCTTGAGTGGAAGTGGGATATCATGATAATGGATTTTATCACTAAGTTACCCAATATTGCTAAAGGGCATAATGCGATTATGGTTTTGATTGAAACACTTACCAAATATTCTCATTTTATACTAGTAAAATCACCGCATAACACAGTTAATATAGCTAATATTTTTATGAGAGAGATTCCCAAACTGTATGGTGTTCCTAAGGTGATTTTTTTGGATAAATATCTAAATTTCACATCTAATTTTTGGATGGGATTATTTGAAGGGTTCGGTGTTAATTTGAATTTTTGTATTTCGTATCACCCCGAGTCTTACGGACAGACTGGGCATGTTACTCAAGTGATTGAGGACATGTTATGAATGTATGTCATGGTTAAACCATCCAAATGGGAGGATTGCCTACATTTGGTAAAGTTTTCATATAATAATGAACATTAAGATTCGTTGAAAATGAGTTTGTTTGAAGCACTATGTGTTAGGAGATGTCATACTTCTATGAGTTGGAGAAATTTGGTGGACATAGTCATGGTTGGTCTAGAATTGCTTTAAAGAAATGGAAGAGAAAGTTGTGAAAATTAGGCAAAATATTAAAGCTACCTAGGATAGCTAGAAACATTATGCATATATGGATAGAGTTTACAGAGAATTAAAGTTGGAGATCATGTATTTTTAAAATTTAGAAATGGAAGAGCTCGTTAAAGCTAGCAAGTTGTGCCAAATTAGTGACACATGATTGTGGACCATTCAAGATCCTAGACATGATCAGTTTAGTTGTGTATAGACTTACTTATCTTACATCCATGAATGTTCATTCTTTATTCTATGTATGTTTTCTTAAAAAGTATATTCCTACTATTGATCACATAATTGATTGGCATATGTTCTAGGTGGAATCATAAGGTGAATACTAGGTAGAATCCATTTAGATCATGGACACGATGGTCAAGGTGCTCCAAAACCTAACCATAGGCGTAGTAAAGGTACAATGGACCTTACTTGGTCAAGATGAGTCCACTTTGGATCAAGAAGATGTAATGAGGGCAGAGTGCCCTTAGTTTTTTTTATCGATACTCTGTAAATATAAGTATATATGTGGCACTAAGGAAAATGCATAAAATAGGGGGGGGGGGGGAGGAGAAAGGTAATAACCCCACATGTTTATGATGTAAATAAGTGTATATTGATACTAGTGTTGTGAACCAGAGACACTTTTATGGGCCTGCGTGCCTATGTATTTATGTATTTCTTTGTTTGGGGGCCAGTATGCCCAAGTTTATATGTTGTTTTTTTATTATGTGGCTAGAGGGTTAGTATTGTAATATGATGTAACTTAAACACATATTTATGCTAAATCAATATAAATATGATGGTTTTGGATCCTGCTCCATGGTATGAGCGTGGGGGGTATGCATCTCCACGGTGACTAAGGGGCAATGGTGGTGGATTACGGATGGATGATGAAAGTACCTGGGGCTCATGATATTTCAAGGTGCCACATGGCTGAGATGGGCGATGGAGTTAAATGCAATATATACATACTTCCCTACATACCTCATTCTTATTCTTATTCTTATTATTATTATTATTATTACCATGATGATTATAGGTATTAGGAGGATTAATATTTGGATGATGAGGGATTTGGACTTTGGTCCTGAGAAACCAGTTGGTGAGCCCCGAGTATGGGTTATGATACCAGCTGGGAGTTATTTGGTTTATTCCTAGATGATAACTAGAGCCCTAAAACATGTTGTTGGGTTGGTACCTTGGCAGTGAGCCTCGAGACTTGGAGATAAATGATTGTCGAGCCGGAATCTTGGCATTTGATGTGGTCTAGAGGGTGCCTAAAGCCCTATAGAAACATGTTTGTGGGTTGACATCTTATCAATTAACCTAGAGGGTGCCTAGAACCTTGGAAAACATAGTTGCTGAGTTGGCACCGTGGCCATAAATTTATGCTTATTTCCAATTACTATTTCCTATGGAGTTGTACTCCCAACTCAGGGGTGACCCATGCTTGGAATCCATGAACCACGTGGTCTATGGTAGGGTGGAATGTGGAGGGCCCATATCCATTCAGCTCATTTTTCCCAGATAAGTGTTCAATTTATGTATCATGTTATTTATGTTCTTTTATATTAAAACCATAGCTTTGGGGTTGTGTATTAATGATTATAATGTTTATACTTTGGCTATGCAACTTTATTATTTACTATTACATGTTATACATGTTATTACTTATAGATGTTGATGCATTTATGTTTATATGACTTTTGATGTAAACTTTGATTACAGCTTATGTTAATATATTTAAATGTCACTAGATAATTGTTATTTTTGCTATGCAAGGAATAATTATGAATCATATGTGTTAAGATTAGCATTATAAGTGTTACACATTTTCATTCATGAAACCCATTTACTACCAGGCATAGAAATGATTATGTTAAGGTTAGCGTTTTTTACTCTATTGATAATCATGTAATTTAAGTGTTGGTTGGTGGTAATGTTTCCAAACAAGAAGCTAGGGAAGTTACAAATGGTGTCATAACTAGAAATTGCTATCCTTAGTGGAAGAGTTGTTACATAGAAAAGCCAATTTTGATTTATTTTCATGCTACCATGTTCGTAGAGAAAGGAATCAACTCATTGATCAGCTATATAAAATGGGCCTTAGGAAGGATTTTGGGAAATGGTTAATTAAGGAAACCAAAGGTGCATATCACTATGAATTTACCATCTCCCTTTAATTTTGATTTATTTTTTCCTTATTAGCTTTTTGTAGACATCATAACTGGTAGGCTCTTGAAGCCCCTATTTATGTATATGTATTACTGCCATAAAGTAGAATTTTGTGTCTAGTACCTGTATGTGTGACATATAGAGGTGGATGAGAATCTTAGGCTTTTTGGTCTTTTCTACTTGTATCAGGATGCATTCTAGGAAATGCATAAACAAAGTGTAATTTTATTTCATCATCTCATGAAATAAAATTAATATTTTTTTCCAAGAAAACAAAAATAGAGGAATCCACACTTTTATTCATAAGTCGCCATTTTAAAATTACTTTGGATGTTATCCACCTTCACCTTTGGATTTCGCATATGGGAAGTAAGGAGGAGTGAGGGAGGATTTTATAGGGGATCCCTTGAGGGATGGAAAAATTGTTGAGAAGATTATCCAAATCCATATACTAGTACAAGAGACACTGTAGAAGTCATAAGAAAAATATAAGCCCATGCATGATCATCATAAAACATAGAAGTTGTTTAAGGTTGAATGCATAGTATGGCTATAGTTGAACAAGGAGAGGCTACAAAGTCTAGGTAAGAAAATCAAGACTTTGCAATACGATCCCTTTGAGATACTAGAAATTGTGGGAGATAATTCCTATAGACTTAGTCTACCCCCATACATGAACATTTACTTAGTTTTGAATGTAGATAATTTGAATCTCTATGAACCGTCCATGTTAGATCAAGAAGTGGAACATGTCTTACCTTCTGTAAGGATTTGGCACCAGATTCTCAAGAAAAGTTGACAGAGGATACAATTTTGTAGAAGATGTCAAAAACTACAAGATGGGGGCAACATGACCTTTGGAATATTTGGTTAAAAGGACAACTTATAGGAAAATATAAATGGTACAATCGAGAGAAGGTGGAGGAATACTTTCCTCACCTCATTCAATAAAATATTTTGGGGACTAAAGGCCTCCGAAAATTGGGAGGTGTGATCCTAATAGGATCATTATATTGTTTTTCATCCATATTGATGTGTTTAGAGTGAAAAAAATGGAGGAATAATCTATTCGAACCATTTTTATTGGTCTTAGGGTCCAACCCTAACCCCTTTATTTATGTAACAAACCCAATAGGGTCGAGTCATATTCATAGTTAGTTAAGGAGCCAATAAAGCCCATATTAATAATTGTAAGTGGTTGACTTGCATTTAAGAAAGGGTCCATAGTTAGTTGCAAGGGGCCATAATTAATAAATAAAGTGGTTAACCCTTGTTATGCAAAGGACCACTATTCATTATGTTGTTGAAGGTAATTTAGCTATAAATAGTCATAGTTAGAAGGGTCGAGTCTTATTTTGTTATCGAGCTCTGCTCTGCTGGAGGTTGCACCCTCGAAGAGGCAAGTGAACATTGCTTTTATCTCTAAATAATAAAATACTTGCTATTTTTCTCATTTTATTTTGTGTTCTAGGTTGTATTTCTTTGCATATTTGGTATTCTGGAATTTCTTGCAGGTCAAGAGAATAACAAGTGGTATCAGATCAATTTCTAGGGCCGGTGGTACCTCCATTTTTGGCAAAAAAAAATCTAGGCTAGAGATGTGTTCTGGTGTCTTTAAACCACAAGATTTGTTGTTGAGCGCATAAACCTGCAGATTTGGGGAGGCATGCACACAGGAAATACAAGAGGTGGTCATGCTTGCTGGACTCCCTTGTAACCCCTGTGGGTACTCGTTCAACTAGTAGCACATTAGACAGAATGGCGCACAGACTGCCTTCCACATACCCTATGAGTATGTCAAAAGCCCCCTAGCCTCACATGAAACCTCGCCATAGATAAGCCATCGATCATCTTGCTGCTACAATACAGTGAGAATAGCACTCAGGGAGATTAATCGTGTGTACGATAGGGTAGTCGGGTAGTACGACTAAGGTTATGGTTTATCCTCCTTAGTTAGTGCCTTGAAAGATTGGGCTGAGTACTATTGTTGGACCCTTATGTATATTTCGATTTGTAGCACCTGACACTCCTTTGTGATCATAGTTCCCTCGACTCTCTAAAGATCACCCGTTATCTTATTTTCAAGATCAGATCCACCAGTTGGGGTTCTACTACCGCAGTACGATTTAGATCTAGCAGTTGGGGTTCTTTCACCGCTGCCACAATCAGATCCACCAGTTGGGGTTCTATCGCCATAGTACCATTTAGATCTAACATTTGGGGTTCTTTCACCACCACACCAATCAGATCCACCAGTTGGGGTTTTTCCATCACAGTCCAACTCACATTCAGTCAGTAGGGTTTCACAGGTAGATCTGACCATCTGCGTAGGAAGGCTTGTGGTTGCTATAGTCTGGGCCCAATTTTCATAGGACAGTGGGCAGGTCAAAGTTTTCTGGCAATTGACCACTGCAGTATTGATCAACAGGGAGAAAAACTCCATTCGAAGTCTGAGGCCTTCTAGGGACACTTACAAGAGACTTAGCCCATAAGAGTTAGGACGACGAGCTAATCAAAGTGGTACCATTCACTTGTTAGCTTCAATTTTCTGGTGGTCCCAAATTTTTTCAAAGTGACGTCAAGTGACCGAGATCTGTGTACGGTAGAAACCAGAGCTCAAGTCATGGCCAACGAGAAGAACGAGCACCCTGAAAAAAAGTTAGATTCTTTCCAGGATGATATGGAAAAAATTACACAATTCATTGCACAATTCAATACGAGCACGTCGAGGTTGCATCCAAAGGCACATGGTATTTATCAACACCTTGAAGGAGAATCTAGCCATCATATTCACTTCCATGGAAATCACCAACTTTCCCACCCTCGGCCACCCAAGCTAAACATGTATAAATTTGATGGCTCTAATCCGACAGTATGGGTAGCACAAATGGAACAATATTTCATTCAGAATGATATCCATGATGATCCAAATAAACTATGTGTGGGATCCCTTTACTTGGACCAAGAGAGATGGAAATGGTGGCAGTGGCATCAGAAATGCTATCTCGAGAAAATTACTTGGCAAGTGTTCTCAAATTCCCTTTGTGACCGCTTTGACAAAGAATCTAATTTTTTGGGTCGTCTTACTAAGCTCCGACAGACAGGCACAATAAAAGACTACATTGCAGCCTTTGAGACATTGTCCATCCAAACAAAAGGTCTAGGAGATGAATTCTACTTGGAATGTTTTATAAGTGGTCTCAAAGAAGCCATCCAAGCACATGTCTAAATGCACCACCAATCTACATGGACAGACGCTTCCACAAATGCTGTCGAAGTGGAACATGCTTTAGCTGCCTAGTCTACTTGTCCAAATTTCATAGCCAAGGGATGCCCCACCCAGGCTCAAGGCCCTAACCAAACACTTAAGGTTCAAAAGGTGTCCCTAGCAGAAATGGATGAAAGAAGAAAAGAAGGATTGTGCTACTACTCTGATGACAAATATTCCCGGGGGCATAAATGCAAGGAACCAAAATTCATTGAAATTGATGTTACTGATCACAGCTCATCGAAGGAAGCCCACCCCTTGGGGGACCAAAGGAGGAATTTGATGAAACCTAGAAGAACAATGAGCTCACAACTATGCCAAAGGAACCACTTATCTTGCTACATGCTTTGGCGAGCATTTCTACGCCCAAAACTCTCAAAATCAGAGGATTTATTAAATGTCACCCTGTAGTAGTATTGATTGATAGTGGCAACGCTCATAACTTTATCCATCAGTGAGTCACCGAAGATGTTCATTGTTTTGTAAGGGCAGTCTCTAATTTCCAGGTTCTTATTGCTAACGGGGGGACAATGAAATGTGAAGGCCGCTGCGAAAATATTAAACTTCAGATGGGAGACTACCACCTAAAGACCCACATGTTTGCGATTAACATGGGTGGTTGTGACATTGTCTTGGGTTCTTAATGGCTTCACACACTAGGCCCAATCGCAATGGATTTCTAGGAGTTATATATGAGCTTTAAGCAAAATGACCACTTGCATACACTCCGTGGACTCCAGGCAGGTTCTCCTTCTATCATCAGCTCGCATTGAATGCAAAAATTGTTGAAAAAGGGCCATCATGGAGTTATCGCCCAGTTTAATGCCATTCGGGCCATAAAACCCACTACTCTTCATATTCAAACTGAGATGCAATAGGTCTTAAACTACAACTAGTAGGTGTTTGACAAACCTAAAGAGATTCCACCCTCTAGAGGAGAACATGATCATAGTATCACTTTGGTCTTAGGGGCACAATTATCAAATGTGTGCCCATATCGATATCCTTTTTCCCAAAAGAATGAAATTGAAAAAATCATCAAGGAACTCCTTGAAGCCGGTGCTATTTGTCTTAGCATCATTCCTTATTCATCACCACGGGGGTGTCACTGACAAACCAATATTATATCACGTGCATTCATATTGGGGCATTAAAAATGGAAAAATCACAAAATAATATATTTGGGTTATATTGAGGGCCTAAAGGGTTTTAATATACTATACAATAATATAGATAACCTAAGGTATTGTTTATACATTTTTTTGGCCAAGCAAAGGGAAAAATACACCAAGCGGAAAGAAAAAATCGGGCTACACTTCGCCGGCAGAGGGAAAGAATTTCATTTTGGAGTTGCAACCCACCTACTTCTGCTCATTTGAACCCTAGCAACCTTTCTGCTTGTTTGAACCCTAGCAGCCTTTAGCTATCGAGTTTCTCAGGACTTGATTAGGTCGCCCAACGCAAGACCTTACCTAACAAGAGCCTTCACGCCTCTACTCTTCATTGTGTTTCTTTATTATTGAAAGGACCTTACCTGACCAAAGCCTTCGCACCTATGCTCTTCATTGTGTTTCTTTAATATTGAAAGAGGAACTTTTTCCTAGCTACGACTATTGGTGTGCTCTGGATCTGGAAGGGATCAGACTCGATCAAAGGATGGGAGGGTCCATTTTCTCGAGTTCAGGTATTTATGTAGGCACACGTTTATACACTCGCAAAACAATCTATTTTGTAGGTCCCAACTTCTGGGTATGTATTTGGCAAGGATACTCTAACTCTGAGTTAGATTTTGGGAAAGATTTCAAAGTGTGCAATTATAACTACAATGGTGTAAAAATCTATTAGTTGCATCTACAGAATAGAGTTGATCACTTGCCAACTTGTACTTCTTTGGTTGTGACATTAAAGAATACGAGACAGGTTGACCTTCTGACCTTAGTTTGATTAATAAAAGAAACAAATACTACAAACTTCCGCCACATTTTGAGGTTACCAAAACAGATCAACAAAGGATGCAGAACATAGGTTCTATGGTAAACAAGATCGCTTATAACTGGAGTAGCTATACAAGGACAACAATTGTGAAACGCCAAGCAACAGTGCAAAAATCTTTGTAGAGATATATCATATAAATACTATTTCTCTAGATATTTTCTTCCTTTTTAATCAAGCTATCAGGTCTTAGAATAATCTATCTTTGTTTCTAGTACAAAGGTTGCTCTTTGGTTTTCATCATTTTTCTTTGTTATCGCTCTTGCAAATCAGAAGAGCATACATAGTGTCATCTTTTTTCCTTCACTTTGGTTGTGTTTTATTTATTTAAAGTTTAGAGGATGCTTCGACAGAAATTTTAAACTGCCAAAAATTTACAAATATATGATTACCAACCTGAAGTTGAGTGGCAACAATAGCAGATCTTCGTTTGCAGTCTTTTGCAAAAATATTCAGAGAGTCATGACCCCACAAACAATCAAGACGGTTTTCAACATTGAAATTGAGTACACTTCAAAATTAAAACCAATATTTACAGGATTCATTTTACATATTTTTTGAGAATAATTTTTGTGTGTCGTTGTTGCTGGTGCATTTGTTAAAGTGGATAGGTGCAGGGGGTTATTAATACTCATTAAAAATCACCAAGACTTGTGGATGATTAATTTTGACCATTGTGTTCACTAACAACACACAATGTTCCACCAAGTTTCTGGATAGTGGGGATGCAGGAACAAGGAACCTTGTCTAGGGTATGTGTCGAAACTTGCCCCAACCCCAAATTTTAGAAAATGTCATGAAATTGTTGGGGACCCCATCCAAAATCCTTTAGAAAAAGGAGACTTTAAAAATATGAAAATAATGACTAGTCACAAACATGAACATAGATTAGTGCCTAGATGATAGACTAGCAGAGAAGCATCAACACTAGTTTATAGTAGTTTGTGTGTCCTTACCAACTCCATGGGTTGTTGAGGACTACATGGTTCAGGGTATTCTTTCAATCAAAATGGATTTTTGGATGATATTTAATGCATCAAGGAGTGGCTTTGATAGAAATTGACATCCCTTTTCTTGATATTTCACTCTCAAATTAACTACTCGCATTCGAAAACCATATTTGTGTAGCCTAAAAAAGGTA
Organism: Pinus tabuliformis; assembly: GCA_031772625.1. Taxonomy (NCBI): domain Eukaryota; kingdom Viridiplantae; phylum Streptophyta; class Pinopsida; order Pinales; family Pinaceae; genus Pinus; species Pinus tabuliformis. The sequence goes on along the minus strand of CM062819.1, from coordinate 1,432,132,257 downwards.
TTTTCTAAGGATTACCATGTGCCACATGGTTCAACCCTTTTCCATCATGGCAAATGAGATATCTACAACAAATTTTATGGCTAGAATTCAACCCAAGAGCTTGGTTTTGCATTGATCAATTCTCACATGGTGTAGGGTAACTACCAGATGCCCCAAATACTTTTCGTTGGAAGCTTTCCCTCCGTTTCCTGAGAACTTGGGTTTCATGTTGGTCTTTAGGGAGTTGTTTTTAAGTAAATTCACTTTCAGTATCCAATGTTGAGGCCAACTTAGTGTAGAAGCGGCAAGGAAATGTGTGTGAGAGAAGGATGATGGTGCAAAGCAATATAGAAAGCTACGTGACAACTCAAAACAGAGGCACACAATCAATGTGACATTTTAGGTTTAGGATTATCTATAGCATAAAGAGCCATGTACAATGAAAGGAAGCCAGGAAAGGATAGCCCTTACCCATCATGGTTCACACAATCTTCTTTGTACCTCCATATGCATCCACAGGGTCCCTGTGATCTGCAATGTGTTGAGATAAAAGAAAGTAATGTTACCTAGATCTTCCTTCTCTTATTGCATCATTATTCCTGAAAATAAACCATCATTTGGAGAGGATAAAATGGTATAGGGACCACAAAGCAAAGGTGAATTTGTAAAAAAGGGTTTTCATTTCCGTTGGGACTGAGGAGAGTCGAGACTCTGTGATCCCATGTTAAAATGCATAATGCCTTACATTATTTAATCATAATTTCATTAAGTCACCTCAGCCTATTTCTCTTTAGGTAAAATACAGGGAGAGGGACCAATGTGTATGCCCATACTAAACTAGAATATTTGCTTAATGACCATTTAAATATTTAGTTTCACCAACATAAGATTCAATGAAAATACACGAGATTCTTTACAAATACAATATTAGTTAGTAGATACATGAAAACATGAATGTTTTTTGGAAAATGGAGCAAACCAAATCCACTTAGGTATGCATTACAATTTATATGAACTTTTGAAAGTTAAAAGAAGTCTTGACCCAACTTTGTGGTACAAAGAACAATGGAAGATCGAATTTTCAGAGTGTATAGTTGTATAATTGCATTATTTGTAGCATCATACGTCTATGGAACGGTGCCTATCCCGTTAAAGGATTCAATCAGGGCTAAAACTTAAAGTGAAAAGAAGAAAATGTTGGTTATTTGTGTGCAAAGATACAACACTAGAAAATCCTAATGTTGTTGCCATGGGTCGAACAACAAGTACTCCATTCATTCACACACTTCCCTTTTCACCAATTAAATGATTGCCATTTTCTTCTGCTTGTGCTATGTCACTAGTAGCCTTCTCATGCAAACAAATATTGAAGATTCCTTGGACCTAAAGAAAGGAGAAGAAATTTTTTCTTCTATTAGCAATTCTTGTAGCCTTGTATGTTTTTATATTTCTTCTGCTAAAACTTCACTATTATATCATATGGGTACCGTGATTCTTTTCTAACACCAACTTTCAAATTCTATATATGCAGCTTCTGCTGTTTGAAGTGAGGAAACTATATCCAGAACATTTTGTAGGCTAGGATTATTGAAGGGAAATTTCAGATTCTCGAAATAGACAAGATATTTTAGGTAGTAGAGAATGTCAAATCAGAAAATGTAGACTTAAAATATTCACTTTTCACTTTTGACACTAGCTCAGAAATTTTTGAACAAGTAACTTCCAATCCAACTAACCCTAGGTTGTATCTTGCAAGAGGTTCCCTTGCTTTCTTTTGAAATTACTGCAAGTAATGTCTTTGCGCTTCCTTATGTAGTTGCAAGTGCCTTTGGGTCTGCACAAAAGTGAGTCACACAATCAATGTTACATTTTAAGATCAGAATTCTTTATAGCATAGCTGAGTTATGTACAATGAATGGAAGCCAAGAAATGAATTATAGCCCTTACCTCTAGTGGTTTCATGCAACCTTTTATGTACCTCCATCTACACCATAGGGACCCTATGATATGCGATGTGCTAAGAGAGTAAACAAAAATGATGGGTGAATCTTCCTTTATTAGGACTCCTAGAAAATGAACCATCATTTTTAGATGATAAAATGGTCTAGGGACCATAAACCGGAGGTAGGGTCTCTAACAGAAATAAACCAAAGCACATAGTCTCCACTCTCCACGGTCCTAACAAAATTGAAAACCCTTTTTTTATGAAAACACCATCAAAACTCCATCAAATTATGATGGTGCTTTTTATACTGAAATGCTCAATAACTTGCGCATTTCAAGGTCTCCTCCTTGTCTAGACAGTGACCTATTTATCAACCTAGTTCTATCGAACTTACATGATCTCATTGGATCTTGACATGGAGTGTACTTGATATTATGGAACTCAAATGTCATGTCATTTGAAGTCTCCTTGCCCCAGACTGCATAACCCGCTTCATAAGAAGAAATTATCAGAGTTAAAGAATTACAACCCACATTGGCCTTGTTCAATCTAGATGCTTTAAATGGTGGAGAAAATGTATTCTTACACCCATCCAAGAGGCTGAAAAGAGTTCTGGTGCAGCAATAAATAAACTCTCAAATATGTTTTAGTAATATGTTTTATTTCTGGTTTCAGTTTCACTTGAGGAATCCACCAATAGTACATTTTGAATCAAGGCATTTCATCCAACTAGTAATATTTCTTTATGTTTTTTGGAGCTTTGAATTGAAATTTCATACCTTGCTTCCTTGCTCTTTGTTTTATAATAACCAATATGCTTTTGGAATTTTACTTACTTTTTCATTTATTTATGTGCAAAAACAAATGGAGTTGTTTTATAAAATTGCTACCAGTGAAGAGAATTCTATCATTGGCATGGTCAAGTGTCGAGAAGGTTGTACATTTGCTGAAATTCGTGATGAAACTGTGGATGCTGAGATTGTTGGATACCCTTTTGATTTTATCCAAGATGGAATAGGTTTAAATCCAAAGCAAGAGAAAAATTGGAAAGTTTGTACAACACTTGTAGGCATCAGGAGGAAACTGGGCACATTTGATGTGGAAGAAGAGTGTTCAAATGTAGTGGAAACAATATCAATATTTGAAAACATTGAAGTGAATGTGGAGGGACCTATGCATAAACAACCAAGAGTTGAAAATATTTCTTTGTCAGTGGAACACACCATAGTTGTTGATCCTAGTGTATTGGCATCTTGGGAAAAAAAAAGTTAAAAGTTTAATGGAAGAGTTTTTCAATGAGAAAATTACTCTCAAAGTATATTCAAAAAAGGGAGAATCTAAAATAAATATTCATTGTGAAATTTGTGGCATCGATTATGGAATAGGTGATGTATCCTTGGTAGCGCGAACAACACGCAACTTCAAAAAACATCATATGAAAACAGGGGCCCATCAACAATGCCTATCAATGCCAAGTGGTAGTGAAATTCCTTCATGCGACAAAGTACAATAGACAGTGATGGTTGGAGATCAATTTCATATTGATCATGCAATCAAACTTCTAGATGATTTCAACAAGACATACAAGCCTAATTTGTTCAAGGTGGTGGAAGCAACACTTGCAGACTATAAGGACATGAAAAAAGTGAGAGTGGAATGTAGACGATGCAATAAATCATTTTGTTTAGTGCTGACAAGTGGTAATATTGTCAGTTCTCTAAATGAACACATGAAATCAAAGAAGCACATTGCTACTACTACAAATGAGGGTTCATATGACGAGATTGAGCTGAGGAGTGGCACGGTTGGGAGACCCAAGAAGCCCACCAATGATAAGTCCCAACCAAGTTTGACTAGGTTCTTGGTCCCATTATCACCATCAGTATTACATAGGGATTCTACAAGTGAAAATCCTTCTACTTCAGGTGTGTTAATTAATAGCTTAGACTAAACTTGAATATGAATTTGTATATTATTTTATTTATATTACTTCAAATTTATTTGTTTTTGGTCATGTTATTACACTCAATTATCTCCCTTGTTACTACAATTTTGGGAGTATTGGTATCCTTATATTGATAGAAATAGGGAGAGATTGGAAACAAAGGTCGTAATGGATGATCAAAGGGGTGGAAAATTATGGGCCATAGAGAAGCATACCAAGATCATGTTATGTTATGAGGTATTGAATGTCATATTGATGGTACGTATAGGCATATTCATTGCTAGAGGTCTTCTAAAACATGGATCGCATTTGATTCATTAACATGCAACTTTTGTAAGTTGGTTCCAGAATGTGATGACTTTAAGATGCGATTATATCATGAATCAATGTGCACCAATAAAAGAAGTGAATGAGATACAGGAAAAGGTAGAAGGCTCGAATATTTGACTCAAAATGAATTGAAGAATGCTGCAAGGGTTACAAATGCTAACCATAGATCAACAATGCGATCTCTTTGGTGGGAGAGGACAAAGGTTGCTACACTCTCTATTAGAATGAGATCCCTAAAGGTAATGTTGTTTGAATCGACAGAAAGGAAGGATGTCTTTAGGTTTTGTAAGGATGTGTGTGAAGCACATAAGCAAGGAAAATTACAAGGTAAAGATGCAATTTGGGAATTTGTCAAGGATATTTTTCATAACTTGACGCATGCAAAAGCACGGAGAAGGTATAGTACATCCACAAAATCCCTTTATGATATGATCAATTTATGGGGAGGTCCTAGATTATGTAGCTTTATTAGCTTGAATCTGGATGGTCCTTCAATATCTATGACATTAAGGAAAGTTAGAAAGTAATTAGCATATATCCTAGGGGAGCACAAGAATATTTTTGAGGCAGTCAGAAACATTTATGCTTCTTATAAACGCAATCATGGTATAGATGGCCCAATTCTTGTATTGCTCGCTGAAGATGAAACAGTTGTGAAAAAATATGTTAGGTGGGTAGCAAAAAGTGATACACTAGTGGGGTTTTGTGGTACGAAAGAAGAACATCAATGCTAATCACATTTCTTGGTGAGAGTTGGTGATAGAGTTGTAGGCTATGAGATTATAACATATTATTCTAAGAACAGTGTTATTGGCAATTATCCACATATTATTATTGCAAACCCTTTACATGAAAAGATTCCTTGTTTGGTTGTGGTTGTTCATCCAACATGCAATAGGTTCAATGCAAATTTTGTTTATGAACAATGGGAAAAGGTAGTATCTATGTGGAAGAAACACATGGAAAATAATTTGGGACCTATTGTTCGTCATTCCTTGGATGGGGATAGCAGAAGAAGAAAACTTGTGTTGAAGGATTATTCTTCAACATTAGGTCTTCGATATCAAATTCCTTGGGAAGGGTGGAGGCTAACTGGGTTGTACAGTGGTTGCAATGTAACAGGATTGCATGACCAAGATTACATCAACAATGGAAAAAAGCTAGTGAATCCTTTGCTTAGTGGTCGACGAGAATTGGTTTTAGGAAATGATTACGTAAGTTTTGGTGATGTTAGAATGGTTTATCACACTTTTAAAGTGGATGATCACAAGCTTAAGGGTGAAGATATAGAGAGGATGGATCAACAAAATTGGGGATCCGCGGAACACATTGCTTCAAGGCATGTTTAGAGGTGTTTGAAAGAGTTGAGAAGTACACCAAGTGGAAAGTTAGAGAGAACACTAGCTACAGAGACTTGTCTAATGATTGTTGCTGACTACATTGACATATTTATGTCTCATATTTTGAGCCTTTGGGAAAGGGTGTGAAATGCTTCACGAGTTCATCATTTCTTCACATTATGGTTATGTTGGGTACAAAAACAATCTCATACTAATGTCAACATAAATTTCATCAGTAGAAAAGCATACCAAGGTGTGAAAATTTCTTGCCATTTTGCAGTTTTGTTGATGAGATTGTTTCGAGATCATTACTCTAACTTTCCATGTGTTTCGCATTTGACTGGGTTAGATGTATGGGAGAACTTCTTCAGTAAAGTTGGTGGGATGGTTGGAGTGGAGAGGGCCTATGATTTCAATGACTTGCTTCATGCTGTTGGAACCCTTAATAGAGTTGCTGAAGAAGAATCAAATCCCCAAGGGCTTCATTTTAATAAATCTCATAAGAAGCAAGAAAGAATTTGTAATAGATTGCACCAAGAAGTAACAAAAAACATTCACATATTGTCACAATATGATTCAATATCCACAAATGATAAAATTGTAGAATCCCTTAAGATTAGATTGAAGGATGCACAAGACATTTTATCAACTCTTGGAATGCAACCAGAAAATTACACTCAATCTTCTTGGTGGGTTAAACCATGGATAGAGGATCAAAATTATCCAACATTCCAAATTGTCGATGAAGTAGTTGATGCTTCTCCACCGAGTTGTTCCAAGTCTATATTCCAATCTTCATCATCATTGGTACATAATGAAAGTGAATAGAAAATAATGGAAAGTGAGTGGAGACACGAGTTGGATGAAATTTTAGATTCCATTGATGAAAATGGAAGCAAAACGATAAAGCCTGTGGTGGATATTGATGGTAAGGATATGTTTAAAGCATGTTTGGTTAGTCAGTTGAATGGAAATCCGAAATTATCCAAAGATAGGTTGACAAAAGTGAGAAATGGAGTCTACTTTAGGTGAGATGGGATGGCTCCACAAAAGGGTGTTTCAATTGGCTTTACAATTGGATCAGATTGTGGGGTGTTGTTTGAAAGCGACTCAATTCCCCCCACTGAACGTACTGTAATAAAAGGTGTTCCTCAAAGTACAAACCAAGGTGTTTCTTATGGAACGTGGTACACTGGAAGGGTTCAAAGAATAAGGAGGAAGGATGGTAATAGGGTGTTTGATTACCATAATGACATTGACCTTTCGGATAGATTAGAAGGCATCAAGCTTCAATTATGTTGGTATAGTAGAATAAAGGGGAAACACATGTATAAGTATGATTTGATAGATCATGCTTTTGTACAACTTGAATCTATTATAGAAATCAAAAACTTATCTAGGAATGATACATACAAATTAGAAGAAAGAGATTACAAAGTTTTTTCAGATTTTCTGAAAAATTTGAACAAGGTAGATTTTCAAAACATTCTACTTTCTCTTTCCTTATGTATTTCCATATGTTGGATCATTTATAAATAATTATTGGTTGTATTTTTGTTGAATTTTTTGTATGAATCTAATGTTAATTTTGTATTTTTAGGTTTTAGATCTAATGAATAGCTCAAATGGTGAATTTTCAGGATAACTCAACCTTTTTTTGCTACCTGCTTTTTGCTGTAAGTTTCTTTCACTAGCCATTCATCATTTTGTAGTTGTGTTTCATTCAAACATTAATCTGGTCCCTCTAAAATTAGTCCATTTAATCATGAAAAACAAGAAGAGGTGGTTCCTTTTTCATGAATATGTTTTGTGGATAAGTATGTGGTTCTTCTAACTGAGGTTAACATTTTCCTTGATTTTTTAGTTTAATGGTTTGCTTGTTAGGAAGGATATCAAGGATATGATGGCACAAGCTTCAGTTAGGATGGCTTCCACTCACTCAAGTCAACAGATTTACACCAGAGCAACGTCTAGCACATGAAGTGCATTTTATTTTGAATTTCTATGTGGTGGTTGGCTTTCCTATTTTTTAAATTTGACATATAAATCAAAGTTTGTAGTTCAAATATTCCATCACAGTCTTTTTGGAAGTATTTATGTTTCGGCCATACGCATGGGGTCTACAACAGTTAAATTTCACTTTGTTATTATTGTCAATTGAGTCCTCAATCATATTTTGGGCATTTCCTTTGAGTGCTTTCACTATGACATCAACATTAATTACTATCTATAAAGGCTTTTGGACATGTGATGGTAGTTTGTTTTTAAATTGTTTGCAACTTTATTGAGATATGTGCTTCTGGTAGATTTTTTGGGTGATGGCACTTTGCTTTCTTATTTTTGCCTACAATGATATATATATGTGCTTGATGGGCCTTGCAATGTGTGCGTATGATCCAAGGGCTATTTTAAGGTGAATGGTATCTAATTTTTTGCAACTTTTGGATTGACACGAATTTGATAGGGTGAATGGTATGCAAATTTTAATTGATTTTATCTTTCCAAAGAAAGAATGCATACGTTTCTATTTCATTGTTTGGAAAAGGAAAATACATAGCAAAGTGCTTATAATATGCCATATCACCTCCAAAAAGGAAAATAAGGCCACTTGGTGGCCACTTTTCACAAACATTCATATAGAATATACCTATGATCTCTCCTGGGAACACAACTAGAAGAAAAAAATATGCGTTGTTGAGCAAGGTAGGTTGTCAATGGGAGGTGATGTAGAGCTAGTTCCTAGTTTTCTGTTACTTATTGGTCTCTCCATTATCCCAAAATCTCCAAGATGGCTTGTAAGATTTTAGAATTCTTGAATTATTGCAATAAATGATATTAACTACATAAGAACTTTGAAAGGGAACTTCTCAATCAATTTGAATATCACACTTTGAATATCATGTAGTTCATACCCTTGTTACTGGGCACTTCTGAATCCATTTGAAAGGATCTTTGGTCATTATAAAATGATTTATTTTATGAGGCTAATTCGTATCTATCTTGCATTTCCTTTTGGCTCATTTAAGGCACAAAATAGCCCTTTCCTGAGGCCCTTCTCAACCTTTATGAGACCCCCCCGTCTGAGGAATTTTTGTATTAATTTCAGGCCTGTTCTAGGACCTATTTGGGCCCTCTTCTTGGTAGAACTCAATAGTATTTGACCTAAGTATTTTCAATGGCATCTTTGTGGACACAATTTGGGATTATTCTAAGTGAAGTTGGAGGACATTATTGTGTTATCTCTCTATGGTTTCTAGAATAATATGACGCTCATTTAAGCCTCTGTTCTTGGCTCTTCTGAAAGCAATCTATATATATTCAAAATACCTCCAAGGCAGATTGTTTGTAGCCTTATCCTCACCTTTTGTAAGATTTATCATTTCTGCCAAATTTGAAGGGTTTACTAAGCTATATCTAGACCTCTCTGGAGTTGCATCTAGGAATGATCAAGTGCTTATTCAAAGAAATGATAGAAGAATGTAAGGAAATGATGGCTATAATCAAATCATGCCTTGCTTATGAAAGAGTTACAAGAATTCTATTATTGGCCATCTCAAGAGCAGATCTCTCTTCACTACTGGTATTGGTGTATTTTCTTAAATTTCAGTTTGATTTTATGTTTAAGGTCAAGATCGCGCTTAGTTATGGCTTCCTTATCAGTTTTGGATGGGTTTGATTGTTCAATAGTTACTGAATGATTTGTGTTTGTCTTTTCACCAAACCAAAATTGGAATTGAAAATAGGGCGACAACGCCCAACATGTCCATGGCTAGCAAAGGTATTCTATAGTAGTCTATATTCCAAACCCCCTACCAAAACCTAAGATCAGCAAATTAGTAGTACATCTTTATTAGTTTTTATATGAATATCAATGGCTCTATATGAATAGTGTAAAACAGAGATCAATTTGATAGAGGTTATATGCATGCTCTGTGATGTAGTGGTGACGTGGGCCAAAACAAGGCCTAGAAGGGTTTTATGCTCTGGTCTTTTCTAGATATTTTGGGGTTTTTACCAATTAGAGTTAACAATTAGAATTGGGTTTGTAGGAGGTTTGGTGTCGATGTCAAGAATACGAGTGCTACAACAAATTCATCATCCATGGTATGTACATCATCCATGGTTGTATAAATTGTGTGTGATTAAACAACTGTCTGATTTATTTATCATATATCAATCCCCAAATGTTAGTATGCAACATGAGGTGAATTATGTGAGTTCACTACTATTGGGATTTATATGTTGGCCTCTATTTCAAATCGGTAACTGCATGTGGATATATTGAGGTCAATAGTAGGGCTCTTTACTTGCATGTTTAGTTGGGATGCTTTACATGTATTTATTTTACTTCCGTTGGTTTTGTTTTGTTGCCATTCAACCACTAGGGCCACAGAGGAACAAAGATGAAAAGGGAAGCATTAGATCAACTTTGGTTTCAAAATCCAAGCATGTAGTAGGTTCAGGAAAAGCACCTGGGATTTCCAATGTTGGAACCTTGCATACACGTGAATCAGTTTCAGGAAAACTGCCTAGGGTGTCGAATGTTGAGGTCTCAAGTAATGATCCATCAAGTTCAAGGATACAACGAAGGCCTTCTACTACTAGTATCTCTGGTAAAAACATTTTAGCTTCAGGGATGTCTTCTACTACTAGCCTATCAGGTACACATGCTTCAGCTTCAGGGAGGCCTTCTACTACTGGCCTCTCTAGCAAATGTACTTCAGCTTCAAGGAGACCACCAAGGCCTTCAAATGTTGACATCTCAGGCAAAGTTGCTTCAAATTCATCCAAGTCTAGGTTCTGCCCACCTGTAGCTAAAGGCGTCTCAAGAAAAATGCCAATGATTGATGCATCAAAAAGGAAAATAAGGCTTCCACGAGATTTTACATCAACACTAACTGCCATAAGTGAGGTTAGGAGAATTTGGTCCACTTCCCTTATTTTAGCATGTGTAGATGGTGATTTTTATTCACAGAGTTTTACTCTGTTCTTTTGCAAAAGCAAGTGAAGGGTTTATCTAATCCATAGCTCCAATTCCCATCCAATGGTTTCTATTAAACAACTTGCATCTGCATCCATTGAGCGGGATGTCAGGGAAGAGGAAGGGGACTTGCCCAACACTGATGAAGAAGATAATTAAATCAACTTGTTGTAGTTGGATATGTTCAAGAAATTTACAATTTCTAATGGTATACAGAGGTACGTCCCTTTTGTCATGGGAGCCTTGCAAACTGTTTTTGTTCTATTAGAAATAACAACATCTTGTCTTGGAATAATACACTTCATTTAAAAAATTTAATCAGACACTAGCTTTTCATTACATATATATGCAGTGATTACATGTGAGTAGCGTGTGTCTGTGCCATACATGAATATATCCACTGGAGAATTTAAGTGCCCACTTAAGCATCATGGAAGGTTATAATTTATGAATGAGGACATTAGGTCAAGAATTGATGCGAGCCTTGATCCATGTCTATAGTTTAGATTCAACTATGAATAAATAGTTGTATGTCTAATTTGTTTCTATTTTGGTCTGCTATGTTTGTTGTATTGTAGGCATGCAACAATCTCTCATCAAACTACATGTCAAGCCAAGTTGATATCAACCAGAAGATGCAGTAAATACTTATTGGCTGGCTGATTGATGTACTTGATTAATACATATCAATATCTATCTGTTTCTATAATAATAATCTTTTTGGTTGTACCTTTCCATTGATAATTTTCTAACATAACAATTTACACTTACAGGTGCATCTAAAATTTGACTTAATGGATGTGACACTTTTTCTCGTGATTAACCTGATTGATAGATTTATTTCTATGGTGTACACTATTATGAGAAAGAATATTCAAATAGTGGGGTTGACTGACATGCTAGTTTCTACCAAATATGAAGAAATTTGGGCTCCCAAGGTGGTAAACAACGACAGGAGGGAAAGTTCGTTGTTAATCTGAAATTTTGTATTGCTTTGTTTTGACTAAAAACTTGTTTCTTGTATCCTTGATTTCGCATCTAGAATAAGGCTTCATGTTCTAACTCATTCTCCTTAAGGGCTTTATAGGTTAAGGAACTGATTACAATCTCAAACAATGTTTACACACGTGGTGAATTTCTCTCCATGGTGAGATTTTGTTTTCTCACATTATTATGTCATACTTGTCTCCCATATTTCAAGCTTTATATTTCTAATTGTTTAAATAATTCATATTTAGAATTGTTATCTTTTCTCATGTTTATGGTATGTTTCATTTATTTCAGGAGAAATTGATGCTCAACAAATTAAGATTCAATTTGGATGTACCAACTCCATTTGTTTTCATGGAAAGGTTTCTAAAGGTTTCTTAGGATGATAAACATGTATTCTACTTTGCTTGAAATTTTGATGAATATTCAAATGGCATTGAGCCTCACTTATGTTATGAAATGCATTGTATTTTCAATGTGTTGCATGAGAGGCATCATGCACTATTTTTTTCTAACTGTAAGCTTCCATAAATGGGATATTTATAAATTTAATGCTCTTTTGGGTTTTCCATGGATTAGCCTGAGAAGATGACATTCTATCTTCTTAAACTATGCTTGGTTGAGTATGAAGTATTGAAATGGAAACCATCTATGCTGGTAGCCTCAGCTATATACATGGCACAACACATCCTACAAAGGATGCCATCTTTGACAAGACTGCTTCAGAAACATGCACACTATAGAGAATCAGAACTCAAGTAAATCTTGAATACCCATTGTCTTTTACATCCTAGTATTTCCTACTTGATTTTATTCAAGTACAAGGTCTGTAATAGTTTATGGTGCATGCAAACATGCTAGAATTACATGCTTTCTTTTATGCAGAAAGTTTTTGAATTTCTTGTCATTTTTTTTATATGATTTGATTCTCTTGTATATGAAAGAGGGTTTGAACGTTTGATTTTCTTTGTGCAGGGAATGTGCTAATATGATTGCAGGATTCCATAAGAATGTAGAAGAGGGTATTGGCATGTATATTGGCATGCAAGGATATTGGCATGTATCTTTTAGAAAATATAATTTGAAATTTTCTTTGTACCATAGGTGAGGTAACACCAACAAGGAGATCTTCAAGGATAAGTGAAAAAGTAAAGGAATCACCAATCAAAACACTAGAAAGTGAATCAAAGAAAAAACCAAAGAGATCCAGAAAATACAAAGGAGATTCAGAAGATGTAGAGAAACAAGAATCACAAGTAGAAGCTAGTAAGGAAGAGGAAATGCATGATAACCATCATGGGGAAGATATGGGTAAAACAGGGGAAGATGATGATCACAAAAAGGAAGAAGAAGGAAAGGGAGAAGACGATATTGATAAGAAAAAGAAAGCAGAATAAGAGAGTGATGACAAAAGGGAAATAGAAAACAAAGAAAAAAACATGGGTCCAAAACTAAAGAAATAAATAAAATGGATGAGAAGGCAGAAGAGATGGAACCACAAGGGGAAGAAGGTGCCATAAAGAAAGATCTAGTGCTGGAGAATGAAGAAAAGCATAGGGATTTGGAGAGTAAGGGAGAGCCTCAGGAACCCAAGCAATATTCAATTGATGTAACAAAGGAGAATGGTTTTGATGGTACAGGTACACTGGAGAACTGTGCCTAGGTCAAACAAGTAGAGCTAGTGAAGGAAGTGCATGAATCGAGGGAAAAAATACTTGAAGGTAAAGCGAGACAAATGGTAGATGAGATTGGTTCACTTTCCAACCACACTACAGTAAAACAGACCCCTGAGCCCCCACTTAATGCATCTAGCTGAACTTCTATGGTTTAAATTTGTGCATTGTTGGAGGTTAGCTTCTTAAATTACACATTATTCATTGGGAGTTCTGCCCCAGGTTTAGAGTTTGAAGAGAGGAGGAAATCTCTAGGAGTGTTTCTCTAATATTGCAATGATAGATTACTTCTATCCTACATATCATAGCGAAAATGGAACCTGGCTTTTGCAGTGACTATTGCTACAGTTGCATGGTCACCGATTAGTTGCCATGGTTTTGGTTCTTTGACTTGCATTTCTTATCAATTTACCTTTTGTAAATCTAACTTGTCTATTTTCTTTTATAAATGTTCACTACAGGTTTTAGCTTCTTGCATATGATTTTATTAGTCTTTTCTTTATGATGTAACAAATTATCCATGAATTGTTATGTAGCTATATTTAGTTCTCAATATATTCAATTTATCAGTAGTATGGAAAATGGTTAGGTTTAGATGCTTTATAGTTCTTATTGCCTGTTATACATTCTCTGAAGCAAGGAGATGCAAAATGTTATTTCTCAGAGTCCATTATATCTGTAGCTTTGAAATCCTAGAGGTGTTTGGGTGTACCCCCAATATTCTAATTTTCTTGTTCAAGATTTTGTTGAATTTAGATTTTTAACCTAGACAAGGTCTCTATCTTGTTGCATCTCATGAAGCTTGAGACCTAAACAGAGCAGGATTTAGGAGCAAATCTCAAATGTAACACCGATGCAGAATCTGTTTGGGGTGAGTCTTTCTAGGGATTATTTGTTGCTAATACCTTCTTGATTATGGTTCATTTGTATTTCTTATTCTACAAAGATAGGCTTCATTATATTTGTTTTAGTATCATTTTTAAGTTTTTGGATCATGTTCTTTGTTTTAATGAGATAGCTGATTTATAGGAATTTTATTTGGAACCCTTAAAGCATCTTAAAAATTAAAAATAAACAATTCCTACATTTTTATATCTGTTTTACTGTTGGAGTGGGTCCTAAAGCTATTTTTTTTTGTGTTTAACCTTGAATGGTTTTGATTTAGTGGTGCATGATTTGTTGATTTGAAATCTGGAGCTACAGATTTTATGCCTCGAAACTATGCTCCCTTAGAATTTTGGAATATATTTCCTTGTGACTTATTATAATATTTCAAACTGGTACAAATTTGTGGTAGACTTGCTCTTTCTCCCATTGACAAATCTGTAGAATTTGATGAAAGCTCTGTTTCCCCTACCTCCAAATGCTCTGTCACATTTTGTCATATTTCTTCAATTCATGCATTGTTGGGATATTCTGACACATAGGAAATAGTTAAGTATAACTTGGTCTAGTGTAGAGTTACGTAAAGTGTGTTTCTTTACTATGTACTTTTGTAACTTACAATCCGATGGTCATGATATTTAGTGACCCGATGGTTCATTCTCTCCTCGGTATTACTGACACTTGATTCATGGCTTAACACCTAATTGGTCCATGATCTCTATTTAAAGAGCATGGAGGGTCATTTGTAGGGTAACCATTCATGAGAGAAGCTTATGTAAATTTTCATTCTTTTATTAATAAATTTCCTGAAGTGGCCGCGTTGGCTCAGGCCGTGGACTATTTCCCTCTTTAAGGGTTTTAACCACGTCAGCAATACTGGTGTATTGATATGTGATTTATTTGTGAGCGGTGTCCTTTGGTGTTTTTTCTGAGGAACTTACCCTGTAAATTCCTACATGGTATTGGAGCTATTTGAGGGTCACATCCGTTGGTGATCCAAATCTGAAGCCAGTAGAACTGCATCCGACTGTCATTTCCTATATATACTATTACTGACTACTTTTAGGTCAAGAGGACTGTTCTATTGTGTTAGGAGCATCCATTCCAATGAGGAAGCCCTTTTGTTTGACGCGAAAAGGTTTCCAGTAGCCCTAGCTACATCATTTTTAAGATCTAGAGGTATAGAACGTTTATTTACAGTTTTTAGTTATTTTCTCTCTATTTATTTAAGTTTATTTAGCTCTTTGGGTTTTTTTATTACCGGATCTATACCTTTCATTTCTGCATATGCTCTTTGCCCCGTGACTCTGTGTGATCTAGGCAAATCAGAAACAGAAAAGAAGGATTTTTCTCATGCGTATGCTCTTTTCCGCCGCGCCTTAGTGTGATCTCGAAAAATCAGAAACATTGAGGGAAATATTTAGTTTCTGGCTAAAGCTAACCGCAAGCCATAAGGTTTGTTTTTTTTTTTGTATGTCTGTGTTGAGTTTTGTGTTTTTTGTTTTGTAGGTAAAAAAGAGATTTCTCAAGTAAGCGCACACCCCAAAGCTTCAGCGACTAAGAAAAAAAAAAAAACCCCTTCCTCTTTTCCAAAAATTACTAACCTTTTAATCTAGCTCACTTGGTCCAAAGCTACTTTATGAGAATAGAGGTCTTGAGTTCAAGTCTTTATTTTTGTTGAGCTAATTATATTAATTCTGGAAAGGGGATAGGGTTTTCTTTAAATATAACATTATCATTCATTTTCTCACATTCTCGCGCTTCGTCGGCATCTTCAACAACTTTTCTTCAAAAAGTCATAACTTCTTCATCCGAAAGTCGTTTCCAGAGCCGTTTTTTTTTAATCAGCCTAATTTTTCAAGATCTTTCCATTGGAACACTTAATTTCAGCATCTATAGCTCAAGTTTCTGTTAAAATGGAAAGTCCATGCCAAGTTATTCTTGACAGCACCAACTACTTCCAATGGTGGTCCTACATTGTGTATTTACTTAGAAGTAAAGGTCTTTATAGAATAGCCTCAGGCCTAGAAACTAAACCGAAAGATGAATATAAGGCAACCAAATGGGAAAATAGGAAAGATCAAGCACGTGGGTTGATAGGGATGTCTATTTCTCCAGACCTTAGATTCCATATCGCAGAACATGATACTCTTAATGAAGCAATGAAGCAGATCACTAAAGTTTTTGGAATTAAAAATGTACTTAGAGCCCATCAACTCGAAAATGAGTTGCTTTGTAGAAATTTCTCATTTCCCACTCTGGTTTTCAGTTTCACCTTATTTCTCCAAAATAGTTAAATTCCCTTTCCCATATCCATACATTCAACAACAGGAGAATAAATTTTGCTAAAAACACAAATTCTGGAAATATAACAGAATGCTGGAAAATGCAGAAATAAATATTAGCACATACAAACAGCCATTTAACACATTTAAACATAGTGATTTTTGGTCAAGGTGACCCTAGAAAAACCCCCTACAACTCTTGGGGAAAACCAGTTCGAAAGCTCCTTCTTATTTATGGAAAATGCTTTTATAGTAAGAGAAATATTCAGCAAAAAATCGGCAAGCAAACTTTTACAACTTATCTCGTTTTCCGTGCCTCACAGCCAACTGGAAAAACTTGCAAACAACAAAACAAAATAGCAATAAATGTTGTACGGCCTCCTCGATTTTTGTGCCCAAATTTCAGCCTTAAATGCTGCTATACGGACTGCCTAGAAAAGCGTGCATGCTGCCATAAATGCTACTGTATAGTTTTCCTCGATTTCTGTGTAGAAAACAACTATACGGATGTACAAATTTCTGCCTAGAAAAGTGTGCCAAAGTACAACCACTTGCTGTACGGCCTCCCTTGAAAAATGTGCCAACAAACTTCAAATTGTTTGCTTCTCGATTTTTGTGCTAACTTGCTATACGACCTCCTTGGAATCTGAACCAAAACTATCGTACGACCTTTCTAGAAAATCGTGCCCAAAACCTGCCTTTCACTGTGTGCTAACTCAACTATACAGACTTGCTGAAACGCTGCCTTGGAATGTGTGCGAAGCTGCTGCCTCCTTCTCCTCACTGTCCAAAAATCTCCCTTGCTCTCTTGCTCGTCTTCTCTCAATCTGCTCATGAAAAAATGAATGACCTTTTCCTCCTTTCCCTCCTTTAATCTAACCCTAAGTGACTTTAGGGAATCCCTAAATCCAATGGCTGAAATAGATTGAGATCTAGGGCTGAGATTAAATGCTCATTTAAATCTCACTTTCTATTTTTTAATTCACCCCACTTTAATAAAGACCCACTTAGTCATTTATCTCCAAAGTCACTTTTCCTTTCTAATTTTACATTGACTTTATTAAAGTCACTTTAAAATTAGACTTTAGTAACTTTATCACTTAAAGTCACTTTTAAATTAGATTTGACTTTATAAAAATTTTAAAGTCACTTTACGAGAAAAATTAAATTCTTTTGGACACTTTTCCCTAGGCCAAAGATCAAAGCCTTAGGGAACCACCTGTCCTCCGGTACCAAATTTCAACACTCCCTCTTACTGGGGAAGGTGTTCCTCACCACACCCATCTTGTCTCTAAAGTAGACATGCTTGCCCCGTGGTAAGGCTTTGGTAAGAATATCTGCAACCTACTCATCAGTGGAAATATACTCAAGCTTCACAACTCCCTTCTGAACATAGTCTCTGATGAAATGATATTTGATCCCGATATGCTTTGACCTGTCATGAAATACTGGATTCTCCGTGAGTTTAATGCAACTCTGATTATCACAGTAAATCACTGAAGGTCTCAATCGCTGACCAAATAAGCCAAACAACATCTTGCGAAGCCAGATGGCCTCACAACTAGCTAGACTGGCTGCCATATACTCTGCTTCCATTGAACTCAATGCTACTGACTGTTGCTTCTGGCCGAACCATGACACTATTTCCGAACCCAACCCAAAACAACACCCTGAAGTGGTCTTCCTATTAGAAGCACAACCTGCCCAATCAGAATCAGTATAACCTGCCAATCTCACTCCATCCCCCTGCCTGTAGTCCAGACCATAATCCACTATCCCCTGCAAGTACCGTAAAATGTGTTTTGCAGCCACCCAGTGAACCTTCCTAGGTTCACACATAAACTGACTCATCATGTTGACTGCAAAACAAATATTTGGTCTAGCATTGACCAAATACATCAAGGAACCAATCAGCTGCCTGTACAATGTGGGATCCACCAACTCGGAATCCGAAGCATGAAGCTTCTTCCAGTTGGTGATCATCAGTGTCGACATGGGTTTACTATCCTCCATGTGGAATCTACCAAGGATGTCCACAATATACTTCCCTTGCCCTAGGAAGAAATGCCCCTCCTCCTGCCACACCTCCAAACCCAAAAAGTAATGCATCAAGCTGATGTCCTTCATCTCAAACTCCACCACAACATCTCTCTTGCAATGCTCTATGAGTCTCACTGCACCTGTAATGACCAAGTCATCCACATACAACACCAGAATGAGAGGCTCCTCACTTATCACAATATAGTAAAGGTTCAGATCTGCCTCACTCTTTGTGAAACCCATCCCCTGCAAGTATGTATCTATCCTGGAGTACCAAGCTCTGGGAGCTTGCTTCAGGCCATAAAGGGCCTTCTTCAGTCTGCACACATGGGACTCCTTCCCATGCACCTCAAAGCCCTGCGATGCTCAATGTACACCTCCTCCTGTATGAAGCCATTGAGAAATGCAGTCTTCACATCCATCTGGTGGATCTTCCAACCCATCTCTGCTGCTATCGATATAATGGAGCGGATCGAAGTATATCGAGCCACGGGAGCGAAAGTCTCCTCATAATCAACTCCCTCTACCTGGGAGAACCCTCTAGCCACAAACCTCGCTTTGAATTTCTCAATGCTACCATCTGTAGCATGCTTTACCTTGTAAAGCCATTTGGAATTAACCACATATTTGCCCTCAGGCCTCGGCACCACCTCCCAAACATCATTCTTCATGATAGAAGAATACTCCTCCTGCATGGCCTCTCTCCAGACCTGTTGGCCAGCTGCCTCCTCATAGCTAGAAGGCTCAGAGTTAAGGATGCTAGTAGCCATTTCCATATAGCTACAAAACCTCTCAGGTGGTCTACTCTCTCTTACTGGCCTCTTAGGCTCAACAACAGATGTGGCATCTCTCAAGGTGTCCTGAAGCCACTTGGGCTTCCTCTTCCCTGAGCATACTTCTCCCATTGGAGAATGAAACTCCTCCTCATCATCATCATCAGGAGCCTAAACTCCTGACTCTCTATTTGCTGTCCTTTTGCCTGCACCTGAACCTATAGAAGCTAAGGTACTGTGTGAACTGTCCATCAGTGGACTACTCTGTGGACTGCTTTGCATGCTGCCCGGAGCACCACCCCTCTGGCTCGACGAGCCACTGCTCACTGACGGACCTGACATCCTCATAGATGTACCTCTGGATCCTCCTGATCTCTGCCCACTGGATCCCTGCGACTGACTCAACCGCTGCTAAGGGTCTGGCTGATCCAGATACTCTAACTCCCCTGACCTCCTAAAGGCCCTGTCCTCCTCGAACTTCACATCCCGCCTAACAACAACTTTCCTCTGTACAGAATGTAAATCTGAAATGCCTTTGAGGTTTCACCGTAACCCACAAAGATACCCTTCTCTGTGGTTGGCTCTAGTTTGGTCCTCTTCTCCTTGGGTATGTAGGAGTATGTAATGCACCCAAAGATACGAAGATGACCAATATCAGGCTTCTTCCCAGAAAAAGCCTCCTTCGAAGTCATGTGCTCCAAGGCACGATGCGGACTCCTGTTCTGCAAATAAACAGATGTGTTGCAGGCCTCTACCCACAAGAACAATGGCAACCCCTGATCATGTAACATGGCTTTGGTAGCCCCTCCGATGGATCTGTTTTTCCTCTCTGCAACCCCATTCTGTTGGGGGTTGTAAGGAACAATGAACTCCCTCCTAATGCCTGCCTATGCACAATAATCAACAAACTCTCCAAGGGTGTAATCTCCCCCATTGTCCGACCTCAGGGACTTGATCTTCCAACCTGTTTGTGTCTCCATAAGAGCTCTAAACTCCTGAAACCGCTTGAAGACCTCACTCTTGGTCTTCAAGAAATAAATCCAGGTCCTCCTAGAGTGATCATCAATGAATAAAACATAGTACTCATATCCACTCAAGGAAACATGAGACATCCCACCGCTCACATCGGAATGAATCAAATCAAGTATCCCAGTCGCTCTGCTGTCACTGCTGGGAAAAGGGGATTTGGCAAACTTGCCCATCACACATCCTCTGCAAGTATCAAAGTGATCAGTACTAAGATCTGGCACACCTGTAGTGATCTCCCGCAAGGTCCTCAAGGATCCATGATACATATGCCCCATCCTGTGGTGCCAAATCTCACACAGCTCAAAACTGCTAGCTCTGCTGTCGGTACTACTGTTCAATGCCAAAAGGGGTTGGAATGCAAACTTGTACACCTTTGCATGGCATACACCTATCACTCTAGCTGAATCAGCTGGAGTGCCCCTGGGATACATCAACACCTGTCCTCCCCTGAACAGTACCTCATATCCTCTATCCTCCAAAGCTGAGACGGATATGAGGTTCTTCCTCATCCCTAGCACATAAAGAACATCTGACACCTTCAAGGGAGGTTTGGACTCCCTCTGAAATGTCAGTGTCCCCACACCGACTGCTCTAACAACTCTGTCATCACCGAGTACTACCTCTATATCAGTACCACTCTCTGAAAGCTCTGAGAAGTACCCACAGACTCCTATCATGTGACGTGAAGCCCCACTGTCCACATACCAGATACCCGAAGATGCTCCATTAATCGAGGGAAAAGCATGCTCCCTCTGAACATATGTGGCAGGTGATCCTGCACTAGAGGACTCACACACAGTGAACCCAAACTCCCAGTCAAAACGATCTGCAAAGTCCTCAAACTCTGCTGAAGCTACCAAACTCTGGTTCTTCCCCTCCTTCTTCTTCTTCTTCGGACACACAACTGCATAGTGTCCCATCTTTTGACAATTCCAACACTTCACCATGGAATAGTCCTTCTGTGTGTTACCCTGTTTACCTTTACCTTTGCCTTTGCCCCCACCATTGCTTGTGGAAGCCTGCTTCTTCACTTTGCCTTTCTTTCCTCCTGCCAACAGTGCTACATCCTCATCCTGCTCAAATGGCTTGGCTACCCCAAGCTGACCTTTCCTGATCTTTGTCTGAATGCAATCATCCCAAAACCTCTCCCATGTGGGAAGGGTCTCACGTGCACAAACCCCATCAGCAAAGTTCATCCATGAACAGGGGAGGCCATTCACTGCAATCTGCACCAACTCAGTGGGTGGAATGACCTCTCCAACTGCTACCAACTCATCTCTCACATTAGTAATCTTTGTGAGATATCCAGCTGCACTATCATTACCCATCTTAATGGTCTTCAGCTTCTCCTTCAGGACCATTTTCCGGTTCTCATTGGTACTCTGGTAGAGATTGGAAAATGCTGTCCACATCTCATGGGCATTTCTCTTTCCTCTCACATGAGGAATGCAATGGTCTTTGACTCCATCTAGAATCAGTCTCTTACCCTTGTTGTTCTTTCTATTATAAGCAGCCAACTAAGTAGCATCAGTAGGCACAACAACAGGGTTCTGTGTGGTATGCACCATAATGTCCCAGACTTCTGCCTCCTCAAAGATACTCTGCATTCTCTCCTTCCAAACGATGAAATTGGTATGCCCATCCAACCTATCCTCCACCCTCAGTCCTAATGACATCCTGCTGTCCTAAAACTGAAAAATAGCACTGCTGTAGTAAAGATAAAACTATTGTTTGTGAAAAATCAACTTGTTGGAATTTTCTGAGTGAAAAATCAGCAGGTTGTAATTTTCCTCCTTGTTGTCCCAAGCTGCACTTCAGCACTCAAGCTTTGATACCATGTAAAAATTTCTCATTTCCCACCCCGGTTTTCAGTTTCACCTTATTTCTCCAAAATAATTAAATGCCCTTTCCCATATCCATACATTCAACAATAGGAAAATAAATTTTACTAAAAACACAAATTCTGGAAATATAACAGAATGCTAGAAAATGCAGAAATAAATAGCAGCACATACAAACAGCCATTTAACACATTTAAACACAGCGATTTTTTGTCAAGGTGACCCTGGAAAAACCCCCTACAACTCTTGGGGAAAACCAATTCGAAAGCTTCTTCTTATTTCTGGAAAATGCTTTTACAATAAGAGAAATATTCAGGAAAAAATAAACAAGCAAACTTTTACAACTTATCTTGTTTTCTGTGCCTCACAGCCAATTGGAAAAACTTGCAAACATCAATAAATGTTGTACGGCCTCATCGATTTTTGTGCCCAAATTTCAGCCTTAAATGCTGCTATACAGACTGCCTAGAAAAGCGTGCATGCTGCCATAAACACTGTTGTACAGTTTTCCTTGATTTCTATGCAGAAAAGAATAGTACAGATGTACAGATTTCTGCCTAGAAAAGTGTGCCAAAGTATAGCCACTTGCTGTACGGCCTCCCTTGAAAAATGTGCCAGCAAACTTCAGATTTTCTGCTCCTCGATTTCTATGCTAACTTGCTGTACGGCTTCCTTGGAATCTAAACCAAAACTGCTGTATGGCCTTTCTATAAAATTGTGCCCAAAACCTGCCTTTCACTGTGTGCTAACTCAGTTGTACGGACTTGCTGAAATGCTGCCTTGGAATGTGTGCCAAGCTGCTGCCTCCTTCTCCTCACTGTCCAAAAATATCCCTTGCTCTCTTGCTCTCCTTCTCTCAATCTGCTCATGAAAGAATGAACGACCTTTTCCTCCTTTCCCTCCTTTAATCTAACCCTAAGTGACTTTTGGGGAATCCCTAAATCCAATGGCTGAAATACATTGATATCTAGGGCTGAGATTAAATGCTCATTTAAATCTCACTTTCTATTTTTTAATTTGCTTACATTGGACCCCAATAAGTTTTCTTCCATTGAAGTTTTTTGTCCAAGTTCAAGACCCTTAGACTTCTCTTGGAAGGTGTTAAGGTTAAGAAAGAAGATGGTAACCTTATCTATTCCATTCTTAGTAAGTTGGGACCAGCCTACTTTGTGTTTGTTTCCACCTTCCATTCTACAAGAGAAGCCTTCATTTCTCAAGGACAAGACTACAAGTCCCCTTCCTTTGATGCCTTTTGTGATTCTTTAATAAGAGAACAACAAAAGCTCTTACATCTCGGTCTAATTAATCTTGGAAACTCTTCTAAGAAAGCCTTAGCTGCCTAGTAGCAACCAAATTCAAAGAATCCTAAGAAGCTATATTCCTAAAAACAATGGTCCTAAACCAAACAAGGGTCCCAATCCATTTAAGTCTCAAAATGAAAAATCATTTCAACAAAATGATAAGGCAAATAAAAACAAAGGGAAGAAGACTGATAGACATTGCCACTTTTGTAATCGAGATGGCCACTTAGAATCCAAATGCTTTAAGAAGATGGAAGCCTTGGAAGTAGCAATGAAGAAGCATAACATCCATTTGGAGCACTCAACAGCTTCAAATTCATCTTCGGGAATAACACTTTCTACATGTGGTTGTCAAGCATCTTGGTCTGAATATGCACTAAATGTATCTTCTTCTTCTCATTCTCATGAGTGGCTCATTGATTCTGGAGCTTCTTATCACATGGACAAAAATAAAGCCATGTTTTCTTCTTTAAATGATTGTAACACCAAAAATATATATGTTGGTGATGATAGAACTCTTAGTGTTGTAGGGATTGGAACCATTCATATAAACAATGGTCAATTCAATGATGTATTATATGTTCCAACCTTATCCTGCAACCTTCTATCTGTATATCAGATAACTCATTCAGGTGAAGGTAAAATCGTTGAATTTTCACCTCACGATGTTGTAATTAAGGACCTAAGAAATCCTAGACAGCTTTTAGCTACTGGCATTGCTGATGATTCTACAAGGTTGTATAAGTTTAACAACTTTGGGTCATCAAATCTTCCCTCGGTATTTGTTGCTCATAATGATGAAGTGAGCAAACTTTCGCATGAGCGATTTTGTCACTTAAACTATCGATCCCTTCAGAATCTATGTAAAGAAAATATGGTGACAGGTCTTCCAATGGTATCTTGCAGAGATGGTGTTTGTTCCAGATGTGTACTTGGAAAACATCATCGAGATAGTTTTGAAAAACGTGCCTCTTGGCACGCCTTAGACCCTTTATAGCTTGTGCATAGTGATTTATGTGGTCCACTTCCAGTTGTTTCATTCTCTGGCTACAGGTATTTCTTAACTTTCATTGATGATTTCTCCAGACGCACTTGGGTATAGTTCTTAAAACTCAAGAGTGAAGTATTTAACATGTTCTTAGCCTTTAAGGCCTTTGTTGAAAAACAATATGGACATCAAATTCTTAAGCTAAGATCTGATAATGGCGGAGAATATGTTAACAAAAAAATCAACTTTTGCACTGAGAATGGAATTCAAATGAAACATATTGTTCCATATACTCCACAACAAAATGGTGTAGCTAAAACGAAGAATCGCACCTTAAAGGAAATGGCTAATTGTATGCTTCAATCTAAAGGACTTAGTCCTAATTTTTGGGCAGAAGTAATTAACTGTGCAAATTACATAATAAATCGCACTCCTACTAAAGTTTTAAAGAATATCACTCCAGAAGAAGCATGGAGCTCAATTAAACCATATGTAAGTCACTTTTGTGTTTTTGGAAGTGAAGCATGGGCCCATATTCCAGATGAGAAACATAAATCTTTAGAACCTAAGGGTGAAAAATGTATTTTTGTTGGATATTCTAAAGATGTCAAAGGATACAGACTTATTCCACTTAAGTCCAAAAATGCTATCATTAGAAGATATGTAAAGTTTGTTGAAAATATATAGGCCTACGAGCCTAGTTCGGTGGATGTGCCACCTTTCTCTATCCCTTCTACTTCTGAAAATATTTCTTCTTCAGATGATGAAAGTGAGGATGACAATCGTCCCCCACCTTCTCAGGATCCCCCTTTAGCTCCTCAGCTTCCAAAATGGGTCCGTGCTACTCAGGATGCAGCATGTTCTCTTGCCGGTGATCCTACAGATCAGCGACGTGCACATTCTCAATTCGATAGAGCCTCTTCTTTACTAGCTCAAGCTTCAACTAATTATGATCCTGACACCTTTGCAGAAGATTCAAACCATCTAGATTGGGACACATCTATGAATGAAGAATATCGTTCATTATTGGAAAATGATACATGGGATCTTGTTACCCTTACAAAGGGACGAAAACTTGTTAGATGCAAATGGGTTTACAGAACCAAGTATGGACTAGATGGAAAAGTTGATAAACATAAAGCTCGTCTTGTTGCTAAGGATTTTTCACAAGTTGAAGGCATTAACTATACTGAAACCTTCTCCCATGTTGCTGAAATGAACTCTATATGCCTTGTTCTTTCCCTTGTTGCCTCTTTCAAATGGGAAGTCCATCAAATGGATGTTAAATCTGCCTTTTTGCATGGGGACTTGCATGAAGAAATCTATATGGAACAACCTACTGGATGTATACAAATAGACTCCAGCCTTGTATGTCAGCTTAAGAAATCCCTTTATGGTCTCAAGTAAGCCCCTTGGGCTTGGTATGCCAAAATGGATAGCTTTCTTTTAGAAACTGGATTTTCTAGGTGTCATTCTGACAATACTATCTACACCAAGAAAGTGGGCAAGTCTCTTATCATTCTTGTTTTTTGTGTTGATGATCTTATCCTTACTGGTAGTGATCCCAACCTTATAAACCATATGAAGTCTAGCCTTAAAAAAAAGTTTGAAATGACAGACTTAGGACACTTGCATTATTTTCTTGGTCTTCAAGTCTTGCAATCCAAGGAAGGTATTTCCCTTTCCCAGTCCAAGTATGCATGTGATATTCTATACCATTTTCACATGGAAGACTGTAAGCTAGCCGCTTCTCCCTTTCAGTGTGGAGCCAAACTTTCAGTCACTTGTACTTCCCCTAAAGTTGATGCTACCTTATATTGCCAACTTGTAGGAAAAATTTTGTATCTGACTCATACTCGTCCTGACCTTTCCTTTGCTGTTGGCCTTATTGCTCAGTTTATGCAAAACCCACATGAAAGTCATTGGAAAGAAACTAAAAGAATACTTCGTTATGTTCGAGGTACAGTTCAGTTTTGGATTCATTACAGTGCAAAAGCATCTCCTCTATTGGTTGGTTTCATTGATTCTGATTGGGTTGGTGACCATGATTATCGGAAGTCTACTACAGGTTATGTGTTCACTCTTGGTTAAGGACCTATTACATGGGCTTGCAAGAAACAAAGTGCCATTTCTCTTTCTTCAACAGAAGCAAAGTATCATGGTGTTGTAGAAGCTAGTAAGGAAGCCCTGTGGCTTCGTTAGATCCTGTCAGAGTTTGGCTTTCAGCAACAACATCAGA
This sequence comes from Pinus tabuliformis, assembly GCA_031772625.1. Taxonomy (NCBI): domain Eukaryota; kingdom Viridiplantae; phylum Streptophyta; class Pinopsida; order Pinales; family Pinaceae; genus Pinus; species Pinus tabuliformis. Next base: position 1,432,105,693 of record CM062819.1, on the reverse strand, counting down.
CTACACTATGGTGTGATAATCAAAGTGCCATTCAACTATGAAAAGATCCAGTCCAACATCAGTGTAGCAAATACATTGAAATGCACATGCACTTCATCAGAAAGCTCATTCATGACCATGTTCTTGAAGTGCAATATTGTTCAACAGATGATCAAGTTGCAAACATCTTTACAAAAGCTCTCACAAAGGTGAAGTCTACTAAACTTCAATTTATGGTTGGAGTTCAGGAAGTTGTCATTAAGGGGGGATAGGCTCTAATGCCTCCTTCCTTCTCCTATTGTGTCATATTTGTACATCCTTCAATCCTATCCCAAGTTGTTCTAAAGGGGTGATGTTAGGATATTCCGACACATAGGAAATATTTAAGTATAACTCGGTTTAGTGTAGAGTTAGGTAAAATACGTTTCTTTACTATGTACTTTTGTAACTTACAATTTGACGGTCATGATATGTAGTGATCTCATGATTCATTCTCTCCTCGGTATTATTGACACTTGATCCATGGCTTAAGACCTGATTGGTCCATGATCTCTATTTAAAGAGCATGGAGGGTCATTTGTAGGGTAACTGTTCATGAGAGAAGCTTATGTAAATTTTCATTCTTTTATTAATAAATTGCCTGAAGTGGCCACGTTGGCTCAGGCCATGGACTGTTTCCCTCTTTAAGGGTTTTAACCACGTCAACAATACTGGTGTATTGATCTGTTATTTGTTTGTGAGAGGTGTCCTTTGGTGTTCTGTTTGAGGATCTTACCCTGTAAGTTCCTACATGCATTTGGATTTTTCTATCCTTCCTGTAAAGTCATTCATAAGGTTTCCATCCTCATCCCGAATCTCAATGACTTCACATCCACATATATACTAGAGCCCAAAACTTTCTGGGAAACTTAATTTTGATGCTTCCTCACCACTAAGCAACTCTAAAAAAGGACATACAAATAACAAAAAGAGAACATCATGTTCCTTGAGCCCATTCCATTCAAACCTTATCTGTGATTTGTATCTTGAAACAATGTATGTAACCTCTACACTAACAACAGATGGTTTCACCTCCCCAATGTTTGGTTTCTTTACTTCGGTGATTTTTAACTCCTTGATTGGAACATCCATCCTAGACCATCCTCAAAAGTGAGCTTCTCCCTCATTATTAATATATGCTGCCAGACGAGGCAACACATATTGGATATCTTCTTGAACTTCATATGTCGATTCCAAGCGAAAAAATTGAAATTTCTTAGGAGGTAGTCATGGAGAGTTAGAAACTATAGATTAAGTTTTGAAAGAGCCAAGCATCCTTCACCGGTGTAATTAATGTTGGGTACAATGCTTTCATCCCACATGACTTGTTAATTTGGATAAAGAGGGAGAGAATTTATCGCTTCCTTTTGAGATTGTCGTTTCTCAAAAGTAGAAACCATTGCCTCAGTAAGGAAATACATTCTTTCAACACATGGATCAGTGTTATTAAGAAATTTAAGCTTATTACAGACAACATCCTTAAGTTATTCTGCAAACAAAACATAAAGCCTCTTACAAAGTTCATTATATTTTTCAATGGAGCCCACATAGGCCAATGCTAGATCTCAGAGCTTAGGAATTTCCTTAAAAGCCAAAAGTTGAAAAGCTTGTAGCTGAGAGAAATGAGTGAGAAAAACATCATCATCACTAAGTTGAGTGCCAACATGGTCATCTATCTATGTTTGTTTTGCAACTGTTGCAACTTTCCAAGTAGGTGTCAGTTGCTTTCCTCTTACAGATTGCTGAGAACCATCATCTTTAATGTGAAAACAAAAGGAATAACGACCCCTTCTCTCTATTTTTGGTTAGTATGCGTGCAGGAAGGCTTGGAGGTGCATCTTTTGCAATACTCTATAAAAGAGTACAATTGGAAACTTTCACAACAACAATTTTAATAAGTTACATAAAACCACTATTGCCTCTTACAGTTGCTTTATCATTATGTAGATCACCTCTAGTTTTATCTTCACCAGTAATTTCATCATTCTTCTCTTTATTGACATCCTGGATTAAATACTCAAAAACCCCTGAGATTATATCTGTGCTTTCCTATTCTAGAGTCACAAATTTCAACACCTTAAATTTTAGGCCAGGCAGCCCAGCTTTAAGAAATTTAAGAACCTGCCTCAGCCCCTCATCTCCCACATATGCACCATCATTTTTCTCTGTGTCGGTATCTAAGTCTTCAGTAGCTTTAGGTAGACCACCTGCTCCTTGTAATTTTTATCACTATCTTTTGTTATGAAAATTTCAAACAAAGGAACGCCTGGAGCTCCTACAACCAACTGCCTTGCATTATAACCCTTGGCAACAAATCTCTCATCTTGAGAATCAATATGGATGGTTCTGCCATATGGATCATTTGCACCCTCTGTCAAACCAACCCACCATCCAACGTCACATTTAATCATTCCTTGTAAACCTAGAGTACAATGATCATGTGATGGCACCAATATAGGATCTAAAGTGCATGAATAGTTCCCTAAAATAGAATTAGCCCAATTTGAAGAAGTGGAATGTTTCTAAATAATGTGTAATTCTTGGATTTAGCCTCCTATTTCCTCTGAATCCAGATAAAATCTTCCTTTCAGCATATAATTTCTTCACAACACCTTGAATCTGGTTCAAAAGCCCAGAATTGTGGAAAGAACAGAGCCCACCCAACACAAGAGTTTGATTGGGTTGTAACAAGATAAAATAAACCATGAGAGGTAGAAAGAATTGGTGGTCCCTTTGATGATCTATGTTGTGATTTGGAGTGTGGCCGAGAACTAGTAGACTTGGGAGATAATTGGAGATTTGAAAACCATCATAATTATAATCCTGTATAAAATCTTGAGAGCAACTGCAACCTTAAACGCCAATTTTTTTTTCCCATATAAATAAATTTTAACAAAAATCTATATGTGATAACAGGTATAAGGTAAGGTTTCAGGGCCATAGGTGCAACATTGCATGGAGGACCATTTGAGGGTTGAAAGGCCTATTGTAGGGCCTTCTCTTCAAGTTGCAGGTGCATAGAGACTAGTGTAGGTGGAGAAAAGGGTGTTAACCCTTAAAAAAAGTTTGGAGCTCTTACTGTAGCAAAACTATGGGTTGTAGGGTGTCTTGTGTAGGTTTCCAAAGACTAAAACAGTTAGTGGGAAGGCATATAAGGGAAAACAAAAGAGAGCGAGTTGCGTGGAGAAGGGTAACATAGATTTGGAGCATAATCTAGGGAGAAATTGAAGTTTGTGAATCTCTATTGTGAACACAGTGAAAGACACACATTTTCAAAGTAAATAGAAGGTCTTTGAGAGGAGACTAAGCACATGATCTTATTAAATGCAAAACTTAGATTTCAGTCATCAACATATTTTGGAGATTTTTAGTACAACAGACCCACATATTTTTAGTCTAATAGTAGTGAGCCCCAACAGGATTTTTCATCCTCTCTCTCTCTCTCTCTCTCTCTCAATACTCAATACTCAATAAGTAGTTATAAATCCATGCTAAGAACCAAACTATCATAGAATCTTAAATAACTCTACAATAAGATAAAGAAGGAATTCCGAAGAAGGTATTGATAAAAATGGAGGTATTTCTATAGACTAAGCTCAGAGCTCTTAAGGAATTTAGTTCATAGGTCTTGAACTCTACAGTTTCTTAAGACAATCTTCACTCCAATGGATACTTTCTTAAAGCTAGTTTTTGGACCAAGGCTAGTAAGATGGAATATTGATACAGACGTGCTTGTCTCTTTAGGCTTTCCACTCTCTTTATTGTTCAAAGAATGGAGATTATGTATTATGGCTAGTCGCATATGACTTAAGACTACATCAAGAGGTCTATGCTTATCCTCCCATGCTCTAGGGGTCTATTTTATAGTTACAACGAAATTAAATTAGAGTTGTCAGAATCTATTAGCTCATAATTATGTTTTCAACTTCTGCTTCAATTAGAGGAAACTAAGTTGGACTAAATCTTGCATTTTATAGGAAACTAAGTTAGACTAGAGTTGATCAAAACCTTTTTAGCATGGAATTTTGTTTCCAACTTCTGTTTTTATTAGATACAACAAAGTTTGATCAAATGCTGCATATTTTTGTTGTCTTGGAGTAAGTTCAGAGGTATTGAAAGAAAATTGTGTGCCTTCTCTTCAACTGATTCTACCATAGCTATTTATTGCAACTTATTGTGACATATTGGTAAAATGATCATTATTCTGATAAATAATTTGTGTTTTTAGAATCGCTAGCTGCTGCGAAATTATCTTTGGACATGTTAGTAGTTTAACAATTTCATGTAGCAAAATCAAGGACAACTGGTTTAGCTTTGAAGATTCTATAATATATGTCATGGAAGGTGATGTGAGTCCTACTGGTCCTGCCCAACTTGAGCTTCCAAGGTAATAAGCAGATTCCTGCACTTGTGCTTTTAGAAGTCCTCAAACCTTGTTGGCCTTTTATAACCTCTGGTCTGCAAGTTTTCCATAGAAGCTTTGGGATATTTGTAATCATGGTTGTATATAGAGAAAATGGTTGTTCTCTATTCTAATCTTGACACTGAGAAGACAATATTAATTGAAGTGCTATACAACAATATTAACTAAAGTGTTTATATAAACAACTGGCTTAATCCCTTGGGAAAGAATAGTGAAAGGATTATTTTCAATTTTTGGCAAAGCTTTTCTCCTATCATTTCCTCCTTGGAAATTTAAGCATGTCTTGTGAGCACCTCTGTTCATGTAATTGTTATATAAAATCTTGGAAGTCTGATCCCATGCTTCTCAACTAGTTTTCGAATTTGAAAGTCCCATATCATGCTTTTCAACTGATTTTGGAATTATAGATGTTTTCTCTAGCAGAATTGTGTACATGGATGTTCTATGGCAGGTCTTTTTTGTAAATTTGATCTTGCATAGGTTGCTTCGTTATAGGGCGATAAGGATCTTGGTTCTTGGTGTTCAACACACTACTTTATTATTGTTTAGCTTAGATTTTCAAGTGATTCTCTGATTATAGAAATTCTAGGGTCATTCCTATTTCAAGGAAGTGATATTAGTTCTTAATATTGTTTCTAGGGTCGTTTCTATTTCTTATATGATGTTAATTCCAATGTAATAACTCATTATTTAAAAGAGACCTTAAGGAGAAATCCACTATATCTAGCTTGAGTGGGCCTAATGGTTAAGAACATGTGTTTCCTCCTAAGAGGTCACAGGTTCAAAACAAGAGGGGGTAGAGTATGTATGCCTTCATTGACTTAGCGGTAAAATCACTGTACGGAGGTGGATGTCTTGTCGCACAAGTAAGGGGGTCTCATACACCAATGTGGTGCCTGGCTTGGTTGTGACCTTAAAATTGGATAATCAAAATATCCTCTAGAAATTTTAGAATTGTATTTAAAAGGTATGAGAGTGCAAGGAAGCCTTGTCTTTAATGAGGTGCATGATAAGGTAATGCTTACCTTCAACATGTAGAAAATCTTGTAATATTTTGGAGGTTTATTTTGGAATACATCGTTGTTATAAGCTAGCCAAATGGAGCAGATCACCTCTACAACCAAAATTTACTCTTATGTTCTAGTTGTAGTCCATTCATTTAATGCCTATGTGTTATCTCCAATCCATTGTTGCATTTTACATAGTCTATGAGTGTAGCCCATATCTCATTGGTGAGATGATAGTGAATCAAAAGGTCATTTCATGCTTTCGTGTTATTCCCTTAAAAGCACATGTTTTGGGACTTGTCCATCCTCTTCTTCTAAGCATGTATAGGTTGGGATTGCAACCTTGATTTTAGATTCGGGGCCACAACCTTGGTTGTAGATAGTTGTCTTGCATCTAGAGGGTCTAGACTTGTGCTTGAACACCTTTTTTGGTACAAACCTATTCATAAAGATTCATCAATTGGTTTTTCATCATCATATAGATCAATTTATATGTTATTTTATATACATGCACATAATGAATCTTCCTAAAGCATGGTTGATCTTTGTGTGCCTCAGACCATTAAATGCCACAAATCATAGTGAGATGTGCTTGAGTGTGGGTTAAGTAATTGCATTGTGGGAGAACTAATATGCATTTACAATGTATATCAAAAGAAGAAAGGTGCAACTAATATGCATTTACAATGTATATCAAAAGAAGAAAGGTGCAACTAATATGCATTTACAATGTATATGAAAATAAGAAAGGTGCATTGTAGAATTCATGTGGGGTCATAAGAGAGGCATCATGTCACTATACCAGGGATATAAAAATAAAAGGGTATAAAAAATGTGAATAAAAAAATGGATACATACAATATTTAGTGAAAATAGGGGTTTTTTAAATTGGGAAGGTGTATTGGATTTATATTGGTAGGGGGTTAAATAATGTGATTTTTAGAAGTATTTTCCAATATGTAGTAAAATTAAGGGTATTGTTTAGTATGTCACGAACGCAGGTGCTATATCAGAGGTTTAGTGGGTGAAGCCCCCGTGTTCATCACCTGTGGTCATGGTGCTCAAGAAAGATGGGGAATGGCGCATGTGTCCAGACTTTTGGGCCCTCAACAAGCTCACTGTCAAAGACAAATTCCCTATCCCAGTTGTTGATGATCTTCTTGATGAGCTACATGGTGTTCAATTCTTTACTAAGCTAGATCTTTGCTCTGGTTATCACCAAATACGCATGAAAGAAGTAGACATTCCCAAGACTACTTTCCGAACTCACGAAGGCCATTATGAATTCTTGGTCATGCCATTTGGTCTCTATAATGCCCCATCCACTTTTTAAAGCCTCATGAATCACCTGCTGAAACCATATCTCCAAAAATTTGTCCTCATTTTCTTTGATGGCATTCTCATCTATAGCCTAACCTAGGAAAAATATCTTCAACATGTAGACCTGATCTTGCAACTGCTCCGGAATCACAAATTATTTGTCAAATTGTCCAAGTGCTCTTTGGCGTGGAAGAAGTTGAGTATTTGGGACACATTGTGGGTCGTGAAGGTGTCAAGGTTGATCCCAAAAAGATATAGGCAATGCAAGATTTGCCCCAACCAAAATCCTTGAAGAGTTTGAGGGGATTCTTGGGTCTCACCGGCTACTATCGCAAATTTGTCCGTTATTATGGTCGCATTCCTAGACCCCTCACTAACCTTCTCAAGAAAAATTCATTCCTCTAAACTGATACAACACAATAGGCATTTATGGCTCTCAAACAAGCCATGTGTTCCACCCTAGTATTGGCACTACCCAACTTCACCAAATCTTTTGTGATTGAATGTGATGCTTCAGGTACTGGTATTGGTGCTATCTTAATGCAGGAAGGTCGACCTTTGGATTTCACCAGTCAACAACTGAGTGGGAAACATCTAGGGTAATCTACCTATGAGAAAGAGATGATGGCCATCTTACATGCAATATATACCTGGCGACCATACTTATTGGGGCGACGCTCCAAATCCACACAAACCATCAAAGCCTCAAATATTTTTTGGAGCAACGTCTATCCTTGCCACAACAAAATAAGTGGCTCTCCAAAATGTTGGGAAATGACTATGAGATAGTTTATAGGAAAGGGCGTGAAAATGTAGTAGAGGGTGCTTTACCACGCCAATTTGAGGATGAAAGAACCCTGCTATCAATCTCTCTTCCCATCCAGATTGGGTTGAATAAGCCTGAAAGAAATGGTTTTCACACCCCTCTCTCTCCCAACTCATTAATAACTTGAGAGCAGATCCTAATTTCTCTATTGGCTACTCTTGGAAGGATGAGATTCTTTGCTACAAGGATCGAGTAGTTATATCGCTGACATCCACCTTCAAAACGTGCATTTTAGCAAATTTGCACTCATCTCCCACTGCAGGCCACACAGGCTTTCAAAAGAGTTATGCTCAAACTCATCGTTATTTCTTTTGGATGGGCATGAGAATTGACATTCTTACTTTTGTAGTTGAATGTGATGTGTGTCAACGCCACAAAGGAGAAACAGTCAGGTTACCAAGAACCTTATAACCATTTCCAATCCCTGCCTCTATTTGGGAAAATGTTTCTATGGATTTCATTACTGGTCTCCCCAAGTCAGGCAACAAATCAGTCATCATGGTGGTTGTGGACAAAATTTCTAAATATGCTCATTTTTGTGCTCTACACAACCCATTTACCCCCACTTTGGTGGCTCAAGCTTTCATGGAACAGATCTTCAAACTGCATGGTATGCCCACTTCCATTATCTTTGATCGTGACCCAAATTTCACCAGTAACTTTTGGCAAGAAATTTCCAAGCTACAAGGAACCCAACTCCAACTAAGTACTTCCTATCATCCCCAAACTGATGGTAAAACTGAAGCAGTCAATAAATGTTTGGAGACATACCTAAGGTGATTCACTTCAGAAAAACAACATCAATGGGTATAGTGGCTACCTTTAGCTGAATGGTGGTAAAATACTAGCTATCATGAAGCCACCAAGATGACTCCATATGAAGCATTGTATGGGCAACTCCCACCTTCACCTATTTCTTATATCCCTGGATGCTCTAAGGTGCAAGTAGTTGATCAACTCCTACAGAACTGTACAGCCATGATAGCTCGTCTCAAAGATAATCTCCATCAAGCTCATAATCGAATGAAGCAATAGGCAGACCAACATCGTTCAGAGCACACATTTCAAGAAAGGGATCAAGTATTCGTGCGGCTGAAACCATATAAGAAAACATCGCTCAAAGAAAAGGGATACCAAAAATTAGATCCAAAATTCTACAGACCTTATCAAATACTTTAGCGCATTGGAGCAGTAGCCCAAAAGATTGGCCTTGTCACCAAATTCAAAAATCCATCTAGTCTTCCATGTATCATGCCTCAAGAAAGTGGTGGGGAACAATTGTAGAATTCAAACCAGTTTACCTGAATTGGACGAAGAAGGTTCACTATGGCTCCAACCTCAACAGGTCCTCGATACTCGAGAATGACATCTACATAGTCGTACCATCAAGGAAGTCCTCTTCAAGTGGAAAGACACCTCTCCAGAAGATGTGACTTGGGAACCAGCCACTATTATTCAGCAGTTTCCGCAGCTTCTGCCTTGAGGACAAGGCTTATTTTGATGGGGGAGGGCATGTTAGGTTCTAACCCTAAACCTTTATTTATGTAATATACCCAATAGGGTCGAGTCATAGTCATAGTTAGTTAAGGAGTCAATAAAGCTCCTATTAATAATTGTAAGTGGTTGAACTGCATTTGAGAAAGGGACCATAGTTAGTTACAACGAGCCATAATTAATAAGTAAAGTGGTTAAGCCTTATTATGCAAAGGACCACCAGTGGTTAGGTTGTTGAAGGTCATTTAGTTATAAATAGTCGTAGTTAAAAGGGAAAGATCACCGAGTCTTATTTTGTAATCGAGCTCTACTCTGCTGGAGGTTTCCCCGAGGCGAGTGAACATTGGTTTTATCTCTGAATAATAAAATACTTGTTGTTTTCCTCATTTTATTCTATGTTCTAGCTTGTATTTCTTCGCATATTTGGTATTCTAGAATTTCTCGCAGGTCAAGAGCATAACAACTAGTAGGACCTAGCTTGTCAAATTGGGGTCTAAAACCTTTTGCGAGCATTTTGAGGCATCAAATGACATAATTTGGGGCTAAAAGATTATTTATTTAGTGCATCATAGATACCTTTCTAACAACATAGGAATCACCTCAATTGGAGTTCATACAAAAAATTCTTGCCACTTGGAAGTTGAGCTTCTTATTTTGTCTACAATATTTGAGAGGATTCCATCTCAACCCCTATTATTCATGGAAACGGGGATAGATACATAATCATGATGAAGAAGACTCTAGAAGACTTATATTTTAACTCTAGTTCTAAGTTGAAGGATCCAAACACAACCACAAGTAGGCTATTTGGTTATGTTATAACTAGGCCACTGGGAGGAAAAGGGGTTTTGATTATTTTGGAGGGTATTTTGTTCCATGGACAAGTAGAGTTGCCAAGAGGGATAGGGAGAGAGCATACAAAGAGAATTTTGCAATGTAGTAACCCACTGGCCACATGCTTTACTTTTTTTTACTTGTAGCCATTTTATATTCAGAGAAAGAGAACAGAGAGACATCACCTTCAAGTTTGGTTTTCTCATGGAAGGGTTTCCAAGTTAATATTTTTTGTTAATTATGGTTCATGAGTTTTTATTTTTTTGTTCTCTATTTTTTTTCATAATTATATTTTGCATGGATATGCAATAAACAATAATTTACACACACAAAAATTGAAAGATAAATAAACCATCATAGTATAGATTTTGGATTTTTAAGTATAATTTATCATATATGTTGTGACGAACTATCCAATGGAATATCCACAACAATTTATGGACCATTCCATGAAAGTACAAGTTGTTTGTTTAAGAATATGAGATATTTCTTTTATAGTTTAATTGGTTAATTACTTAAGGTAATCAAGTTTTCCTCTTTTATATTTTCCATTTCATTTAACCAGCCTTCTAATTTAATTAACAAAAATATTAGGAGAATGTGGAAAAATATGATAATCTCTTAGAATTAGAACATAGTTAGGATATGGAAAGCCAAGATACATAATTTAATCCCCTTATACCCCTTTAATTTTCCCCTCTTCTAGCTCATGCCCCTTTAGGTGTTCTACCTTAATCAAACTTGGAACCTTTTATTAAATTCAAAACAATCATTTTATGAGTCTTTCAAAATCACCATAGTAAGTCTACCCCATATTATGGATCAAAATATAGTAATAAAAAGCATAACTAGAACATATACATATTTGAGTTTAGAAATTCCAAAGGGTCAAAACTG